>CM042565.1:8067012-8667012 GCA_023630585.1 Cranoglanis bouderius | reverse complement strand
CAGTCAAAAGACGTTTGAAAGAGTTGTGTAAACAGAAATAAGTTTGTGATTTGTGGTGTTCGTTTTTCAAAGCCTTTTGTGAGACTCTGTCATCATTAGGGCCAAAGGGCCGAATTTTGACCCTTCGTGTCCAACGTGCTTGACCTACGCGAACGATGAGGACAGATGGCTCAGGCTGAAATCTCAGATATGGGGAAAACAAAGGGTTTGTGAACTTCTGAAAGACTTTTGATTGTCTAAACTGTTTATTTAGTAAAATACTTCAAATGGCTGCTTTTCTGGATAATAAGGAAGAACAACAGTAGGAGAGTGAAATGCTGTTTCATATGCTCAGCACAAGGGGGCGATGTGAACAAATCCTCATCAAAACCTCCCACTTTACGTTGCTATGTGTTTTTATTATTTATTTTAATTTCCATCAGCTGCACTTTGGGTCTTTATCAGATTGTTTACAGCGCCGGTGAGCGTTTTATCACTTTGTGCTTTTGTAAGGTCATGACACTAAATGATTACTCCTTACCAAACTGGGAGATTCACATATTACATATGGTGCAGCTTGTACTGTGTGCTTAGTTGTTTTGCTGTAGTTATTGGCAATTTAGATCAAATATTAAGCTCTGTTTTTTCAAATAGTGGTACTTATTTGCCTTTCATTGTGGCACAGTCTTCTTTTATAATATTTATTTGTGAACAAAAATATATATATCTCGGTTACGTTTGAGGGGAATCTTGCTTTGTAAGCTAGGACACAGGTGGTGGAGATAAACTAAGTAAAGTGATCTATGTTTATTCTTAAATTATATTTACTTACATTTACATTAAGTTGAAAAAATATTTCAGGGTTCATGCATATGAAAAAAAAAAAAAAAAACCTCAGGGGACATTAACAGTTTGCGCAAATAATTTTCCATCTTTTCAACATCACTCCCAGAAATTTGCTCCAAACTTAAATTTACATGCTTTCTTTTTTCTTTCCTGCAATAACCCCCCTCCCCAGCATGGATAGCTTAGAGAACCTGGCCGAAATATGTGTAAATAGCGTTGTTTAAATGAGAATGCTTTAATGTGTAAATAATGATTCAGTTGTGGAAGAGAAGGCCATTTCTCAATTATTATTTAAATTGGCTTTGCACCTCAAATGGCAGGCTTTACACGGACAGTTTAATTCTGTACTCATCCCAGTCTACAACTGGGGTGCTTAATAATAATAATAATAATAATAATAATAAAAGATTTAGCTATACAAATAATTTGTCCTACTTAGTAGAGTGAAGTACTGCAGATCTTGTCCCCTTTTTACCCCTGTCTCAATGCTCTTTGACTTCAGATCCTCAAATTCCTTATTCATGCAAGCTTTCTCATAGGATTAAAAATCATATAGAAGTCAATAATGTTTTAAATGAATCAAGCAATGCCAGGATGTGTGGTTTACTTTTCCAGTCTCTTCTCTGCTTAAAGCGTGAATAGAGACCTCACACTAACATTAGACTCCGAATGTTTTTCTTTCACAACAGTGAAGAGACAAAAGTCCCCTCAGATAGGTGGAGCTTTATATTACCATGTGGCAACTTCAATGTTTAATTTATTCTGAATAAATTATTTTTTCGAAAATGCATTCTTTTTGGCTTCTTTTCTTAACCCTGACTGTACTTCTCTTCAAATGCAACAATGCATTTTACTCCTAGAAAAGTAATGTAGCTGAATGCCATGGCCAGTAAATGCAAAAAAAAAAAATAAAAATGTATTTTCTCAGACAGTAATCTTGTTGATATGAATATCACTAAGAGGATACTCTGTGTGATAAGTTTGAAGGTTAGATTAGGATATTTGATTGGCAAGATTGTTAAGAATTTTGCAAGAAACCAATAAAGAAAGATCTGTTGGCTTCCCTCGTTTATTTTTTTGTGCACGTGTACCATAAGCTCCCGTAAAATCCCTTACAAATACAGGTTTAACATCTTTAAGAATAATTTAACGCGTTTTAATTTATAATGCAATTTTTGTTTTGTTTTTTCTTTTGATGCCTGTGTTCAATTTACGCCAAAATTCAGTCACTTAAAATTCAGAGGGAGTGCGTTTAATTGGTTTGAATTTTCCGCCTAAACATGATGGACAGAAATAAGAACCAATGGTAGCGCAGGCAGACACATCCACCCAATGAGCTTGCAGCATGTATCAGCAGGGCTGTGATTGGTGTCTCGTTTTGCTCTGTTTATGCACGGCAGTTTAAACCAATGAGAGTTCACATCCTGTGCCGCATTCGCTACGACAGCAAATGGGATTCTTTGTTCATGCGGTGTGACCAATGAAGATTTGGGGGCGGGTAGAAGTGCCTGATTTCGGCCTGTCCTTAAATACTGCAGCAACAACTACTGTAACCCACATCGATTTTTCTTTAGCTGGAAGAAGCAGAAGAAGAAGATATTTACAAACATGTCTGGAAGAGGTAAAACCGGAGGAAAAGCCCGCGCTAAGGCCAAGACTCGCAGCTCCCGCGCCGGTCTCCAGTTCCCCGTAGGCCGCGTGCATCGTCTCCTGCGGAAAGGAAACTACGCCGAGCGGGTGGGTGCTGGTGCTCCCGTGTACCTGGCCGCCGTGCTCGAATATCTGACCGCTGAGATCCTGGAGTTGGCGGGTAACGCGGCCCGGGACAATAAGAAGACCCGCATCATTCCTCGGCATCTTCAGCTCGCTGTGCGCAACGACGAAGAGTTGAACAAACTACTCGGCGGAGTGACCATCGCTCAGGGTGGTGTTTTGCCCAACATCCAGGCCGTGCTGCTGCCCAAGAAGACCGGCCAGGCCGCACCGAGTTCCGGCAAGGCGGGAAAGAAAAGCTCCTCTCAGTCTCAAGAATACTAAACAATGACTCGGACTCCTGCCGATTAACATCAAAAAACCCAAAGGTCCTTTTAAGGGCCGCCCAACTTACCTAAAAAGAGCAATTTCCATTGTCCATGCTGTTTCCATGTGTGTTAATGTGCTTTTCTACGATTCTGAATAAATGTTTTTTTTTGCTAACTTCACACGCTAATGTTTGGTATCTTTTTGTTAGTAAAATATCACCGGCTTTTGCTTCATTCTCGGTTATAACGTACTTAAGTTTTATCCGATGAAAAGCTGCACTAAATCAGTTTGTTTATTGCACTGCTGAAGCCGGACTCCTTCATTTTAAGCTAACCGTTAGCATCTAAACCGTTGCTTAGTATCAGCTACTGAGTAATTAAAATAACACCAGTGTGAAATAATATGGGGGCTCTTTAATTTCAGTATTTTATGCATTTTACAGGTTGCATTATCACATTAAGGCACTTCTCCGGTCATAGGCACTATAAACAGCTTCCTGGCATCAGACCCAACCCATAAATGATTCAGTATTGAACAGTGAGTCTCTCAGCCTGCACCTTTGCTATTGAGAACATTACGGCCATGTTTACTTCCGGAACGCACATCACAACCCTGGACTGAAAAACCAGATCCGGGAAAGTCGAATTAATACATTTCCTACTTGGCTTAAATAACCATGACATGTTTTGGTGTCCAAATGTTGTTTCTTTATATTATCACTGTGTGTAGAGATATGATTTATATGCAAACTATGCTGAAATTAACACACAACCCTTTGCTAGCTGTTAAGCGCTGATAGCAAGGAAACGGCTTGTGAATTACCATTACTAATGCTAAAAGGTCATTTTAACAGAATAACAGTAAGGAAAAATTGAAAATCTGTGTTGATTGATTTAGTGAAGTAATAAGTCAGCTGGCAAAGACAGCCTACCAGCTTGGCCTGTGTTTTGGCAGCTCAATATTATCATTAGTGGTAGTAGTAATATTACAATATGTATATTAACCCCAAACACACCCAACCTCCTGCAACCTAGCGTTATCCATAAATATGGATGAACATACATTGCACAGCTAAAACTTAATTATCAGCAGCAATTTTAAACCTCAGTATCTAAATTTATAAATGCATCTATAACCACTGTGTTAGTCTTGCAGCTTTGTTGCATATCTAAAAAAAAAAAAAAATAATAATAATAATAATAATACATTTTAAAAAGCAACCTTTGAACACCAGAGGTCTTGGGTAGTAAACAGAAAATTTGTTCATATTTAAAGGATTTATTCCTTCAGCCCTATTAATTATGGCTACTGAAAATCTGGACAACTTTAATCTGTGCCAGGCCTCTTAAAGGGCAGCAGTGAGTACTGGAAGGCTCAAGTATTACTGCAATGAGGATATAAAGTATAGGTTCAGGCAACAGGCCTGAATGGAAGCATACACGAGAATAAACTAAGCTACAAACTCCTTAAAGACACGACACTAAAAAATGTAGACCCTAACTAAAACTGATTTCTTTATATACCCTTGGATTCAGCAAAGAATATTATTAAAGAGAGCTCAGAGACCTTCTGAGCACCAGCTACACTCTTAGACAAAAAGGTTACATGTAAAAACCCTGTTGAGGAAGCCTTAACTAGCCAAAGAACCTTTTGTTTTCTCTGAGTGCACCTGAGTTAAAGTTACTTGACATGGTAATCAAGAAATCAGCATGTAACATGGTTTGTTCTTGTACTGTGAAAGTACTGAAAATACATATAATCCATCATCAATGCATTCAGTGCTGAAAAAAAAGTGTTGTGATGGCATGGGTGAACAGAGGCATACAATCATTCTGTTACATCCATTTAAATAGCACTGTTTACACCCATGACCTTCACGTTGTGTGTGTGTGTGTGTGTGTGTGTGTGTGCATTTCTCATGTTGGCAGTGTTAATCAGGGCTGGCTGGCGGCTGAAAGAAGCTGTTATCGGGCATCATTGAGCTGTCTGGCCGTGGTAAGGATGTCCTTGGCTCCTTTACTGAGCAGCAGGTTGGCAAGATCAACACCCAGCTTCTCTGCAGCGTCCAGAGCCGCCAGAGATATGCTGCTGGCCGTGACTCCGACATGAGCGCGCTCTTCTGCACCGTCATGCACCTGAGAAGGAAAAAGAAAAAAAACAAAAACAACGCACGATACAAACGTCAAGTAGCAATCATGTCGGACACTAGACTTGTGGTATGATTCTGAAGATGTTTCACTCATCTGAACTCTTAGCTGATCAAATCTCTTGGACGAAATGTCTTTTTTTTTAAATCACCATTTAAAAGTTCCCATGATCGATCGATCAATCAATTATTCATCCATCCATTCATTCATTCTTCTTCAGTAAGCTCTTTATCCTGATCAGGGTTGCAGTGTCTATCCCAGGAACACTGAGCATGAGGCAGGAAAACACCCTGGATGGGACACCAGTCCATCACAAGGCACCATACACACGTTCACACACTCCTTCATACCTAGGGGCAATTTAGCACAGCCAATCCACCTACTGGCATGAATTTAGGAGGTGGGAGGAAACCCATGCGTCCATGGCGAGAACACAATCGTCCAGATGTATTTTATTTATAAACGTATTAAAGCTGAAAGGAAATGTAGGAGCAGTTTAAATACAGATTAACTGGGAAGAATTTGTTGGTCTACTGTCGGTTTACTCCTCTTTTTTTCATAATTTGGATTTAATGACAAATCATTTCTATGGAGCTTATGATTCGATTTCTATTTAGTTTCTATTTACACTTAGATTTTTTTTTTCTGGGTACAACCAATGCTTCAGGACCATCAGAATAATTTTTTTACTATTATAATACAACTCACCTTTTCATAATATTTATATACGTCATCTACATTGAACTATTGCTTTACTTTTAGTCACCTAAACAAGCACTGACTGAACTTTTTGGCTTTTGTGTTGCTTGATGTACAAAAAGGACTAGCATCTTTAAAATTGTTCTACATTTTTTTTTTAAATTAAAGAAAAATATGGCAAAATAAAATTGTAGCTATTTATAGAGCATTTTTCGATTAAATGTCCTACATATAAAAGCCAGATTATGACGTTGTCCTTCAAATGCAAAATCGCTGAGGAGAGAATCAATAGGTTTTTTTTCCATTAGTACAAACAGCCAACCAAAAAATATCCTTTTTTCCCCTGATTGTTCCATCCAATTACAAATAAATTTGTAATATCATATTAATCTCAATCTTTGTAAACCTATTTTTGGACTTTTACAAGATCTGTAATATTCTAAAAGGAAATTTCCAAATCTCGGTCGCAGTGAAGCATGGGATATTTAACAAATCAGCTCCAGTGTACTACTGCTCTAACTAAAAGTCTTTTGAGGGATATTATTACCACCACATCTTTCTTTTTTCAAGTAACTTCATATTTGTTATATTTTTAAAGCTTCTATACAGATTGTGTGACTCTGGATTCAATAAACCCGTTAATTTATCATCTATCATAATGTTTTTTAAAAAAATTTTTAAAGTGTTTACACAGTTTATATTAAGTGCTTTGTATTTAACACTTACTACCACCAGGACGTTTGAACGGACAGCTCACAAGCTGAAAAGGAAAAAACCAGAATGTGTGCGTGAGTGCATGTGCACTTACCATGTTATCTGATTCGATGCTGGTTTGCATGGTGTCCTTCAAGCAGTCAGCACCATCCAGACTGTAAACTGCACCTGTCAAATAGAGCTACAAACAGAAAACAGGTCGCTTTACCCCAGACGCGTGTACGTACACGAGCTGAAAAACGCAACGAGGTCAATGCACTGAAACACAACTAACAGTTTCTGTTATCGCCTGACACCTGAGAGGTTATTCTCAGTGAGTGCAAGTTCAAGCACTGTGTGTGTTTATCCTCATTAAGTAACAGCTCATTAGTATGCGTGTATTATTTACCATGGAGTTCTTCACTTCTGTGTAGACAGCGACGGGTACACTGCAGCCTCCCTCCTAAATGCAAGGCAGAGTGAAGGAGATTGACAATACAAGCAAATTAAAGACATATAAAGGGAATAGTCGAGTACTTTTTAAGTTTAATCCCTATACACTGCATTGGTAGCATATGGATGAGTACCATAGACAAGAATCCTGTCCTGTGTACTGAGAAAAGAATGGAAAACATTTTAACTTCAAAACTACAACCATTACACTCTAACAATAAACGTCTTAGGATGAGACAGATACGAGAAAAAGCCTTACTAAAGCTGTTATCATCCAACTTGATAATTCTTGTTCATTCTAAGTGATAATTCTTAATTAGATAATTAGTCCAATCTCTGAAAGGATGAGCGAAACTGATTTTGAAAGGGTTTTGTATCATAAGGTTTTAACCTTTACTTTTTAAAAATATTATTATATTCACAATATTAAACATGATATGGTCTGGGAATTCAGGCTCTGACACTTCCTCAACCTCATCTGCATCTCTCGAGTTCATAACTCAGCTACAGATCAAAAAGGTGTTTACAAAGTTATTATTTTCGTTTGTACCTGCCCATGATATATTCTAACATATTTTCCTGGTTCCATTTCCCAAAATATAAACGAAATAGTAGTCTAATTTAATCAGCACAACCCTGACCAGGCAGTTACTAAGGATGAATGACGGAAGGCTGTAAATGCATTGTGCAGTGCCACATGTTCATATTAATGAACATGGTCTTTCATGGTCTCAGAAGCTTTATATCTTGAACCTGCATGAAAGAAAAAACTTCCTGCTCACGCGACTTTTCTGGCAAACTTTCTTTTAAAAAAAAAAAAAAAAAAGGAGAAAGAAACAAACAAAAAACAAAGCGATAGTACCACTTATATGTACAGTGGGGGAAAAAAGTATTTGATCCCCTGCTGATTTTGATTTTCAAAAAAGTTATAAATTGATTTGCATTTTAATGAGGGAAATAAGTATTTGATCCCCTATCAATCAGCAAGATTTCTGGCTCCCAGGTGTCTTTTACACAGGTAATGAGCTGAGATTAGGAGCACTCTCTTAAAGGGAGACACCTGTCCACAGAAGCAATCAATCAATCAGATTCCAAACTCTCCACCATGGCCAAGACCAAAGAGCTGTCCAAGGATGTCAGGGACAAGATTGTAGACCTACACAAGGCTGGAATGGGCTACAAGACCATCGCCAAGCAGCTTGGTGAGAAGGTGACAACAGTTGGTGCGATTATTCGCAAATGGAAGAAACTGTCAGTCTCCCTCGGTCTGGGGCTCCATGCAAGATCTCACCTCGTGGAGTTTCAATGATCATGAGAATGGTGAGGAATCAGCCCAGAACTACACGGGAGGATCTTGTTAATGATCTCAAGGCAGCTGGGACCATAGTCACCAAGAAAACAATTGGTAACACACTACGCCGTGAAGGACTGAAATCCTGCAGCGCCCGCAAGGTCCCCCTGCTCAAGAAAGCACATGTAGAGGCCCGTCTGAAGTTTGCCTCAATGATTCAGAGGAGAACTGGGTGAAAGTGTTGTGGTCAGGTGTGGTCAGATCTCTCTGGCATCAACCTATGACCCCAAGTCATAACACCATCCCCACCGTCAAACATGGAGGTGGGAACATTATGCTTTGGGGGTGTTTTTCTGCTAAGGGGACAGGACAACTGCACCGCATCAAAGGGATGATGGACGGGGCCATGTACCATCAAATCTTGGGTGAGAACCTCCTTCCCTCAGCCAGGGCATTGAAAATGACCTTAATGACTTGGAGAGGATCTGCAAAGAGGAGTGGGACAAAATCCCTCCTGAGATGTGTGCAAACCTGGTGGCCAACTATAAGAAACATCTGACCTCTGTGATTGTCAACAAGGGTTTTGCCACCAAGTACTAAGTCAAAGGGGTCAAATACTTATTTCACTCATTAAAATGCAAAACAATTTATAACTTTTTTGAAATGCGTTTTTCTGGATTTTTTTGTTGTTATTCTGTCTCTCACTGTTAAAATACACCTACCATTAAAATTATAGACTGATCATTTCTTTGTCAGTGGGCAAACGTACAAAATCAGCAGGGGATCAAATACTTTTTTCCCCCCACTGTATCTGTGTTTGTATCTGTTAAAACACAATATACAGTCCCTCCAGGATTTTGCAATTTTGCAATCGTAGAAGTTAACCCAAAACCAAGCAAACTCCGCAACATTCAGAGGAGCTTGCAATTTTTCTAAATTACTGAAGATTGTCCACAGATGTGGGCGAAGACGTGTCATGTGATGTCATCACAACACGCATTCAGCCAAAGCCCTCTTCGATTCATGTGCGTCAAACGAGTATAGCTAAAAGGTCTCATTTACCAACAAACATCACTGTGAAAGACCAAATTTGTGCAATTGCAATTTCGCCAATTCAAATAGTTTTCTGCAAAAAAGCACAAAGAACTCAGCAATAAAATAAAATAAAACTCAGCGAAATCCTGTACGGACTGATTATCTGTTAATTCTGGATAATGTATTCGTACTCAGTTACATCCCTAAAAAACACACATTTCAACTGCCCTTAGGCTTCCAATAGAAGTAAGTTCTTTTTTTTTTTGCACAGGGACAACTGTTGAAATTTCTGTCAGTGGTAAATATAATGTATATGCAGTACAGATGCAGAAGACACAGATTAGGTTAAAAAAAAAGCTTTAAAATATAGAAAAGCTTAAAGTATTTCCTTTAATCTATGTTAGTTTTTCAAGTGCACTGCATATATTTCCAGTATGTTTCACCATATTAATATTTAATTCTGCATTTTTCGTGTGAGTGAGGGAGACTAACCAGTTGCTTGAGGAAAGCCCTCTCAGAGATGCAGCGCAGCACAGTGTCAGGGTGGTGGAGGATGGACACCATCTTGAGGATGTCTCTGTCTCTTGCCCTCACTTCCACCGCCAACGCTCCCTACAATCAGTAAGCAATGCAAGCTATGTAAATTGGCAGCTGAATATATTGAAACATAACCAGCAGATGCCAGCAAGCTGCCAATGAGGGTGAGATAATTCAAGAATTTTATCCACGAAGCTACAGAAGATATATTCTACCAAATAATTGGAGGTTTCCTACTGACATGCAAACACCACAGCAATGTTTTGCACTATTCAGCAACCGTTTGGCACAGATGGTTAAACAGGTGTTTCCTTGCATAGGAACAATGTTGCCTTACAAACCATAATGTTCCTCTTTTTGTACGTAAACAATACTAACCTAGCTGAAACACTGACCTAACAAAAACGAAAGCTGATAATCTGAAATTCACAGATATTTTGGTATGGTCACTCACCTGGCCTACAGCATACATGCAGTCTTCAGGACCCAGAACCTGAAAGAGACCAGGATAAACAAACCGTTCACACAACTTATAAAATATGCATATTTCATGATTGGTCAGCAGTTGATTAATATTCTATAACGGCAGCTTTGATAGTATTTACTTAGTTGGACTACTGTTCTAAAATGTTACATTTATATTGTTATATGTTATATGGTAACAATTCATTCACAGGTACTTGTACAGTGGAAGCTCTACAAAATCGAAGGTTAATAATAAACGCATCTATTATGTTCAACCATAATAGATACAGAGAAATTTACTATCTGGTGTCAGATTCCCACCAGAAAACTATTAATGATGGCGCTTAGTTTGAGAATGAAACTGTGAGCTGGTAATCACAAAGCCGCTTAAACAGCAGGGTAACGTCAACTCAACTGCCAACGAGGCTTGGAAGACTTTCAGAGGCAATGAAGCAGCCTTTATTTTGTCACATATACATTACAGCACAGTGAAATTCCTTTCTTCGCATATCCCTGCTTGTTAGGAAACTGGGATCAGAGTGCAGGGTCAGCCATGATGCAGTGCCCCTGGAGGAGAGGGAGGGTTAAGGGCCATGCTCAAGGGCCCAACAGTGTCAGCTTGGTGGTCCTTTGGGTCAGTAACCCAGAGCCTTAACCGTTGAGCTATCTCCATAACGTTCTGGTTTAGCTCATTCACTGCATGGCCCAAGGCCAGACTACAGCGCATCATCTGATCACATTTCCAGAACTTGCACATCTCCAGGATCAGGAAATGAGCAAAATCGTTACTGACCCTCTTTACCCAAGCCGTAACGTATTTCAAAGCCTCTCTTCTGGGAAATTATTCAATTCAATGAGAACCAATACCACAAGACCCAGAAATAGCTTCTCTCTCAGCGGTGTCTCTTATCAGCCATGCTAAACTCTGCCTTGTTAGACATTCTGTCATTAATATTACATGAATGCACACAGTGCTGTGTAATGTGCTCAAAAGTACATGAATACAATGTGATATATTATCTAGTGATAACATAAGTAACGGTGACGTTAGTATTTAAGCACCTGACTGATACGGTTCTCCCAGCCCATGCGCTTGAGACCAGCTGCAGCCAGAATGATTGCAGCGTAGTCATCCTTCTCATCCAGCTTCTTCAGACGAGTATTCAGGTTGCCTCTCTAATTCGGCTGAGTAAAGGATTCATGTGAGAAACCTGCTGCTGCTGAACACAAGGACCTTTTTTTTGCATTGTAAAATACACAGAGCATTTTAACACACACACACACATGCACACACAGCTTTAGAAAGGATACAATGTTTTCAAACTCCAGCTGTGGGAACCTTTTTTTCAGCTGTGCCGCTCGGCGGAGCGAGCTCGTGCCAATCACGCTGAAAGAAGATATCAAGGTCACACTGGGTAAGAGATCGATCTATCCACTGCAGCAGGGTTGAGGAAAGAAATCATCACACCAGACTATGAGTATGATGAAATATTTATTAATTACCTATTTTCTGGCAGGGCGTCCAAAGTGAGTCCAGCATTCTTTGGATGAAGCACTACAGCATCATGAGGATTTTCACGTCTAAGGAACAGAAAAGAAAGAGAGAGAGAGACAAAAAAAAGAAAAATCGATGCTCAGAAATGCACACACAAACAGAAGGATATTAGAGAAAGATCTGTCTGTGGAATGTTTGGGAGAGTGTGAAGGTTTAGAAAACGTACTGGAGAACAGCACCGATCGTGAAACCAGGAGGCAGCGAGGTAGGAAGGTCTTTTAAAGAGTGCACAACAAGGTCCACCCTGGTGTTGGAGATGAGGGGGGAAAAAGCTCATTATATTAGATTGTCACAAAATATATATGTTTTTTTTAACATGAAGGAGCCTGTAAAAGAAAGATCAGTCTTATTTAGTATCCACCAAAATAAAAAATTACCAATAAGAACTATTCTGAGGGCTACTAAACATTCCTATTCACTAAACTGCAGAGAAGGGCCCAGTTTCCCAAAGACATACAGGAAACAGGTGGAGAAATTGTTTAATGTGATGCTCGCTTTACCTTTTAGCTGCAACGCGTTTGGAAACTCAACCAAGAACTTTTAATAACAAATCAGAAGAATTCTTCAGTTAAGAGTAAGAGTGTGAGCAACCCTGTTGCTATGGAATAAATCTGGCCAGTGACTGGCTGAGAGAGGTGTACCTGAGAACCCATAATTGGTACGATCACACATACAATGACTTTATTTGTAGCAAGTCGCCAGTCGTTGTACTTTGAAGTCGCCAGTAGGCGTTCCTACTACCGGTTGTCATAGTAACATTTATCAGTGGGTAGCACAACTAGCAATCCACTTTTGACAACAAACCAAATGAAACTTTCTGGAGGGATGTATATAAAAATTCGCCAGTGTATATATTCATCATATCCTACGAGATGAAGGAGAAGCAGCGTGTGCTCTTTGCCATCACGGCCGTTTATCTGTGGCGGAAGCGCAAACGAAACAATTAGGACTCGCAGGCAGCGTGGCGGATCACAGATCACATGCGCTCTACTGTCTTCACTCCCACTGGTAGTTGCTGCACCAAGTCGCTCCAAATTTACATAAAGTTTGCAAAAATATTTCTCAACTCTGTCACATCGCTGGGCACGCCCACATCTAGTCGCCAACGGTCGGTCATGTCGCCAGAAGTCTGAAGATTGGTCTCTGGTCTGGCCTTAAATGAAATGATCTTCACATTGCCTTATTACAATATAGTTCTCTCCATGAGAGAAGAAACAAACTGTGCAGGGACACACTACTCAATTCCCATTTAACAGACCAGTTGCCTGCCCTTAAGGCCCAGCCATAATTTTGGCAATAATTTTGGCAAACCAAAATTGTTATTGAATTTGCTATGATTCATCCTAGATTTATATAAAGCTTTTGTTCATCATGTAGTTTTATTTATTTCATATTCTTATATGGATACGTGAATGCTCGCAATTCAGTTTTTTTTAAACTGTCGTGCAAATGTGCAATAAAGTCAAAGTCAATATAAAATATCACTCAGAAATATCAGATCTTGAATAGAGGAAAGATTATATAATAATTCTCATCATGAGTGTATTATTGAACAAAAACACCATTAAGCTTATTTCTAGACAAATAGAATTTCTATTTATTTCACATTAATATTTCTTGACATATACAGTCCCCTCCCAAAGTACTGGAACAGCAAGGCCAATCCTTTTGTTTGAGCTTTGAAAATTTGTGTTTGCTGCCCAGGTGTGTCCTGTTAAATTGACTGTTTAAAGAATGAATAGCTCTGAAATATAGCTCTGAATAGCCCAGGGCTCTTCGTTTGAGCTCTGGGTTTCACCTGTGAAGACTGCATTTGTTGTTAAAAAGGATAAACCAAACATGAAGACCAGAGAGCTGTTTATGGGAGAACAGCAAGCCATTCTGAAGCTGAGAAAAGAAGGGAAATCTAACAGAGCATCTGAGCATTGGGCATAGCCAATACAACAATTTGGTAAGTCCCGAAAAAGAAAGAAACCAATAGATTTGTTCTGTTGAAAACAACAGAATTGGCCTTGCTGTTCCAATAATTTTAGAGGGGACTATACATTTCAAGCTTAAACTTATCTTATTCGATTAGCACATCATTTTTCCTAGAAATAATCACATACAAGAAGGACAATTAGGTGGTTAAGGCGTTGGGCTACTGATCGGAAGGTCGTGAGTTCAAATCCCAGCACCGCCAAGCCACCACTGCTGGGCCGTTGAGCAAGGCCCTTAACCCTCAATTGCTCAGATGTATAAATTAAATAAATGTAAGTCGCTCTGGATAAGGGCGTCTGCCAAATGCCGTAAATGTAAATTATCTCCAGTAATACAATTTCTTAGCTTCAAACTCATTTCAAGCTTGAAAATAATCTTATATTTGTTTAAAAAGAAATATTATTTGAATTTGCCTATATGCTTGATATTTTAAGGTATAATTTTCTGTAGAGAAATGGTTTATAAATAAAAAAAATATATCTAAATGATTACATGTAAAATATACAGTATGTTCAGCTAACTGTGGGTGCATTCGCGTGGAACATCGTAAAACAATAAGAGCATAGTATGCAATTTATACTTTACCTAGAATATAAACAGCTTTCTGAATTAACAGACTGGTCACTGGCTTTTTTAGGGTTTTTTTTTTTTTCAGGAGACAGAACAAACCCCCAACTCCCAGACAGCTGAGATACAGTTGCAATCAAAATTATTCAACCACCATTGCAAATCAAGTTTATTGTCAAAATGTACAGACTTTCAGCTGTTTGCAATGAACAAATCAAACAAAAGAAATTGAAATAGTTCAACACAACGAATGCTTCAAGTGGTTTCCCCAAATTCAACTGAAAATGCAACTTATAATGACTTCTCCAGTCTCAAAATTATTCAACCCCTTCATGGCAAGGATCTTTAGTACTTAGTAGAGCACCCTTTTGCTGTTATGACCTGCTACAAACGAGATGCATAGCCAGACACCAGCTTCTGGCAGCGTTCCTGAGGAATCTTAGCCCCTTCCTCATGAGCAACGGCCTCAGTAATATAGTAGTTCAGTAATATTCTTATAATATAATATAATATAATATAAGTAGTTCAGTAAAATTCTTGGGTTTGGGTGCTGCAACCGCCTTCTTCAAATCCCACCAGAGATTTTCTATGGGGTTCAAGTCAGGTGAGTGTGATGGCCCTCTAGAATCTTCCAGGACTTCTTCTGCAACCAAGCCTTGGTGGAATTTGAGATATACTTGGGATCATTGTCCTGTTGGAAGGTCCAATGACGCCCAAGCTTCAGCTTCCTCACCGAGCCACCACCATGCTTGACTGTGGACAGTGTGTTCTTTCTTCATTCTTCTTTCTCCAGACATACCGCTGATCCATCGTGCTGAAAAGTTCCAGTTTTGTTTCATCGCTCCACAGAACAGAATCCCAAAACTTCTGTGGCTTATTTATATGATTTTGAGCCGGCTTTTCTTGTGCTTTTGGGTCAGTAGTGGTGTGCGTCTTGGAAACCGTCTGCGTATAGTACGCACCATACTGTGCTCACTGAAACCTCAGTGCCTGTTGCCACCAAGTCTTGCTGCAGGTCTTTTGCTGCCTTCTCAGAAATCTGGCTGCAGCCATTGATAGCTTCCTTTTTTCTGCACCGTCTGACTAGAGGTCATTATAAGTTGCATTTTCAGTAGAATTGGGGAAACCACTTGAAGCATTTGCAATGGGGGTTGAATAATTTTGAATGCAACTGTATATTACTAGATCAGTTGTGCAGCATAACTGTGTTTTTCATATTGGGTCATTCCATCTCAAGTGGTCCAATACAGGTTGCTTTACCATTTTTAATTTTGATTTTTTTAAACCACGATGATCATCTTTGTGTCAAGGCACTCAACAAATTTTAGTTATACAGCTGTTTACAGAAACATCAATATCTCAGCTCAGGATGGTCCTAGCTCCTTGGAACAAAAATTGATCTCTGGAGCACATTACAAGATACATGACCATATTTTCGGTTTTGTTCCAAGGAGCTAGAACCATCCTGATATTGAGGTTTCTGTAAACAGCTGTATAACCAAAATTTGTTGTGTGCCATGACACAACTATGGCCGTCATAGTTGAACCAAATTTTTAAAAAATGCAATCCCAATACATAGAGGTAATCATTCAACAATGTTCAAAAAATTATTGTACAATTATTGTACCACTTGAGATGGATTGACCCTATAGCCATGTATTGGAGAGTGATCGAAACTCTATCGATTGGTATTGCATTATTTTCTTAATAGGTGAAGTGTTTGACTACATCCCTAACTACACCATCACTGCAACACCCTCACAACTGAAACAATACATTTTTTTAAATGTTAGTATTAGTATCCCTAAATATTTCACTTTACCACTAATGTAATGTGGATTGCCAGCAGCAGCCATTTTAGCACCATGATTTGCTCTCAATGGTTTAGGAGATGCTTTTAGTGCTTTTAGGTTGAAAAGGTAGTCTTAAATGGGCCATATTTTACAGAAGCCTGAAGCTCCTAAGTCACCAATCTCTCCTCTGAATCTCCTGCTGTAGCAGTGTTCTCACAGTAGATGGCGATACACACTGAAGCAGTTTATCTAAACTAAACATTTCAAGCAGACGGTCTAAGCATTTACAGCACAGTAAAGCAGAACAGCAGAACAGTTAGCGCTTACTCATTTCTCTCCAGGGCATTCTCCAGCTCTTTGGTGAACAGACTTTTCTCTCCAATCTGTAACAATAAGAAGAATATATTTATACTTGTATAACATCAGAGAACATCCCCTCTTGTCAGGATGGTGTGTTAACCTTACCTTTGATAAGGCAGTGTCAAGGATTTTGTCTCCGACTGTCGACATGGCAACTGTGAAACACACACAGTAAGAATTTAACAAAAGAAAAAAAAAAAAGAAAAAAAAAAAGAAAGAGTACTGTGCCACAATCTCACATCTGCACTGATCTCTCTGACAGAAGAGAGGAGAAAAGTGGTGTGGATTACACAGTCTCACTAAAACACAATCGCTCAACTGTCTGTAAAGGATTCTGGGAAGACAAAAGAAAGAGAAGAAAATGAGAAGACATAGAGAGAGACCGAAAGATAAGGGGGGACATGATATAATGAAAAAGAATGATGTAATTGAAGGAATGAAAAGAGATTTGATCAAGAAAGCAAGAAAGAATAGCAATACAGAAAAGCAAGCGAGCAAGAAAGAAAGAAAGAAAGAAAGAAAGAAAGAAAGAAATCGCTATACCTATCTCTAGCTGCAAGTCTGGATAGAGCTCTTTCAGTTTCTCGGCCACGCTGTCTGTCTGAATCCGAGCGAGCTGAAAAACAACACAAGTGACAGCACAACTTTACACACAATAAACACTCAGAGTGATGCAACACCTGCACAATACAGGAGCTCTTTAGCTAGATGAAGCTTATATTGTTATTTAAACGCATAAATGAGGTTTCGTTAAGACTCTCGGTAATCTCTGTGGAGACACAGGAGGACTTGGACTTATCTAATCCCAGCACTTTGTCTGACACACCCACGCTCTCTGATCAGTTCTCCCTGCACTAATTCACTACTCTTTCATGCCAATAAAATTATTTAAGGTTTTGTGAATGCCTGCAATATTACGAATGAGCAGAATATCACAAATTATACATTGATTCTTCTCACTTCATGAGAGATCTAAATCAAGCATTTGAGACAGAAGAGTGAAATTAGGCCACTGAGGAATTAGCTTGGCAAAGTTCAAAGCAGGATTTTTCTTCCATACAGATTAGGCCAAATCAGCATAGCTGAGCTGGAGTGGAATCAACAGCTTCACAAATATGAGATCGTGAAGGCGTTAATCAAATAACACACAAAAAAAAGGCATCGTGTCATGTTCTGACCTGGCTTTTCCTGGTTCCGATGCGAATAATCCGAGTGACTTTTCCATTTTCTTCCTGAAAAGCAGAAGTCATTTTATAAATCTCATACAGCCTTACAGTGATACTAGAAAACACAGAGTCTTTCAATTCAACTCACTCTTATACACTTAAATGGCCCTTCCATCTTATCACTTAAGCCTTTAGGTAGGTTAGATATTTAGCCTATTTAAGATGGCGTGCACTTGTCTCCAGATGCTGCTAATGAATGAACTCTGGGGTGGTGGCTCGGAAAAGAAAGCTGTCCCTTCCTAGAAGGCCTTAATCCACCCTCCCACCGCCCTGCGTCTTCTGTACAATGCTGATAAACTAACAACTAACTAACTCATTGTTAGCTGGTGTGTCAGTGTGTGTGGTGTCAGATACACACACACACACACACACACACACACACACACACACACACACACACACACACACACACATATCTCCTTCTTCCACAACACTGCTTCTGTTCACTGCTATTAAGTCATCTTAACTGACATCTTAGCAGATGACCGAATCCCAAATTGCTCTCCACCCCATATACAAGTGCACAACAAAAGCAGAAAATAATGCCTCCTGATAATAAGTGCTGATAATATGGTCAAATTTTGAACTTACACCAACATCCTAAAGCAATTTGGTCTGATCTGTCTCTAAATTAGAGGTCAGTCCTGAAAACTGACCTGAAGCCCTGAAACTAGCCTTAAAAAAAAAACTGGGCTTTGGAAAAGGGCGAATTTTTTTTCTTCTTTTTTTCTTTCTCTCTTCTTTTGTGTGGGTGCGTACATATTTCTGATATATAGCTATCATACATTTATCAGTCCCTCCAGAATTTTTGCGATCGCAGAAATTAGGCCTAACGCAAAATCAAGCAAACTCCGCAATATTCGGAGGAGCTTGCAATCTTTCAAAATTACTGCAGATTTGGGCCAAGACGCCTCATCAGGACACGCATCCGGCCCTCTTCGATTCAGCTGTTTCGAACGAGTACAGCTAAAAGGTTTCATTTACCAACAAACATCACTGCGAAAGACCGTGCAAAACAATTTCATGCAACTGTGACTTCGCCAATCCAAGTAGTTTTCCACAAAAAAATTTGCTGTCCTGTACTCTGCTCCTCCTACACTGAAAATGTGAGCATGGGGCAGCGTGATTCCTGTCTCAATGAGGCAGCGTGATTCCTGTCTCAATGGGCCTCTATTAGTGCTTGTTGCAGTTCCCATATTTGACTATTAGGTGCAATAATAACTCTATAAAGCTAAATGGGGCGGGGAGCACACCGCTCCGCAATTGCGCAACAATTATTTAATGAAATATCGGCTTATAATAAATCAGATGTTTTGTTTTTCCACATTTCCTTAAATCATTGGTCACTTAAAAGAAGAAATTAGTATTGCAATAGAATTTCAAATGTGTGGAGTCGTTAATGAGGACTTCAGGAACACTGACACGTGTTGAATGTCCGACTGCCCCTATGGACGAACCTCCACTGGAGAATGGGTCAGTAACTTCATATTAAGTCAGTGATGTTTACTGTGACTTCCACAAAGTAAAGTATGTTTACAAAGTAACTTCCACACAAAGTTAGAGAGGCCAGGTTGAGATGGTTTGGACATGTTCAGAGGAGGGAGAGTGAATATATCGGTAAAAGGATGCTGAGGTTAGAGCTGCCAGGCAGGAGGCCGAGAGGAAGACCAAAGAGGAGGTTTATGGATGTAGTGAAGGAGGACATGAAGGTAGTCGGTCTGAGAGAAGAGGATGCAGGGGATAGGGCTAGATGGAGGCAGATGATTCGCTGTGGCGACCCCTGAAGGGAACAGCCGAAAGGAAAAGAAGAAGAAAGTTTACTGTGACTCCCACAAGGATTGGCATTCAAGGATTAATCAACCATTCAGGATTGCAGGAGCACTCCACACATTTTTGGAAAATTGTGCAAGTGTTCACATATATATGGATGTATAATTCATTCCCCACCAAAGGTCTCACAACTACTGCCTCAATAGTGACACTTCTGGTGATTAGTCAGAGACAAGTTAGCCAAGTAATGTAACCGTTATTACACTTTTAAGAAATATCATGTTTATTGTTCATTTGTCAGGGACATGGCCAGCACAGGGCGTCTAACTCAATTAATGCAGACAATGATATGCAGCCATGCCCTAGACTCTCCAACCACACCACCCCATTCAATTCACCGAGTTAATCCACATGCCAAGGGTAAAAGACAACATTTATGAGCCATCGGCTCCAATCGCGCAAATAAAAACTCACAAATATAACGATTCATTTCACATATCAGACACCTGAAGTGTCCATAACAAAGACTAATTCTAAATATCAATTTTACATACGTAAACGTGCTCTATTTGACCACGTTTTAGTTTCTTTAGTCCCGCCCTCTACTCTCTCTCTCCTCCTATAAATGACGGCAAGTCAGTAACTAACCAATAGCACGCCTCGAAAGTTCAGCTCGACATTTAGGACAACCAATCAAAGCCGTCCATAGATACCTGGCGCTTAAACATACAGGCGATAAAACTTACTTCAGTAGTTCTGGTTTCTTGAGACATCTTCCTTGCCGAACAAAACGCCCAACGACGATACAAGTTGCCTTTTCATGCGAGAATTTCTAGTCAATAAAGTGAAAAAAGTATCTGTCTCTGCATATTTAACTGACTTTCTTCACCAGCTACCAAGTTTATATCCCCGTGACCTCGCTAGTAACTCGCTTCCGACTAACACGGTGTACCGTTCGTGGTGCTACGTGTCATGAGCGTCATGACAGCGCTGGCTTGCGCATACGACTGCGCATTTAATGGGTCATATTCGTTATAAAGATATTTATTACATCTCACATTTAGGCCTTATATGTACATGTATATTTAAGTTGATATGAGAATCGAACGGCATTACACATTTAATGACATGCCATTTACAAATGGCATTCAAATAACAGAATTTACATAGTAACAATTTGTCTATAGATATATAGTAAGTGGATAATTAAGTAATAGACCAGGAGTGAGAGAAAGGATGAAATTATTCCTCATGCATGGGGTATGTACGGTGGTTTGTAAGCAGCACAGTTCTTGGGTAGAAATGATATGATTTTTAATTTAACTTCAGTACATACAGCCTTCTACATTAATATCCATACAGGTAAGCATTATATGTTTAAAAAGAAAATAAAACTGAAATGCAAGTTTTGGTCAAGCCAAAGGAATAAGTCCTGGACGTGAGTTGTATTTTCATAATCTTTCCTGGCCCAACCTCTTCGGGTGTGTAACTGCTTGACTTGTAACTGAACGACTGACTCGCTGCTGATGCTGAATCTTCCACATACTCAACACTGGTCAAATCCCAAACGTCTCATTTGTTTATATATAAATTCACTACATAGGGTATGAAATAACGCCATGCACATCCTATATAGTGCACTATATGTGTAGTAAGTGGCTATTTGGGATGTTGCCTGAGATCCTTTACCTCTCTGATCGTCTACTTCCGGTTGGAGACGTGGCTTAGCGGCGGTTCTGCCATATTGAGCTGCAGGCAGGCTGACTGCTGCACACAAATACCTGGTTTATTTGTCACGACGCTTATTTTAACTAGACAGGACGACTGTTACCGAAAGCGTAACGGCGTAGAAGATTACAGACACTAAACATGGTAAGTAGGGTTTATTTGTTGACTAACTACGAACTAAATATTTCATTGACAGATGTGTTCTTGCGATTCAGCAATACGCGATCTGGATATACGTGAAGCTAGCTGGCTAATTTAGCAGCTAAAATGGCCAGCCAGCTGTTTTTGCTAAATGTTAAGAGAACTGGATTCCAAACATAATTATTTGGGCTTTCTTTTGATACAAGTGCTCATGGTGAGTTGTGGGCGTCAGTGTAGCTAGTTCGCTAAACCTTAGGTGAGTTAGCATCAGTGTCGAGTCCATAACTAGCATAACATAACGTTAGGCGACGGTAGGCCAAAGCTTTTAACCTGTTAGCATTGGGGTTAGCGAGTCGGTTTGCTAGTCGCAGAGTAGTGATTCGATGAGTGGCTGGATTTGATCTGCATTTAACGGAGTGACATTTATAATTCTGGTCATTCATTTGCTATTCCAGTATGTGTTGACATGCAGCTAGCGCGGGTAGCTTTGAGAAACATGAATCATTATGGACAGTGCTGTTATTGCAGACCTCAGATAAAACTTACCTGCCGTACCACATGACGTCATATTAATGGGACGTTTATGCAAAAAAAAAAAAGTGTCACATGACATACTTAATTGAACTAATTACGCCCCAAACCAGATAGCATCCGGATTATAGACACAAGTCAAAATTTCAAATCTCCATCCTGTCAGTGAAAGTCTTTATAAAGACTTCATCCAGTATAGCATTGCTTTTTCGCTAAAAAAAACTATATTTTTAATTGATTGGCAGCTGTTGTATCACATGACACTACATTAATAAACTAACTGTGAATATCAAGCCCATACTTCCCATCAATATCAATGGCCTCTACAGTTCAGTTCAGCACACAGAACTGCACACACACACACTGATAAACCTCAATGACGTTGTATTTCTCCCCCAGCAGCACAACGGGACTCGCCGTGTACAGCTGTGTGTGTTCCGCTGCTTTGTCTGCTTTTTATGTGTATGTTTTGAATGACATACAAACAAAGCTAAGACATTTAGCAGCCAGCTTGAAAACAGCAGTAGCAGGCTTCATGTCTGTTTGAGGAAGGTGTGGATGTGTGTCTTTACTTTGGGCTGTTAAGTCAACTGTGACAAATTTGCCAAAAAGTTGATCTTAATAGAGCTTAAACTTGTATACACTAAATTATTATGGGATGTCTTTCCTTAATCCGTATGCCTGTGTTCTTACTCAGATATATGATGTGTGCGCTCGTCTGTTAAGTAAAGAATTAAATAATGGTCTGCCAAGATACTCGCAGAATGTGCGATTTCTTTTTTTTTTTTTTTTTGCTCGTTTCCAAATCGCAGGAAACCAGCAAGAGATGGCTCGTGTACATGATCAGGTCAGCAGCAGTGATTGAATGCGTCTGATTTGCATTTGCAGGTGCTGTTGGCTGCAGCAGTGTGCACCAAGGCTGGAAAAGCTCTGGTGTCACGGCAGTTTGTCGAGATGACACGGACGCGCGTGGAGGGCCTGCTGGCTGCCTTCCCCAAGCTGATGAACACGGGCAAGCAGCACACGTTTGTGGAGACGGAGAGCGTGCGCTATGTCTACCAGCCTCTGGAGAAGCTCTATATGGTGCTGGTCACCACCAAGAATAGCAACATCCTGGAGGACCTGGAGACCCTCCGCCTTTTCTCACGCGTGGTACGTAGCTCTGTGCACGGCAAATTTGTGATTGCACTAAACACCTCAATCGGTCCGTACAGGATTTCGCAGAGTTTTTTTGTGATTGTTGCGGCCAAAAACGCTTGATTTTGCTGGGGGGTTTTTTTTCCTCCAAAATTTGCTATGCAGTTTGCAGAGTTTTTGTGCCTTTTTTTTTTTTTTTGCAATGTCTTTCACAGTGATGTTTGTTGGTAAATGAGACCTTTTAGCTGTACTCGTGTTCGATGCGCTTGAATCGTACAGGGCTTTGGCTGAATGTGCAAATCTGCAGAAAATCTGCGGTAATTTTGAAAAAATTGCAAACTCCTACGAATACTGTGGAGTTTGCTTGATTTTGCATTCATTTACGCGATTGCAAAATCCTGGACGGACTGCCCAATAAGCCTTTGCCTTCTTCCCAAGCCTTTCTGTTAAAACTATATACAGTATATACTTCATGGTGTCATGAGAAGGGAGACATAAGCGAACATAAGCTTGAAGTGAAGATCTCTGCCAGATCCACCGCATGGCAATATTGCGAATGATTTTTTTCAAAAGTACACTCCTGGGCAATAAAAATGGGCCAAGCCAAAAATGGCAAAATATGAAGCTTTTAACGGTCCTAACAACAAATCATCGGTCAGAAAATTTGCAAGAATTAAACAAATGCACTCCCGAGCCCGTGCCACCATTTGTTTGTTTTTACCGTTTGGGGAAATTCGATTATAGTCTTCTTGTACGCATAGGTAAAATCATGATGATGATGATTAAAATGTTTGTAAAAGTCAAACTAACACATGTCTGGGTGTACAAAATTAAAATCAAGTAAAAATAAAATGAATAAAAAGCCGTCTGCAAGGCCTAAACATTTTAAAGAATCCCATACTAATTTACTTTATCTATTCGTTTAATACTCGTTAATTTCCTGATCAATGATTTGTTATTAAGACTATTAAAAGCTTAATATTTTGGGATTTTATAGGATGGTTATGGGTCTAGAAACACTTTTAAACATTGCAAACTGCATATTCGAGCCGTCTCCTCTGAATCATATTTTCACGCACTGTTAAATGGTAGTTTATGTTCACTGAAACCGAGTGTCATGGCTGTGCAGATTCCAGAGTACTGCCGCATGCTGGAGGAAAGTGAGATCTCGGAGCACTGCTTCGACCTCATCTTTGCCTTCGACGAGATCGTCGCCCTTGGTTACAGAGAGAACGTCAATCTGGCACAGATCAGGACCTTCACTGAGATGGACTCACACGAGGAGAAGGTGTTCCGTGCTGTTCGAGAGGTGAGAGACAGATGAAAGAGAGGGGAGGAGAGAAAGCAACGCTGTGGTATATGCAGTAGTATGCGGTCTGCTGATTCTGCATACGAGCTATCGGTCAAATCCGAGAATCCAAATTGGTGTTGTTGCTGGCTAATTTGCCCGGTGCCATCTGCTTAATTAGCACTTCATGAAGTGTGAATTGCGCTGCAGATTAAGAATGCTTCCTTCTTCCCATCCCAGATCTCAATTGTTGTATAATGAAAAGCTAAAAACAGGCAGCGGATTGTCATTTGACTATATTTTATTCACAGTTTTGAGAAGTATTGTACGCACTACTTAATTTGAATTTATGCTTTCCTTCTCTCTTCACGTTTTCAGACCCAGGAGAGGGAGGCAAAGGCTGAAATGAGGCGAAAAGCTAAGGAGCTGCAGCAGGCACGGCGGGACGCTGAACGCGGGAAGAAATCTCCAGGTTTTGGTGGCTTCGGCAGCAGCAGTAGCAGCAGCAGCACAGCCATTATCACAGACACACTGGTCGAGTCGGAGAAACCCAAACCCGCTCAAGTACCCACCAGGTACCACCCTTTTGTACAATTAGGGCAAAAAAAAAAAAAAAAAATGCAGACCAGAGACTATCCATATTCTCGCTGAGTGCATGTGTCACTTTATCATCTGTGAAAGTAGGAGGGCTTTCTCTGGGGGATGTTTTGATGATCTGATTGCCATGAGAAGTTTCATTACATGAACCAAATGATTTTGAAAGGAAACCATACATGCCTAACTTGTTGCTAGAATGCGTTTGCAGCTGTCATGTTTCTCTCGGAGGGATAGTAAGTTTGTTTTAAACACAGCATACAAAGATGACAATACTTTAATGTTTTAGTGAAAATAAACAGGAATTTTCATATGCTCCTAAATACTGCCAAGTGTGCCAATAGTTTTTTTTGTAGAAATTCTGAATAGTGTGAGTGGAATACAGTGCAGCGTTAAAAACATGCACACAGAAGCAGTCACGCGTTTTCCGGGGCTGAATCACAAATGTCATTTTACACTGTGAGGGTGCTAGGTAGAGTGTTCATCTCCTGTAAGTTATATTGTATGACTGCGTCCGAAATCGCATACTGTGACAGTACGTACTCCATTCGATGCAGTACCTACTGTGCGGCCGTTGAAACAGTACGCACTAATCGGTATGTGTGTGTAGTATGAATACAATCCCGGACATACTACATCCGCCGTGTCGGCATTGTCATGTGACCTTCGACATCATCATAAACACAAATCTTAAAGGGACCACCAGATTAAAGCAACCGCACTATCGGCAAAATGCACATCAGGAAAGTTAACTGAATTAGCAGTTTGATGTGGGCAGTGTTAACAGGCTGAGGTAAATTCGTTGCTGTTAGCTTGGCGGGCTAAGGCATGATGGAGATTTCAAACATCGGGACAACTGTTTTCTTGTTTAAGCCTTCAACAGGTTAACATTTTATTTGGGTAAACGAGTCCCGTTTACTTAAAAATACTTAAAGAGCCGACGCACTGTCTTCTGTGATTTTTTTCTTTTTTCTTTCTGCACTTTTTTTTCCATCCACACCAGTCCCGTTGCATTATGGGAATTTTTGACTCGGGTAGTGTCCATCGGTTGCACACTGCAAAATCTCTCCAGAAGCAGAACGCCATCCGGGTATTTCTCGCCTTCTGAGAATTCGGACATACCACCTCTCTGGCGTACTGCTTTTCGCCTACTGTGTAGTAGGGTAGTATGCGATTTTAGACGCAGCCTATGTAAGGCGCAGGGAATAGGAAGCCATTTTGGATTTGCCTTATCTAGGAGATGGCAGATTTTACTTTGGTCACAGGGAAGAAATATAAGATTAAGGTACAAAGTGATAAGAAATCGTTACCACGAGTAAACGAGCATTGAAGTTTTGTGGCTTTCGGTATATATATGTTAGACTTGAGCTTATGTATAGGCTAGTGTGCTCCAAAACAATGAGAAAATTCGCATTTAGAAGCTGCGGTACTGTGCAAAAGTCTTTGGCACATGCAAAGAAATGCTGTAGAGCAAAGATGCCTTCAAAATAATGCAATTAAATGTTTCTGCATAAAAAAATACTGCAAAAAGCAGTAAACAGTAATAAATGAAACAAAGTCAATATTTGGTGTGACAAAAAAATTAAAATCGTAGTCTCCGGTACAATTTGTGCAGTTTTATAAGGAAATTAGCTGGTAAGTTTTATTGAGCATCTTGATAATGTAGAAGTCATAAAATAAAAAAAATCTATAACAAAGTTTGTACCAAAAAAAAAAAAAAAAAAATAGGGTGCCTGAAACTTTTGCATAGTACTGTATATGCATTCAAAATTTACAGTCTCACTCTACCACCAATACAGATCAACAATTAGATTATCTCATCAGATTTTCTGTCCAATCAAATGCGCTCTAAAATCTGAAGTGTCCCACCCCCAACATTATCAATACCACCTTGCCAAGGTTGCCGTCGTTAAGCGAGATAAATCGTATCAGCAAGCCTGGGTAGTAACTGTGTCTTTGGCTGTTTGAACAGTGCGTGTTTTATTCAGTTTTCCAACTGTAAGTTGGTTAAGAAGGAAATGGCTTGACTTCATTCACTTGGAAACAGAAGGTATTTGTGCCAGGTATTTTTTCATGGTACAAACTGTCAAGTATAGCTTAGTCCGGGCTGTGAAGTAAGCTAAAAGCTATTGGCTATTTAAAAAGGGGGAGGTGCCACTCGATATGTCCCGCCCTGACTTTGTGTTTCCGTGTAAATTATATCGGATATCGCCGCACGTTTCAAGGCATTCCACTGGGAATTTAAATTACTGTCTAAACCTGCTTAAATTAAATTACATTGTTGGCCTCTTAAATCCACCAGAAAAAGAATTTTTGAAAAGAGTGAGAAACTTTGGCAATTTGTCCGAGTTAGAAGCTAATGTAGCTAACAAGTAAAGGATGCTTATGGCTCCCAGTTTAACACACTGCAACATACAGTATGTACATGATGTATAAATCATCACTCAGTCATTTCATATGGCTCTCGGAATAACACTAGTTCTCTAACATGGAGGAAAGGATGTTGCATGCTGGTTGTACTAATACTTAGGAGCAGCGGCAGTTATCTTGAAGGTGGAATCATTATCCTCACTGTGAACATCAGTGTGGCCCAAAGGACACATACTTTGCTTGAATGGATTTGGATGATTTTATTTCTCACTTGTGAATGTGTTGGTTTTTTTAACCTTATTGTCCTGCAATTTTATGGAACTGTTTATGTGCAAATATTAGCACTGAGCTAAAGAACATCCTTTGAGGTGAGCGTGTGATGATTTAGACGCGCATAATGCTAAACTGCTAAACTGGTAGCTCTCTGCGTCCTGTACTTGATAATTACATTAGTCTTGAAGGAGAAAACTTAAGACTACCAACATGTCCTCGCTGATCGGTTACATTTGGATTTATTACTTTACGACGTATACTCTCACTCACTAACGTTTTCTAGACGTAAAGCGTTTCCTAGAATTCCCAATGGAATGGTGTGTGTGTGTGTGTGTGTGTGTGTGTGTGTGTGTGTGTGTGTGTGTGTGTGTGTGTGTGTGTGTGTGGTGCAAACAAGCTTCCATCCAGTCCATACAACCTCTGGCTCAGGTTTGTTCCATAAGCACTAGCAGGCCAGTTGAAGTTGGACCAGTTGTAAATACAGTGACAGTTTACACCTGACTGTGACGTGAAAGTGTGTGACTGTGAACAAACAACATGTTTGTGTTTAGTCTGGTTGCCCATGTTGGGGTAATAAGTATCATTACCACACACTTCACTTGGCAACTACAACCTGCACAATCATAATGTTGTAGATTATGACTTTAAAATAAAGTTCACAACATGTAGAAAGCGTTTCACGTCATTGAATATCTATGGAGTTACATGTTGCATACAGACAAGTAAAAACAATGGCCTTGGATCATAAAAAAAAAAAAAATGCAGGATAGATGTGGATGTGTTTTGATGAAGCCGCATACCTCATAATGTGGTGTTGATTAAACTATTGGTCAAAATGAAGGCATATCTAGTTCATGAGCTGCTTTAGAAATCCCTTTCTTGTCTTTATTGAATGAAACCCCTAACTGCCGGTGACTTGGTCACATAACTTGTTGGGCAAGAAGTTATGTAATGACTCTCCTCTTCAGACATAACAACAAACAATCCTTAATGCCAACTAATAAAAATGCAGCATTATGGATAATACTGCATCAAAGGTGACACACACACACACACGTCAGAGCATTTTAATATTAAGGTTGGAAAGCAACGGCCTGACCTGACAAGTCGTTTGGGTAGAGCTTCAGGTATTTTTACAGCTCTGAAAACATTTATTTCCTGCATGTTTTGTTTTTTTTTTTTTTTTTCCAGGCTGTGGAAACTTCCAGACACTTGAAGCTTTCATGACATTTGAAGCTTTACTGTAGAAATTAATCTTTCACTGCTTGTATTCTTCCTCAGGCCTAGCGGTCCCAGCAGAGCCCTCAAACTGGGGGCCAGGGGCAAAGAGGTGGATGACTTTGTGGATAAACTGAAGTCAGAGGGCGAGAACATTATCCTGTCTGGCACTGGCAAAAAACCCTCGGAGGCCTCTAAATCTCTGCCTGCTCCTGCTAACACAGAGAGGTAAGACCTGGCTGCGGATTTAGCCCTGCACTGTTTAACATGGCAAGACGGCTTGCTTAGAGCTGCTTGAACTCTTTTAAACGACTAAGGATTGTTTGAAAGTAGTTCCAGGTAAAGTCTACAGCTTCCTTAGGGCGGAGTAATTATACATGCAATTAAATAACCTGTTGGTTTGTAGTGCTGTTGCGTGTGCTTATAGTGTTTAAATACAAGTTAAACCAGAAAATGCTTTTTCTACTAACTGACTACTGACCGATCTGCTCAAGATAGTAATGTTAAGTCATACCGTTGTCTCATTAACCCTTAAAGATAAGCTATTGTGTTAATTTCTGATATATTTCTGTGATGAAGCAATAAATAAAGACCCCGATGTGTAAGTAGTTTTGTAGGCTCTATAAGGAACTTATAGTGCCATTATAAAAGTCGTGGTCTTGGACATTACCGTCGTGAACTTTTGACAAGTAATATACTTTGACGTCTGTACTTTAAGTTAACATGGTTGTAATTAGGCTACTTTCTAACTTTGCCTTGGCTCTGCCTGCAAAACCAGTTTAACAAACACCCCTGTAAATGCAGTCACTCTGCCTAAAGATGTTAGACCTTTACTTAATTTATTTTTTTTTATTTTTTTTTAAAGCTGTGTGGCTAAACAGTTTTCTCAAGATCAGATTTTAGTATAGTTACATACTGTGGTGGAAAGGAGACAATCCTATGTAGTTGATCGGATGTCAAAATGTCTGCGATGCTCATGCGCCGTCACATCATCAAAACAGAGAAGAGTGTTTTAAAAAATATTTAAAAGGACTAATAAAAAAATTAAAAAATACTGAATTAATAAGTGATTACTTCCCCACCGACCTGCAAGAGCAAACCGTTGAGTGAAGAGTCAAATGTTATTTATAAAGCACATTTAAAGACAACAGTAGTTGATCCAAAGTGCTGTACAAAACATCATATAACATTAAATAAAGTATTAAATAACATAAGACAAAGAATAAAAAAAAAAAAAAGTTTTAAGAGAAGTTTTTAAAAAATAGCTAAAGATGGAACGGACCTCACGTGACCAACCCCAGAAAAAGCTCGATCACTCTTTGTCTTAGTACGATAACAAGGGACCGATAGAAGAAGTTGATTACAAGATCTTCGTGTTCTGGTAGAAGAGTAAGGGTGAAGAAGGTCAGTAATGTACTGTGGAGCAAGACCAGAAAGAGCTTTATAAACATAAATAAGAATTTTTAAATCAGTTCTGAACTTTACATGAAGCCAGTGAAGAGATGCCAAAGCAGGAGAAATATGATCCCTCTTTTTAGTCCCTGTTAAAAATCTAGCTGCTGCGTTTTGCACAAGCTGCAGGTGTGATACGGCAGATTGAGGAAGGCCAACATACAGAGAATTACAGTAGTCCAACCGTGATGTAATAAGAGCATGAATCACAGTTTCCAGGTCTTTTGTAGAGAGAAACTGTTTTAACTTTGTAATAGACCTTAAATGAAAGAAGCTTCCCTTAACAACAGCACTAATTTTATTTATCAAACTGTAAATTTGAGTAAAAATTAACTCTTAAAATGTTTGACATGTTTATGTGTATAAGAGGAATGAGGACATAACTAGGTCCCAAGGACAGAGGAAATGGTGGGAGAGCCAAATATAACGACTTCGGTTTTACTTCGGTTTAAGATGCAACGATGAGGCTTTTTAAATGCCACAAATTTTGGAAAACCTTTACCTCAGTTTATATGTGGCAAAGACTGGTGTCAATGAGGCTGATGATCAAAAAACTGAATGCACATTTCCCACTGTAAACTTATAATTCTGTAAAATTTGGCAGTAATGTTTTTTCCATAAGTATATTAGATGACTTTAAAATGCTGTAACTTTACGTAGACACCTGTTTCAGTTGAGGAAAGCCTGTAGTTTTTGGAAAGATGCGTGTACATAGTAAAAATGTCCAAATTTGACCATGTGAAGTAGTAGTGTCTCTGTGTCATTCTTTTGCCCTCTGCTGGTTGCAGTGTGCACTTGCGGATAGAGGAAAAGATCACACTCACGTGTGGCCGTGATGGAGGGCTGCAGAACATGGAGATATTGGGCATGATCACACTTCGGGTCTCAGACGAGAAGAGCGGGCGCATCAGATTGCTCATCAACAACAATGATAAGAGAGGGGTTCAGTTACAGGTAGGCATCTGAAACATCTGCATTTATTAAAAGTTCTGTCACCATGATGATTTCTAGATTACATTCACAACACGTAGACTAAGAACCTTACTCTGACATGCATTATTCATTGGTAAAGTCACTGAAATCGCATGGGTTAAAGTGTTATCTACTCCCATAGACCCACCCCAATGTGGATAAGAAGCTGTTCACAGCAGACTCAGTAATCGGCCTGAAGAACCCAGAGAAGTCGTTCCCCCTGAACAACGATGTGGGAGTGCTGAAGTGGAGACTCCAGACCGCAGACGAGTCCCTTATACCACTAACAAGTCAGTGCTCCAGCGCCTTCTTTATACTTGGCTCAGTTACTGTTTCACCAGAACAATGTCTGTACTCATGCTGTTATACTGCAGAGTAGGTTCATTTTTTTTCTCTCTCTTCTCCTTCTCTGTTTGCAGTAAACTGCTGGCCCTCAGAAAGCGGATCTAGCTGTGACGTTAACATTGAGTACGAACTGCAGGAGGAATCGCTGGAACTTAATGACGTTGTCATCTCAATCCCGATACCGTAAGCCTATCTAATAATTTAACACGTACTACATTTGTGTATTATTCTATTTCTGATGGGAGATATTTTATCTTAAATGAGTACACTAAACTGTGTCCTGCCACCTGTCATAATTTACCTGTACGTGTGTATGCTAATGATGCAGATCGGGCGTGGGCGCACCCGTGATTGGTGACCTGGATGGAGAGTATCGACACGACAGCAGACGGAACATTCTGGAGTGGTGTCTGCCCATGGTGGACGTAAAGAACAAGACCGGCAGTCTGGAGTTCAGCATAGCCGGCCAGCCGAATGACTTCTTTCCCATCAATGTATCATTCGTCTCTAAAGGGAGCTACTGTGACATTCAGGTACACAAATGATGAGAAGCATGGCTCACAGTAAATTTGTTGTCTTTAGCGGGGGTAACTGTAAACTCACAAGGATTATCAATTTTAAATAAACTTTTTTTTTTTTGGTCACTAACCTTAAGTTTACATTTCTTAAGCTGCCCGTTGAAAAATATCGGCCAAAAATCAACTCATCCTAATGCACCTTTTTGATTTAAAACTCCTCCACTGTATATGCACACCCCATAAGGTATAACAGAATGTAGTTACTTACATGTAATACTAAAACACAGGTGCATCTCAATAAATTAGAATGTCGTGGAAAAGTTCATTTATTTCAGTAATTCAACTCAAATTGTGAAACTCCTGTATTAAATAAATTCAATGCACACAGACTGAAGTAGTTTAAGTATTTGGTTCTTTTAATTGTGATGATTTTGGCTCACATTTAACAAAAACCCACCAATTCACTATCTCAACAAATTAGAATATTTCATAAGACCAATAAAAAAACATTTTTAGTGAATTGTTGGCCTTCTGGAAAGTATGTTCATTTACTGTACATGTACTCAATACTTGGTAGGGGCTCCTTTTGCTTTAATTACTGCCTCAATTCGGCGTGGCATGGAGGTGATCAGTTTGTGGCACTGCTGAGGTGGTATGGAAGCCCAGGTTTCTTTGACAGTGGCCTTCAGCTCATCTGCATTTTTTGGTCTCCTGTTTCTCATTTTCCTCTTGACAATACCCCATAGATTCTCTATAGGGTTCAGGTCTGGTGTGTTTGCTGGCCAGTCAAGCACACCAACACCATGGTCATTTAACCAACTTTTGGTGCTTTTGGCAGTGTGGGTAGGTGCCAAATCCTGCTGGAAAATGAAATCAGCATCTTCAAAAAGCTGGTCAGCAGAAGGAAGCATGAAGTGCTCCAAAATTTCTTGGTAAATGGATGCAGTGACTTTGCTTTTCAAAAAACACAATGGACCAACACCAGCAGATGACATTGCACCCCAAATCATCACAGACTGTGGAAACTGAACACTGGACTTCAAGCAACTTGGGCTATGAGCTTCTCCACCCTTCCTCCAGACTCTAGGACCTTGGTTTCCAAATGAAATACAAAACTTGCTCTCATCTGAAAAGAGGACTTTGGACCACTGGGCAACAGTCCAGTTCTTCTTCTCCTTAGCCCAGGTAAGACGCTTCTGACGTTGTCTGTGGTTCAGGAGTGGCTTAACAAGAGGAATACGACAACTGTAGCCAAAGTCCTTGACACGTCTGTGTGTGGTGGCTCTTGATGCCTTGACCCCAGCCTCAGTCCATTCCTTGTGAAGTTCACTCAAATTCTTGAATCGATTTTGCTTGACAATCCTCATAAGGCTGCGGTTCTCTCGGTTGGTTGTGCATCTTTTTCTTCCACACTTTTTCCTTCCACTCAACTTTCTGTTAACATGCTTGGATACAGCACTCTGTGAACAGCCAGCTTCTTTGGCAATGAATGTTTGTGGCTTACCTAGTGAACCAAACTGAGAGACCATTTTGAAGGCTCAGGAAACCTTTGCAGGTGTTTTGAGTTGATTAGCTGATTGGCATGTCACCATATTCTAATTTGTTGAGATAGTGAATTGGTGGGTTTTTGTTAAATGTGAGCCAAAATCATCACAATTAAAAGAACCAAAGACTTAAACTACTTCAGTCTGTGTGCATTGAATTTATTTAATACACGAGTTTCACAATTTGAGTTGAATTACTGAAATAAATTAACTTTTCCACGACATTCTAATTTATTGAGATGCACCTGTATATAATTAAATCAGCTTATATGCATAACTTAATGTTCATATATTACATGCACTACTTCTAAGCCCTTGTCCTACACTGAGTGATCAAGATTATTTGGCCAAAACATTGAGTAAATGTGTTTCTGTGGGCTTATATTAGGCAATTTGCCCCTGGCAGCACAATTTTAGATGTTAAAAACTCTGACATGATTGTATAGATCTGTCATTACATAAACAATTAGAAATGGAAGATTCAAGAAATGAGCAGTGCAGTAGGTAGTGTCCCTGCCTCACAGCTACAGAATCACTCTAAGCTCAGATTACTGTCTGTGTAGAGTTTCGCCTGTTCTCCTCGTTTCTTTGTGGGTTTCCTCCAGCTTCTCCGGTTTCCTGAATTGGACCTAGGTGTGAATGAGTGTGTGAATGAGTACATGTATACATGTATCCGTGGTGCCCGGGTGTATTTCTCATCTCACAGCCAGTGTTCCCACGAGAGACACAGATCCACTGTGACCCAGACCAGGATAAAGCAGTTACTGAAGATGAATGAATGAATGAATGGATGGATGAGATGCAAGAAATATATAGCCCTAACCACAGTTTAATTACTTATACATATTACTAACAGTGCTACTTCTAGAAAAGTGTGTAATGATGATAGGGCACGCAGCTTCCACAATGTTTTTTTTTTTTTTTTTTTTTTAACATGTGAATCATTGCGCAGTGTATTTGGAAATATTTTTGTTTGCGCTGCACTGCTACCTCCCTCTTTCCATCTGGCTATTCTGATAAGCAGGGCAAAAGCATATTGCGTTCTGATTTAATAAAATAGATTAAAATGCACTGTAATGTCCTCTCATTTAACTGCTTACTATGATGTAGCAACGACCGACTTATCATTTAGGGTCATGAGACTTGCTGCCAACATCAAATCAAACTTTGTTGGGTTTTTCTATTTGTAACATGGTGAGGTTTTATTATACAAATATGAAGAACTTTGTCAATGTACCCATGTGCAAGTAATGAGTGTTGTTGTTGTTGTTATTATTATTATTATTATTAACAATGTGTTTATTAGCTCATGTACGTATCACGTTCACTATCTCAAGTATAGTGCAGGCACTCTGCTAATTCTCATTCATTTCACCTTTATACACACACACACACACACAAAAAAAAAAACATGAGGTAGAATTACTCACCATTACTACACACAAGCTAAATGATTTGCTGACGAAATTCCTCCATTGAGCAAGAAAAGGCCAGTTTAATGTCTGTGCAGGGTGTAAAAGGGAAGCAGACATAAGCAGACAGTTAATTCTGTTCTATTTCTTCGGTAAGCCTGAAGTCACACCGATCAAATAAAGTCCCGCCAACTCAAATCAGTCAGAATAGAACAGCAAAAAAAATAAGAACTCCAGAAATATTTTAACTGAGGGGGGGAAAAAAGCATATTGTCCTGTAACATGAGATCTTAACCATTCAGTTGTGGGGGATTTTTTTTTTGCCATGAATATTATACAAATTGAAAGATACCTGGGGGGCACAGTGGCATAGTGGTCAGCACGTTTGCCTCACACCTCCGGGATTTGGAGTTTGATTCCTGCCTCCGCTCTGTGTGCACAGAGTTTGCATGTTCTCCCCGTGCTTCGGGGGTTTCATCCGAGTACTCCGGTTTCCTCCCCTAGTCCAAAAACATGTGTTGTAGGCTGATTGGCATTTCTAAATTGTCTGTAGCGTGGGAATGGGTGTGCGATTGTGCCCTGCAATGAGTTGGCACCCTGTCCATGGTGTCCCCCACCTTGTGCCTCAAGTTCCTTGGGATAGGCTCCAGGCTCCCTGTGACCCTGTGTAGGATAAGCGGTACAGAAGATGGATGGACGGATGAAAGATTTCCAGATTCTACTGTTTCCTAGTAGACCATTACGCTGTTTTGTTCCTAGTCTATTGACCACATGAGCTCAGTAATGAGGCAATACTGTTTTTTTTTTTGTTTGTTTTTTTTGTACACACACACACACACACACACAAAAAAAAAAGATCTGTTTTGGTGAACAACAGGATCTCCTTCATTTTGCTGATCATTTTTAACGCAATATTTTCTCCTCTCGCAGGTCACTAAAGTGTCTCAGGTGGACGGGAACAGTCCGGTGCGGTTCTCCACAGAAACATCTTTCGTGGTCGACAAGTATGAAATACTCTAAGGAAAGAACTCATCAGCAAAAACTCCGAGACCAGCTTCAGAGAATATCAGACCAGTGATCAGACTGACAGTAATATAAACACAGTACGAACTAGAGAGAGAAAGATAGAGCATGAAAAAAAATTTCTTTTTTTGCCTTCAGCAGTACTTCAACAGGACTTTTCCCCCTTTCCAAAAAAAACAAAACTTTTCCCCATGGCTGGCAGTGTTTGCTTTATTTGTATCTTTGTACAAAAGTAAATAGTTCTATGAAGGGATTGGTTTGTGATCATGAACAAGAATGACACAGCCAAACCAGTCGGTTCGAAACCATATGGAGCTAACAGGAGAATAATTTGTACAAATCTACCATGTCTTTTCTAGATAGGTTGTATAGATTATGGAATTTTATTGAAGGTTAATACAATTTAGCATTAAGGGTAAATTAGCCAGTATCATGTTTTCTACATAAATCTGCTTACGTTTTTGTCCTGGGATTCTGCTCTGTCTGAAATCCCTGCACTGTTGTTAGTCTTTTCCTGTTTTCAACTGAACGAGCCACCATTGTCCTATCTACTCCTTTCCTGCACTGGCAGCACCATGTACTATGAAATGGACCTCATTTCACATGTCTTTGTATGTGATTTCCCCCATTCCCCTCCCTCGTGTATCTTATCTTTCTTTCTGCTGGACTTTTTTTAATCTCTCTCATCTGCTGTGAAGTGGCCTGCCGGACAAGTCGAAACTTGTATCTGGTTCATCTGCATTATCGCCTTTTTTCCTGCAATCTGTAAGCCAGTGGCATGTTGGATGGCACTGAAATCCATTTTGAGGTTTGTAATAGTTCAGTAAGCGTGCTTTTAAGCTTCACTATCAACGAGGCAGCGATGTTCAGACTTTCGGGCAACACGTGTGAAAACGGAGTTCCTGGTTATGCTGGCGTTGTTGTAGAGAGTGCAATACATAAGATGTGGGATTTGGAAGTCATCAGGGGCCACGTTTACCTATAATTTAAAAAGAAGAGGGCCTGTAGTTTTGGTGACGGTTTCATTCCGCTGTAACGTAATGTTAGGTTTGAAGGGTTAGCATTAAAATTCCAAGAAGGACTTTACAGAAAAACTACCTTAATATGTTTCAACCTCAGTCATGAGCTCTACGGCACATTTGCTAGCGCAGGTTGACATGCTAGCATCAGAAATGACACTTGAAGCTCTCTGTATTCATGCCTTGACTCTTTCCATTGCTCCAAGGAAAAAAGAAAGACATTCAAGTTTATTGTTTCGTTGTCTTGTCTGTTTTGTTAATCATATTGTAGGTGGGAAGTGGAAAAAATCTATTCAATTATTTTTTTTTTTTTTAAACTGTAAAATAATGAATAGGGTAATGATGAGTAACATTCCAGTGTAAACTTATTAAAGAAATGATTAAAGTGTATAAAAGGACCCAAGTGAAAAGCCTCTTTTTCTATATTACTTTTTTTTAAATCACCCAAAATCAGTTTACTCAAAACTTGTGTATAATTGGAGTCCAAGGGCAAATGTCAAACTTAAGCGTTATTGTCTTTGTTGTTGTATATGTAAGGAATAAAACATGACTGGGCATGCTGTTATAAGAAAAATAATCAACAACACAGTGGTGTGATGTGCTATGATCCCAAAATGGATTATTTTCCAATAGCAGAAGATCCAGAAGTGTTTTATTCCACTTACACCACAGCAAATTACCAACAATCACAATTTACTATTTATTAATGAATGGCACATTAGGTTTTAACCATTTATAATTCATTTTAATGTAGAATGTCCTGTCATCACTTACATTATAACGGCTAAAAAGTCATTTCCTCAGCTTCATTTTTTTCTCTCTTTTAAAGTTAGTAATACAGTAAAACAGCTTGTTAACGAGAATTGGCAAAAAACAAAACCCCGTGGTGAGAAATGCATTACAAAGCACTGACACTGGGGACTCCTTCTGTAAAGATTAAATAAACATCTCCTTACAGAAAACTTCACCATATCAATATTCATAGATTTTTTTTTTTTTACTTGTTAAATAACGTTTTTTGTTTGTTTGTTTTTAAATTAGCTTTTGATTATGTGGAGAGTCCACCACACAAGTCCCTGTGAATGAGCTGTTACTATAGGAATGATAATATTTCACAGTGGTGCTTGAAAGTAGAATTTTCTGCATAAATATGACCTAAAACATTATCTACTTTTAGGACTTCTATCAGAAAATCTGATAAAGAGAACCTAATGAAACAAATGAGACATAAATATTATACTAAATATAAATATTATGTCATTTATTTATTGAGGAAAATGATCCAATATTACATATCTGTGAGTAGCAAAAGTATGTGAACCTTTGCTTTCAGTCTCTGGTGTGACCCCCTTATGCAGCAATAACTGCAACTATCATTTCTGGTAACTGTTGATCGGTCCTGCACATCGGCTTGGAGGAATTTTAGCCCATTTCTCAGTACAGAACAGCTTCAACTCTGGGATGTTGTTGTGTTTCCTCACATAAACTACTTGCTTCAGGTCCTTCCACAACATTTCTATTGGATTAAGGTCAGGACTTTGACTTGGCCATTCCAAAACATTAACTTTATTCTTCTTTAACCATTCTTTGATTGAACGACTTGTGTGCTTGGGGTCATTGTCTTGCTGCATGACCCACTTCCTCTTGAGATTCAGTTCACGGACAGATGTCCTGACATTTTCCTTTAGAATTCGCTGGTATAATTCAGAAATCATTGTTCAATCAATGATGGCAAGCCGTCCTGGCCCAGATGCAGCAAAACACACCCAAACCATGATACTACCACCAGCATGTTTCACTGATGGGATAAGGTTCTTATGCTGGAATACAGCGTTTTCCTTTCTCCAAACATAACGCTTCTCATTTAAACCAAAAAGTTTTATTTTGGTCTCATCTATCTACAAAACATTTTTCCAATAGCCTTCTGGCTTGTCCACGTGATCTTTAGCAAACTGCCGATGGGCAGCAATGGAGGGTAACAATGATCTTGAATTTGAAGGGCATTGGTAGCTCAGTGGTTAAGACGTTGGGCTACTCTTTGGAAGGTTACGAGTTCAAATCCCAGCACCGCCAAGCTGCCATTGTTGGGCCCTTGAGCAAGGCCCTTAACCCTCAATTGCTCAGATGTATAAATGTAAGTTGCTCTGGATAAGGGTGTCTGCCAAATGCTGTAAATGTATGTAAATGAATTTCCTCCATTTGTACACAATCTTTCTGAACTGTGGATTGGTGGAGTCCACACTCTTTAGAGGTGGTTTTGTCACCTTTTCCAGTCTGATTAGCATCAACAACTCTTTTTCTGAGGTCCTCAGAAATCTCCTTTGTTCATGCCATGATACACTTCCACAAACATGTGTTGTGAAGATCAGACTTTGATAGAGCCCTGTTCTTTAAATGAAACAGGGCGCTCACTCACACCTGAATGGCATCCCACTGATTTGAAAACACCTGACTCTAATTTCACCTTCAAATTAACTGCTAATCCTAAAGGTTCACATACTTTTGCCACTCACAGATATGAAACATTAGATCATTTCCCTTAATAAATAAATTATCAAGTATTATTTTTTTTTTTGTCTCATTTCTTTAATTGGGTTCTCTTTATCTACTTTTAGGACTTGTGAAAATCTGATGTTTAGTTCATATTTATGCAGATATCTGGGAAATTCCAAAGGGTTCACAAACTGTCAAGCACCACTGTAGAGCAAATGCATTAACATAAACTTACACCTTCTAACCAATCACGAGTGAGAATTCAACAGCGCTGTATGATATGTCGTTGTAACATCTCGCCATCTGTGTGTTCTGTATATAGTTTATTTGGGACTGCTCATTAGACATTCACATGCTTTCCTCTAATTGAATCCAGCAGTTATTTTGTTGTGGGTTTTTTTGTTTGTTTGTTTTTTTGTTTTTTTCATTTTTTTTTTCTTTTCATTTGGCTCAAAATCATTCAAGACATTTTTACACAAGCAGACATTTGGAGAGCAAGAGAACAGATTTATATCTGCTCCCAGCATATTCTCCAGCATAATATGTCTAGACATTAAGGAGATGAGTGTGTTAACAAAGTGGAGCATGTTTATTAGCTTGTGAGAAATGTGTGTGGATATAAATGAGTAAGTGAGACAAAGAAAGCAACAAAACCACAAGCCACAGGGGAATTGAAATCACTTGAGGCCTCAGAGGCATCATTGAAATCATTTTGGTTATTTATATAACAGCATCACCAAGAGGGGCAGTTGCATCTTACGCAACAGTTTTTGTTCTGTAAATTAATTTTAAAGTTCTAGCTAACACTTTTATAAGTGAGCTTCTTGAAGTCCATCATGAGTTCCCTTATTTGGAGTCAGGGAGGGGAGGAAGGAGAAGGTGGGTCTGTCTTTTCATTTTTTCCTCCCAGATTTGAATGAATCACTGTTCAGTCCACGTCAGTTTTCCTCTACGCTGACAAAAGAGCGAGTGGAGAAACTGACAGAGGCACCCAGTGGAATACTTTCAGTGTGCTTTCGGACATTCGAACTCCACAAGGAAGGACAATATGAGATGTTGTAATGAAGATTTTGAACTTTTATCAGAATGTTAGTGGGTCCTGGGGAACACTTTACTGTTTAGCAGATATTACTGTTATTCATGTTATTAAGTCTCATCCAACATGAGTCTGCCAGTGATTTGCAATGGCTACCAGCAACACAAGGGCCACACTGTGATTCCTAAAAGGGTTCGCTTTCGAGTAAGTAAAACCTTTTCTTGACATTGCTCTGAATAGAAAAATTGTCATTTTTATTCTGTCATTATTATTATTATTATTATTATTATTATTGTTGTTGTTGTTTATTTATTATTTGCAATAGTATCTACAATGTATACACCATGATATATTTAACAGTCTCTATAGCCACGGTTATCAAAGTGCAAAGTGTGGTACCATAATTTTCTAATTATGTTACAGTGATGGAACTCATTCAAGTTATTATGCTTATATAATTGTCACCTGGAATCTGACAATTTAATAAAACCGATTTTTTAACTTATATATAATGTATATAACTTATGTACAGTATCTCTCAAAAGTGAGTACACCCCTCACATTTTTGTAAATATTTTATTATATCTTTTCATGGGACAACACTGACGAAATGACACTTTGCTACAATGTAAAGTAGTGAGTGTACAGCTTGTATAAGTGTAAATTTGCTGTCCCCTCAAAATAACTCAACACACTGCCATTAATGTCTAAACCGCTGGCAACAAAAGTGAGTACACCCCTAAGTGAAAATGTCCCAATTGGGCCCAAAGTGTGAATATTTTGTGTGGCCACCATTATTTTCCAGCACTGCCTTAACCCTGTTGGGCATGGAGTTCACCAGAGCTTCACAGGTTGCCACTGGAGTCCTCTTCCACTCCTCCATGACGACATCACAGAGCTGGTGGATGTTAGAGACCTTGCGCTCCTCCACCTTCCGTTTGAGGATGCCCCACAGATGCTCAATAGGGTTTAGGTCTGGAGACATGCTTGGCCAGTCCATCACCTTTACCCTCAGCTTCTTTAGCAAGGCAGTGGTCGTCTTGGAGGTGTGTTGGGGTTATCATCATGTTGGAATTCTGCCCTGCAGCCCAGTTTCCGAAGGGTGGGGATCATGCTCTGCTTCAGTATGTCACAGTACATGTCACAGTACACTCCCCAGTGCCAGCAGCACTCATGCAGCCCCAGACCATGACACTTCCACCACCATGCTTGACTGTAGGCAAGAGACACTTGTCTTTGTACTCCTCACCTGGTTGCTGCCACACACGCTTGACACCATAAGTTTATCTTGGTCTCATCAGACCACAGGACATGGTTCCAGTAAACCATGTCCTTAGTCTGCTTGTCTTCAGCAAACTGTTTGTGGGCTTTCTTGTGGATCATCTTTAGAAGAGGCTTCCTTCTGGGATGACAGCCATGCAGACCAATTTGATACAGTGTGAGGCGTATGGTCTGAGCACTGACAGGCTGACCCCCCACCCCTTCAACCTCTGCAGCAATGCTGGCAGCACTCATACGTCTATTCTGCAAAGCCAACCTCTGGATACGATGCTGAGCATGTGCACTCAACTTCTTTGGTCGACCATGGCGAGGCCTGTTCTGAGTGGAACCTGTCCTGTTAAACCGCTGTATGGTCTTGGCCACCGTGCTGCAGCTCAGTTTCAGGGTGTTGGCAATTTTCTTATAGCCTAGGCCATCTTTATGTAGAGCAACAATTCTTTTTTTCAGATCCTCAGAGAGTTCTTTGCCATGAGGTGCCATGTTGAACTTCCAGTGACCAGTATGAGAGAGTGTGAGAGCGATAACACCAAACTTAACACACCTGCTCCCCATTCACACCTGAGACCTTGTAACACTAACGAGTCACATGACACCGGGGAGGGAAAATGGCTAATTGGGCCCAATTTGGTCATTTTCACTTGGGGGTGTACTCACTTTTGTTGCCAGCGGTTTAGACATTAATGGCTGTGTGTTGAGTTATTTTGAGGGGACAGCAAATTTACACTGTTATACAAGCTGTACACTCACTACTTTACATTGTAGCAAAGTGTCATTTCTTCAGTGTTGTCCCATGAAAAGATATAATAAAATATTTACAAAAATGTGAGGGGTGTATATATATATATGTATGTATATGTGTGTGTGTATGTATGTATGTATATAACACAAAAGTTGTCATTCAGTACAAATGATATCACCAACAACTTGAGTATTTGATATAAATAGCCAAAATATTATTGTATAAGTTTACATCATCTTTATTTACATTTTTACAGTTAAATGGCTCCCTAACTGTAATATTTAACTTGCTCTGTATGAATTCATTCTTTATGAACAATTTATTTTGAATGCATATTTAGTCTATTATAGACATTTTGTGCCTAATTAATACTTAATTTCACTTACAAACAGATAAGCCAGGTCTCCACAGAGCCACGCTAGACCAGAGACTAATGAAGCGCACTGTCCATTTAGCTGCAGTACTTGTGAGTGACCTCAAGGAGGAGACAGCACGTTATCCACAACTAATTGTTCCTGCTAGTTTTATTCCGTAGGAAATCCCGCGTGTAGGCTAATCACAATCCAGCCCGCTTTAATGATGGGAAAGTAGCTTTTCTTTCACGAACTTTCCTTTAACCTTTCGCCTATTACTTCCGCCCGCTGTGATCCGGCGCGCTTTCAACTCTTAATGAGCGCCTTTAGCTATTGGTTTCCAGTATTAACGGAGAATGGAGAGAAAGTGTGGCTTTGAACAGATGAAACAACTGCCTCCCGTTAGGATCTTAGCCTTCGGGTGAAGGCATAAATGAAGTGTTAGTGAGATCTAATCCAAAGTGACATTTAGGAAAGAGAATGAAAAGAATGCAAGGCAGGCTGTAAAATGGCAATAAAATGAAAAATGTTGCTGCTAGTAAACTATCCTACAGCATTATTATTATTATTATTATTATTATTATTATTATTATTATTATTAGCCCACCAGTCCTGAAAAAAACAACCTTGGATCAAACAAAAAAAAAATGACCAACATTTTTACAATTAAAAATAAAATGTTTTACAGAAACATATTTCTGTAATATTGGACATAATTCCACATCCAGTATTCCAGTGTTAAAGTATGAGCCTTTAGCTGTGTTAACAATTTAATCCAAAAATGGAATCAAATTGTGAAGTGTCCTTCCAACCATTGTTACTTTCTTGTTTTTTTTCTTTTCTTTCTTTCTTTCTTTTCTTTTTTTTTTTTTTTTTTTTTTTTAAATTTTTTTTAAAAAAGGTAGCGGAAAACCTCAGAGTTGGTATTGATTATGTGATGAACATGAACAAGCAGGTGTAATTGCATCATAAAATATAAGAGCCAATCATGTTTCAGTATGCAAATAGAAATAGATTAGAAAGAGGGTGGCTGCATCCAAAATCACATACTGTGACAGTACCTACTGCATTCGATTCAGTACCTACTGCTCGGCCGTTGATACAGTACATACTGATCAATATACAGTGCCCTCCACTAATATTGGCACCCCTGGTAAATATGAGCAAAGAAGGCTGTGAAAAACTGTCTTTCTTGTTTAACCTTGTGATCTTTTGTTAAAAAAATTCACACAAATATCATGGATCTCAAGGGAGTCTCATGGATATTAAACAATTGCAAACAAAACACAGGTTTATCCCAAAAAAGAAATCTTTGTTAAATATAGGTGTGCGTTATTGGCACCCTTTTGATCAACACTTTGTGCTACCTCCCTTTGCCAAGATAACAGCTCTGAGTCATCTCTTCTGGAGAATACAGGATAAGGGATCTGAGACCATTGCTCCATGCAGAATATCTCCAGATCCTTCAAAATTCAAGGTCCACGCTGGTGGACCAGCTGGTGGGGTGAACTCTTCAGTTCACTCCACAGGTTTTCTATGGGGTTCAAGTCAGGGGACTGGGATGGCCATGGCAGGACCTCGATTTTGTGGTCAGTAAACCATTTTTGTGTTGATTTGGATGTATGTTTTGGATCATTGTTCTGCTTGAAGATCCAACCATGGCCCATTTTAAGCTTTCTTGCAGAGGCAGTCAGGTTTTCATTTAATATCTGTTGATATTTGATAGTCCATGATGCCATGTATCCTAACAAAATGTCCAGGTCCTCTGGCAGAAAAACAGCCCCAAAACATTAAAGAGCCACCACCATATTTAACCGTGGGCATGAGGTACTTTTCCATATGGCTACCTCTCTGTGTGCGCCAAAACCACCTCTGGTGTTTATTGCCAAAAAGCTCTATTTTGGTTTCATCTGACCATAGAACCCGATCCCATTTGAAGTTCCAGTAGTGTCTGAAGATGCTTGAGTAGAGGCTTTTTTCTTGATATCCTTCCAAACAACTTGTGGTGATGTAGGTGACTTCGGATTGTTTCGGATTGTTTAGTTTGCTTTGGAGACTTTCTGACCCCAAGATGCAACTAACTTCTGCAATTCTCCAGCTGTGATCCTTGGAGATTTTTTGGCCACTCGAACCATCCTCTTCACAGTGCGTTGATACAATATAGACACATGTCCAATTCTACATTGACTCATAACATTTCCAGTTGACTGGAACTTCTTAATTATTGCCCTGATGGTGGAAATGGGCATTTTCAATGCTTGTGCTATTTTCTTATAGCCACTTCCCATTTTGTGAAGCTCAACAACCTTTTGCTGCACATCACAGCTATATTCCTATTACCCATTGTTATGAATGACTAAGGGAAATTGGCCTATGTGTTACCTCATATTTATACCCCTGTGAAACAGGAAGTCATAGTTGAATTTCCTGTTCCTAGTCACCCAGGTGTACTAAAAAAATGTAAAATATCAATGAAAATATACTTCAAATATATTTTTCTCATATGATTTGATAGGGGTGCCAATAATTGTTGCACACCTACATTTAACAAATGTTTTTTTTTTTTTTATAAACCTGTGTTGTGTTTGTAATTGTTTGATATCCATGAGAGTATTTTTGCGAATTTTTTTGAACAAAAGATCAAAAGGTTAAACAATAAAAACAATTTTTCACAGCCTTCTTTGCTCATATTTACCAAGGGTGCCAATATTAGTGGAGGGCACTGTAAGTGGTAAGCATGAATACAATCTGGACGTACTACATCCACCATGTTGGCATTGCCAACTTCAAGAGTGCCAATTTTGATTCTGACAGCTCTTCCACACCAGTCCCGTTGGCTTATGGGATAGCGCAGTATCCACAATGTCCAGTGGTTCCATACTGCAGAATCTCGGCAGAAGCAGTAGGTCATCCGGGTATTTATCGCCTACTGTTTTATGAATATTGAGAATTTGGACATACTACTCTTTTGGCATACTGCTTTTTGCCTTCTGTATAGTAGGGTAGTAGGGATATTCGGACACAACCGATGTTCATGGGTTTGGTAGCATTTACAAATTGGAACATGCCAGTAGGTGGATACTTTAAATTGCTCCTAGGTGTGAATAAGTGTGAGCATGTGTGTGCGCATGGTGCCCTGAGGATTCACCATGGCCTTGTTACTTAAGTTGAATGATTGATGGTAATGATAATTGAATTTGGCTCTTTGTTTGTTTGTTTGTTTGTTTTTATGAAGGTAAAATTATAGACATTTCTGTTTTTTTTCTGTGCATTGTTTGTGGAATTTCCTCCATAGTACAACACACTGACAACATTTACCAGATTGGTGAATGTCATGAGCTGAGTTAACTTATTCACTCTGAATCCTGCTTCCTACCATCAAATGCTGCTTCTACTGATTAAGTGCCCTCTAGGGTACCATCCAGTGCACAAATGTGATGAAATACTCTCTAGGGTGCCCTTACAGTGGAAAAAGGTAGTGTGCCCTCTAGGGTACCCTTACAGTGGGAAAACATGTTGAGGAAGTGTCCTTTAGGGTGCCCTTACAGTGGGGGGGGGGGAGTGAGGAAGTCCCTTCTAGGGTGCCCTTACATTGGGGGAATAAAAATGTGAGTAAGTGGCCTCTAGGGTACTGTTTTTATTGTTTTCATCACTGCCCTTCAGGCAGCCTATATCTGCCCCAGGCCATGTTCGAGTTAAATCTTCACTCATCTGTTAATATCAGATCGTAGTCCATAGTCAACAGGGTAATAAGTAGTCAAAAAGTGAAGTATCTACATATAGAAATCATTTTATGGAGGGACAGCTTCCTTTCAGCAACTAGCAAGTGTTTGTTAAATTCAAAATCCAGACTTGTTTGTCACTGAAAATTTCCCCCACCCTGTTTTACCACAGAGTTCAACCCAAGCAATGTACACTCCAGACATGGGTGGGCAGAATGGTGTGTGTGTGTGTGTGTGTGTGTGTGTGTGTGTGTGTGTGTGTGTGTGTCAGGGGATCTAAACCACAATGACAACACACAGAGCTTGGATACATTACACCAACAAAACATACACAAGTTCATGAGTTCTGTGATTATTTGTGTCCACTTTACTCTTCATTTCCAGCTGACAGAGTTTTTCTTGGAAGACTTTTTATTGCCTTCCTGCTTTAATGTCATTCAGTTTAAATTTAGTCTAAAGTCCTGGATGCGATGTGGAAGTTTATTCATTAGAATGACAGAAGAAATAGAACATATTAATTACTGTGGAATCACACTAATGCGATATAAATGAATAATGGTACTTTCCACTATTTATTGGACGGGGGGGTCAATTGTCAGTTTTTTCTGAATTGCTGATATTTTTTTTTTTTTTTTTTTTTTTTTTTTTTTTTTTTTTTTTACTGATTCAATTTTCTTGAGTAGCTGGTTCCAGTTATTCCATTTTTGGATGAAATGTGTTAACACCGCTAAAGGCGCATACTTTTTATTATTATTTATTTATTTATTTTGCAACAGACACTTTCTCAGTACTTCATACAACACTGTGGGATAGTGGATGTGGAATTATGTCCAACATTACAGGAAGATCTGAAACCTGGGAACTTTTAGTCATAGAACCTTTTGGCTTAGCTAACTAGTTAACCTAGTTGCTCTTAGCAATGAATGAATAGATTTATTTGTTATGGTGTATATTTGACATGATCATGTAAATCGAGATTCAGATATTGAAATCCACCCATGTTTACTTATGTCAAATGTAAGCTAGTTTTCTAGCAGTTAGCTAGCTGCTTAGCTATTTGGGATGGCAGAAGAATGGATATGTTCATAGGAAAATAGTCAGTGACTGGGTGCTGTGATGAAGAATAGTTACTGTTACAACCCTGAAGTTGATTATTTTCCAATAAGAGTGTGTCCTAAAATGTTTTATTCTTCTTATACCACAGCAATTTGCCAAACAATTACCATTTAAACTCACTGAGCGACACATCATACTTTTTATCCATTTACAGTTAATATTGTAGAAAATCCGTGAGACACGTTTATTCAGGTTATTGCATTACAGTATATGTTATATCAACTATAAACAGTCGTTCCTTTACTGATTTTTTTCTCTCTTGAAATCAATAAGACAAAAAATAGCAGCTTGTCATATTATGGAGAAACCAGAAATCACAAAGTCCTTTGTCCTGAAGATGGAAAACAAAGCATTGACACTGGAGTCTCCTTCCATAGACGTTAAATAAACATCTCTTATGGAAAGCTTTATGTGTTTCTTTCTTAAATAACATGTTATTTTAAATCTCTTTATTAATCAGCTTAGATTATGTGGACCGTCTACCATTCACAAGTTCCTGTGAATGAACTATAGAAACGATAATGGATTAGAGCGAGCAAGTTAATACAAACTTGCTTAGTGTTTAGTGTACCTGCTATCTGTCTTTCTGTTGACTGACCTGTTTATCCTTCTGAGTTGCTTTCAGCAAAGTCTGTATGGGTTCTGACCTTTCAGCTGCAAAAATGAAAGGCTGCCTTGTGTCCATACAATGAGAGAGAGAGAGAGAGAGAGAGAGAGAGAGAGAGAGAGCGAGCAAGGAAGGGAGAGAGACAGGCTGAGGTTGAATTTGAGAGACGGAATGAGAAAAAGGGGAGGGCAGAAAGAGAAAAAGAGGGGCTGTGTGTGTGAGAGAGAGAGGAGAAGAAGGGAGCATATTTGCCCCCCATCACTAGTCACAAGTGATCTGTGCTAATGTCAGTTACTGTTCTCAAGTCAAGCTATAGACGAGACAGATTTTTGGAATTATAGTCCCTGTTCTTCTGGGATTAAATGGTGGACTAACTGACTACCACTTGTTTTCTGTGCCGTCCTCCGAGACATCTTGAGTAAGTGTGGTGTATCTGACTGACAATTGGAAATGTTTTCAGAGTTTAAAGGTATAGATAGAGAGTAGATTTAAGGTTGGGTTGTTGATTTTCCATGATAAAACATCAGTATGTGTTCTGTGTGTATTTATGAAGCAGAGAGACTACTTGTCTGTGAATCTGTCTGTAAAATTGCAGGTTTGGCAATTTTCTCCTGAATGTCAGTGTCAAATATAGTAAAAGAGGAAGAGCTGGACAGAAACAGGAAACCGAGAATATGGAGTAAGCAGGAAACATTTCTCTGTAATTCAATGTCACCTATTATGTAATTAAATTATTGGCAACAGTGGCATCTTGACTATACATCTGTATAAGTTTGTATGAATGTTGACTGTGATATTTATTCAGGTGCTTGATGTTTAGACCATTCTGGCTGTCTCATACAGTATGTGTTGCATGCTCTCACACTGAGAAGCTGTAAGTAATGGAATAGCAAGAGTCAGAGAGAAACTAAACTGTTGCAGTACCAGTATAGTCTGAGGATCATAACCGTGACCTCAGCATGAATAAGGATCCTATTGTCCCAGCGGAGACATCACTGGATATGTGATCCAGTGGCACACATTTGCTGTACCTGACTGCACACTGCACACTTTCATCAACAAAATGAGGTATTTTAAAGGAATACTCCAGCACTTTTTAACTTAATATCTGTTTACCATATTTATAAGAAAATTCTATAAGAATTTCTACATGGTTTCCTGTACTGAGAGGAAAAAAAACCCTAATAACCAAAACACATAATAGAAGTCTAAGGGCAGTTGTTGAAATCCACCAATAAACGTTTATGTGAAAATTCTTTATAAGAATGTTTTCGTGTAATATTTCAAACAAAGTATAAATTAAGATGTAAATCTGTATAATTTTGTGATGGCTAGACGACTGGTGATGGCTAGACGACTGGGTCAGAGCATCTCCAAAACTGCAAGTCTTGTGGGGTGTTCCCGGTATGCAGTGGTTAGTACCTACCAAAAGTGGTCCAAGGAAGGGCAACCGGTGAACTGGCGACAGGGTCATGGGCACCCAAGGCTCATTGATGCATGTGGGGAGTGAAGGCTAGACTGTCTGGTCCAATCCCACTGAAGAGCTACTGTAGCACAAATTGGTGAAAAAGTTAATGCTGGCTATGATAGAAACATGTCAGAACACACAGTGCATTGCAGCTTGCTGCATAGCCGCACACCGGTCAGAGTGCCTATGCTGACCCGGTCCACCACCGAAAGAACCTACTATGGGCACTTGAGCATCAGAACTGGACTATGGAGCAATGGAAGAAGGTGGCCTGGTCTGATGAATCACATTTTCTTTAACATCACATGGAAGGCCGGGTGCATGTGCATCACTTATCTGGGGAAGAGATGGCACCAAGATGAACTATGGGAAGAAGACAAGCCAGTGGAGGCAGTGTGATGCTCTGGGTAATGTTCTGCTGGGAAACCTTGGGTCCTGGTATTCACGTGGGTGTTACTTTGACACATACCACCTACCTAAACATTGTTGCAGACCAAGTACACACCTTTACACCTCTTTCAGTAAGATAATGCACCCTGCCACTCTGCAAAAATTGTTCAGGAATGGTTTGAGGAACATGATAAAGAGTTCAAGGTGTTGAATTGGCCTCCAAATTTCCCAGATCTCAATCCAATCAAGCATCTGTGGGATATGCTGGACAAACAAGTCTGATCCATGGAGACCCCACCTCACAACTTACAGGACTTAAAGGATCTGCTGCTAATGTCTTGGTGCCAGATACCACAGCACACCATCAGACGTCTTGTGGAGCTTACAAGATTTCTGTTCAGTACAGAGCACAGTGCAAACGTGTTAATATACTTACCTGTGGTAATCACACATACGCAGCAGATGTGGTAGATAGAGGTTAAGTTGAAAAATGATGGACTATTCCTTTAATGTCATATCTTTCAAACCACTCATTTTACTAATCAAAAACAGAATCCTATGCTTGGATAAAAGGGAATGTGCTGCATGCCTGAAATGTTAACAGATTACATTCACACATCGGAAAGTGTGTGTTTTGAGGGAAATATCACACATGGTAGCCAAGGTACAAAGCGTCAAATGGTACAAAGATGCTTTGTGTGTATGGACATGTAGCTGCTAAGGTAGTGCACACGTGATACGGATATTAGCCCACAAGTTCCACACACTCTTAATACCTGCTGCTGTGTGTGTGTGTGTGTGTGTGTGTGTGTGTGTGTGTGTGTGTGTGTGTGTGTGTGTGTGAGTGTGTGTGTGTGTGTGTGAGTGTGCGTGTGCGTGTGAGTGTGAGTGTGAGTGTGAGTGTGAGTGTGAGTGTGAGTGTGAGTGTGAGTGTGAGTGTGTGAGTGTGTGTGTGTGTGTGTGTGCATCTGCATGAGCCCGCCAAGCACAGCAGGCCTGTCTGAATAGAAGCTTTCATACGAAACAAAGACATCAGGCCACATAAACTGGCTGCTAATGTGAGGCAGCTTTGTTGAATTGTTTCACTGGGATGGAATGAACTAATGCAGAATGAGAGGGACAAAAAAGAACCTATTTTATGATTTGTGCGAATCTGTCTGTGTGTGTGTGTGTGTGTGTGTGTGTGTGTGGGGGGGGGGGGGGGGCTGTAGGGGAAAATATGACGAAAAAGGTGGAATTTAATGCCACACAAGGGCAGGTGAGAGAGAGAGAGAGCGAGAGAGAGAGCGCCAGGAGCGTTATGGTGGCTCTGGAATGATTTCCTGCTCTCTGAAAGCCTTTATTCAGCCCTGTTCACTCTAGTTTAAACAACAGGTGGTCCTTAAACTCTGCTATGGTTACATGAGCACCTGCATTCATCCATTTCTGTAAGTGTGAACTCAAATTTCCACAGCGGATTTCCCAATTTTAGCCCAGCTTTAGGAACCACACTACAAAAATAAAGCGCAGTTAAACCCTTTTCATGTTCCCCTCAATTCCACATAGCAAAACTTGCTTTTATTGTCAAAATCTTATCCCTTGCCTTTCCTTTTTTTCCTCCTGGCTTCACTCCGATCCTTGCACCAGTTTTTTTTTAATTTAGCATTCTGGGAACTGAGAATGAGAAACAGAATACCATGGAATGCAGTTGGCTTCAGGGCTGCACATTTATTCAAAAAATAATGACTAAGTATTAATTTCCATAATATCAGAACTGTCATAATTATTTCTGACTAATATAATGAATAAGTATAATATTTAATCCTATTTTAAAAACAGCCTAAACAAATCAAGCTGTCAGCTGCATTCCTAAGCAACTTTATTGCTGAAACAAAACTTGTTTTGAAGACAGTAACTTATTGATATTGAACAATAAATTGCTTCATGTAGAAGTACCAAAAAAGTCAAGGTCCAATAAATCCAGATTTATTGTTAATGCTAATCAAAACAATCCCCAACTCTGGCCTGCATTTACATGTTGAATAGGCTCTTATATTTTATTATGCAATTAAACTTGACTATCACTTACGTATTACTGTGATTTTTCAATAAGGTTTTTAGCTTCTTGTTTTTACACATTGACCATCAATCTATATACTCAAATGAATTGTTCTAAAAGGATTAAATCAATAAGCCAAGGTTTTATGAAGGTTTTATGAAGGTTTTAAGAAGGTTTTAAGAACATAATATTTTCAAAATCACATACAGTAGGTCCAGTAGGTACTTACAATAAGAGTAGTATAAACTAAACTGTTATTCAAGTCATTAAGGCCTAGATTGCACCATCAATGCAAATACAGGTGCATCTCAATAAATAAGAATGTCATGGAAAAGTTCATTTATTTCAGTAATTCAACTCAAATTGTGAAACTCGTGTATTAAATAAATTCAATGCACACAGACTGAAGTAGTTTAAGTCTTTGGTTCTTTTAATTGTGATGATTTTGGCTCACATTTAACAAAAACCCACCAATTCACTATCTCAACAAATTAGAATATGGTGACATGCCAATCAGCTAATCAACTCAAAACACCTGCAAAGGTTTCCTGAGCCTTCAAAATGGTCTCTCAGTTTAGTTCACTAGGTAAGCCGCAAACATTCACTGGCAAAGAAGCTGGCTGTTCACAGAGTGCTGTATCCAAGAATGTTAACAGAAAGTTGAGTGGAAGGAAAAAGTGTGGAAGAAAAAGATGCACAACCAACCGAGAGAACCGCAGCCTTATGAGGATTGTCAAGCAAAATCAATTCAAGAATTTGAGTGAACTTCACAAGGAATGGACTGAGGCTGGGGTCAAGGCATCAAGAGCCACCATACACAGACGTGTCAAGGAATTTGGCTACAGTTGTCGTATTCCTCTTGTTAAGCCACTCCTGAACCACAGACAACGTCAGAGGCGTCTTACCTGGGCTAAGGAGAAGAAGAACTGGACTGTTGCCCAGTGGTCCAAAGTCCTCTTTTCAGATGAGAGCAAGTTTTGTATTTCATTTGGAAACCAAGGTCCTAGAGTCTGGAGGAAGGGTGGCGAAGCTCATAGCCCAAGTTGCTTGAAGTCCAGTGTTAAGTTTCCACAGTCTGTGATGATTTGGGGTGCAATGTCATCTGCTGGTGTTGGTCCATTGTGTTTCTTGAAAACCAAAGTCACTGCACCCGTTTACCAAGAAATTTTGGGGTACTTCATGCTTCATTCTGCTGACCAGCTTTTTGAAGATGCTGATTTCATTTTCCAGCAGGATTTAGCACCTGCCCACACTGCCAAAAGCACCAAATGTTGGTTAAATGACCATGGTGTTGGTGTGCTTGACTGGCCAGCAAACTCACCACACCTGAACCCCATAGAGAATCTATGGGGTATTGTCAAGAGGAAAATGAGAAACAAGAGACCAAAAAATGCTGATGAGTTGAAGGCCACTGTCAAAGAAACCTGGGCTTCCATACCACCTCCGCAGTGCCACAAACTGATCACCTCCATGCCACGCCAAATTGAGGCAGTAATTAAAGCAAAAGGAGCCCCTACCAAGTATTGAGTACATGTACAGTAAATGAACATACTTTCCAGAAGGCCAACAATTCACTAAAAATGTTTTTTTTATTGGTCTTATGAAGTATTCTAATTTGTTGAGATAGTGAATTGGTGGGTTTTTGTTAAATGTGAGCCAAAATCATCACAATTAAAAGAACCAAAGACTTAAACTACTTCAGTCTGTGTGCATTGAATTTATTTAATACGCGAGTTTCACAATTTGAGTTGAATTACTGAAATAAATGAACTTTTCCACGACATTCTAATTTACTGAGATGCACCTGTATATCTAAAACATGCGTTCACTGACCACTTTATAAGGAGCACCTGTATACGTGCACATTCTTGCAATTCACAAATCAGCCAATGTGGCAGCAGCACAAGGCATAAAATCATACAGTAAACGTTTAAGAGCTTTAATGTTCACATCATAATGGGGAAAAATGTGATCTTAGTGACTTTGACTGTGGCAAGGTTGTTGGTTCCAGACATGCTGGTTTGAGTATTTCCGAAACCACAGATCTCCTAGTATTTTCACAGAGTTTACAGAATGGTGCGAAAAAAAAAAAAAAAAAAAACATCCATTAAGTGGCAGTTCTGCCTTGCTGATGAGAGAGGTCAAACAGGGAATGGCTAATCTGGTTTGAGTTGACTGTACAGTTGACTGAGGCTATGGTAATTATAAAGAATCACTCTTTACAACCGTGGTGAGCAAAAAACACACAATATGATGAACTTCAAGTCAGATGGGCTACAACAGCAGAAGACTACATCAAATTCCATTTTTGCTAGCCAAGACCAGGATTTTGAGGCCAAAATGGGCACAGGCTGACCAAAACTGGACAGTTGAAGACTGGAAAAACATCACCTGTTTTTTTTCCAGTGTTCAATCCAGTCTCCAGTTTTTCCGTGAGCCTGTGTTCACGGTAACCTCAAGTTCCTGTTCATAGCTGACAGGAGTGGAACCTGATGTGGCCTTTTACTGTTGTAGCCCATCTGCCTCACTTGTGTGTTCTGAGATGCTTTTCTGCTTGAATGACCAGTGTGGTCATTCTCTTCTGACCTCTTTCATCAACAAGGTGCTTCTGCTTGCAAAACATCCACTCATTGGATGTTTTTTTTTTTTTTTTTTTTTTTTTTTTTTTTTTTTTTCTTTTTTCTTTTTTCCACCATTGGGAAATGGTTTACACTGTTGAGTGTGAAAATCCCAGGAGATAAGCAGTTTATGAAATACTCAAACCAGCCTGTCCAATGACCATGCCATGGCCAAAGTGACCGAGATCACATCCTTTCCCCATTCTGATGTTTGATGTGAACATTAATTGAAGTTCTTGATCTGTATCTGCAGGATTTTATGTATTGCGCATATGTATTCCTAATATAGTGGCCAGTGAGTAAATTTACACAAAATATTTACACATAAAAAGTTGCCTTTGCCTAAATAAAATTCTGTATCCATGATGACACAATTACTTTTCAAATAATAAATAGCATCTTCATTAAAATTCAATTAATTGTGCAGCCCAAAATATACACACATGCAGTTCATTATATGCACAAAAATCTGCTTTCTTTATGCAGCCACTTGCTCCAGCTGGTGCAGGTAATGAAAGCCGCTGTGTTGTTACACCTGTTAGAATAAACTGCTGAACACCTGTTGAGTCTGTTACTGCGCTGTGACGTTAAAAAAAAAAAAAAATCTCTTATTGCTGACTGGATGTGTGTATGTATGAAATTGAAAATTAGAATAAAGTTTGTGAGTGCCATCATCTGTATGTGTGTGTAAAGGGAAAGAGACTAAAAACAGATGATTCAGAGTTCTCGCTTGGCTAGAAAACAGGAACATTTTGTTTTTTTCCTGCTGTAGCAATAAAGTATACCCAGTCCCTCCTCACTGTCTCACTATCTTTCTCACACAGAAACACTAGCAATCTCTGTGTGAATGTTGAATTTTAGCCACGTACGCAGATACACACTCATCTGTCAAGGGCATTGTGGTCATTACTTAAGGGAGCTTTATGATGGAGCACTTTATAATTTTAGGAAAAAATGTTGCAAGGTCTAAAAACAGTGAAAACTATGAGTCATGACTATAAGTAGTTTGTAGACTTATTTCATTCAGAGATCATTATATTAAAAGCGTGATGCATCAGTTGATCTTTTGTCTATACTTGAAAGGGATTTCTGGAATCATGTACTATATTCTTCACCAATTAAAATTGATGAACAGATGACCTCCTCCCCCTCAACCCCTGACCAGGATAAAGTAGTTACTGAAAATGAAAATGAACTTTAAATGGATTGACACCTACCACAGGAGATTTGAAGCTTGTTGAAGCCAGAAACCCCAGGACCCCTTGTAACAGCAACATGTGTACAACCATACTGTTAAAATATTCAGCACATCAATATATTAATTGCATTTATTTTTATAACTGAGCTTTCCATCCACAGAAGCCAAATCAGTCATTTTGTATAATATAAATGTTTCATCATATTATTGACTTGATATTTAAATTTTTGTTGATGTTTTTAAGTTATTGATCTTTAGATTAGGACTACCTTCTTGATTAGCTGTAAAAATTTTAGTAACTAATATCATAACCTTAACCACAATTAATCTTATTTATTACTTGCCAGTGATCTACACCATCATTACAGCATTAAAACGTAAAATACCATGGCAATACACCACAGTTCTTGGGAGTCTCTAGACCCCATTTTAAAGGACCACTGGCCTATACAATAGTCACTATATGAAAAGTTCTCGTAGTTCAGACACTTTAGTGCGGATCAGAGAGGGTCATTTCTATAAATCTGTACATCCGTTAGCTTTACTGAAATTTCCTTTTAATTTGAGATTCACTCTTGGATTGTATATGTTTCTCAGAGCTCTTTCTGAGAATGGGGATGATGCTGGACCATGTCCTCCCCATGAGAGTTGCTTGGTTCAGGGTCATCACACAGGAAACACCACTGCACTGGAGGCAGCACCGGAAGATCCATCTTCAGTTCCAGCTGTTGGTTGCTTAGATTCTGCTAGACTCTGTTTTTCTCTATGTTTTATTTGTTTGAACTTTGTTGAAATCTGCTTCACACACTACCTCTAGATTTTCTGGCTGGTCAGGGGAAAAGCATAATATTGATAGATATTTCCTCTGCTATCCTTCCAGTTTTTTCCCCTCTTTCCATCTGTGACTTCTATCTTGGACCATGTTGTAGACCTTTGGTAGACATTATCAGCAGCCACTTCAGTCAGCCATACACTGACTCCAAAATTCCATGGTGACCATGTTGTGTTTGGGATTGTTCAGGGAGACCTTTTAAATTTATTTATTTAATGAGTCACTGATTTACAAATGCCCTCCAGCGTTAAAGTGAGTCATTTTATGAGGGTAGGTAAAAACTTTCTGTAGCTGTTTAACGCCAGATCGGAAAAGACCCTTTTGGCAGAACAAGGCATGAAGGAACAGGAAATCAGTGAGAGGAACTTGTCTGGAATATCAAGGCCTTTTCTAACCATCAAAACAGCATGAACAGAGTCTTATTTATGCAAATCCCAGAGCAGTTGTGATGGTTTATCCTGCTTCTGCTACCTGCCAATAATTCTACAATCACTTATTTATTTTGGAAACAGTGGGAACATAATTGGGGAAAGTCACTTCCTTCCTCTTTTTTGCAATATTTGAATGTAATTACAAATAGGAACTGTGATAAATCCCATTTAAATTTACAATGGAAATTCATGTGATGTGATGTCAGAAGGTGTGTGATACATTTCTAACAGCCATTCAGTTTGTCTCTTGAATTGAAATGATGTTTGTTGAATAACTGGCTAACAACATGGGTGTAGTTCCCAAACTTCTTTACATATTTCCCGTCCAGGCAAGGAGATTGAGGATTGTAAACAGGATGACATTACTCTAGAGGCTCTTTGAATTTTACATCTGCTCGGCTCCATCATTTAAATTAGCTACCCTGTTCATATTATCATCTCTTAATGCAATAGAAATATTATGGGAAGTATATTCCAGGGAGACATGTCCTCTTCTTTCCTCTCTCTCTCTCTCTCTCTCTCTCTCTCTCTCTCTCTCTCTCTCCAGCTGTGGTGGTGGCAGTAGTTGTAATTCTGTGCTCCAGAGTGTTTAGGCAGCATGGACTGTACCCAGTCAGCTGAAGACACAGGAAGAAAGAGGACAAAAAGTAAACAGGACATAGTTTTAGACTAAATTTAGACAAGCTTATGGATCCATATTTGAATAGCTTGAGTAAGAAGAGATGGTGAGTAGATTTCCTGTCATAATGCAGTTCTCTGTGGAAGTTTGGTAGTTTTTAGTTTCATGCTTCCTTATTTTGCATTGGCAGTATTAAACAGTTTTTTTTTTATTAGGATGGTACGAATTTAATTGACCTGTTTACAAAAACTCTTTATTTCTGAAGATGTCCTCAGTTGTATTTTGTCTGCATTTGCCTTTACTTCCAGTCCATATTAATCCACTGGTGTTTTCCAGTCTTGCTGATTGGGAATTTTTGTGCCACGTTCTGACTGTAGATCTGCATTTGCTATATTTCCCCACTGTGGTTTCCTCTCTACCACTAGTCGTCTGCATGTGCTCAGTGTGTGTGCGTGTGTGTTTCTGTGTGTGTGTGTGTGTGCTTGTGTGTGTGGATGATTATAACCCATGTAAGAGGAGCCCTGTGGAGTGCACAGTGTGGTTAGGCTGAGGCTATTTTCTGCTTCTATGGCCAGGACATGGTGGCATGACTGCCGACTTAATGACACGTTTCAGAGATATGCTGCTCCGTTTGCCCACACGAACCATTTGGAGAAGCTCTTTGAGACTGCGCATGTGTTTGTTTGTAGGCGAGGTAAACACTGAAGTAAACAATCACGCCAAATCACATGGCAGTTTCCCACTTAGTTATCACTGTGTAGTGGCTCTATTTAAAGGAATATGTGTTTTGTGTGTCTTTGCAGCAATTCTCTGTTATTATTGTGCATCCTGTGTATACATTCTGTGTGTCAGAAATTTTTTAAAGTAGTGTGTACTTGATGTGATGGAGATATTTCTCTGCTCTGGGTTTCTGAGAGCCCGTAAGAAACACTGAACATCACTGTGAGATACATAAAATGAGGCTCTCCATGTGTGTTCTGATAGAAAATAAGATTCAATAGAACATTTGGACAACCATGCTCCTAAAGGAAATGTTACAGGTTTTTTCAGCCTGTTCTCCAGATTATTCTTAAATATTTCACCCTGATTAATATTCGCATTCTGTCGCAAGCCTGTCTTTACTTGTCCACAGAAGCGAAGCTTCACATTCCACTGACTTCTTTGACTAGGCATGCCAACAAAATTGTTGCTCTCATGAGAGAAAGTTCTCATGGGTTATTTGGTAAACATTAAAATAGCTACCATACACATATAGCCAAACAGACTGATGAGTGCTGTAACCTCTAGAAATTGCTAGAGAGCCTTGTATGTTTCATCAAAAAATATTTAGGCAATTTGACTGACATGGCAGATGACCAGCCACAAACATTTTCCTGAGCCTATCAGCAAGCACGCTAGATTATCTTGTTTATTGGTCAGATGTTGATTACTTTTCTATAACAGCAACTCTGAAAATATTGCCAGCTCACAGGTTTGTATTAAAATGCTCATTCTATTATATTATCATACAGTGACTTGATTGATGGATACTCCATGTAAACTACGTCTAATAATAAATAGATTAAAAACATATCTAGTCATTGATATGGTGATATGTTTTCAGTAAGGAAATGTTTAACATTTATGGAAGGAGTCTCCAGTGTCAGCGCTTTGTAATAGTCCAGTACTATATATTGCCTCAGTGTCATGGTGTTCAGAAGTCTGTTTTCCTGCTGACAACAATATGGAAAGTCAATCAGATTGCAACGTACGCAATTCTGAATCTTGTGGCCAGAAAAGTGTACAGATAATAGTAGATGTTCCATGGCCTTTGGACAGAGGGTCTGAGTGCTTTATAAAGTCTTAATCCAAATAGGTTTCAGCTGTCATAAAGACTGTTTTCATCAAGTCTGTCACATCAGGTCAACACAACACCTTGGTCATATGCTGTATATTTCTGTAAGCATAAGGTTGTGCAATGGCTATTCCGGTCTGACTTACTTTAGAAAATCATGACTTTCTAGCTGACTGCATTTCTGTTATATCATAATGGTGATTATGTGCCATGGGGTATCCAGTGTTATCCACAAATGGCCAGTGTGGTTGCAGGTTCAGGAGCCATGCTTGACTCCACCTGTTTAAAAAGTTGAGCATGACCTTCAATTGACTGAGTTGTGGCTCCTGCTTTGCTCAAACAAAAACATGTAACCACACTGGTCACTGAATAAGATTGGTCAACCATGATCATGACATTGGCACAAGATTTCATAAAAAAAAATCTCTTGAACAGAAAAATTAAATGCACATCATGGCCAGAAGGAATATAAATAACTCTGTCATTCTGGTGTCATGATTGTTACTGTTAAAACCTTTGCTATAACAGTGTTATACAGCAGGTTGTCAATCCAGTCATAAGAGATGTAGGAGGTGTGATGGTCAGCTGTGTAGGTTTATGTCAGTTGTCATGAAAGGCTTATGAGGGCATCATGTAGCCCTTTGAACACTACTCTTAAAATGCTGTCCTAAATAACACATTCTCTTCTTGAGTCATATTATTCTAAGAACTGCTATTGTCTTCCTTATCTATATACAGCCCAAAATGAATTTCATCTGAATATGACTTCCCCAAATGCTGATTCTAGACATTTGCTTGACTCGGAACTGATTACAGTCGAGTGATTTCCTAAAATGACTAATCTGTTGTGACATGTCTGATAACTCCGTACTTCTCTGAGGGCTATATGTGACTATTTATACTCAAATGGGCATATGTCCGCACCAAGGATTATAAGCACCATCTGTTCCAAGTATGTGCATTTAAGAGGAGTCATTCTGAGTCATACTGTGCATAATATCTGAATTGCATGCATGGACCCGTCCTAAACATTGAATTTTTTTCTAGTTTGTGTGTTAGATATGCTTATATGAGTCTGAAACAAGCAACCAGCTGTGTGCTTCTAATAACGCAATAAAAACATGATCAAAGACCCAATTACTTAAGGGTTTTGTAATTGTGCTAGATGGCCCTTGATGTTTAGTCTAGAGTCTACCTGCATGTAAATGGATAATAATGAGTCATCCTAGAGAAACAGTAGATTTTCTCACCAATCCATGTGTCTTGAAATACATTTTTCATATGGGAAGTGTACACTGTACCAACACCAACCTGCATTTATTCTCTTCATCCATATTAAAAACAGGATCTCAGTGAATGTGATGAAGTGACCAATAACCCAGAAGACATGGACATCCTGAACAGGAACGTTCCTGATCATGGCCGCCAGACCCATCAGGTGCTACAGGTGAGACAGCAATTGAAAAAGGTGTAAACGACAGTCAGAATACATAAAATATCTAATTTTAAAAGATATTCATTGAAACAAAACCCTGTACCGAAGGTTCCCGTCTTAACCCAATTTCTGAAAATACGCTTTTCCGTTCACCTTTAGTCCATTTATTAGATATTTCCAAAGCAAACATGACCCAAGCCAGATTAAGAATTAAACCAACAAACTCTGTCACACACAAAACCACATCAAGTTCAGTTTAAGCTCTTAAATACATTTAGCCACAATGTGCCCGGTGAAAGAAATGTCACTTTACAATAGAGGTAATTAAACACTATATATAGTCCCAGTGTTAGTAGATGACAGGGGAAGATATGGAGACTAAAACAAACCACTGTGGCCTTTCAGAAGTCTGCTTCCGAGTTTGTGATGAAATCCCGTTTCTTTTTTATGAAGGTTAAAATCAGGACCTGACTAGCAAGAGCAGGTGAAAATGGCATCTCAGGTGTCCTTTTGTTCTTTTAGCTCAGATGTGTTTTAATAAAGAGAGAATGTTCTAAAGGGCTTGGATCTGTATGTTTAACTGACTCACTGGGTGCAGTTTAATGTGAAGTAGAATATACTGTATAACTGATCACACAGAAAGCTCTTTCATACACCATGATAAATTATTCCAGCACAAAGAGGGACACTGAGGCTGAGGAGAAATTTCCAGCAATGACCTTCTCCAAACTTCCATCTTGGAGGAAGTACAGAAACTGAGGAGAAACTATTACCCAAAACTATGAGCACATTCTTCTAACAAGAATCTATGACTTGCCTTATTTTTCCAAATTTGTTACCAGTTTCACACCAACATTTATTGCCTTACATGATTCACTCTACATTAGACTTGTTGCCACACCAAAAACATTTTATTTATGTCAAATACAAATATTTGCACAAAATGTTCTCATGTTGCCCTTGAGAACCTCTGACTTTGAGCCTGTTCACTCTGTCATCTTTTATCTTTTATCTAAGAGGATCAATCCTCTTAGCCTCCCAGGGTACATGATGGAGCCATACCTGATGGAGATAAACCAGGTTAGCTCCATTAGCTTTTTAGCTCAGTCCTGCTTTACTATACGACTCTAATTGAGTCAGTATAATTGTGTTTGGAGCACTATGAGCAATCATTCGAAAGAGAGCAGGTCACTGTGGTGGGCCTTTGTGACTGGACAACATAAAGGGCCAACAATGGACATGGTGTATTTGCATTACTGTACTGGGTACAAAGTGTAACAGAAAGATACTGTAGCTAATAGCAGTTGAATTTCTTAGCCTATTGTAAACATTAATACATTTTATTTTTCCATTTGTCAAGGGTACTCCACTGGACCTGATTGAGACAGGCAAAACCCTCAAAGTCCAAGCAGAGCGTCCCCATCTGGTCAGTTTGGGAAGTGGACGTCTGAGCACGGCCATCACACTGTTACCCATACCAGAAGGTTAGGTATCTTTTTTTTATTATTAGTAAGTCAATACAAGCATTCCTGTGTCAGTATTGTCACAATGTCAACATTACATTCATTTTGGCTTTAGGTTGTTATATCATTTGTGAATGTAACTAGATTAGACAATGAGAAATGTTCATCCTGTTAGGGAGGTTAAGATTATTACTAATCATTTTTGCTGAATTCAGCAGCTTTCCTCACGTACCTGTAGTCCTATCATTGGCTAATGGCTCCACATGGCAAGCAGCCAAGTCTGAGATGAGATGGAAGTTACCTGTGAGCAAGGGCTTGTGTGTGTATGCACTCGCATGCTAGGATATGTGGACAGTTAATTGTAGAAGGTCTAGCAGAGCAGCATGGCATATTCTTTGCTGTATTCTTAGCTCAGCTATGTAGTAAATCATCACTCAAAGAATGACAAATAGAGGACTTTCCCTCTCCTGACACTGGAATGGGAGCAAATGCAACACTCTGCTGAACTGACTTAAGATTGAATCCTCAAAAACATTTACGATAAGAATAATACAAATGTGACCCGGTATTTTAAAATGTAAATAAAAACACTCCTCTAAAGGGTCCTGTTGAGTTTTGAAGAGGTTCAGTGCAGGTTAGCTATTCAGAGATGTCTACATATTGTCAGTAGGCTTTAGAACTGCAGGGAAAATTATAGGGCCATGACCTGACTCTCAACTGACCGGACTCCTTTCTGCTTTTCTATGTCGCACATAATATTTTTATATTACTGTTATATTATTGTGAGTGGCCAGCCATGCATTTCAAGGTCTTCAGTGTGGTTTATGCTGCTAAGAAAACAATTTTGGACATTCATTCATTGTGGTGTGCCAGTGTGCAACTGCAAATAGCACACTGACTTTCAACAACTGTGACTAATGAATAGACATGAACAAAAACAATTCAACATGACTTTTAAAAAAATCCATGGCAGCAGGTGAACAAAAAACATTGCACAGCCAGCCAGATCTTATTCTCCTTATTAAGTAAGGACAGTTAAAAACCTGTCATAAGAATCCCTGTTATGCTTTGTATCTCCATTTTTTCATTATATTCCTTCCTCATGGCTGGAATGACCTACTTATTGAATCTCACATGTCAATTAACTGTGTATAAAATGCATGATTGCATAAATTCAAGCCAACTAGAAAGCCTTTGGCAGTAACACATTACAATTATACCCACCATGTACAAATTAAACAGTTTGTTTGACTGATATGGCAAGTTGAAATCATATTCACATTCAGGGATATACTGTATGTAGAGATTCACTTGAAATTCTGAGGGCTCTGAGAAGTGGAGTTTAGATGTGCAAATCTGCTAAAAGCCCCTCAGCCTAAGCCATTTTGTCTGCGTACAGGAGCAGTATGGGGAGTGGATAGTAAGTGAGAATTTGCAGTGTTACTAAATGAAAAACATACATTTTAAAAAAGTTAGTTAGTTAACCAAAATGAAATGCCTACAAACACAACTCCTAAACACCATTTAGTCCTATTGCTAGAGCATTCTCCCATATACAACAATGTGAGTGAACAAGTGTGCAAATTAAATGAGTTCTTCCTTCTTTATGCACATCTGTCAGTCTAGACACTGGTAGGGATGGCTGAGGGTCAGAGAGAGGAGGAAACCTTTCTTATTAAGATGAGTCAAAGCAGAGAGGCAAGAATATGCAACAGAACAAATAATTAATATTCAATAGCTATGTTTCCATCCAAGTTGCGAATTTTAACTTACGCAAAAAAATTGACATATTGCATAAAACATTTGCGAATTAAGCACCGTTTCCATCCCATGCGTTCATGAGAACAAAATTGTCACTTCCATGGAAACTGGTGCATCTTGCTCTCTGCCATTTTTACTTTTCTGAGCCAATTATCCAATCACATGATTTGTTGAGGCAAAGTCACATGACTTCTTTGATGCACATAGAGGAATTTATTCGGTAAACGTATATCCATTGTAGTTTATGCGCATTTCTTCTTATCGAATAAAAAAATTATCCACCTCCATTGAGCGCATAAGTTTTGTATGTGAATTTTGGAGATTTGATTTGCATCTGATGTTTACATCCAGTGTTTTTTATGCGATATCCAAAAATGCACATAAAAATAAGTGGATGGAAACATAGCTACTGACATTACATTAGATTTAAATTAACATGTTTTTTGGAAACAATTTTATATATCAAGACAAAACGTTTGGTTGAATAAGTAGTGACAAAGCTACATCTATTTTCTGAATGCAGGGAAAACGACTCTCGGCCATGGAAACACTGACATCAATATCCAGGGTCCAGGAGTGGCTGCCCTGCACTGTGTCATTGAAAACCAGGCAGGAACCATCACCCTCTTTCCCTGTGGCAATCCGTGCTCCATGGATGGCATGGCAGTCACAAAGCCTGTACGACTCTCTCAAGGTACATGTTGAATGCTTTGGGGAAATATCAGAAAAAATGTCTTTTTGATGTGTCCTATTCATTTTGCCTTCAGCTACACATGGCCAAATCTCATAATCCCTTTGCATCCTGAGCTTCTTTGTCAGAATGAAAGAGGTTGTTTTAAAAAAAAAAGGTGAATGTTGATATATGACTGTAAACATAATGACTTTAATCCATCAGGAAAGTAGGCATGCAAATTGTATGGGTCTTTCATTCAAAAATCAATAGAGTCAGTCAGATGAATATAATGCTAGACAATCTATCATGTCTCAAATGTCAGCTCGGAGATGAATGGACACTGAGGTGATATAAGATAAACAATGCCATTTCCAGCTTCAATATTCTTCTTAGCTTTTTCCAGCCCATCACTGGGATACTGGGCTGAAGGCACGAGAATTCATCCCAGTTGGGACACTTTCACACCTACAGGCAATTTAGCATAGCCGATCTACCTACTTGCATGTTTTCGGACAGTGGGATGAAACCAGAGAACCCAGAGGAAACCCACACGAACACAGGGAGAACCTGCAAAACTCCACACAGACAGTAACCCAAGGTCAAAATCAAACCCGGATGGTCACAACACTTTGAGTTACATCAACACCAAGTCTGCATGACTTATTACATACGAGTAATAGAGCTCGTAAAGATGTGATTTGAGGTCAGAATTGGGCTGGCTTATTTCAGCTGCCACTCTGTGAGGCAAGCACTTAAAAAAAACACAGTTTCATATTAGCAAAATCATTTTACTAGACTATTGCTCGATTTCTAGCTTTAAAGAAACGAAATGGGTCGTTTTGACCCGAGTTGAGTGTCTGTGCATGTCAGTTCAATTCATTATACGCGATTTAGTAACAAATGGTCGGTGTTAATGGTATTCAGCCTGATTAGAGGCCGCCTCCTCCCCTCCTTTTGCGCTCTGCATGACAATAATATCGCTTGGAAGAAAGAGAGGGAGAGGAACAGAGAGAGAGAGAGAGAGAACAGCCGGCACTGGGACAGCTGTTCAACACCCTGTCAGTTTTGGTCCTCAGCCGTATGGCTTACTACTATTGACCCCAGTTCTTTCTTTCTTTAACTAAACTCTTACTTCTTTTTTCGTTTAATTCGGTACTAACTTAATAGCGCGCGACTTTTTCTTTTTCTTTTTCTAACCTCAGAAGTTAACACACGCAGTTGTTTGTTAACCCGTGAGCATATGGACTGTTTTTTCCCCTCAGCTTGGGTTCGGTTTGTAGCTTTAACAGTCAAGACAGGTGGACCGTGGACATCTGGCATCTTTTGTGCGAAAAAGAAAAGTCAATAAGTGGACGGACATTAGCATAACAAAGCCGCTGGAGAGCGACACGTTCAGGGAGGTGAACAGCTTCACAGCGTCCTGAGAGGAAACGAGTTTGGATATTTTGTTCTAGAAAGGTCGCAGCATCTCCTGCTAATGTTTGACATCCGTATGTAAATGTAAGTATATAATTTCTTAGTTGAATCGTCTGTGAATTGCGATCATTCAATCTAATCAGCATTTTGCGCTACGTGTTCAAGTTGACCAACTTGCTTTATAGCTAGCTTATTAATGTTACTCGTACTCTGTGGAGTTCTCTGTTGGTTGGTAAATCTCACTTTTTAAAATGTTTTTATTATTATTATTATTTTTTTTAACTTATATGGTTTCGATTTTCAGGATTAGAGCACTGCTGCTCGATACTTTGTGCCATTTTTCATCATTACCTTCAATCAGTTCACCATGTAACCTAATTGGCGAACAGGAAGGACTGAACTGCACTATAATATTTCTACCCTTTTAGATTTCTAAATATATTTTTAAATGAATCAATTTTTTTTTTTTTTTTTGTGATGTGTTCCACTTTTGAGTGCTTTGTCAGCTAAGGAGAGGAGCAGTTTTCTGCTTGTGTGAAAACAGGAGAAATAGATGCCCTAATTCACTGCGTTTGTGTAACAAGTGTAAAAATGGGTAGGCTACAAACTACCTTTTAGGATACCCTTAGTTAACTAGGAAAATACATGTAGCATAGTTTAAAATACTACAAATATTATGTAGAATGAGGCGTTGTTTAATGTGTTTTCTCTTCAGTGCCCAAGAGACTACTAAAGTGACCTCATTAAATTGGTCAGGATATATGAATATTTATGATTTTGGAAACACATCAATGTTTTCCTGCCATCCTGGCTATCTACTGTAGCTGGCTGGTCAGCTGTTTGTAATTGTTTGAACTTAGAAGAACAGAAACTTACCTGTGCAGGTACAGGATGTCTACGGCTCAGGAACATATAATATATATAGATGTTGTGATATTAGTTCGGCTGCATGGTTTTTATTATCTTGCTTTATAACTAGTTAGTTATTCTGCAGTTTTCCTCTGGATCAGTGAAGTTTCTGTCTGTCGGTCTGTCTAGTTAAAGGAGCATTGGGTAAGATTGGTCATTTTTTTCAGGACTTATGCTACATCCCAATTCGCCTACTTATGCTATGTACTAAGTATGTACTCTTTTTGTGAAGGAAAAGTACATACATTTGAGTGCGTAGCCAAGGGGTACACAAGTACTTGGACATACTAACACATCATGTAATGAAGAGAACGTTGTTGCCTAGTTACGCACACTGTCACCGCAAACAACCTCCTCGTTGCATTTCAGCTTTTCTTTATTCGTTATTCCTTATATAATTCATACTATATTATTTAATTCACCATTCCCTTGATTTATTTTTCCACATTTTCCACCCCTCTAAAACACGCCTTTGAATTCGGCAAAGCAAACCATCACACATAACTCCGCAAGGAGTTGTGGGTAATATTAGCTGAAAAAGTGTCCACGGATCCACACTTCGAAAATCTACCAGAAATAGTAGACCATCCGGGTAACTTTGGGACGATTTGGACACACTAACTATAATCTCAGCATGAGACCTATTTGATTCAGTGATTTGTCAAGTTCAACCATAATAAGAATTAGTATTATCAATATTAGGCACTGCAGAATAATAAGGAAGTGTGGAGCTCTCTCAATATAACAATTAATTAAATTAATTATGCATTACATTTTACCCAGCACACAGTTCTTATATAGAATTTGTTGATGAAGCCAGAATTCTCCTCCAACTAACTAGCTCTCCACTAGAGAGGCACTGATTTATTGTGTTTGGCGATGAATGGCAGTCATATTTCATTTATCCTGAGTGACTTTATCGTCTTATTGTGCAAGTGATTCAAAGCCAAGTTATAGCACTAAAACATGCTAAATTCAGCTCATAATGATTTATGACAATTTTTTTTTTCACTTATTCTGAGTGACTTATCATCATCATGTTACTGAAGTACTCTGCTTGTTTCAGTGGAGTGCTGTATAAAGGTTGGCTGATGTTAGCATTTTCTCTCTCTGCTCATTATGATTAATGACGATTGGATTCCCATATCCTGAGTGACTTATCATGTTACACAGGTACTCTACTTGTTACAGCAGCTGGAATCGGGACTCCATGTCTCCAGTGTGCCAGGTAGCTGATGCATTTAGCTTTTGCCAACTTGGCCATTCAGCCATACACATTATAGTACTATTGTTTGGGAGTGAAGGGGCATTGGGGTGTGTCTACAAAATGAATGACATGATGTCTATCCCAACAATTCCAGTCCAGAGTGAAGTACATTTGAGGTTTTGCAAATGTTTTTTTTTTTTTTCCAGCCATATAATACACTCTTGCTGAGGCCATGGCTTAAACCATTTTTTTTATGATGTTCCAGGTTACTTGTACATTTTGGAAATACATAAATAATGGGAAAAAATGACCATTGCTCCTTTAATGTCTAAGTTCCTACATGTACTGTGTATAAAATTTAACTGATCTTTAAGGTTTTAAACATTCATATCTATCCATTCTCAATCCTAATACACAGTGGCCTCACTTTTATGTCAAAATATACATGTTACATAATGTATTAAAACACATACGACTTAAAAAGACCCATTATGTTTTCCATACATCTGAACTCTCACAGTTTGGCAGTTTTGTGTGGCAGTGCAACTTTTGAGCATCCGCTAAGAAGAGAAGTGAGCCTTGAAACAGTGGTCGTAGCATAGATGATCTACAGTATTTCTTTGTGTTTATGTAACAGGTATTACAGGCTGTCCCAAAAGTCTATACATTTTTTTTTTTTACATTTATTTACTAAACAACATCTACGTGATTGGCCATTTCTTTGTAAACACACATGGAGTCGTCTCTCCCACTCACGATGAACTCATATTAACACATCTGGTGTTATACATGTAATTGCATAACCCTGAGAATGATTTCAATATGTTCTTCTTTTATCAAAAGCATTCATAAAGGCTATCTGAAAAATATATATAATATAAACTAAGCATGAATAATTTTGGAAGACATTTTGTATAGAGACCTCTGGGACACCCTGTAAATTACAGGAAGTTTACAACTTAGGACATATGATCCAGCAGAGCACATATTTCACATGTGATATTAGATCAGATGTTGCATTGATTCATGCTGGATTCATGCTTTTGATAACAAATTCTGACAATACCATCTGTATGTTGCAGAAGAAATCAAGATTAATTGGACCAGACAACATTTTTCCAATCTTCATCTGTCCAGTTACATTGAGTCTGTGCCCACTGTAACCTCAGATTCCCGTTCTTGGCTGACAGGAGTCGATCCCAGTGTTGTCTTCTGCTGTTGTAGCCCATCCACCTCAAGCGTTAACATACTGTGCATTCTGAGATGTTTTTATAAAGTGAGGTTATTTGAGTTAGAGTAGATGTCCTATCAGCTCATTATTCTCTGACCTCTCTCATAAACAAGGTGTTTCCACCTACAGAACTGCTGTTCCCTGAATATTTTTTGTTTTTCGCACCATTTTGTGTAAACAGTAGATACTGTTTTGTGTGAGAACTCTCACAGGGTTGTGTGTGTGAGAGTTTGTGCCACGTTGGGTCATTTGGTAAGAAGAGAGCTGTGAAACAGTGTTTTTAGGCGAGACGACCTAATTAATTTTGTTATGCAACAAGTATTAGATTGCAGGAAGTTTGCAACTTAGGACCTATGATCTTAAATAGCACATATTGCACATATGATATTAGTTCAGATGTTGCACTGATTTGTCTTTGCTGTCAGGAATAAATATGAACCAATCTAGAGATATATATTTTAATCAAAAGAAAGACATCAATATCAATTCGCTGAGAGAGAGGCAAAGACAGCACAGGACATGCTCTGAATATGAATTACATTGTTGTGAATGCATAATCAATTTCATGCCCAGGGGCAGCTGAGTTATTGTTTTCGAGCGTCATGGTTAAATCAAAGCCTTAGCCAGTGCAGGTGTGACAGCTCATATCTGGTGCTCTAAGACCATGCTGTAATTTACATCCTTCATGTTAGTCTCATGCTTCCTGTACTGTCACTGTTCATTATGAAATGGAAGCCTGAATCATAATTTATGGCCAGTGTGACAAACACAGTATTGATTCACCCGTCTCCTTAATCACTGCATAGCAGAGCAGTAAGTGGTGTGGTGTGTGTGATTGTTTGTGTTCATGTGTATTTTTCTAAGTATAGAATACTTGAAAGTGCTATTCCTTCAAACTCTCACATTAGTCACTCTCACATAAAAAAGACCTCCATGTATTTCCTAATCTTGTGAGACAATATTGGTGAAAATTTGTTGTTTAAGATTTATGTGAACAATGCCACCAGCTACCGTGTTTCCACCATCCCCCTGACGGAGAATGTTTTTCATTAACCTTTATCTAGCCTTTGTTTGCTAACAGTTCCACCCAGCTCAGTTTTGCAATGGAGAAGCAAAATGCAAATATGGCATAAAGTATGGATGGATGGATTTTAAAAAAAAATCATTACTTAAGAAGAAAAATAATCCCTACCTGAAATGAGCATTGTGGATTTATAAACAATAAGTAATAAAAAAAAATAAGCAATACAAAAGTAAATAAGTAAAAGTAAATAATAAAAATAACCCAAGACATCCATGTGTAGTTGTGTGACTTTTAACAATTAAAACTAGGAATCTTTGTATATATTAGGGATGTACCTGAATATGGATTCATTATTTGAAATGAATGGATTGTTTTCTAAATGAATACAAATACAGATATGAATAGGAGGTGCACCATTTTTTTAAAAGAAAGTTTGCCAGGATTGCTTCACATGGCATCTGGTCCAGATGTGGGTGTGAACGAGCGGTCAGATATGAAGTTCACGGAACAAAGAAACACCAAGTTGATTAATTTGAGAGCGTGTATGTCGGTGCTGTGTGAGGCATTTACCGCATCCTTAACTGGCTGGTCAGGGTCACCGTGGTTTAGATTTGTTCGAAAATATCACACGCAGGTACAAACAAAAATAATAACTGCACAGGCAGGATAAGTCCTACACAAATCTCTAGCTGAGGTTGAGGAACAGAATTCACAGACCATTTTGACAGTGTTTCTGGGGGCATTTTTTCTGTTTAGGCCACACCCATTTTAGTTTTAAATCTGTTGAATGTTAATAAGATAATATTATTTTTAATTACATTCTGGTCAAGCAGCCTTATGTTTATGGTTTTTTGATTATGCTAACTCCTCTGTCATTCCCTGCCTCTGTGTCACAGGGTGCATGCTTTGTTTTGGCCAGTCTGCCTTTTTTCGCTTCAACCACCCAGAGGAGGCTCTCCGGATGAAGAGTATGATGCCAGAAGGAAATGCTGGGCTCAGCAGCACCTACAGAGGACATTCAGGTAGAGCTTCTGAGTCACATCATGACTATATTTACTGACTAGATTTAATGCAAAACAGGTTGATTTAGAGTTTTCTCTAAAGGTTGAAGTTAGATTTTATATCATGTGCATTGATACATTATGACAATGTAAGCACAGGCTTGGGAAAATATTTTGGCTCTGTGTTGGCGTGCATACAAAGAGACTTTGATCCTGTAATCCAGAAGAGTTTTACTTACAAGCTCCATTTAGATGATTACAGAAAAAAAATGTAGAAAGCAACCGAGTGCTGATTTATAATTGGAGTATTGTTGTGGGGAAAATACAGCATTTTTCTCAGCTTACTGAACACAGCACTGGTTTAATTAGTGCTTTATTAACTGGTTGGCCTTTTGTGCATAGGAAGTAAGACAAGTGACTCTGCTGGAATGAATAACATACTGAATGCCATGAGGAGCTTTCTGTATGGATGTGTACAATAGTCTTTGGAAAGGCCCTTTGGCTTTAACCCTGTTGTGTTTCCATGACAATGATGAGGCCATTGAAGGTATGACTTGTATGGCAGGTGCAGGGTTGAAGTTCAAGAGTGTTGCATTGTTTGGTGACTGTGTGTTGCACAGTGCCAATATTTTTGGCTTTAAGCTTGTTTTGAGTGTGTGCATATGGTAAAGACATGGTTTGTTCCAAAACAAAGATTTCATTAAAAAGCCCTTAATAAATAAGCTTACAGTGTGAGGAGTGTAGTCAAGAGACTGTAGGCCATAGCTGCAGCATTGTGTGGGGAATTGATGGTTGTGAGAAGGAGTGTGCGGTGGAGAGTGGCACAGTGTGAGCAGTATGAGTCATGCTATAATTCAGGGACTATTCTTCTTTGTCCTCTCTAACCTTTGTACTGAAGGAGGCACCATGGCATGCCACACCCAGTTCCTTCTATGTATGTGTGTGGCCTTGGAGATATGAGGTTGGTTAATTGTATGTGTGGGTGCATGTGCATATGTGTTGTTAAACACAGAGACAGGGAGGAAGGGATGAAGTGATTTAATATGTGTTTGCTTAGCCTTTTCTTGACTAGGCATAGTGTACATATGTGGTAAGTGAAATCTGCAGGTGCTCAAACAGCAAGTGATGAAACCACAGTAAATCATTTGTTACTATATATATATATATATATATATATATATATATATATATATATATATATATATATATATATATATATATCAAACAATTGCAAACAAAACACAGGTTTAAAAAACCTTTGTTAAATATAGGTGTGCAACAATTATTAACACCCTTTTAGTTAATACTTTGTGCTACCTCCCTTTGCCAAGATAACAGCTCTGAGTCTTCTCCTATAATGCCTGAAGAAGTTGGAGAATACATGGCAAGGGATCTGAGACCATTCCTCCATACAGAATCTCTCCAGAACCTTCAAATTTCAAGGTCCACGCTGGTGGACCAGCTGGTGGGGTGAACTCTTCAGTTCACCCCACAGGTTTTCTATGGGTTTCAAGTCAGGGGACTGGGATGGCCATGGCAGGACCTTGATTTTCTGGTCAGTAAACCATTCTTGTGTTGATTTTGATGTATGTTTTGGATCATTGTCCTGCTGGAAGATCCAACCACGGCCCATTTTAAGCTTTCTTGCAGAGGCCGTCAGGTTTTCATTTAATATCTGTTGATATTTGAAAGAGTCCATGATGCCATGTATCCTAACAAAATGTCCAGGTCCTCTGGCAGAGAAACAGCCCCAAAACATTAAAGAGCCACCACCATATTTAACCGTGGGCATGAGGTACTTTTCCATATGGCTCCCTCTCTGTGTGCGCCAAAACCACCTCTGGTGTTTATTGCCAAAAGAACCAGATCCCATTTGAAGTTTCAGTAGTGTCTGGCAGACTGAAGACGCTTGAGTTTGTTTTTGGATGAGAGTAAAGGCTTTTTTCTTGAAACCCTTCCAAACAACTTGTGGTGATGTAGGTGACTTCGGATTGTAGTTTTGGAGACTTTCTGACCCCAAGATGAAACTAACTTCTGCAATTCTCCAACTGTGATCCTTGGAGATTTTTTGGCCACTCGAACCATCCTCTTCACAGTGCGTTGAGACAATATAGACACACGTCCAATTCCAGGTTAATTCATAACATTTCCAGTTGACTGGAACTTCTTAATTATTGCCCTGATGGTGGAAATGGGCATTTTCAGTGCTTGTGCTATTTTCTTATAGCCACTTCCCATTTTGTGAAGCTCAACAACCTTTTGCTGGACATCACAGGTCTTACCCATTGTTATGAATGACTGAGGGAATTTGGCCTATGTGTTACCTCATATTTATACCCCTGTGAAACAGGAAGTCATGGTTGAACAATTTCCTGTTCCTAGTCACCCAGGTGTACTAACAAATGTAAAATATCAATGGGAATATACTTAAAATATCTTTTTCTCATATGAATTCATAGGGGTGCCAATAATTGTTGCACACCTATATTTAATAAAGATATATTTTTTTTGGATAAGCCTGTGTTTTGTTTGCAATTGTTTGATATCCTTGAGAGCAGAGTATTTTTGTGAATTTTTTGAACAAAAGATCAAAAGGTTAACCAATTTTCACAGCCTTCTTTGCTTATATTTACCAAGGGTGCCAGTATTAGTGGAGGGCACTGTCACTCTGTCATTCTATCTATCACTGACACTAGTAACTTTATCATGTTTTTTCAAGAATTGCCTAAATTAATGTAAATATATATGTGATATTAACAGTAACACTTAATTCCTACAGAGCCCCATGGTCTGCTCAATGGAAACCACCAGCCTGTACCTCATGAGAGGGTTCGTCCAGGCCATGGTCCTCTAGCCCGCTCTATAGAGAAGGACCTTCAGGACATCATGGACTCTTTAACTATGAATGACTCTCAGGTCTCCTCAACTGAGGCTGGAAAACATTCTGAGCACCCCATACCACAGTTGCCTCTTTCTCCCATGTTCAATGGAGGTGGTCGCTATCTCCTCTCCTCTCCAGCTAGCCCTGGAGCCCTGTCTGTAGGATCTAGCTATGAAAACACCACTCCTTCTTTCTCTCCTATTTCATCTCCCTCAATCGCCAGCAGTCCTGGCACTCGTGTGGTCCCTGCTAACTCTTCTCTACCTTCACATTCAGCTTCCCACCATCATACAGTCCAGCCCCCAATTCCCCAGCCACGGCAATCAACAGCTCGGATTGGCAGTAACAGCGGGGGGCGAAAGGTACAGGAAAGTCCTAGGCTTCCCAGAAAAGCCTTGACAGAAGCTCCACCAAGTCCTACAGCCAGTCGCCAAGGTAAAAACCAGGACGTTCAGGTCAGAGGAGATCCAGAAGGCCCACGTTCAGTCCTTGGTTTCTCTGGAGATGCAGGCAGGGACAACAGGATCATGACTTCTAGCTCCTCTGCCTCCTCAAGTCCTAGATCCAGTGCAGGCTCAACTTTCCAGGAGACTCCCTCAGCTGATGTTGGAATTCAGTCACGCCCACTCGTTTTTTCAGAGTGTCCCCAGTCCACCCGCCGAGTACTAGAACCATCCAATGGCACACCAGTCCGAGAACGTCCCCCTCCCAGCCCCTCTACTCCACGTCGTGGGCTGCAGGGAGTCCCGGTCCTACCTGGAGCCCTACCTGGGGTATCCCTCACAACTCGGAGCCAGACAGGAAAAGGTGTACCAGAGAGCCCTCGGCAGCACAGACAAGTCACAGTGGGGGAAGATGCCACGGGATCAAGGGGGCTACGGGCCAGAAGCCCTTCTCCTGTGTCTGTTGCCCTGAAGGACCACACTAATAGCGGTGGGAGGCAAAAAGGGAGTGTTGGAGTTAATCAAATCCCAGGTCTGAGTACCCAGGTTGGGGTTTCTCCCCTTACCAGCCCCCGTAGTCAGAGGAAGAACCCCAGAGAACCATGGACTGTCCAACCCAGGGCACGGGAACGTAAGAACAGCATTTCAGAAATCAATGACAATGAGGATGAACTGCTGGAGTACCATCGCTGGCAACGGGATGAGAGGATAAAAGAGCAAGAAATGGAGCGACTGGTGGGTGTTTTGGTGTTCTGTATTGTATAGTTGCATGAGTGAGATTGTGTGTGATCTATATGTTAAAACCATAAAAATTGTTTCCAAATACGTTGGCCAGCATATAGCGAAGTTGCTAAGATGCTATATGAACATGTGTGAATAAGTAGTGGAGGTGTTGACTAGTGTTTATAAAGCAAGGTAGAATTTTCCATAGTGGGTTCTGTGGCTGGTGGTGGGTGGTGATGAGGGGTTTATAGCTAAAGCATAGATAAGAGTAACACATCAATGTAAATTCCCTCGCGTCTTGTAAAATACCGTGGTCAGAGGGTGTGGCTATATAAACGCTATATTTACCCAACATGGCCTTGAAGCATTAAACTGCTTACACACACACACACACACACACACACACACACGCACACACACACACACACACACACAGTTCCCCATGATCTAATTGCTTAAACACAGTCACCATAGAGTAACCCTATAATTTTCTGAACACTTTATACCCTGATGCCTCTTTAATTCCAAAGTCGGTCCAGCCCACAAACACTTACCCCATATTATCCCTAGACTTTTTTTTCATATTAATGTGCTTTGTAAAACTCATAATTGCTATTCCTGGGACTGCTGTTCTACTTCTCTCCAAAGCCATCCAGATTCCTAAATCCACAATACACACACACTCATGCTCACAGAGTCCTAATTATGAGCTGCCGAGCAGCTGTCACTGCAGAGACACATTCCTCTTATTCCCTTTAGAAAAGCTATTTTAGGAGACAAGTCCTTACGGACAACAGCAAAATTAATACAAGCAGCAAGTAATTTTCCATGAAAAATCATCTGCTTGGAAGAAGCCTCATCACTCGTCTGCGACAACCAGTTTATAATATTGCAGGAGAGAATCTTGACTTATAGGTTAAATTTGAAATATAGTCTTAATGATGTATATGTCACTGTAGTTATGGCTGAAATACATCAGATTGATTAGCCACTTTCTGGCGAGTGTTGAAGATGGCAGTGCCCTTGTTGACCAAGTTTTTTACTAGTCGTAGTTCTCAACTTAGCAAGTAAGTAGTAAGTAGATCTCTGTCAGGTTTGACATTTTCCTATGTTCTATAAAGCAGATACTGTATCTGTTTGTGCCATCAAACACTTCTTTTTTTTAAAAATATAAATGTGGACGAATGTGAGACAAGAGAAAGAGAGAGACTCGGTGAAAGAGAAAAGAAAAGAGAGGTGGAAAATTACCCAAAATGTCTGGGGGAAAAAACATATTAATACAGATTTGAACGTGTCAGAGCAGCTCATTTGATTACTTTTCCCCGATGCCAGGATCCCAGTAACAAATAATATGATTCAGTTTTTTTATTGTCCATATGGGAAATCAGGTTTATAGTATGTCTCAATGAGACAAACAATGAAATCACCTTAAATAACACCGAAAAGACAGTAATGTACAGTATATACGGTAGTATATGTTAACACACACACACACACACACACACACACACACACACACACACGCACACATTCCTCTGTTTTGTCCAATTATACTCTCTTATTTCTATTTAAAAGAAAATGTGCAATTTTGCATTAATATAAGGCAGTAGACTATGTAAAGCTGTACATCAATATGCACATAACATTGCAACAGATAATGATGCGCCCTGGGAATGTATGCATGGACCATAATACTGTGTGTGTGGGGAGGTGGGTAGGTGTGTCTCTCTGTGCGTGTATGTTTATAAGGAGTGAGCATCAGTAAGGATTCTGGGCCGTGGCCCACTTGGCTCATTGCCATGCGTACTCTGTGCTGTCGTGCCACAGTCTGCTACATCCTGCCTCTATTATCATGAAAGTACCCCACACACACACACACACACACACACACACGTTTGTCTTACTATCCTTGTAGGGACTTTTGGTCCCCACTAAGATATAAAAACATGCACACATACAGACACACACAACATCAAAGTCCAGTGAGGCACTCTCTCTCTCTCTCTCTCTCTCTCTCTCTCTCTCTCTCTCTCTCTCTCTCTCACTTTCATCTCAAGGAGTTCTAAGATGTTTGGTATTGGAGGTCACTTCTTCTTCTTCCTGGCTGTGTCACCGTGGAAACTGAGAAGAATACAACCGAGTGCAGAACACGGAAGTCATCACTAGAGGGCAGCATGCCACCGTGTGTACTATGCCAGAAACCGCACTTAAGAGTTACTTCATTGTTTACTTGTTTTCAGAAGAATGGTTTGACTTGCAGTTCAAGTCCAGCGAAATCTTTTTATCCTCCCAAAAACATCCCGTCATGTTTTTCTAATGAGACAAAAGACAAACGCTTCAGGGTACCACCCCAGTCACAAGCATTTGTACCTTTAAAATGCCAGTTTGTTATTATTTTTAGTACTTTAGCCTTCATTAAAATGATCTGCTTCACAGCTGAACCAGGACCAGTGATCATGTAAAAGGTCACATGTTGTATACTGTGACAGCTGTAGAAGGTCTTTGATCAGTTCATTCCTGGTTGGCAGTAAGTGAATCTTATCTCTGTCCCTCTAGTGTCAGGCTCTCACCCATTACAGTGTCTGCTTCTGTCTGTGTTTATGTCTGTGTACTGTATGTAAGAGAGACAGACTCCGAGGGTAATCGAGAGACTGTTTACTGCTTTCCTTGTTAGCAGCATTCAGCCACCAGTGGAGCTCTGTTACTCCTGTTCTCAAATCACCCACACTAAAACTATCACCTCCTTCCTGGCTAGACAGTTCTCATACTAAACGCCCAGTACTTGAGTAGACTGGAAATAAGCATTGACACACAGGTAATTTTAAAATGTGTAATTTTGACCTTGATATTTGTTCGGCCCTCCTCTTGAGAACCCCGAGGCTGAGTGCTTATTGTGAGCTAAAGGAGAGCTCTCGTAATAACGTGGGCTGTGCGCACAAACACGGTGTATGTTGAGTCCTTTTGTGTTTGTTTGGGCAGAAGCATCTTTACCAAGCGTGCCAGCTGAGCTGACACTCTCTTTGTTAAGGAAAATGTTGTTGCTTAGCTACACTGCAGTCGGCGTTTACGGGCGCTGCCTTTCTGTCTCCTCAGCAAGACGGCATGTGTGAGAATCCAAGCACTCGTTTTAAGATATCGATTTCAGAGCAAAGACCCGGTCAGTATAACTAATTTTGACAAACACTGTGTGTTAAAGGTTGAGATTGGAAACAACGCGTACAAAAATAATGTTGCATTTGTAAAGCAAGGTGCAGATTTGAATATCAGCCTGTTCAGGAATCTTGTTCAAGACGGCCGTCTAGATATAAACCTTTGAAATAAGGAACGCAAATATACAGGCACTAAGCTATTCATTTTACATCTCCCAAATTTTCTAAATTTCAGCTGGGAAATGACATAATCTTTGTGAAATATTAATTCACACTCACGCTGAATTAGATTAGGGAAATACTGAAGTTCCTCATAGCATATTGCTGATTTAATAATTGTTAGGGAGAAAGTGATATATATTATCCATTTAGTTGTCTTATTATCATTTGTCTTTGTTATAATTTCATGTCTGTAATCAGTAGGCCACACTGCTGTTTTTTTGTGTACATTTTTTGCGTGTATACTACATTTTGTGTAGTATAGAATGTGAACAGGAGAAAAGATCAAGTACACGAGCGTGAGAACTCAAAATGGCTCGAGGGCTATGCAGTACCTTTTCAGTTCCTTCACAATTCCTGTTACTATATCGGTCTACTTCAGGACACTGGTTGTGCAGTGACATCTACAGACTTCACACTCACACACACACATTAACTCTAAAATGGTAGTAGTGCAGTTTGTTAATTATAGGTTGTGACTGATTTCTTTTTTAAAGCAGTTACATTAACTGGGGTCTCCTGTTCTTTGTGGTGCTGCTCTTGTTAGAGCACGCTGCCCTGCCGTGTTATTTTAGTCATGCAGAAGTGCAGAGCTAGTGTCAGCTAGCGAGGCAGCTTTGGGTATTGTCAGCTGCTTGTGTGAAGTATAATAAGGTCCAGTTCATAGAGCATTGCAGATCAGTGAGCCAGGACTCAGACAAAGGGCAAAGATGAACTGAGATTGGGAGAGAAGAGAGTGGAGAGAGAGAGAGAAAGAGAGAGAGGTATAGATCAAGCACACACACACACACACGTGCACACACACTCACACAGTTGGTGACATATGTAGAGTGGCAGCAACAGCTGACTACTGTAGTAGGGGTGAGAGGTCACATTAGTCCACAAGCTGGGGGGACCTGGGAGCTGTTTTTCAAGTATGTGTGTGTGTGTGTGTGTGTGTGTGTGTGTGTGCATGTGCGTGTGCATGTGTGAGTGAGTGAGACCATGATTTTATACAGCTGCCACAGGAGTCCAAGAGTTCTCTTAGCTGAAACGAGGTAGTCAGAGGTGATTATTTATCTGTTTGTGCTGATGTGACATTATCCTGTCGTGCTGTTTACACTTGTGTGCTATATATTACTTATATAAATACAGTGTTCATGTTAAGTTAAGGCTCTGGAATGGCGAGTTAGTGGGCACTGCTTATCTCAGATTTCAATCAGCAGGATCTGCTTAAAACAAGACCACATTGCACAAAGACATAATAGCAGTTCTAAAGCCTTAACAGGGTCATCTCAAATGCATGTGCATGTAGCTGGAGATGCATTTAGACTGAGTTCTGACCTTTGTGTCTTTTTCTCTGTTAGGTTTCTATTTGTTTGTTTATTCAGGAGACCACCCTGATTCTGAACTCTGTGTGTGTGTGTGTGTGTGTGTGTGTGTGTGTGTGTGTGTGTGTGTATACAGGAAAGACAGAGACTAGAGACCATTCTGAGCCTGTGTGCCGAGTATAATAAAGGGGACCCTGTGGTAGACATGGAGACGGGGAGGGCAGGCCAGTTCCCTGGGACAGAGGACCAGCGACCTGGCCCCGACCTGGTGGGTGTGGCAGTCCAGCGCTCACACGTTCACACACATATACTGGGAGAGTGTGATGACGAGAATCTGAAAGAGGAGTGTAGCAGCACTGAGAGCCAGCACCAGGAGGTAAGCTACTTCTACTCTCTCTTATACATATACACACATATACATAACCATTCAGACAAGTAGGAACTCCTAGACTCATATACTTTCAATAGTTCTTCTCTCCTATACCTGAAACCCACAGTCTTTGTATAACTGAGTCACTGCTCAGTTATACGAGCATATTTAAAAAAAAAAAAAAAAAAAGGAAAAAAAAGTTTGTAGAGTACCTCTAAAACTTTCTTTCTATCTTTATCTTCTCTATCTTTCTTTGTTTCTCACTGTCTATCTCACACTCCCCCTCAGCATGAAGACACTGCGGGAATGGGGCAGCAGGAACTGGGTTATCTAGTGGAGGAGCGGGTCAGGATTCTGGCTCGAGTAGAGGAGTTAAAAGCTCGGGTCACTGAGCTGGAGCAGCAGCTACAGGATTCCAGACAAGAGGTCAGACTTCCACTACACCTCCTGCTAAAGCTGTAATACAAAGCACAGAACTAATTTTTTTAAATGTTGTGTTGTTTCAATAGTACTAAAAGAGCTATTGTAGCATTAGGCATGTTTCCACCACAGGAACCTTTTGTGTTTGCATAAATGGACAGTCACAATTTCACAGGAGTCTATTTTTTTTTTTACATGCTGGTTAAGTAAGTGAGACGTTGCACGCGGCATTCATCAAAAAGGCCCAAAGTGTGAAAATGTGCTTTGCACAATCTCATCGTTTAATTAACATCCAGATATTAAATATTATATTAAATATTAACAGTGTATATTAACGCACACAACTTTAATCTCCACTTCCTATATTTTTGCTGTACTGTTGTACATTTTTGTGTGTTTGCTGTACTTTTGCTGCATGCTGAAGTGTCGCATCCTGCAGTTTGTGTCATATTAACATTAACATCGTGTTACTGGAACTTGTACAGGAACTTTGCAGTTATTCTTAGCATTCCAGAAATCCTTATTTCTTCCAGAGGTTCCTGTACCTTGCTGGAAATGAGTCTATTAGTCCAACAAACATAAGGAAAAGAATATAAAGTTTAGATGCATATTAGATTTTTTTTTTTAGCTAATTGGAGAAGCGCCATATGTACGTAGTCATTAGCAGTGTTGAATACTTACAACAAAAAGTACATAATGATTAGTAGTTCTCAATGTGATAACAGTGTACAGTAATTTTGAATGTGTCGCATGATTATAGATTAATCAGAAATTCGATTACACTTTGAAATATGCTAAGAGGTTAATCATAATGTTAGTTGTGTTTCTTTTTTATCTGCAGGCTGAGATGGAGCGGGCATTGCTGCAGGGGGAGAGGAGAGCTGAGTTAGATCAAGTGGAGGCAGAGTTAGAGATTATCAATCAGATCCAGCTCAAACTGAGCGACGTGGAGAAAAATATTCAGAGGGAGAAAGAAAAGGTAAACACATATATGCACAAAAGGAACGGTTTGCATAAATGAATTAATGCGTTCTTTTGCACCTAGAAGCATTTTGCTTTCAGCAAGGAGGAACAAATTTGCCTTTCTTGTTTCTTGCATTTTTTTTTTCTTTAAAGCTGTTTGTGGGAGCTCTGTACTAACTTCTTTCTAACCTTTAACAACCAAACTCTTTACACATTATGCAATTGGGATTGTCTGTAGTCATGATGTGACTGGTGTTTCAATGGTTGATAAATTATAAAGAAAAGGAACTGTAAGTTTCTAACGAGAATAGGACTGATTGTATGGGACCACTGCATGATCCAAGCTATTTTATTATCAAGCATCACAAGAATGTAACTTGTGTAAAAAGAGAGGCAGAAAAAAACAGTCATACTGCTCTTGAGCAGTGTTATTTTTATTTCTTTCTCTCCCGTGTCCCTGGTTTTCCCTGTGTGTGCACATGCTTGTGTGTATTTGTGTGTATATGTATGTGTGCATATGTTTATTGTTTCATAGGGGAGGGCTAATGTCTCAGCCGAGCGTGACGTCCTGGCCAGGTTGAGGAATGGGTACAGTGAGCTGAAGAGCCAGCTTCACAAATGCCCCGAGTCTCTGAGGGAGCACTTACAGGAACAGCTTGCCAGGGTCAGTCTCCTCTCCTACTGCCCTATGGAGCATCACCAACAAAAAAAAACAAGGACAAATGTTCAGCTAAAATTAAAGGAAAGAAGAGCCAAGGCAATATTGAACAAAATGAATGAGTAGGGAGTTTTAAAAAAGCACAAAAGCTAACTACTGCGATGGGTTTGTTTACAGTGAGTGCATTTGCATGTACAAAATAATCTGATAACTGCAGAAAATCAGATTTTGCCAACACGTTTACATGCACTTCGGTAATGTGATAATAATAAAACTCTGGGTCTAGAGTCAGCTGATAATCAGATTTCTTTTAGTAGCATCGCTACAAGTTGCAGGGCTAGCAGTTTAATTCAATTTTCCAGTAGAGAACTGGAAGGCACTTTTTGAATCAAGTAGCCTGTAAGTAGTTAAATTATTTTATCGACCAAGCAGTAGAGTGGTATTGATAAACTTTACATCGTTTCATTTTCTTCAAATACACATTATATTTTTAATCCATTATGTAGAGTATTTATTGTCAATTGGTTAGAAACACAGTTGAAATCACTTCTCTGGCAAATATTTATTTGCATACAATGCAGTACTTTTTCCAAGTACTTTATCCAAAAAGGAAGACAAGCTTTTTTTCCAGGTTGTGTTTGTATACACGCTCAGATTTCTTGAAATCTAATAACAGCTTTAATTTAAGATATTGTGGTATCCTGGTTAAATGACTACTTGAAAAATCTGATCCAGAAATCAGATAATCAGATTATTAGTGTTCATTTAAACATAACCAGGGAAATCAAATGACAAGGGCAGGTGTATTTTTTAATTGCATTGTTTTATAGCTAAATGATATTGAAATGATATTTAGAAGAGAAAAGATTATAAAAATACAGTCTTCATATCTTCATAGCACTTATGTATTGTGTGAACAGCTCCAGAGTATGTTGGCTGGTTTCTCTTTTACACTTTCTCTGGTGTTCTTTTTTTGTAGGATTCACTGTTGTATAAGAAAGTATTTGACCCTTGTTTTTTTCTACTCTTGTGGATTGTTTCTCTCAGTCTTTGCATGTTGTTCTATTATTGCCTGTTTTTCATATGCTAACAAATTCAGCTGCTTGCTTGCTTTGCATGTTTTAACAAAAATATCTCACTAATCGACTGATATTGCAAAGGATCCAAGGAATCACAAGGAATTCTTCTTCAATCCCAACAATTCATTATGCACTATTTTTATCAGGTGGAGGTTTTCTGGAATGCATAGAAACAGATAAAGTGACGATAGAGTCACTGAGGCATTTGTGTTCATCTGTCTATTTTTCTTGTCCACCTGTTGGTCTGTCTCTGTGTCCACGTCTCCGCTCCGTCTCCGTTCTGTCTGCAGAAGGCCGAGGCTCTGGAGTCCGGCTCAAAGCGCTTTGAGGACCTGGAGTTCCGCCAGCTGGAACGCGAGAGCAGTCTGGAGGAGGAGAAGGAGACAGTCAGCCGGCAGCTGCTCCAGGAGAAGGCAGAGTACCAATGCAGCGTGGCCAAGAGGAAGGTATGATCATTGGTATCTGGACAATTTAATGGCTGCTGCAGCATGTGTTGGTCAGAGGTGGGTAGAGTAGCCAAAACTTTTACTCAAGTACAAGTAAAACTACTTATAAAAATCAGTAAAAGTAATAATGTTAATAATTACTCGAGTAAGAGTAATAAAGTATCCAATGAGTACTCAAGTAGCAAGTTACTAGTTACTTCGGATCTGATTAAAATGAAGGGAAAATCCTGAATCTCAGACTACATGGAGAATTATAAGTCACACCTCTCCTTGAAAGTCTGTCTGTTCTGTTTATATGATATAAAATCAGAGTTAAAGATGAAGCAGCATATCCCAGTTCTGTTATGGGTACAATAACACAGAACCTGTCATTTTCAACACAAAATCACACACACACACACACACACACACACACCAAAAAACAAACATTTTCCCAACAATTGACTGTCTTTATTTTCACAAAATGTTAACAACACAAACTTGTCACCATTTGCATTTAAACAAGACAACAGGGAACAAAAGAACAGACTATGGAACCAAACAGAAGACAAAGTGTGTGTAGAGAGAGAGTGAGTGTTTGTGTGTGTTAGTATGTTTGTGTGTGCAGACCACTGCAGCGTATTGCGAGACTCGCGACCTTGTTATACACGATATAAACTAATTATTAAAACTACATATATTCATTAATATTTAACAGTAATGGAGGAAAGCCACTGAATGTAGTGAAGTAAAAGTACATTTCTGTGATTAAAAAAAAAACTTGAATGAGAATATAAGTATGGCCAGTTAAACCTACTCTTAAAAGTAATTTTTTTTCAAAAAGTTACTCAAGTAAATGTAACGAAGTAAATGTAGCACGTTACTACCCACCTCTGGTGTTGGTGGGGGGATGAAACAAATCAGTGCTCGGATTGTGATAACTGTGATTGTTACAAATATGGGAAAATCATACCTAAAGCGGCATTTCTCATATTCCTCTAGGAGAAAATGGCTGCCCTTGAGATTCAGGCCAATCAGCTAGGCGTGCAGGCAGCTCAAGATTGTGAGAGGATGGCTAAAGACCGAACCATGGCCCTGCAAATGCTGCATAAGGTTAGTCCAATATATTGATGGGCATGATTAGTTTACTAATTGAGTATTTGTTCTTTAACCACCCAATCAATTAGTGAAACACTGCTTTGAAGAAACAGGCCTGTAGCTTTTTACATTGCAGTCTGACTCCATGGCATAGTTACATGATGTTAAAACAACACAAATACACTGTGAAATATTCTATTGATTAGACTCCTCTTTTAGCCAGGCAATATTTAGCCTGCCACATGACTTAAATAGTGTTTCATTGTGCAGGTATTGTAGTTTCTACAACGATATTAGGTTATAATCTAGTGAGTACACAGAGTGAACAGGAAGGTATATGGGATTCATTCTCACTGTGTATTAGAGGCTGATTTTTACACTGGATCTCAGGCCACCTAAGAAATTGAGGAAATACTGAGTTAAATAGCAGCGACAAGAAAACATTATTCGAGATTAATAAATAAAAGCAAATATAAAACATTCAAATTTATCTTGCCTCTTTATGATGTTCAGTTTTCACCTTCTGTGGTTTATTCAATATAAACCGAGTTTGCTATCTATGGCACTATAACATTTTAGACTTATTATTATTCAAGTGCATTCAAATACTTCATTTATTCAGTCACATGCCATAAATATTATGCTTCTTAAATGTTGTATGAATCACATAGGAGAAGGAGAGACTGGCTACCCTGGAAAGGAGATACCAAAGTTTGACTGGAGGGAAGACTTTCCCCAATTCCTCTAACAGCATGCAGGAGGTAAGAACACATGACCAGCACCAGCAGAATTCCCAGCCTATTACAAGCCAAGAATCTTTAGAGTTGTCTGATAATATCAGGCCCCTTCACTCTTCACTGCCGTTGATCTGACAGGCCCTCGTTTGTAGACTCTCTAGAAAGACTTGTTTTCTTCTTGAGCATCATTAATATTTATGGGTTGATGTTTGTTTGCTAGCTCAGAACTTTGTGCTGGGTGTTGAAATATCCACCCATATCTTTGGCATACTAGAAGATACTACTAATATCTATAGGATCTGCTTCACTGTCCCTGGCAGTGATGTAAAAATTTAATCTAGGCTTTTGCCACAGGCGATAAGCTCCGTTGCAGTGCCTTGCTGTTCGTCTATTAAATATGTAAAAGAAACAAGGGAGGGGAGTTGTACAGCCCAGCAGCTCTGAGAAGTTTAATGGTGATTTTATTTGTTTAAAAATGACCCCTGTAGTTCATTCCGACAACTGATATTCAAAACAGGACGTTCTACATATCAGCGAATCAGACCTTTCCAATGAAGTCCTTATCCAGCATCCCCAACTTCCTGCTCCCTGCATCCAAAGCTCCACCTCTCACTCTTGCCCCATCAGGCCTCAGGAGGTAAATGAGTGGCATGCTGGTGCTTGATGGCTATCTGGACTGTTTCAGGAGTCTTTTACCCGACACCTTTTGTAAGGGAATTCTGACTAGTAAAGAAGTGTAACAGTATTTAGCTATAATGCAAAACCAAAAGTGAGTAGCCTGTGAAATTAACAGCATGGTGCTCTACTAGAGTAGTAATCATGTAGTCCTGATTATATGCGACCTTCCATTACACATAACACTGGTGTGTCTAAGATTACTGTTTAACAAAATACTTAAAGTGTTCTGCGTAACATTAACACAGATTGAATGTTACTCAGTAGACTGTTTTTCCTGCCTCTGCCTATGTATAACTGTGCAATGCAAAGGTAGTTGACTACTTTTTATGTATAGGTCAGTGTGAAGTGAGACTAAGGTGTGTGCTGTGATTGCGGTTTTCATTTCTGCATGGCGGAAATTGCACGGAGTGGCCGGCTCATCATTTATTAATTGCATTCAGACTCACAAGACTGTGGCAGTATTTTCATAGAGGAAGGTGATTATACACTATATATAGTGTACACTCACTGGTCACCTGTGAGCTGATACACCTGTACCTGAACACCTGTTTATTCATGCAGTTATCCAATCAGCCAATCATGTGGCAGCAGCACAATGCATATAATCATGCGCATACTGAAGAGCTTCAGTTAATGTTCACATCAAACATCAGAATGGTGAAAAATGTGATCTCAGTGTCTTTGATTGTGGCATGGTTGTGGGGTGCCAGATGGGCTGATTTGAGTATTTCAGAAACTGCAGATAATTGGGATTTTGTCTCTAGGGTTTACACAGAATCATGCAAAAAAAAAAAAAAAAACATTTAGTGATCAGCAGTTTTGCGGAGAGAGCCTTCACAGGACAATGACCAGAATGGTTCGAGCTGCCAGGAGAGCTATGGTAACTCAAATAACCACTTTTTACAAGCATGATGAACAGAAAAGCATCTCAGAATGTCAAAAACATGGGCTGCAACAGCAGAAGACCACATCAGGTTCCACTACTATAATCCAAGAATAATCTAATGCTAGAGTAGGCACAAGTTCACTGAAACTGGACAGTTGAAGATTACAGAAACGTTGCCTAGTCTTTTTCCAGTCATCAACTGCATGGATGAGTAGGAGTATAGGTGTTAGAATGTCATGGGCAGGTGACCTACAGTCCCCTCTCAAAGTTTTGGAATGGCAAGGCCAATTCTTTTGCTATATACTGAATACATTTTGGTTTGAGCTTAAAGGATGAATATGAAATGATAGACTAGAATTTGAGCTTTCAATTCTTGATATTTACATCTAGATGTGTTAAACAACTTGGCACCTTTTGTTTGAACCCACACATTTTTCAAGTGATCAAAAAAATTGGACCATGTGACTGATAGGTGTTTCTTGCTGCCCAGGTGTGCCCTGTTAGATTGATTGTTTAAACAATTAATAGTTCCGTATGTCAACTTTTGGTTTGAGCCCTGGGTTTCACCTGTGAAGACTACATATGTTGCTAAAAAGGATAAACCAAATGAAGACCAGAGAGCTGGTCATGAGAGACCAGTAAGGGAGAAAAGCAAGCCATATTGTGAAGCTGACAAAAGAGGGAAAATCACCATTAGGCATTGCTAGTACAACAGTTAGGAATGTCCTGAAATAGAAACCACTGGTGTACTAACAACCAGACACTGAACAGGTCAGCCAGTCAGCTGCTGATGACAGAAACATTGTGAGAGCTGTGAAGAAAACCCCCAAAACAATAGTCAGTGACATCACCAACAACCTTCACAAGGCAGGGGTGAAGGTATCGCAATCCACCATTTGAAGAAGAGAGCAGAAATATAGAGGCCATACCACAAGATGCAAGCCACTCATCAGTAGCAAGAATCGGAAGGCCAGACTGGAATTCGCAAAGAAATACAGAAATGAGCCACAAAAGTTCTGGAACCAACATTAACCTCTACCAAAGTGATAGAAAGGAGAAAGAAAGGATCTGCTCATGATACAAACATATAAGCTCAACGGTCAAGCACGGTGGAGGTAGTGTCATGAATTGGGCTTGCATGGCTGCTTCTGGAACAGGCTCACTAATCGTTATTAATGATGTAACTCATGATAGTAGCAGCAGATTGAATTCAGAAGTTTACAGAAACATTCTGTCTGCCAGTTTACAGAGAAATGCATCCAGTCTAATTGGGAAGAACTTCAAGCAGCAAGACATTGACCCAAAACACACTGCCAACTCAACAATGGACTTCATCAGGGGGAAAAAGTGAAAGGTTTTAGACTGGCCAAGTCATTGGCTACCCTGGAAGTCAGTCACCAGACCTTAACACAATTGAGCATGCATTTCACCTCCTGAAGAGGAGACTGAATGGAGAAACACCTCAAAAAACAACAACTGAAAGAAGCTGCAGTACAAGACTGGAAAAGCATCGCAAAAGAAGAATGCAACTGGTGATGTCAATGGGTCACTGGTTGGTACAGTTATTGCAAGCAAGGGATATGCAACCAAATAAAAGTGTTACTTACTTTAATTTATTTCAAGACTATCTGTTCCTACACCTAAAGATTGGGTGGTCTGCTTACCAAAGGTGCCATGTTCTAAGTTGTTTAACACATCTAGATGTATATATCAGGAAATGAAAGCTGAGCTTTTAATCTATTATCACATATTCATCTTCTGATCTCAAACCTCATGGCCAGAGCTGTATCACCCTGTAGTTCTTGCCTGGTTTCCCACTGTGTCTAAGCAGGGTTGAGCCTGGCTAATACCTGGATGGGGGACCTGGGGAAAACTAAGGATACTGCTGGAAATGGTATTAGGGAGGCCAGCAGGTGTTGCTCTCCCTGTGGTCTGCATGTGTCCTAATGCCCCAGTATAGTGATGGGGACTCTATACTGTAAAAAGAGCACTGTCTTTCGGATGAGACGTTGAAACCGATGTCCTGACTGTAGTTTTTAAAAATCCCAGGTCACTTCTCGTAAAGAGTAGGGGTATCGTCCTGGTGAAATTGCCCCATTGGCCCTTGTCTATCATGGCCCCCTAATAATCTCCATCTCTGAATTGGCTATATCTCTCCTCTTCACCAATAGCTGGTGTGTGGTGGGCGTTCTGGCGCACTATGGCTGCCGTCGCATCATCCAGGTGGATGCTACACACTGGTGGTGGTTGAGGAGATTCCCCCCATACTATGTAAAGCGCTTTGAGTGTCTAGAAAAGTGCTATATAAATGTAACTAATTATTATTATTATTATTATAAACCTTCATAAAACCTTCATTATTATAAACCTATACACTTCAGTGTATAGAAAATACAAAAGAATTGGCCTTGTCGTTCCAGTAGTTTCAGAGGGGACTGTATACAGTATGTGCATGTGTCTGGGAGTGAGTATGCAAAGATGTGTTGGGGCTCTGGACTGTTCTGTAACTGTATATTTAACAGTATGTACAGGTTGAGATGTGAGTTGGTGCCTTTTTGATTTGTGTGTATTCAGGAGTACCTAAGACTTTCTGATGTATTTAAGATGTATGGTAGTGGTTGTGTCCCATCTCAAGCCACCTCTTTTGCCCCTACCACTTCCTGCCTTTCTCTTGCTGTAACACCAGATACCCCTCGCGAGGTATGAATGTACAGCTTACTTTCTCTTTTCGTGCAATTTCCTACCCATTCTTTCTATGTGCTCTTTGACTCGTCTCTCATTATGTCTTTTTTTTTTGCTTCTTTGTTACGACTCCATTTATTGCTGTCTTTTATCATTGATATTTCTTCTAGTTCTTGCTCATCTCTATTAATAGAATGTAGATCATCTGGCAAGCTCATTTCATATTTCTAAACATAGTATGCATCTGTGTCTCTCTGCTTTTTAATGCCTTCACCACATTCTCTCCTCTGTCTGTGTACATAATGTTTTGACTGGGTAAAGGACTATGTGACAGTTAGTCAGTTGAACCAGCTCTTCGGGATGCACAAGGTTGATCCATCCACAACGGCTGCTGTCCAATCATTCCAAGCTATAGTAGCTGACCCTGTCCTCTCTAGCCACATGTCACAGTGTGACCCTGCCCAGTCTCTTTCTGCTGAGGTGTGTGTTCCACACGGTTTTCTTTCAATCACTTGCTCTATCTAGTATTATAAGTATATGTGCTAAATCATATGGAGAAAAGAGGTGCTGTCTTTTTAAGGCTTATATATTGGTGTGCATGGAACGTATTTCAGATCTGGACATGGCTGCATATATTCTATCATTCTTCTTACATCTCCCTTGCCTCTTCTCCTATCATCTCTGCTGCTTTTTTTCTTACACTTGCACTGCTTGTAACACCTAGGCTGAGAGGAACAAGCCTCTGGTGTCCAGGCTGGATTTAGAGTGCTGGTACCAGGACATCATGGCAGCTGGGGATACTAGCCATGCTTGTCCTCCCCCTCTTCCAGCTAAGTCTTTCTCCACACGCAGACCCATGCAGGTAAACTCCGTTCTCCCGCCATAACTCCCCGTGTCTTCGTCGTGTTCCTGTACTCACACGCTCTGTCGTTGTCCACGGGTTATCCACTAACATTAGCCAGTGTTGTTTAGAGTGGTTTCTTAGAAAGTCTGACAAATGTGTCTGTGTGTTGTGCTTGTACATGGCTGGAGATGTCTGATTGCCTGTGTTTACGTGCAAGGATTTGTCAAACCAAATGAATTTTCTGTTGCTTCACATTTGTTTATCAAGTCTTTAATTGCCAGTCAGAGCAAGATATCAACCAAATGTCCTTACTGAACACAAAAGGGAGAAGAAGCATCTTCAAATCCTGCATCAATTCTTCTTAGAAATGTTAATTCAATTACCCTCCCATATAATGTTATTTTTAAATATAATATTATACTGTACTCATTGTGTATTGTTATGCAAATGCACATGTGCCAAATGTATGCGCATATTTCACTTGTAAAAGTTACATGATGATTATTTCATTTAACAAATCATTTAACAGATTATCAAAATAGAAATTTCATTTGGATTGACTTCATTTGGTTTACTCCTCTGACTTCATGTAGGTGTCTACTTGAATATTTTTCATTCTAATTAAGCAATCAGTTGAATTATTAATTGACTATTAGGCTGCACAGTGACATTCTCTTTTCTGTCTTCTTAGATGTACAGGTGTAAGCAGGATGGAGCAAATGGTACGTCCACACAACCCAACGCTGGAATTGCAGGAAGAAACACTCCAACCAAGGTAACACACACACACACACGCACACACACACACACATAGTCTGCAGTAATACAATGCTTTACTATCAATAAGTGCTTGAGGAAACCAATAAATCATGCACAAGGTTGATCCCTCTACAATGGCTCCTGTCCAATCATTCCAAGCTATAGTAGTTGACCCTGTCCTCTCTAGCCACATGTCACAGTGTGACCCTGCCCAGTCTCTTTCTGCTGAGGTATGTGTTCCACATGGTTTTCTTTCAATCACTTGCTCCATCTAGAATTAAAAATATATGTGCTAAATCATATGCAGAAAAGACGTGCTGTCTTTTTAAGGCTTATATATTGGTGTGCATGGAAATTATTTGATTTCTGGACATGGCTGAATATATTCTATTCATGGAGGTGTGTAACTCATTAGACAGTAATACCATTTGGATTTTAAATGATGACTATGAGGTTAAAGTTCAGAATTTCAGCCTTAGTTTTATAGTCTCCTCATTTCAAGATGTCAGACGATGCATGATTTATGGGTTTTCTCAAGCACTTATTGACAGCAAAGCTGTTAGGGTTTCCCCTCGCGCTGCTTGCGGAAGCGAGCGAGTAGTGCACTTCCCATTCACAGACTCTCGCTTTGTTTACTTCGCCATGTGTTTCTTTGTTTTGGTTTATGTCATGTCTCCGCCCATGTATGCTTATTGGTTCTTTGTTTTGGTTCATGTCATGTCTCCGCTCCTGTATGTTTATTGGTTCTGTGTTCATGAGTCTCAGGTGTTTTACGTTTAGCCTTGTTTCATTCATGTTATTTAAGCTTTTCGTTTCTTCGCCCCGGAGCGAAGTATTTGTACGCTCACCTCGTCGGTACATTTACCAAGCTCTTTTGATGGACTGTTTACTCAGGTTTTTTGGATCTTTGCTACTTCTCTCGTTATTGGATTATTGCCTTGCCCTTTGGACACTGTTTGCCTGGTTTTGACCTTGCCCCTTGTCTTACGTTTTTTCCCGGTTCCTATTTTTGTGGATGTTCTGTTACTTTTGGTTATTCCTATTAAAGTGACTTTTTCCCCTGCACATGCATCAAGCCCCCCTTTCTGCCTGCTAACAGAATACTTTGCCTAACATGGATGCAGCGGGGAAATGGAGGACACGCTGCGCCGAATTTTTTGTTCCCGCTTTAGAGTCCATTTCGTTTCCCCAGTGGACCTTTATATATCCCCCTTCCGCCTTTGATGGATTTTCCGTTTACCCACAGTGTTTTCTCCTACAGGCGCAGATTTATTTTCTCAGTTTGGAGGACCCCAAGCCCAACGAGAAACAGTGGTTGGGGTTCCTCCTCTCCCGTTTAGTCGGCTCAGCTCGCCAGTGGGCGGAGCTTCACCTCACCCGGGGATCCAAGAAGCTAAATACCGTCTCTGGCTTTGTGGAATTATTAATTCAGGTGTTCAGGAGTCCTGAATTAGCACCCGACCTCAATGTTTTCTTGGTGAGGGACTGCCTGTCTGATCGGCCCAGTCGGCCGTTCATCGCGCACTATGGGGGGGAGTGGGCCGATGTGGCGGCCTGCTCCTCTCAGCCCCTGACCCAGGAGTTCGCAACTGAGGGCTGCATCCGACAGGCCAAACTACGATGCCCCACCTGTATAAAACAAGGGAGAGAGAACTCCTACTTTTGCTTGCAGGAGTGTTTTAAGGACAGCTGGCGTGTCCACAAACGGCTCCACAAGCGAGCACCCCCAGAGCTCCAGCCGGAGATCCAGCCGACAGTCTCCTCAGCCGAGCTCCCCCTGGAGGTTAACCTGGCGACCTTCAGCCCAGAGCTCCAGCCGGAGACCCAGCAGGAGGTCTCCTCAGCGGAGCTCCCCCTGGAGGTTAACCTGGCGACCTCCAGCCCAGAGCTCCAGCCGGACACCCAGCAGGAGGTCTCCTCAGCGGAGCTCCCCCTGGAGGTTAACCTGGCGACCTCCAGCCCAGAGCTCCAGCCGGACACCCAGCAGGAGGTCTCCTCAGCGGAGCTCCCCCTGGAGGTTAACCTGGCGACCTCCAGCCCAGAGCTCCAGCCGGAGGTCTCCTCAGCGGAGCTCCCCCTGGAGGTTAACCTGGCGACCTCCAGCCGGAGACCCAGCAGGAGGTCTCCTCAGCGGAGCTCCGACCAGGGGTCAACGTGGCGACCTCCGTTCAGCCCTGTTCCTGCTGGAGGTCCACGAGGAGACCTCCGCTCAAGCCACCTTCCTGCCGGAGGTCCATGAGGAGACTTCTGCTCAAGCCACGTTCCTGCCGGAGGTCCACGGGATGACCTCCTCCCAAGCCAAGTTCATGCCGGAGGTCCACGAGATGACCTCCTCCCAAGCCAAGTTCATGTTGGAGGTCCACGGGATGACCTCCTCTCCATGTCCATGTCCAAGTCCATGTCCAGGTTCCTGTCCTAGCCCATGCCCAAGTGGCCCCCAAGTCCAAGTTCCAGTCCAAGTCCCTGTTCAGGTTCCAGTTCAGAGTCCAGTCCCAGTTCAGGTCCCCCAGTCCAGGTCCCTGTCCAGGTTCCTGTCCTAGTCCCTGTTTAGATCCCAGTCCAAGTTCAAGTTCATGCCCAGATTCATGCCCCAGTCCATGTCCAGATTCATGTCCAGATACAGGTCCCAGTCCATGCCTCAGTCCATGTCCCAGTCCATGCCTCAGTCCATGTCCAGTGTCATGCCCAGAGTCATGCCCAGAGTCAAGCTCCATTCCAAATTCCAACCCAGGTTCCATTCCAAGTTCCATTCCAAGTTCCAAGTCAAGTTACAAGTCAAGTTCCAGCCCAAGCTCCAGCCAAAGCTCCAAGCCAAGTTCCAATCCAGGTTCCATTCCAAGTTCCAATCCAGGTTCCATTCCAAGTTCCAAGCCAAGTTCCATTCCAAGTTCCATTCCAAGTTCCAAGTCAAGTTCCACGCCAAGTTCCACGCCAAGTTCCACGCCAAGTTCCAAGCCAAGTTCCAAGCCAAGTTCCAAGCCCCGTTCACACCTGAGGCCGACAGGACGGCCTGCCATGCGCTGCTCACGCCCGAGGCCGACGGGACGGCCCGCCATGCTCCGCTCACGCCTGTAGCCGATGGGACGGCCAGCCACGTGCTGCTCACGCCTGTGGCCGACGGGACGGCCAGCCACGCTCCGCTCACACTTGTGGCCGACAGGACGGCCAGCCACGCTCCGTTCATGCCGGTGGCCGACGAGACGGCCAACCACGCTTCGTTCACGCCAGTGGCCGACGAGGCGGCCAACCACGCTCCGCTCACGCCAGGGAACTATGGGCCATGCCTCCCTCGGGACCTGGGGGGCGGAGATTATTATCCTGCCCAGGGGCCCAGGTCCGCCAGAGGGGTCAGGACTTTGGCGCTTCGGGAGAAGCGCCTTTGTGGGGGGGGGGGGGCTCTGACAGGGTAGCGAGCGAGTAGCGCATCTCCCATTCACAGACTCTCACTTTGTTTACTTCGCCACGTGTTTCTTTGTTTTGGTTTATGTCATGTCTCCGCCCCGTATGCTTATTGGTTCTTTGTTTTGGTTCATGTCATGTCTCCGCCCCTGTATGTTTATTGGTTCTGTGTTCATGAGTCTCAGGTGTTTTACGTTTAGCCTTGTTTCATTCATGTTATTTAAGCTTTCTGTTTCTTCGCCTCTGGGCGAAGTATTTGTACACTCACCTCATCGATACATTTACCAAGCTCTTTTGATGGACTGTTTACTCTGGTTTTTTGGATCTTTGCTACTTCTCTCGTTATTGGATTATTGCCTTGCCCTTTGGACACTGTTTGCCTGTTTTTGACCTTGCCCCTTGTATCAGGTTTTTTCCCTGTTCCTATTTTTGTGGATGTTCTGTTACTTTTGGTTATTCCTATTAAAGTGACTTTTTCCCCTGCGCATGCATCCAGGCCCCCTTTCTGCCTGCTAACACAAAGCATTTACCATCAAGTTCTAAACAATTTTACAGTTACACATGGGGAACTATATGAAAAGGGCATTGATTCCTATATATATATATTACACATTTTTATAGTTTTGAGTTGGAATTTTCTCTCAGGTAGAAACCATTATGTTTTCTGATCAAACAAAATCTCAACTTTCATACTGTCCCAATATTATTGTGAAATTAAAATAACCTGTAGATTATTATTTAATCTGTGATGTGTTTTATTATTATTGACTATAAAAAAAGTGCTTACTTTGCCTTATGTGTGAAAGATTTACACCAAACATTTTTTCTCAAAAAGAACATTAGATAACTGTCAACAATTCAGTAGCATATCTTGTATAATATTTGGAGGGAAACGATAAGATATTTTAGTGTCATACTGTACTTTAACATCTTATCCAATATTTTATTTCATCATGTGTTCAAATGTGCTGGAATATAGAACAAAAATTGTGTTTCTGTCCAGTCATTGACTGTTCTGTATAAACTTTAATTAGCTCTGTTTTGCTTTGGATTCAGATTTTCATAATTTCTACAAATGATGGTTTGCAGTAGCCAAATTCTGCAGTGTTCGCATTAAGGCAGCTATTTGATCATCTATGGTACTGTAGATGCTTCTGTTTAAATTAGATAGTATAATTGTTCTGTACCACATTGTTGCCCCACTTCTAGAGCCTGCCAGACCTGTCAACCCCTCATCTGGATACAGATTCCAGGAAACTTGCTCTTGAAGGCAAAGGTAAACCAGTTTACCAATGGTATGAACATACTTCTGTATATCATATTAATTGCTTATAAGGGACCAGTCTATCCACTGGCAACAACTCTACCTGTTCACCTGAAAGGTGAAGCATAGAGGATAAGTTTCTGAAATTTGAAAAGAATTGACTTAGGCCAAAACTTCTGAGGTTTATAGGGTCTTGTCTTGGTGTCTACAGGCTTGGGGCAAAATCTTTTTTTTAAATTTTTTTTTTAATCTTTTTAGTGAAGCATTTTAACAGTATGCATAAATGCTCCATAATCTAGGGCATCAACTAGCAGATCATGGTCTGGATGTGTACCCAGCAAAATATTTCAGTAGATCATCTGTTTTACAATCACATGCATTTAGGTTAAATTAATTAGCTGAAGGCAGCTCATCATACCAGAGAGTTTTCACAGATTTTTTTTACTCTCTATCAACTGACAACATGGCTTGTTTAAAGGAAAGTCACAATGAAAATGCATTGTTTAACGACAATTGGACAAAGAAGTACCACAATGGTTATGCAATAAAAGGTAACTGTTGTCACCATTCTGTCATGTTAATCGATTATTTGGACCTTTGTAAGCAAGGAATTTTATATAACTGGACCTTTACAAATTTTAGTTGAATATTTCGCCTCTAGGGGTTGTATTGTTTAATACTGTTGGGAAAAGGATTTTATAAAAGCTCTGAATAAACAAAGTGGATCACCCAGGTTGCCCATCATCATTCTCCTACCATTTTTCAGATTTGTCTTTTTATGCATCTGCCTAGGGCTCCAAACATGTGATGACTCCAGATTTCTCAGCACTGAACAGAAACCAAGGCATGAAATGGACCCGCAGTGCCACTGGGGGGTGCCGCAGGGCTCTCACTCCCAGTTAATTGGCCCATTCCCTGCTCCAGCGGCCCCAATGGTGCACCATTCCATCCTGCACCATCAAGTACCCTCTGCAGGTGGCCCAGCTTACGACACACTCAGTCTGGAGAGCTCTGACAGCATGGAGACCAGCATATCCACTGGAAACAATTCCACCTGTTCACCTGAAAGGTGAGACACAGAGGGGGTGCTTCAGTGATTTGAAAACATTGGCTTGGCCCACAGCATCTGAACCTTGTAGGGAACCATCTAGGGGTATTCTTTTTTCAGGTAAAATACTTTTATATTTTAACATTTACAAGCTCTGTTCCAAATCTGAGATCACCATTAATGACGGAGATCAACCCTGATCAAGCTTGCTTTATTAATAAATAACGTGGGTTGAGGTGGAACATACAGTACAGGAACATACTTGCAAAAGTATTGAACCCCCTTAAAAGCCATCAGATTCATCTGCATTACAAATGACACAGATTGTTCCAGCCAAGTCATTTATTGCAAGTCAAAAGTCGAAGTCAAAAATTATTGTCAGCAGATCCTAAAAAAAATTAAACAAATGTTGCTTGCATAAGTATTCAACCTCTTCAGACTAGTACTTGGTAGAACCTCCTTTTGCTGCAATAACAGCTTTAAGTCTGTTGGGGTAAATTCCTGTTTGGGAGTGATTTTCTCCCACTCTTAATGGCAGATTTGCTCCAGGTTCTTCAAGTTGGTTGGATGTTGTTTGTTGACTGCAATTTTGCAAGCAGTGCCACAGATTCTTAATTAACTACTTCTGTGTTGCGTTGGTATTGTGTTTGAGACCATCGTCCTCCTGAAAGGTGCAGTTTCTCCCAAGCTTTAGTTTTTTTTTTTTTTTAGCAGACCGAAGCAGGTAATATCCCCCTGTATTTTGCTCCATCCATTCTCTGTTCAATTTATAAAAGAAGCTCAGGTTCTGAGGATGAAAAGTGTCCCCTGCAGAATGGTGCTGCCACCACCATATTTCACTGAAGGGATGATGTTAATTGAGGTATGGCCTGTATTAGGTTGCACCGCACTTAGCACTTTGAAATTTTCACTCCACTCTCAGCCACTGTACTCTTTAACTCATTCAGAGTGACTGTTGGCTTCACTGTGGCTTCCTTCACCATTTTCTGTCTTGTTTTATTGCTGGGTTTTGAGGGACAGCCTTGTTTCAGTGCTTGGCAGAGACATTGGTGTATTACAGTGTCTTCTGCTGGCAGTGGTAGCTCAGTGGTTAAGATGTTGGGCTACTGATCAGAAGGTTGTGAGTTCTAACCCCAGCACTGCCACTGTTGGGCCCTTGAGCAAGGCCCTTAACCCTCAACTGCTCAGATGTATAAATGAAATAAAATGTAAGTCCCTCTGGATAAGGGTGTCTACCATAAATGTACATTTTGTTTCAAGATAATAATCTTTATAAAGTGCATTACATTATTTACATGAGGAAAACAGAAATCCTATCTTTATAGTCACTTAGTTTAAAAAAAAATCTGTTAGTTCAGTTATTTATTTAATTAATTTTCTCTAAACACCAACAGTTTTTTGTCTGGACTCACCTCTTTACTCATGCAAACATATGAAAACAGCTCCAAATACTATGTGCAGTAATATTTTACCAGTGTTGCACTTAATTACCACTGGCAAGAACTAAACGTCAACTAAAGTTTGTTCAGGTCAGGTCGGTTCAGGGCCCCGAATGACTGGCCTTGCCAGTGCCCCTGAGAGATGGTCTCCATGGGAACCCTTGTCTGCCTCTGTTCCCCTGACAACGGGTCATCCTGCCCATTTTCCCCTTAAACATGTTTTTCTTTGCATTCCGCTCCTTGTACAAAGTTACCCGGCCTGTTGCCATGACAACCACCAACCATACAAGAGACAAGAGATTGCTCACCTGTTCAGAGTTGGGTCGTGTCCCGAGGCAGAACAAGGGGAGCCTGCCATATTATGTATTCCCCTTAGAAAGGGGTGGGGGTTTGAGTATTTTGTCAGCCGAGAAAGGATATTCTCTTGATTGTGTCCTATTTTTAAATTCTAGAAGAGATGGACCTTGGGAAGGATTTTACTCGGTTTCTGGTCTGTGTTTTATGCCCTTTGATGTTTTAATATGTCAGAATTAGAGCTCCTGGGTCTCAACCTACAGTCAGAATCATTTTTTCTCTTAAAATGGAAAAAACTTACCTAAGGGCTTGTACATGGGTCAGCGGTCTGTTCCTGGAAGAATGAGTTGCAACAGGAAGAAATTGATTCAAACGAGCACTTTTGACAGTCGAGGATCTTTCTTGCAGACTCTGAGTGAAAAAGAGTAACTGTGTGGTGTGTGAGTATTTATGTTCAATACCACAACCTCCAGTTGTGAACTCTCATAGTAACAGAGTGTGTTTGTGTCTCAGTGGTAGCGGCCTGGCTGGGCTGAGACTGGAGGAAATGGAGAAGATGCTGAAGGAGGCTCAACAAGAAAAAGCCAGATTGGTGGAGAGTCGTGTGAGTCCCATTAAACTTTAATTGTCTATGAAATGTAATCTCTTCTATGAATTTCAAAACAGAGCGTCAACTCCCTTTGCTTCTGCAGCAGTGAAGATTCTTTTCACACTTACAAAGAGACACTGACATGAAAGACGGGCTCTTAACAAGTTCACCTAGAGTAATACACATATTGACATTCTCCTGTGAAATTATTTTTTCATACGTCCCTTGTAACCTCTCACTGTGGGCTTTTGCAAATGTATTTTTCCTTCAGTCTGTTTCATCTTTTCACTATTAGTTCAATGCTCCTTTCTTTCTGTTTCTCTGTCTCCCTCTTGGTGTCTGTCTCTCTCTCAGGAGAGGGAGGCACAGGCACGAAGGCAGCTGCTGGAGGAGGAGAGGAAGAGGCGAGAGGAAGTGGAGAGGAGGCTGCAGGAAGAGACTGCGCATCGGCAGAGATTAGTGGAGGAGGAGGTCAAGATGAGAGAAAAGCAAAGCTCTCAGGTCAGTGCAGGTCTACGAAGAAGGCAAACATGAGAGAATACCAGCTACTTGCAGATCAATGGCACTCTCCAAGCACAGTCTGCCAATGAATCCTTTCAGGCATAACATGTACTTTTAGTGTCTTGAGGTTAAGAAAATGCTTAAAGAAGCAGGTTTTCACATTGATCTCAGAGCCATCACAGCGGCGGCACATCAGGCAAATGTCAATTTAGAGGTTTTAAAGGGCCATGGGGCTTAGCAGAAAATACAGTTCTGAGCTGAAATGAAGTGCCTCTAGCTCCGAGGTGAGTGTTTAAACCAAACGTGTGAAAAGTGATTATGGGGTCATTCTGTGAGTACTAGGGAGGAAACATGAAGGTAAGAGTCAGATTGCAGTGGGAAGACTTAAGGCACATGAGAGGACAGACAGATGGTGAGAGGAAAGCAGGATTGAGTGATAAAAAGACAAGATAAAGGCACATGGCTAAAGTGAGGGATTAGAGATGGAATGATAACACGTTAGGCCGTGTACACCTTACAAATGTAACATAAGCCGTCCATACAATTAATATTTAGAAACACTATTCAGTAATTTCTGAAAGTGTTTGTTTAAAAATTAATTCTGTAAAAAAAAAAAAAAAACTTTGAGGTTTTAAAACATGCTAAAACGTCTAAAATAGCATTTTACAGATTAAATGCCTTGAGTGCTATATAGTCTTTTAATTTGCATGTATATGGTCTTAAATTTTAACCTTTTTAGGCTATTCGTAATTTGCTATTTGATTTTTTTTTTTTTAACAAGCAGCTGAATCTGTTTTGCAGACATTTGGCATCTCTCACACACATCCACCAGATAATGCAGGTTTACAGGCCAGAAAGAGACATAGACAAAAGACATATTGTTCTGGGAAAATGTAAATTCAACCAAAAGCAGCAAAAATCTCACTGGTTAAAAGCTCACTTCATGATTGTACACGGTAAAACATTTTTAAGCACAGTTTAATAGTGTGACCTCTACAAAAATATGTATTCTTTCGCTTTTTTTTTCATATTTATACGAGGTATAATGTACCTTTTATTTGCAACAATAACATTAAAATTCTCACATATCTACTCTATATTTACATCTAAATTCTTCCCTAATTAGGCTCGTCCAATGACCCGCTACTTACCCATCAGAAAGGAGGAATTTGACCTACGCTCCCATGTGGAGTCAGCAGGTCACTGCATAGACACCTGTCCCTACGTCACCGTCTCTGAGAAAATGTGCAAAGGCCACCTGGTGAAGATGGGTGGCAAAATCAAATCATGGAAGAAGCGCTGGTTCGTCTTTGACCGTCTAAAGAGGACGTTCTCCTACTATGTCGGTATGTTTTAGTCATGGGGGGAAAAGTTCTGTTCACCTTACCAGCGTAAAACAAAGGTTTCTTGCACTATGGACAAAAGTAACGTTCATTTGTTTTTGGCCAGTCTTCTCACAATATACCACCTTTTCTATGCCTTTCTCACTTTTAATGTCTTTCGTACACACACATGTAGCTCGCGCGTGTAGCCTTTTCACCTTCTTACTCCCCATGTTAGTAGTAGTGATGATGATGATGATGATGAAATAATCTGCAACACTTTCTCCAGCCCTGTGTTTGAGAGTGATGGGGGGTGGGGGTTCGGGGTAGGGGGAGATTTACCCCTGCCTTGTTCATGACTAACAGCATGAGACTTGCAACTCTTCAAAAACAGAAACAAATTAGCCCAATTTACTAAGTATGTTTGGTTAATTTTAAGGATGCATAATTATAAAAAAAAAAAAAAAAAGATTAAATAATAATATGCAGATGTTTTAACAAAAATGGTTATATATGAACACAAGTGTAAGGAGGCTTGCAACACATTATTTATTTATTTATCTATCTATTAAAAAAAATCTATTTATTTATTTATTCATTCAGGAGATTGAGAGAAAGCACCTTTAGCTGTAGAGTTATTTAAAATTACAGTTTATATTGTGGCATTAAGGCTCCATTAAACACTGCTGAGGAGTTGTTTTTTTTGTAACTCTATATAGCTTTTTGTGAATATCTTCTGTACATGCTGGGTTTAGTCCCTTGGGTGATGCTGACTTTGACAGATTCATGCCAGTAATGAATAAAATGCAAAACCACCACAAATGCAAAACACTACCTGTAACAAGAAACTCTGTGACCTCCAAATCCTAACCGTCTATTGTCTTTCACTAAAGAGTTTGCCTCTGTTTAATTTGTTTTATTTAAGGTATAAATGTCATTTTTTCAAATGTTGAAAAGAAAGCACATTCTCATGTTAAAATACAAGTTAGAAATTGGGGAGCAAATAAATTGACTGCAGTATCAACTTATCTTAACAGGTTTTATTTATTTATTTATTATATTTAATTTTTTTATAATTATTTACTGTAGCTATTTCCAGATAAGCACAATCACCTGTGCTTATAAAAATGTTGCAAAAATAAAATATATTGTTGAGTGGAAGGAGGGAGATGCTTATGCTTTTTACGTGAAATGCACTCTTCTGCTTTCAGACAAGCATGAGGCCAAGTTGAAAGGGGTCATCTACTTCCAGGCCATCGAGGAAGTTTATTATGACCACCTACGCAGTGCCACTAAGGTAAACAGAGTGACCCAGAGCTTCTTTTTTTCCTATAGTATTTACACTTTCTGGATAAGTGAACATGCCACAGAAACAACAGCTATCAAACACAGCCCAATAATCACTTTATTCAAGTTTTAAAAACCATCTTGTCACAAAGATAATTTCTTACAACATTCACAAAGAGAGATCAAAGACAGCTTCACGTTCTTTCGTCATACTACTCTGCTTCATTACTACAGTTATCCTGTCAGATATCCACATCCTACACACGTTGTCTTTTTGTTCTGTCCCGACAGAGTCCGAATCCTTCCCTAACCTTCTGTGTGAAGACGCACGACCGGTTGTATTTCATGGTGGCCCCATCCCCAGAGGCCATGCGGATATGGATGGATGTCATAGTGACAGGCGCTGAGGGCTACACACAGTTTATGACCTGAGGGAAAGCTGACTGAACACTCAGCCGTGAGAGCGTTAGAGTCGGCAGGACTTCTATGGAGTTCTCTGGGAGGACTGAACTTTCCACTGATATTTGAACTTCAGACATGCTGCATCAGCCCACACTGATTGATGTGTATCATCCAGATCAGAAAAATTTTGTATGAATGCATATTAACCGGAAGCAGACAGGGTTCTGTTCTTGGTGTGCAGATAACAAGGTGCTCAAAACAAACCAGTCACCAAGAAAGACTATTATACAACTAAATATTTTTTAAATATTCTATTATTTGTGTAATCTATATATTTCATTACCACTTTGGGACTATCCATGGCAACAGATCCATGCTATTACTTTGTTTTGCACACTTTTGGATTAATAAAATAAAGGGAAGATAAATTGTACTTTTTTTATGCCAAATATTTAAAACCGATTATGCTTTCTAAGGTCTGTTTAGAGGTTTAAAATGTGACATTGATACTTTCTATTAACAGTGTTAATAGTACTCAAACTGTAATAATATTTCTGATGAATTTTGTGTACCATGAAGTTGCATCAGCTCCATGTAATGCAAAATAATGTCAATTACAGATCCATACTGGTATAACAAAAAAGATGCCATTAGGGGGGAACATTTATTTTACTACAAATATTAATGAGCATTTGGATTATGACATTCTGTTGTAAGGAAATGTGTCTGGTGGGGACCACTTTTTATTTCATCAAGTGTTTGTCGTTATACCATGAGACTTGCCAAAAGTTAACTTCAAAAGTCCAGGATTTCATTGTCAACAAGTGCAGGTACAATGATGTGATCCATGTGAGTGTACTGGTTGTAATTGTGTGGCCGTATGTGCCTTGCAAAATGTTCTCTTCTTTCAGGGTTAAAAAAAAAAAAAAAAATATGCAGTAGTGCTTCACTATTATTTTATACTGTTTTCTTATTTATTCAAGTTCAGAGTATCCTGTATTGCAAGTATGTCGAAATATAATATAATATGCATAATAATATGCTATTATATAAGCTCAGAGTAACCTCATTAGTGTTCATTTATACATGTGCTCATCCAATTTGAGCAAAACGATATACTAACAAAAATTCCAGTATATATACACGTCACATTTACACTCATGAATTGTAATGACCGAGGTGTGTACCAGGCCTAAATAAAACGTGTAACAAAGCGTGTGAATTGCATCATGGTGTTCGTTATGTAGTCGAAATGAATAAATAATGCAATTTTTAATGTAAAATGAATGCAAAGAAGTAGTGCGCTAGAATTTCACAGTTACAGGTTTAATAAGTTACAGATGAACTGCTCTCGAGCGCTCTAAAAAAAAAAAAAAAAAAATGGCTTCCGCACCTGTCATAGTTAGCAAGCTTTTTGACAGACTGCTAATGCCAGAAGCCTCAAGCCAATTCCAGAGACAGACCGGACACATTTTTCTGTTAATACCGTTAATAATCTAAAAGAAGCGGTAAAATACGGCTATTGACAGCTTCGTTTGATTTAGCCTAGCCTTGGGCACTGGGCTGTGAAGTGTATATGGTCGGATACATGTGAAAACAAGCAGCTCAGATGTGACAGGATGATTTTATGTCTTCCGGCCTTCAGGTTTATTTATACCATAGATGTGGGAAATGTCAGAGCAGAGACGCCCCGTGGGGGTAAAAACCCACAAGTGTCAACGCAACTTCCATTACAACTTTCATGTTTATGTGACTCATAACAGTACCTGCTACAAAACATCACCTTTTTATAACCTTATTCTCCATTACTGAACACGAGATGTGTTTATGAATCTGTCCAGCAGAGAGCGCTGTTTTCCTGTTTCTTGGCTCTGAGGCGCACTTGTTTTCTTCACTGTTCTGTCTGCACTCAATCATTAAAAACAACAGTTTCAAGTACAAAATATCGTTAGGGTTCTAACACCACCATCTGTGTGCCATCGTGGCTGAAAAAAAACAGCAACAACAGAAACCATCACAGAAATTCTAATGGTTTTCACAACAAATACCATTACTAACCATTAAAACCATTACCATTATTGGCCCTTAATGGGATCCATTAGATATAACATGCCACCAATAGAAGACCAGTAATAAAGTAATAAAATTACCAGTAGAGACCCACAGGGATCATTACAGTTTCCATTAAAATCAATACAATTTCCATTAAAACCATTACAAATTCTATTAGGGTTTCTATAGTTTTTTTCAGCAGGTATCAGAAACGAAAGCAATTGTCACTGTTACAGTGTCATCTGGTTGTGAAGTTTGTAGCCCACTATCAGAGCTGCTCATCTTTACTAAGACACAAATAACAACAAAAAGTCTCTCTCTCTCTCTCTCTCTCTCTCTCTCTCTCTCTCTCTCTCTCTCTCTCTTTCTCTCTCTCTCTTTCTCTCTCATACTCATGAATTCATTACAATTGGAGAGGAAATGTCCACCTCACTTTTGCCCACTAACTCACTATAGTGTGTTGATATATCGGCATGGAGGTGCCATTCTAACCTTAATACTATAAAGGTATCATTAATAACTTCAGTACAGTGGCCTGATTTTGTGACCACCCGTTGCCTTCAAAACAGCATCAATTCATCTAGGTACACTTGCACAAAGTCAGGGATTTTGTAGGCATATAGTCAGGTTTATGATTAAACAATTATACAAAACAGGTGCTAATGATCATCAATTCAATGTGTAGGTTGAAACATAATCATTCACTGAAACAGAAACAGCTGTGTAGGAGGAATAAAACTGGGTGAGGAACAGCCAAACTCAGCTAACAAGGTGAGGTTGCTGAAGATAGTTTACTGTCAAAAGTCATACATCATAGCAAGCCTGAGCACAGCAACAAGACAGAAGGTGGTTATACTACATAAGCAAGGTCTCTCCCAGGCAGAAATTTCAAGGCAGACAGGGGTTTCCAGATGTGCGTTCCAAGCTCTTTTGAAGAAGCACAAAGAAACGGGCAACGTTGAGGACCGTAGACGCAGTGGTCGGCCAAGGAAACTTATTGCAGCAGATGAAAGACACATCAGGCTTACTTCGGTACACGGTACATGAATGAGTGAAGCATGGTGGAGGTTCCTTGCAAGGTTGGGGCTGCATTTCTGCACATGGACTTGGGGATTTGGTCAGAATGAATGGTCTCCTTAATGAGAAGCACAGACATATACTTATCCATCATGCAGTACCATCAGGGAGGCATCTGATTGGCCGCAAATTTATTCTGCAGCTTGACAACGACCCCAAACATACAGCGAAAGTCATTAAGATCTATCGTCAGAGTAAAGAAGAACAAGGAGTCCTGGAAGTGATGGTATGGCCCCCACAAAGCCCTGATCTCAACATCATCGAGTCTGTCTGGGATTACATGAAGAGAGAGAAGCAACTGAGATAGCCTAAATCCACAGAAGAACTGTGGTTAGTTATCCAAGATGTTTGGACCAACCTACCTGCCGAGTTCCTTCAAAAACTTTGTGCAAGTGTACCTAGAAGAATTGATGAATTGATGCTGTTTTGAAGGCAAAGGGTCACACCAAATATTGATTCGATGTAGATTTTTCTTCTGTTCACTCACTTTGCATTTTGTTAAATGATAAATATAAAGCATTCTTACTTTACAGCATTTTTTCACACCTGCCTAAAACTTTTGCACAGTAGGCTCACTGTATATATATATATATATATATATATATATATATATATATATATGACTACAGGTCAGTGAGGGCTGATTATTAGACAGGGCTAAACCTAACATCTATCTATAGCTCAACAATGAAACTATTAGGGTTGAGCAATGTATAATATCACAAGGTCTCATCGATGCCATAAGAATGGTGCTGGGCAAACTATTGCATATTACGCACACGCACAAACACACACACACACACACGTGATTCTTGTCCATTCATACCATGTTTCCTCTGAATATAAAACATGGTAAACATAAAAGATGTAATACTTTCATTCAAACAAACAAACACACAAAAAAAATCATATGGTTCTGCAATCTGTGTAATTTGAACTTTGATTGGATAATGTGTGCTTAGTCTATCTACTTTTAGTTTCTCCTTCAGAGGCATACTGAGAGGAAAAAGGGACGACAGATTAAATAATACACCTAATATGTGTTCATTACACCTGCAACTGCACATGCACAGTCTCAATCACTAACTGGTGACGTGTTACGGATGTATCAACAAAATGGATTAAAAATATCAGCCCAAATGGAGATTAAATCTCTCACTCAATGTAATCACTGGACACAGCTTTCACCGATAGTCTGCATGGATCCACAGTCTGGGCCAGAAAAAAATCAGCCCCAGTGTCACCTTTTCATACTATTCTGTGTTGGTGCACTTGGTTTCACATAAATCCAATATAATCCATTTTAAGACATTTGTTACCAGCAAATAATCTGATGTGGACATCAAAAATGAATCAATATATGTTGGTTTATTTTTATTTATTTATTTATTTATTTTTTATCTTTAAAGGCAGGGGGCTTAGCCCTGCTAGCCCATTTATAACTGCTGCAGATTATAGATTTATGATTATCTTGGGCACCCATGTGTTTGGACAGGCAAACATTTGTGGAGAAGTCCATGTTTAAGCATATCATTTACTATATACTGTATTGGGCTTTGCTTTTTGTTGTTGTTGGGTTTTTTTTTTTTTTGCATGTGAAGTGAGCACTCTGTAAATTAACTGCCAGGGAGTGTTTTTTTTTTTTTTTTTTTTTTAACTGTACCATAGGACTTTTAAAGAGTTCATCTTGCTGATACATACATAAAGCTAGTTAAACTCATCATATCATAATGTTCATTTAGAGTGGTGAACTTTTTGAACTTTGAATTTTTCCCTACACACTCTGTTTTCCATCACTGTAATACTAGTTGCCTCACACTTTGACTTTGATCCTTTACACGGTTGAACAAACCGAAGCCTAGTCCTTGATTCCCTGATAGTTTTCCTCTTGTAATGCATGTCTACCTACAGTCTGCCAAATCTGTCTGATGTCAAAAAGAGATATATTTTCTAGTATTCCATCTTCGTCTATCCCTTTGCTGATCTCACTGAGGCTTTCTACTTTTCAATAACATCTCATAGTTATTCTTGGCATTCCTAAATTTTGGCTGCTTCCCAGGCTGACATACGACAATTTTAGATCTTGAGAAACTAAAAAAAGGCTCCAAAAGCAAAAGGCTACAATTAAGACTCCTCTTGTGCATAATCTGCAACTAGAATCAGAATACGAGCACTAGAGCCAAACAAATACTAGGAAGACATTCCAAATGAGCGAATCCTCTCAGTTGACAGTGTTATTTCTCAATGATTAATTGTATTAGATTTAAAACAGATGATTAGATTATTTAATTACTCCAGAAATGTAATTTGATACTTTTTGGTTTCAATGTCCAAATATTTTTTAGAACTTCTTCTATTTACTATAATGCCCCAAGTAAAAATGACTGCAAAAGAGTTTTTGAATTAGTCTGGATAATTATGTGACACAGGTCTATCCAGTGAGTCACGTCCCAGCCGCAGGGGAACACCTCGAAATCTCACGATGGAATTGACATGACAGTTGCTGAGCTGCTGAAGATCAACTTGACACTGGTGGCCACATGGGAGACAATCTGCCCAACTTTGATGTCTTTAAGTAACTGTCACTCCTATTGGAGTTTTGCTTTGTACATGTATATGCAGTCAAACACCTGGCAGACAGAAAGGTAGGCAAACACACATAAGCATAGTCTAATACAGCAAGCACAGCAGGTATTATATGTCCAAACAGCAGACAGAAAGACAGACATGCTCACCCATATGGTTTAGTACAAGCTATTACATTAATAATTGTATACCCAAACACCAGTGCAGGTGTAAGACATATAAACTTACCCATTTAATAAGCTTGTCCTTTACTCTCCTCCTCTCTGCCTTGTGTAACATTATAATGTAAGACTAATGGGATCATTCCCAAACAAGTTTTAATGCTTTCTCTCAGGAACAGTGTGTTAAATCAGCGAAATGTCTGCATGCAAACTAGTCCCGCCTGCTTTCCATGCAACAGACGGCTTATTAGTTAATTGGCCATTATCACAAGCTTTAATGTTTAAACAGGCTAATTAGAGTTATGCGAGCTGTTCCTGCTTTATGTGGACAAACGCGAGCAGATAGATACGTTGCTTTGTCTATTTTGTGGAAATTCCCCAGAAACACTAGCTGAGTGAATAAGATGATGATAGGAAAGAAATAACGCAGATATTTCTGTCAGCCTTTTTTCTGTTGGTTTTAAACACATCGTTATGGCTAGCCATTTGATACAGTAGGCCATCAAGTCATTTTCTCAAACTTCAGATGTTTTGATCGCATGTGCAAGGGAGTGGGGAGTGGGGAGTGAGGGGGGGGCGCACAGACAACAATGAATTCCGAGGGATACGGTGATGAAATTGTGATGTAACCGCTACTAACATGTGCCATATATGAAGTTAGCGTACTGCGCGCGCTCCCTCACCCCGTCTGCACTTCCGCGTTGCGCGGGCGGAGAGGCCACTTCTGATTGGCCAGAGCAAAAAACAAACAAACAAACCCTACATAAAGAGCTCCAGTTGGGCTCTTGGCAATGTTTAACCTTTCAGTTGGACTGTTTATCACTCCTATAGCTATATATGCCAGAGGACTCTTTTGGAGAAACGGAATTGTGTTCACATTAATCGTGTGCATGAACCTGAATCCCAAAGCCCATGTGCGTAATAAGTGTAAGTGATGCATTTGGGCAGCTGGGCTTCAGAGAGATAGAGAGAGAGAGAGAGAGAGAGATCCCAAGATCTAAAGGGCGCGTTTAATTCACACTGTCTAATTAATCAGCTGTGAAGTGTAGCAGGCCTACGGGTGCTGTACAACCATGGATACATGTGCAGCATCAGCTATTGTTTCACGAGATTGTAAGTGAAAAAAAAAACAAAAAAAAAAAAACTCAATGTACAATGACTGATGCATCCACAGCATGAACTTTAGAGCCGTCAGTGACTGAGGTACCCATGTGTGCATTGCTGACTTTCTCTCACGCTTTGCGCAAACAGGGCGCCCCGGCGGACCAATTAACGCACGGCGAGATGGGAGAGTCAGCGCTTTCCTGGGAGAAGATCCCCGCACTTCAACAACCATTATTATCTCACTCCCGACCACGTTACGATCGCACTCGCGAAGATTGCATCAGGTCTGGCTTTTCTTTTTTACATCTCCGAGGCCAAAGAAGCAACTTAGAGGAGGAGAGGAATTACTGTATCACAGTATCTTCAGAAGCGCGCCTCTTTGATCTTGGAAACGGTGCGATGGAGAGAGAGCATGCACATCCTGCCACCAGCAATCAGGTGTAAACAGAAGCACTTTCTCATCGAGTCTGAAAGACTGTCTGCTTCCAATGTCAAAAAATGTTAAACATGCTTTTATAACTCCATTATGGTATTTAGCAGGAGGCCTTTGCTTACACTCTTAGAAATAACTGTAGGTTTTCTTGTCGCTTTGGTGGTACCATCAAGGGTGCATCTTTTGAACCTTTATTATGTGTTTTTATATCTTTAAAACACCCCTTCTGCTCTCCGGACCTGCCTGATCCATCCTGATGCCCTACTTCTGGTTGGAGTTCTCATCAATTTGAAGTCACATGCTTCTGAGGATGGTCCCACACGGTGCAGCCTAAAGATCATTGAGATTACTGAGGATGGCTTTGGACCTCAATTCATATGAACAGTTATGCTATGATGGCTAAGACTACAATTGCCCAAACAGTTTTGAATTTATATATTTCTGTAAAGCTGCTTTGGGACAATGTCCAAAAGTGCTATACAAATAAAACTGAATTGAATTTAATTTAATTAAAAGTAATCTAAGGTACATAATTAGACTTTAAGGACCACTGATGTATATTTATACCTTTATTATAAAAGCCATTTAAAGGTACACCACATGCACCTTCCCAGATAAAACATACTTACTAAAGGAACAAAAAATGCATCCTATATGGTACCACCCCAGCGACAAGGAAAAGTACAGTCTGGTACATTTATTTCTGAGGGTGCCTTGTTCAATCCTGAGCTTGGGTTACTGTCTGTGCTGAGTTACACAAGTTCTCCTTGTGATTGCATGGGTGTCCTCAGTGTTCTCCAGTTTCCTCCTACTGTCGAAAACATGCTGGTGGATTGGCTATGTTAAATTGCCCTGAGGTGTGAGCGAGTGTGTCAGTGCATACATGCATGGTGCCCTGTGATGTACTGCCATCTCATCCGGGGTGAGTTGTCCTGCACAGGATTGTATTGCCCAACCCTGACAAAGATAAAGCGGTTGCAGGTTACTGAATGAATGAATTTCTGAGAGTATAGGGTGGCCAGACACCCCATAGTTCATAGGACAGTCCTGTAACAGATCTTCATTTTATGCATCACAATTTATTCTCAAATATTGTTTAGTAGGCTAGACAGGTTCCCTACCGTGGTCCTGGACTACCCCCTATCCTGCATATTGTAGTGTTTTCCTTAACGCACCCGATTCAACTAATCAGGGCCAAGTTTCCCAAAAGCATCACAACACAAGGATCATCATTAAATGATAGAGTGAGCATCACATTGAGCATTTTTTCTACCAGTTAAGATGATCTTAACTTTGCAATGCTTTTGGGAAAGTCAGTCCAGTTCATTAACAACACTTCATGACTTGAGCAGAGAAAACATAAAATGTAGGGCAGGGGGTACTCCGGGACGAATGGTGGGAGTCTGTGGTGTGTTATGTGTTTTAGCTTTTGATTGCTGTGCAGAATATAATTTGTATACACTGGTGCACACAAAACACATGTACACACCATAGTATATGCCCCACAACATCACCAATCAGATTATTGCTTATGGGAAATGGGAAATATGGGAAATACGTGTAATTGAGGTAATACATAAAATAAAATCTGTCGCAAGTCTTAGAAAGTTTTACGGAGACAAAATAGTTGTAGGTAAGAGACTTTTTGTGATCATTAATTGTTTGATGCTCTTTGTTGGAACCCTGTATGTTGATGAGAGACCGAGATCCAAAAATTTTGGATTTTCAAATTAAGTTGTAACATCTGTTAGGACTTGTTAATTAGTTATATATATATATATAATCACTACTTGTATTGGATGAAGACATTTCTGGTGACAAGTTCATGAGATAAGTTAATGAGGCAAAAATAACTATGTGATGATGTATTATACAGGCCACAGGTTCCCAAACATGGTCCTATAGTACCCCCTGTACATTTTTGTGTTTTCCCTGCTCTAACACACCTGATTCAGCTGATCGGCTCATTTTAGCTTTAGACTTGTAGCACTGAATTTCCAATCAAAAAAAAAAAAAAAAAAAAAACGTTCTTAGGCATGTTGACTAGTCTGATATAACTTATATTACAGGTATCTTAAACAATATGTAAAGAATAATATTTATTGTAGATAAAGGCAGCTTAAACTTATCAAAGTCTACTTGTTGCAGCTGTGAATGTGGGGGGAAAACAAGACATTTTTTCAGGGAGTGACAGTTCTCCAAGTTGAGAGGCAAAGCTGTTAGAAACACGGGCCGGGAGAGGGAGCAAATCCCATCGCAAATCCCATGGCAACAGCAACCAGAAAACAGGTCTAAAATAGGGGGCAGTGTTCGCTATTGCTATAGCAACAGGAAGACGTAGCTCCTTCAATCAGCTTTAGGATTTGCTGAGGCTGGGAAAACAAAGACTGATTCTTTGTTATTAAGCGCGATTAAAACGTTTAATAGGATGCAGACTTGATTTGACCCGACGACCCCAAAGGCACAGCCAGGGGCCATTCAGTGAGACATTCTGAAGCAAAACTGACACAAACATGTAACTAGTGCCAATTCTATAGCCTACTACACTCGGTGTAAATTACAAACACGTTCAATTGCAACGTTTCAAAGTCGAGGCAGGAAACAATATAGTTTATTATTTTGATAGTACGCATTTATAGTAAAGCATGCTGTTAAAAAAACAAACAAACAAACAAAAAAAAAAAAAAAAAAAAAAACGCGTGCGCAGAATGCATCGCCTACGAAACGCTGTTTGTCCACAGTCCTATCTTACGATATTGTTTATATTTCACGAGATTATTTCGGGGATACGGATGACATTTGTCTGTCCGGAGAAGTGATGTGATTCCACCTGTTAGGATGCACTCCGGGAAAAAAACAACAACAAAATATATAATTTTGGCTCATTATTTCATGTAGAAATATTTTCGAAGTAGACATTATCAGATCAGCAGCATGAAAAGATCATTCTAGATGAGTGCAAGCAGGCAAACAGATTGTGCTGAATGGCCAGAGCACCAGACCGCACCAAAGCATCTTAAAACAAAAAAAATGGATTGGCACGGATTTCCCCACCTGATAAGTACCTTTATTTATTAAACGACCTATAAACCATGCTCCTTCTTGTCATCGAGCAAAGGTAAACTACATGCACTGGTTAATATATAACCTATACAAACATACACAACACTAATCACCCAAGAATCATGCCTTCATTACACATTAAACAGGAGTACTGCTATAAGAACAGTGTCATAAGAATGAAAATAAACTGCAGGAAAAATGAAATCAAAGAGAAACAATAAAACCGAGTTCTTATCACGCGCTGAAAAAGTTGTGCGAAAGGAGTATAAAACTTCTTCGCTGGTTTACTCTCGGGATGTTTACGTGGAACATGTGCACGGAGAGCGCTGAGGTAAAAACCAGTTGGATGAAACGTCCCACTCGAACCAGCCAATCAGATAAGCGCAGAGCAGGATTTCAGCCAATGGGAGCGCGGCAGTTTTAGCAGCCCCAGCCAATCTGCGCACAGCTTGCAGCGCTGATGCAACTAAGCTGCAACAATAGCCTTGTATCTCCTGGGTAGCAAAAAGTGTTCTTCCTCGACGTAGCAAATTAAATAGTCCCGTTGAATCCATACATCGTGGTGACGTCTAGTTTGCCTCTGGTTGAAAATCCATGTAAGAACTATATAACAGATTCTACATGTATGCCTAGATATTATGCACCGTCTGAACAGACTACGATGTTTTAACGTGTACTAGAGCACATATAAGACTGTTTAAGTATTTTTACACTTATAGGGCATGTCTGGATATTTAAGCCCATGTGATGTAGGCGTTGTTTACTATGGCGGAAAGTCTACGAAGGATGTGCAGTCGGGGCGGAGGGATCTCCAGGACCGGCACATGAGCGCATGACGCAGCCGGTTGCTAGGTGTGGATGACCTGATGATGATGCTTTCACTCAATTAAGCTTATTCTCAGTCATCAACTCCATCACAACAAAGCGAGAGCAGCTCCACTTCTGTCCTGGCCACTCCGAAGGAGACATGGCTTTTTAATTCAGCAACCGCATCGACTCCTCTCCAAGCGCCGTGCTTTGCTGTAGCAACGCACCCCAAACTCAAAAACATAATGGAGTAAGTGAAACTTGCTTGTTACTTTGCGGAGTTTATTTTAGGATGTTTCCCAGCTGCTGTAACGGTACAGGGGCTGCATAGTGTAACTACTATGTTGTCTGTTATTTAGGTCCATATGTTACATTGCGAGTTTTAGATACAATAAGGAGAAAGTTTTGCCTACTTTAGTTACTTTGCCAGTTCATTCAACTGTTGACAGAAAATAATGGCGCTGTTCAGTAACTTTGTATAACAGATTTTTGTATCTGTATGCAACTAATGACATCTCGTTACTTTTCACTATTGTTACAGTTCAACTTAAGATGGTATGTAAATAGGACAAAGCCATTACAACACTTTGCTCTAGGTTGCTGTAGTTTGTTTGCTGTGTCGTGTATATACTCACTAGAGTAGGGTTAAGTGTATTTTGGACAGTTAACAGTTCAAGGTTTCTAAATGGTTTCTGCCTCATAAGAAAGTAACAGACAGCAGAAGAATTTTAGGGTGCTACTAAATATGAGTTGTGCCAAATCTACAGCTTATTATCTCTTAAACAGCAACAGTTATTAACAGCTTGGTTGAAAATCTAGAAGTGAAACAATGACCCTGCATGTAATTCATCCTAAGAATAAACTTAAATGTTGACACTGCATGCCATTTTTCCTGAAAATAAACTTTCCGCTGCCCTCATTTTAAGTGACCCTGTTTGTGCCCAGTTATATGTATAACAAAGTATATTTTTTGCTGCTTGAGGCAGACTACCTTAAACAAAGGGAGAAGGAGTTTAGAGCATTAAGAACAACTGACACCTTGCGTTACGTCATTGCCTGCATCCCACGTGCACGTCGAGTTTCTGGTCCTAGAATACAGTGACTTGTGCATGTTTTGTATGTCTGAGAGATTTCCTCTTGGCTCTGATTTCTAATCATGATCATAATGATGCTGTGCTTTTGCATGACCACTGTTGTGAAGTTTACACACAGCAAGCTTGTGATTTTGGGTCCTGGATTAGAGTGTAAACACACATGCATTATAGAGTGTGCTGGAGAGTGTTTTCATGCAGTGTCAGTAGAGCTTGTGATTATGTTCATTACTATGTCCATTAATATCAGGCTCTTGTGTCTGTATCTGATTCTGGCTGATTGTATTACACTAGAAACTGATGTTTAATTGGTGATTATTGTAACTTAACTGTTAATGATAGTCATTTTATGTAGCTCTGTATGTGTCTGTGTTATATAGAGCGAGCAATAGGTTTATTTGGCACAGATTGAGCATCCACTTGGTTCACTGGGATCTCAGCTGAGACTATTAAGTGGGCACAGGAGACTGAGATGGATGGAACAGGTCTAGCGGTAGCCTAAATTGGTCCCCTGACAATCACAGATGTTTCCTGAGTGATGCTGAAATGAAATGGGTCATTTACCTCATCAACGTCTAGTGTAATTGTGATGGATGTATTTCTCCAAGATGCAAACATTGTTTACTGGTGTCATCAAAGGCTGTATGTATATCGACAGCACTGTGATGGCCAAAGGAGGAAAGCCCTTTCAAACGGGATTTCTTTCATCATTTTCTCCAAGTTTATGACATAAAAGAAATTATATCCTAGTCATCTGAAATTATGCGAAGTTGTTCGATAGTCTTCTCTGATCCATCTTCCCTCATTTTTTTTTAGGTTTCATAATGCGTACCCAGCCCTGTTTTCTGTGGCTCAACTCACTAACGACACTTTCGTGCACTACAAGCTCGGACAGTTGAATTGTAGAATCATCGGACAGAATGATGGCAATGTCAGCGCCCATATGGAAGGCTCTACTTGGATGCCCGGCAGACCCCCTCGCTCTCTCTCACCCACAGGCTAACCACAGCCAATTGGAGAGGCGCAGAGGGGAGGGGCTAGAGGAGAGTCAGCACTTAATTGGTGAGTTGCAGTGAGTACAGTTTTTTATTTTCCCAGTTTCAGGTGGGCACCGCACTGCAGCACATTTTCTCCTCCTTGAACAGTGAGTAAAACTACCAATGTGTGTCTGTTTTATAATATTTGTGGTGTGCATTTGAACTGTTTTGAGATAAAATAATGCTATCGATTTTAATGCTTTGTATTTATGAACTATATCGATCATGCGGTATCATTTTTAACAAAATCCAGAAATAAGAAACATTATATAGCACACATGATACTGTATTTTTTTCTTGTAAATTAATCCTGTAATACTAATTTTCTTGTAAATAATGCATTGGATTTACAGGTTTTGATTATTTTCACTTTCCCAATAGGTGATGGTCTCAGTGACTGGATGACGGAAGAAGTGGATTTCTCCTCATACCTCCCAACCCCTCACTCCTCTCCCTCCCCCAATGCATCCCTTCCCCCTTCGCCCCTCCAGCATGACATCCAGGTGCCCTCTGATTTGGAGGTCATGACATCTCTGCTGCAGGAAGAGCTTGCTCAGCTGGAGGATTACTTCCTGTCTGACCCGCTCCCAGAGAAAGTCTCCAAACTGGGCAAATGCGACAAAGGGCCACCACCAGTGGGCCACCCATCATACTACCAGTTGCCCTATGCATCATATTCTGCTTCTAGCCAATCAGAATCTAGCCCCCTACTTGTTACCCTAGCAACTGGGGAACTAGACCTGCTGAGCTTTTGTGGGGGTCCCATTGGCCGATCAAAGATGCCTAGACACACCCCTTACGGTTGCAGCCGTCCCAATGCCAACGTTTGTAGCCGCAAGAGAGTTTCTGATGGGGTGAAAGTGAGTGAAGGCTATGAGAACGGCATCTGGAGTTCCAAAGGAAATACCTCAGGTAACTCAGCTGTTGCGCATAATGGTAGCTACAGCTGTGTGGAGGATGAACGGGTGGTGGGCAAAGGGTACTGCTTGGGTAGTGCGGTGGAGATCCGAAGATGCGCCATTTTACCCAAAGAAGAAAAGAACTGCCGCTACTCAGATGAAGCTATCGGTATAAGCAAAGTTGTTAGCAGCAGCTATGGCTTTGGCGGGCCCATTCAAGTCCCACACAAAAAAGAAGAGATGATGATGTATGGTGTTAGAGAAGTCAACATGAATGGAATGGATGGAAGTGGAGAGATGGAGATGATGAGCGAAGGCAAAACATCCATTGGTGATGTGGTCAAGGCTAACATACCCTGGAAGACTGAATCCAATGAAGGGTGCTATCTTCAAGGAAGACCCCATGATGAGGCCTACCACAACTTCCTAGGGTCCATCAATGAGCCAGTAAAAGCAGAAGGTGTTGAGATGCATCGTCAACATGGCGACTATCACTGCAGCTTTCTGGAAGGTCAAGGCCCTGACTGCTTGAGTGGAGACAGACATGGACACGAAATGGGTGCTCACTGCCCCAGAGGTGTCTGTGCACTGAAGGAAGAGCCCTGCATTGTAAAACCAGACCTGGATGTCTCCCTAATGGAAAATAATCAAGGAGAACGTAAACAGAAGAAGAGAGATCAGAACAAGACTGCAGCTCACAGGTATAGCTTTTCCCACCAGCAAGCAGTACCATAAAATCATAGGATTGTGTGCTAGATTAATGACCAGGTATATCTGGTAGGTCTTGTTTTATTACCTTGGTTTTTAAAATTCTACTTGTTCAGATTATTGTATAGTTATCGTAAAGTCTAAAGCATATAATAAAGTCGTCAAAAAAAGACTTCTTTATCAAATTCTTGGACATCGGTGACTCCACAGGCCAAAAAGCTTTTGTATAGCCGGGCGTGTAGGACACATTTCGTAGCTAAATTTCAAAATAAAACCGAGCATAATTCATCAGCGATTGTCAATATTTTTAACATTTGACTTTCTTCAACAGGTATCGGCAGAGGAAGAGAGCAGAGCTGGACTCATTGGAGGAGCAGCTTCATGGTCTGGAAGGAAGAAACCGAGAACTTCGGGACAAGGCCGAATCGGTGGAGCGTGAGATCCAGTACGTGAAAGACCTTCTGATCGAGGTGTACAAGGCCCGCAGTCAACGCCTAAAACAAGAGGCCAGCGCCTGAGCTGAACTTGGTAGCCTGACAATTGATGATTGTCCTGCAAGTAGAATTGATAGTGCTCTAAATATGGATTGGAATTTAAGTTGGAATGATTTCTGATCGAATGTCTTTTTTTTTTTTTTTCCTCTTGTTTTTGGATAGGAGCGGGAGGGTGTACTCTTGCACGTTATGTTAACCAATAATTTACTTTTCGTTACAAACTGACAAGTCCATCAACAGCTGCAGCACAAACTTCCACTTTTTTCAATTCCAGCTCAAAGTCAAATAAATATGCACTGTGATTCTGTCATGGGTTAAATGACAGTTGGCTTTTGTGTGGGCCTGCTTTTTTCCAAGAATAGATAAAACGGGTCCTATTTTCATGTCCTTTTCGGAATTGATGTTAACACTGAACACACAATCAAATAAAGCACATTGTTTTTAGTTTACACAATGCTATAACTTCTCATGACCTGCACCAATTTTAATTTTTTAGAATGCAGAGAATTTTAATTTTTTTTGTTAAAATTATTTATAAACAGTTTCAAAGTTTGTAGCACTTGGCAATAGCATAATTCTTCCATCAAAAATGAATAAGCACTAATATCAGTAAGCAATGTTTTTCCAAACTGATTGACTTTCAGGGGAATTACTCTTGAAAATGAATATTCCCTCAGGAATAACAAGCCTGAATTTTTTTTTTTTCCATTACATCCCCAGTATAGGTTGGTCCTGCAGCTCAGGTATGCTATCTATGTCCAAAGTCAAGGAAGTATGTCAGTTTGTAACTTGATGCTGAAGATAATGGCACTGCCTAATGTTATGTGTGTCGAGTTCATAATGTTTTAGTCTTGCATGCCTAAGATTTCATGGCTTTTCAATGCCTTTGTTCTTTCTTTTGGTTTGAACGGGATGTTAAACATTACAGCATATCTCTCTTGCTAAAGACCTGTTATATATCCTCTTTGCTTAGTCATTTCATAGAACGAGTGGCATTTTTGAGTTCACAAACTACTGTTTGGCCCAATGTCTCTGCTGTAATTGCGAAAACAATCAGGGTTTGTGATTTTATAAGGCTTGTTTGATCTGATTTCAAATGGTGTCCTAGTGGGTAGCACAAAAAAAAAAATCTTTATAGCTCAACAGCTTTTTTATATTTCCACTAGAATGCTTGAGATGGCTTTAAAACTTTTATTTAGCTTTAGCTCAAATTTCTGTCCTTCGTAGCAATATTTATTCAACATTTTAATTAATGTAATCTAATATTAATTGCAAATACAGTTGCGTACAATGAACATGAATTTAGGGGTTTAATTTTTTACAGTCTATATACTATTAAATTTATGTATCCAGCTAAGCAGTCTGGTGATATTTGATATTTTTTATTTGATGTGCGCACATATGGAATAAAACATCCAGACGCAATTAGGTTTTTTTTTTTTTTTTCTTAATATTTTTAGTTTACACATAAAACGTTTAATTGAAGCTTCATGTGTACCTTAAAAACTAGCAATACCTTTATTTTCTTAAGCCTTCTGAATACGTAGCCTAGCACAGATATTGAGAGAGCTAAGCGCCTTATCGAATTTAAATCTGCTTTCCTCTTGGCGGTATACAATCATGTTTCTGAGAAATGAGCAGACTGTGGTGTGTCATCTTGTTTAGCTGATAAATGTTGGAACTCATGAGCTACGCGGCTGAGCCACGTTGTTTTACACACGTTCACACCAGCTGAAAGACCAAGACCAGACATTTCGATGCGTCATTTTTTTTCCTCCAGTTGATTGCTTTGTGTTTTCTTGTCATTCCTTTGATTCCAATAAAGTGATTTGTGTAAGCAGTAATGCATCTCGAAGCTGATCACTTCACGAACAGATTGGGAAACTCGGTGTTTTGTTGGTTTTTTTTTTTTTTTTTTTGGGTGGAGGGGGACAAGCGCTATGTCTAAAACCTCATACTGCTGAACTAAAGATTATAGTAAAATACAAAAAAGAAACAAGAACAAGGATTCATACAAAATTTATGACTATTATTTTAAAATAATTGCCAGATGAACCAGTGATTAAAGTGGAAATTTGACAAGAGGTAAGGTTAGCATTCAGTATAGGCTAATTAGTTTTTTTTTTTTGTTTGTTTGTTTGTTTGTTTTTTTAAGAAGAAATTTTATAGCTACAGTTTGGCTGTCTTCGAGGAAAATAAGCGGAGGCGGGTTTTTTTTTTGGTTTGTTTGTTTAAAAAAAATGTTTAAAGGAAAAATCAATCATCTAATACCAAATTTGCCAAGGATTTATTACCATTTAGCACTAAATACTTCCGATTTCCAGTCAGGGATATTTACATATTTTTGCGTCTAATTTGTGAAGCAGCTTTTAAACCCACAGGCACATACAAACGAAAATATTTATAAACCCCTGTCAGACCGTTAGTTTCCAGGTTTATGATCAATCTAAATCCTAATTAGGCTGTACGCCAGTACAGAGAACGAGAGGCTTGCTGTTTATCCTAACAGACTGTGGACATGCTTTTTTTTTTACTGACAGTTTGAGTAGTTCGTTATAGCCTGCTTACTGCACCGGCATCCTTCATCTTCTAACCGCTTCATCGGGTTTCTCTCTCTATAAACACACACACACACACACACACACACACGGAACTGAAATAGCACGCCGGCAAAAATGTTCCTTCCTCCGCTCTTAAAATAGGCAGTGTGGAAATAGTTCATATTTTCATTTTAATATCAACCTAAATAAATGACTTGTAGGGAAAAAAAGAAAAACACTGAGGTGAATAAAACTGACTGGAGAGCTGCTCCAAAGCGGCTGCAGCGTTAATTAATATGACCACGTTCCCGAGCGTATATAATTCCCCTATAAAAAAAAAAAATTAAAAAAAATTGAATATTTGACAAACCTCACATTTTATAGTCATTTTTAGAAATCGTTGTATTGGCAAAATTACACTATATCCAGCCTACACATCTGTTTGTGACCGGCAGGAACCAAATGACTACAATTAGGCTACACCGACCGGAATCAGTTTTATTTTACGTTTTTGGGTAAGATTAATTAGTATTATTAAATCACTTGAATCCTGTCCAGAAACAACAGAGTAAACAGATCACCTCAGTTTCTAAAGGAAAACACCAGAAAGCGACACGTGTCTCTTTTCAGTAAATACGGCTAAAAAGACTACAGGCTTTACCGCACACACACACAATACCATACCGACATTTTATAGCTTATTAAATCATTTTAAACTGAACAAAACATTTAACCATTATAATTTTTACACGCTCGTAATTATATAGGCTAGTAGTAGCCAATTCCAGGAAGTGATATGAGAAATTAAAAAAAGATCTTTAAGAACTCAGACTCATGCTTTTAAATTAATTATTTTTATCGTAAGCGAGAACGCATACTTTAACAAATAAATAAATAAAGAAAGAAAGAAAGAGAAATATATTCCAAAAATATAATCCTATATCTTCTGCTGTTCATGTTTAATATCCAAAATGAATTTCCTTTTCAAATAATTTATTTAGTGTTCATGACGTTACAAAATCTTCTGGGACAGCTGCAATTTACAAAACGTCTATAGAAATGATTGCAATGTCATCAAAATACAAATGAAAATTAGAGTGTATCCTGACAAATCTGTTTGGACAGGCAGGTTTCCAAATAATGTCCAAATAACATCCTTAGTGTTCACTAATCATGAGTAGCATTCTACAGAATTGTACAATACTGATCATTTGTATATTACAAGTAGGCTCTGCACACACGGCTTAAGGCTAGTCTCAGTCTAAATCACATTGTCATTGGGATTGCTTACATTACAGGCTTAATCTATGTCCAAGACCAACCCCACCGGCCTCCCCTTACAAAACAAATAAACAAACAAAAAACTGTACAGGAACAATAACTGACATTAATGTAATTGGGAATGACATCGGCCCTGGCACTCTCAGTGCCAGAGAAAACTCAATGACGTTAATAATTAAACATTTATTATAGTAATTGCATTACTTTTTTTTACCCCGGAGTGGAGTCTACATTATGTTTCATCTCTGCTTGACCCATCCATCTGTAATTGCTCTGAAGTGAAGAACTCTGGGATATGTGGTGGAGTTTAAGCTCAGCTTCAATGGACTTCAGAGCCTTGTGGAGAAAGCAGTTAGAATACGAGAGTAAGACATGCTGGTAAGGAGTTTTCACTTGTTGTTCTCCAAGTCCCTCAGCACAATTGTCAAAATGATGCAATGTTTCTCAAATGTGTCTGCACACTGTTCGTTTCGTTAAAGCGTTCTGGGGGTAAGTGTAATTGTTATGGGGCTGCACTGATCATAGCGCAATAGTGTTGTGCATTTTATTGCTTCTGCACATTAAATTATGGTGCTGGATATTTGCCCCATAATAAGGCTAAAACATAAAAATGTATTAAATTACCATTACTTTTTTGGGTAATAATTATGCAATACAAGCATGAAAAAAACCCACACCTCTCACCTGCTGCAGTGCGTCCTGTTGACTAAACGCACACAGGGCGGACAAGGCTTGCCGCCGCACTGCATGATGGGAGTCGGCGCGGGCAAGGCGCAGGAGTTGATGGGGAGCATCCGCGCTCATCAGCGCTCTTTCACCTCCTGTAATGGCAGCCATGCTCCCTAGGATGATGCAGCCTTGTCGTCGAATGACGGCATCAGAATCTGAGAGGAGAGAAACCGCAGGAGATGCTGCTCCCATGGCAACTTTGAGCCACTCCTCCGCCTCTATATAAGTACCTATAGAGCTTAAAGGAGAGCCAGAGTCATCCTTTATCCGTTGTCTGATACCCTCAACCCTTACCCTCATTCTTCCTCTGCCTGTTACTGCTGGAGCACTGACGGTTCTCCTCCTGCACTCAGTCCCTTCCTGTAAATGCTGGTCTCTCTTTGATGTGACTTCAGTCTTTCTCATCATGCCTAGCCACTTTACCGCAGCCTTACAGGCACTCCTGCGTACAGAAGGTGCAGAATCAGACAAGCGGCTTACCAAGTCTTTGAACACTGCTGGTTCAATGGTCCAGTTTGGTCCTCCATTTGATCTAGGAGACGCCTGTCCCAAATCTGGCTCTAGGCAAGTCAAGAGATTGCAGCCAGCTGCTCGGACCCCGTCATCATGGTGGCGTAGGGCAGCTCGGAGCACGACCGGGTCCAGAGGCACGGCAGAGAGGGCCGAGCCAGGTGTGCAAGTCTGACAGAGCAGAGTCAGAAGCTGCACTGCACACCCAAACAGGGATTCGGTTTGCAGCAGCATGGACAAGAGAGAACTTGCTGTCCTAAATTCAGGCTGAGGAGACTGACCTTTGACCTCTGATGCTTTAGGACAACCCTTAATTACAGTAGTGTGACCCATGCAGTTCTTAGGCTGCTCTAAACTGTCAATAAACCAGCTCATGGTGCTCTTGTGCCGTGCTGTGAGATGTCTGAGATGGTCTGAGAAACCTTTGTGAAACTCCAAGCTGTCTAGAAGCTCCTCCACACCATCACTGTGTTGCTCTATACTATCATGAAGGTGTTCTGTGGTGAGAATTTTTAGATCTTGCTTGAGCTTTGAATGAAAGCCTCTTTCCTTCACCTTCCCAGACTTGTTTTTCAATAGCTGGGAGTGCACGTTAGAAGGATCCCTCGTGTCCCTACTTTTATTTATACTCCCTCTTATTATGTCTGTGATTCTCTTAGGGTGATCCCCATCAATTCTGCCCATTTGTAACTGGTTTTTATGTGGGGTACCAATAGGTCTTGGCTGTTCTGCTGCACTCCCAGACTGGTTAAGGTTATCTAGGGTTTGGTCTGATGGTGCACTCTGAGGAAGAAACCCACAGTCCTGGGCTGCTGTTATGAAGCTTGGAACAGCATACTTAGGGGAGGACAGGCAAAGACGGAGCAACAGACAAAGTGGAAGCTCTAAAAGAGCAGGGGATTGGAGTTGAATCACCTGGAAAAACACATACAGGTAGAAACATTTAAAGGAATTCTATTCAACACACACACACATATATATATATATATATATATATATATATATATATATATATATATATATATATACACACACACCTTACAAACTCTTGCTGTAAAATGGTGTATTTACTTGCCTGAACTAAGCCTTCCACTATATTCAGGCTTTGATACGAGTGGAGAATCGCCGCCATTTTCTCCTGGGGCAGCTCCACAGCAAACGGAAGGCACAGTAACTGGCAGCTCATCACGGCTAGACTATTCATATCAGAGCCACCCCACAGGGGACCCCTTTTAAGTGGTGCTGAGCTGCTAAGAATGAGAGCACAGAGGCGGGTCACAATTAACGTCTAAAATTAAGTTAATCCTACCAGGAAAAGTAAAAAGTCTGGAGGTCAACTGACCTATTGGTAGTCAATAGATGAGTGAGGGTGTGAATAAGTTTTTTGTCGTCATCAAAAAACAGGCAAAGGCAGTCATAAGGCTCATTGGAGAAAGCAAACAGAGCAATAGATAAAAGGACAGAGAAACCTAGGAGGAGCAAAAATAACTGACTTGAATTAAAATGCAGTTCATGATATATAGTACTGATCATTTTTCTATTCTGAAATAAATGTTTTTACATTTTACCATCAACTGAAAGAAAATCAGGTTTGGATGCTGTGCTTTCTAGAATAGTGCCAACTTTTGTCCACAAGTGACACCAAACCTCAGAGTTCAGAAAATCGTACAGAACGCTGCTTTCACTCTGCAATCGAGGGGAAAATCCGTTTATTATAATGTACAATTTCAACAGTTTTTACTATTATAATAATTACATGATGAAATTGCTCAAAATATTCTGGGTGAAATTACCTCAGAGAGAAAATAAAGAATTAATGCCAGGACACCGTCGCACATGCCCCAGCCAGGAGGTAAAGGGTAATGAGGCTAAGAGAAAGAAAACAAACACATCATGACTCCCAGGATTTATACAAATATCGCAGCATAAATAAGCATGACCTTTAACACTATGGTAGAAATTCATGCCTGTACCTCCTCTGGTCCTGACAGTACATTCTCCAGAAGAGCCGTAAGTCTGTCCATGTGGATGGTAACACACACCCCGTAGTGAACAAACAGACTCAAGACTGCAGCTGCTTGTGGCTGGATGAGATAAAAACCCAGAAAAGCACCGATCCATAATATTGTTGGTTAATTATTAATCAGATATCGGTATCAGTAATGAAAAACGGTGAAAATGTTGTGCAAGACAGGGACTTACGGCCAGAGCCTTTGGGTCTGAATTTAGAAATAATGATATCAACAGCTGGCACAAATCCTTAGCTCTAGTGAGAGAAGTAATTATTTATAAGATAACAAATTAACAAGTTAATCTAATTACTCATAGCCATCTGTGCACATAAAAATGGCTCTGTAAAAATTTTAGCAGTGTTCTTTTTTTTACAGCAATATATTTTTGGCATTATTCCTGTACATCAGTGGATGGTTTAAAAAAAAAAAACCTTAAAATTATATTTATTGTACTAATAATCACTTAAAATATCGAAGCAGAAGGAGAAAGTAATTAGGGAGGGTAGGTAAAATCAGACCTCTTCTCCTTCATTTGCCAGTCAGGCTGGTTCTCCCAAATCGGCAAAAGCACAGCCGTCAGCTCTCCCAGCACCCCCTCGCTCCATGGCTTCTGCAGTCACACCAAATTATGAGCAATCAGTCTCATTACTCAATAGTAATATTATTAATATAGAAATCATAACAATATTTATCAGTGTTAACCAGTGACTTAATTACATCAGCCCCTTTTTGTAGAAAGTGGTAAACCAATGATAAATGTAAATCTACTCATTAACATCATTAATGCCAAGAAAACTGTAAATAAAACCCAAATCCTGGATGAATAATAATTGTTCTATAATCTGGTCAGAAAAAAATAGTTGATGGATTTACTTATTTATCAGTTCTTTAGGAGAACTTAAAAAAAACCTTCATGTCCGAAGTGAAATTATTATTATTTTTTTATTTTTTTTTTTTAAATGGTCCTTCAAAGATGATTTTTAAAAAAAACTTTTATTGTGGTAAATGTTTCATGCATGATTTGTAATGCAAACCATTATTCTGAATGATGATGAATAATAATCATTATACTGCAATTCATAACTTTATTTCTCTCATGTATTTTTTTTTCTGTAAACACCTTTATGAGACAACGCAGAAGTAAGAGTGGAATGATTTTCTGTATAATGAACATTTTTAATACAAAAAAATTGCACCTCTTATTTAAGAAAAGCTAAAAGAACCAAATTTTTAGTTACTAAGAATAAAGTTAGGATTAGGTACAGGCATACCATTATTTAACTACAGTAAAACCTATGTCAAAGGAAATGCCTCACAAAAACATAATTAACGTGCATGTATGTATTCATATACATATCTCATTTAAGTGCTGTGTTTTTTAAACAAGACAGCTATAATGTGTTCTGTTACCTTCATTACTTCAGGACTGCTAAGCATCACCTCAATCATACTAAATAAAATGTGAAGCACGTCCATCTCCTCGCCAATTCTCCTGGCATCAGCAGGGTCAGTGGTCAGCATAATGTTACTGAGAATATTTAGGAGCTGAAGTATAGTGGAAGGCTCTTCCAACTTCCCATGAAGGAGCTGTACAAAGAAAGAGGTGTTCAGTTTACTCCATAATACATTTAACAATGTGTGGGTTTTTCTTTTGCCAATTACTACACATTCCTTTTGGCTTGAGGCAACTACAACTATAGCACAGTATTTACAGCAAAGCCCTTGATGATAATTAAGCTTAACCAACAAGACTCTCATTTAATTGAAATACAAAGAGTAATTTCAGTTTGCCTGCTCCTTGCAACTGAAGAGCTTGTTCTTCACTTTCTGATGGATGTGGGGATCCATAGGCACAGACATGTGATCTGTCACTTTAGCCAACCGCTGCCACTCTTCATCACTGTTAACATCTTGCTCCTGGGTGAAGTGCAGAGGGACATTTTAAGTAAACGCAGTATTTTGTTGTATAGTTTATTGCAGATCCATCAAACCTACTTATAAATATACAAGGTGATATACACTCACTTGCCATTTTAATAGAAACACCTGTACACTTGCTCATTCATGCAATTATCCAAAGACGCAATCAGGTGGCAACAGTGCAATGCATAAAATCATGCTGATACCGGTCAAGAGCTAACAGGAGTGGAACCTGATGTGGTCTTTTGCTGTTGTAGCTCATCCGGCTCAAGGTTTAGCATGCTGTGCATTCTGAGATGCTTTTCTGCTCAGCACAATTGTAAAGAGTGGTTATTTGAGTTGCTATCAGCTCAAACCAAACTAGTCAGACCTCTTTCATCAACAAGGGGTTTTTGGCACTAACTGGATGTTTTTTTTGTTTGTTTGTTTGTTTTACCTCACCATTCTGTATAAACTCTACAGACTGTTGTATGTGAAAATCCCAGGAGATCAGCAGTTTCTGAAATACTTAAACCAGCCCATCTGGCACCAACAACCCTACCACAGTCAAAGTCACTGAGATCATATGTTTCCCTATTCTAATATTTGATATGAACATTAACTGAAGCCCTCTGACCTGTATCTGCATGATTTTATGCACAGCACTGCTGGCACATGATTGGCTGATTGGATAAATGAGCAGGTGTGCAAGTGTTCCTATTAAAGCGGCCAGTGAGTATATATTTACTAAATGATTAAATATGATACCTTAAGGTATGTCTGTGTGTGATAGATATACACACACACACACACACACACATATATATAGTTGTTCACATTTACTTATTTCAAGATGTAGGCTAGAAGGACATCAAGCAAATCAGGCTGCAATGCAGGAACAGCCACTGCCATTATTCATAATATCCAATACAATACTGATAAACATTTAAATTAGCCTTAAAATGTTATTTTAAACCCTATTTTCTTTTCTTCTGTAAAGTCTTTGAAAAAGTAATAAATTCCACAATTACTAACATCACTGTCCATCCTAACAGAAGCCAAGCTGGTGTGTCCAGGTCTGGAGCGTCTCACCATCAGCCTCGGTCCTACCTCCACTGAAGGAAACTCTCTCTCATAGTCCCTGCTGATGGGGCCCTTACACGGAGCCGAACTCACCCTGAGGACACAACAAAAACACAACTTCGTGTATGAAGCATGTTTTAACGCGGTGCAGTTTTAGCCTTTCAATAATTCTTTAATGTTTTGATTCTTCTTTTATGATCAAAAACGCCTTTGCAGTGTTTCTGGTGCAAGTTGCAATTTTTTTGAAGACATTTTTTTTTTTTCATGTTACATTCAAATTCGGAGCACAAATACTACCTGGCAACACCAATGTCATTGGCTTGATGCTGATTGGCTGGTGGATGAGCTGAATTTCGATACACTGTAAAGGTGCTGCCCAATGAATGGTTGCTGGTGGGGGCTTCTCCAGCCGGGGCAGTTTTGGTGCGAGGTTGGTTGTTAACAAGCGCTTTCCCATTCTTTGCCTGGTCCTGGACAATCAAAACACACCACTTCTGCTTAAAGGTCTTCAGATCCAGCACTCCATACTATTAGAATAAACTTTAGAGGAACTTGAAACTGGATACTCATTTTACTGGGTCACATGGAATATTTTTGTGATTGTCAATTTTTTACTTTTGGACTTTTTTCCCCCCTCTCGTTTTGTCCATTTTTTCTAGGTTTTGATTTCTGTGCGTTCTCTGAAATTTAAATAAATCAAATGGCAAAGTTTGCAGATATTCTATAAATACTCGCCATATATTATATATAGAGTATCTGCAGGCATCCTAAACGTTTTAAAAATTCTTTTAATGCCCTGTCAAATGAAATTTCAAACCTAATCCTTGTTTATGTGGATCATACAACAAGAAAAAATACAAGATTTCTTCCATAGAGGTCTTTCATGAAAGACAGTTAAAAAGTCTAATACATAGTAGTGTACAGTGAGTTTTTGAATCAGTGAATGAATCATTTGAATCGTCAGGGACACCAGTAAGAGTATTTTAGTTGAATTTGTCATTTCCTCAAATTGACGACTGTGTAGCTAACGGTAGCATCAGTTTAGTACAAGCACTTGCATCATGCGACTGACTCTGTATTATCCAGTACGTGTGAGAGGAGTAGAGTTTGTTTATAAAATTATTCAATTGTATTTTATAAAAAAATAAATAAATAACACGACACCAAAGTAAGAATTGCATAAAATAATTTACAGCAGTAGGCTTAGGGCCTTTAATTAAAAAAATAAAAAATTAGGCAAATTTAGACTTTAAGGACCTGTGGACATGCTAAATTGGAGATTCATATGATCACGCATTTCAAACCACAACTATGAGACTCTAAAATAATAATTTATTTTTCCATTTCATAACAGCATTATGCTCATTATATTCTCTGTAGTGAACTCGTGTGGTGTATCAACTCACCTGTCTATTCTTCTGCTTTTTGTCTCTGGCTCTACGCAGTAATTTGCCCTCTCCACTGCGAAGTGCAGATTTTTCTGCCACCTGCTGCTCCTTCATGGCTTGGACGTCTGGACTGGGCGTTATGGTCAGGGGGCTCGTCGAACCCTCGTCTGATAAAACTGTCCAAACACAACAATGCAATATATTACATATCTATTACAGCATTTCACATGCAATCCTGTAGTGCATGTTAAAAAAGTCATCTTAATTTTTGAGAGTAGTCTTAAAAGCTTATAAGCCATGAAGCACCATTAAATGCTCTCACCTATGACTCCATCTGCAACATAAGGATGGTGAAGCAGGCCAGGCCAGGTCAGCCTCTTCTGAGGGTTTTTATTTAACAGACCCTTCAGAAAGCTCTGTCAAACATTAAGGGATTGAGAATAATCTCACAGATCAGTAGCTCAACGGCACTTTTGATTGCACAGTATTTCTCATGACAAACGTATGGCGACCATGATTTTGGAATTTGTAAATTATGTGAACATAGCTGCCATTACAAATTGTGTTTTACTGACACTAGTGCATTAAATAATGCTTTAACTAGGTCTAATTGCATTCATATTCAGGGTTAGGTTTATATAAACAATAAAAATAAAAAATTAAATATAAAAAAAACTAATAGGACAATGATAAATTAATAGTCTTACACTATTAAAAAAAATCATGTAAGCAATCAAGGCTTATAATGTATCATATAAAAGTAAAGCCTTTTTATTCATTCATTCATTCATTCATTCATTCATTCATCTTAACAGTAACAGCTTTATCCTGATCAGGATTGCAGTGTATATGAAGACTAATCCTGCGTTTGAGGTGAGAATACACCCTGGATGTCATGCCAGTCCATCACAGGGCCTCATACACGCAAACTCATACAAACCTAGGAACAATTTAGAAAAGCCTATTTAATGTAGATTTTTAAAATGATAAAACGCAATAAAACTACTATGTTCCTCATTTGTCTGAGTAGATTTCAGTACTGACCACAATTATCATTATAATTGTAGTCATTATCGTGCAGCTCCAGACACGTCTACTAATTATTCACAATGTTGTCTAAATGTATGTTTTTCCGCACCCATGTATAAATAATTATAAAATACACCGAGAGAGAATGTTTGTGTTGTTGTGAAACTCCGTACCATGCAGCCCTGGCTCATATTCTCTGGCCATTTGACCGGGTCCTTGACGATCAGCTGCACGAGCTGAAAAATGGAGTTGGTGTAGAACGGCGGCGCCCCCGTGTGGAGCTCGTAGAGGATGCAGCCCAAAGACCAGAGGTCAGATGTGTGGTCGTAGGGTTTCTCTGCCACCAGCTCCGGAGACATGTACAGAGGAGTCCCCTTAATGGAGGTCAACACCAATGTGGACACACTCATGGCCCGAGCAAATCTGGAAGGAGGTTAAGATGAGAGATGGGTTGGTACGACCAGTAAGAAATCTAGTCAAATGAGTTTTAAATCCAGAATTACTTTTGATCTGATTCTTAAGGGGAGAAAAGTCTTAGAAATAACTTTTTTTAATTTTTTTTTTTTTTTTTTTTTTTTTTTTTTAAATTTACCGGAAATGTGACAAAAAAAAAAACAAAAAAAAAAACAATAATTTGGAAAAAAAAAAAAAAATTCTTAAACTGTCTAGAGTACCTAGACATTTATAGTATGGTTGCTACTTTACATAGCACCTTGTGCAGTACAAACCCAAAGTCACAGAGCTTCACCACACCCCCTTTGCCCAGAAGGATGTTCTGTGGTTTCATGTCGCGGTGCAATATACGATGGGAGTGCAAGTAATACAGGGCAGATACCAGCTGGCAAGCTATCTCGCGCACCTACACACAGCAAAACAACGAATGTAAGAAAGATGGCTATTCGCAGAAACCAGGTGTCTATTTCAGTTGAGGTGGCTGTCATTCTGTCATCCATGTGTACTGTATTGCAACTCTGACATCAGTATGACATATATTGGAACTAACTTAGCCAATGATTAGCTGCTTCCATCCAAATGTTTTGCAAAATTGTAAAGGATATTTCAAAAATTTCAACAATTGTTAACAGTGAATTTTTTGAAGAAGGCGCAACAAAATGATGTAATGAAATGAGGACAAGGACTGGAGCATGTACCTGCTACATCACAATTTATTTGTCAAATATCAATATTTATAGCATATACTCTTAATGCAGTGATTCTCAAAGTGGGGTCTGTGCAGCATAGCCATGGGGTCTGTGATTTTTATTTTTATTTTGCATTGATAGAAATCACATCCCATTTTTATCCAAATTATTATCCAAATAATTTATTATTGAGTTATTTATTATTTATTAGTCTGTTTGACTGGTCCTTTGAATTGACTGTGCTTAATCCAAACCTCAATGACTCCAAAACAAGTTGGCCTTTAACTGTGTTCTATCAGTGGAAAGTTCAGAAATAAAAAAGCTCTATGGCTGCTAAAAATAGCAAACAATATTATTGCACACATTTAAGAAGCGAGCCTAATATTTGAATAGTTGGATTGTACTCAGAGGGGATGTGTGAGATTTTGGGGCTGCAAAAAGTGAGCACATTAAATGTTGGTTTGTTTTTTTGTACAATATCTGGATTTCCATTCAGATTTTTATACATAAATTCAAAATAATAATAAAAAAAAAAAAAAAAAAAAAGAAACAGAGTCAAGCCCCACAATAGAGATCAGATGAATTATTATCTGTGACAGTATCCCTTATGTACCTGGCTCTCAGGTAAACTTCCATCGTCCTCCAGGATTTGAAACAATTCGCCTTCAGCGTATTCGGTCACCACTACCACCTGCCAGGGGAACACAAATGACCTCGTTATAGTGTGAATTAAAAATGCTTATACAGTTTTATGGGTTTCCTATTTTATTTCCTGAGCCTTTAATCCCAGAAAGGCAGATGTGAAGCCCGGCCTTTGAAGCCCCTCTTTGCACAATAAACCATGTTATTAGATCTGTTATCAAGTAAGAGGTTTTTTTTTGCAATATAATTAGCCAAATGACCTCCGGGGCTAAAGAGATATTTTATTTATTTATTTTTGCTGCCAACGTCTGAATATACGATTACGTTTTGCCTAACAGTGTCATTTACCAAGAGATTTGAATGGGAAAATTGGAAACGCTGGCAGCAATTTTCGTTTGAGCCGTTGCACTGGATTCTCCGCCAAAAAGCTATAGTACATGTATAATGTAAAATGCACAATCAACGACCACCTAAAGAGCATTTAACATATTACCTCCGTCTGTGTCTCAAAACTGTCCAAAAGCAGAACTATGTTTGGATGCTTGAGCCCTCGCATGATCTCAATCTCTCTCTTCAGGCTCCGCAGCTCTTTTTCAGAGCGACCCACTTTAGGGATGAACTTTAAAGCCACGACCTGGAAAAAAAAATACATCACCGGTCAATTCAGCCTAAAAAATGACCAGTGTCTCTTTTACATATTGATATGTATATAGTGGTAGCTATTAGCACAAACCTGGCCGCTAAACTTTCGACGACCTTTGTACACTCGGCCAAACGAACCTTCACCTATCATCTCCAAAACATGGTACTGCTCCATCATAGTTATAGAAGATCGATCAACACCTTCTGACCAATCAGAGTCGATTATTCAAGTTAACTCTCGGGTAACTTTAAATTAAGTTACTTTGGCAGGTTTAGGAGGAAAGAAGGAATTTTAATAACATCCTCATTTGGGCATTTTACTGTATAACACAATCGATTTAATACACTCGGAGGCAATTCCGAAGACAGTGAACTTAAATAAATTGATATTAACGAGCGGTTAGCTAGTCTCAGGCGACAAAAAACCCAGTTTAGCCGGTTAACAGTTAGTTAGCTAGCCACGCTGTGATGTGCCATCTCTTCTTCCGGACAACTGTAAATAACTGTAAATTGTCCATTAACCGGTTCTACACCACCGAGAATAACAGTGCATGAAAGAGAAGTGTTTTCTAGTCTGCAAATTATTTATCATACAAAGCTGAGCAAACTTTGGGAAAGTTCGGTTATCGTATCACTCATCCACGTACAAAAACAAAAAGCGCCTAGCAACTTTAATAGCGGATAAGCCAAGAGCCCTGTTAGAAAATGTCCTTGAAACAAACAAAAAAAAACTGTATTCGTATGTTATGATAAATGTAGTACAAAGTTTTGAATGCTTATTTCGCAAAAGCTCGCTCAGCTCTTGTTAATTCACTTGTTGTGCAAACAAACACGTAAAAACAAAACTGTTTAGATCAGGCGATACTACGGTTTACTATTTTAGCCCTCTCATTACGGGGGCTTTAGCTTAGCAACGCTTTGGCGTCATAGCAACGAATCTCCCGCCCAGTAGAGGTCAAGTCCATAAACTGAATGCCAAATGGCTCCCTAAGGCAGGGTTTCGATTTATTTGTAGCCAGGAACCTTTAAACTGTGAAGTCATTTTAAACTATTTTCTAAACATCCAACTATTTAAACATCGAGGCAATTAATTAAATATGTACAATAGCATTCTGGTTATTTGTCTGGATAATATAAGGCTGGCTGGTTTTCGAGTTATTGCGGTTTGGATTAAACCCATTCAAATCAAGTAACTTGGCAAACAGGCTAATAATTATAAAAATTAAATAAAAACATAATAACTTTGATAGTAGTGGTAGATATTTCTACTACTGTAATGAAAAAACAAACAAACAAATAAACCCAAACCAAAACAAAAAAACAACAACCCTTAAACCACTGGTTTAAAATATACAATGTGCTAGATAAAAAAAAAAAAAAAAAAGAGGACATATTAGAAAGTAGTACTGATTGTGTGACCTGCAAACAGAACATGCAAATATGTCTGGTGCTGAGAAAACAAGTGTCTAAAAATCACATGCATCATTTGTGACTAAACAAAAAGTCTTTTATTTTCCTCGGATAGTTTTCTTGACACAAGAACATAAGACAAACAATATGAACTGCAAAACCTATCAATGTTTTTACTACCTTAACTACCTGTGACCAGTCCTATGAAGTCCCTCATAATGCTGGGATGCACAACAGTATTAAAACAGATGCAGATAATTTACGTTTACCATCACAATACCAGTTTACTATTATTGCTCAACAAATATGTATTGACAGTAATAATATAAAAATAATTATATAATAATTAACCCAAGTTTCAGATGGACAGGCATGTTTGCATCTGTCCAAGGAAGGAGAAAATGCAGTTTTTGGAGAGACAAAGTGTAGTTTTGCAGCGGTTGAATCTGTTTAATTTGATCTATTATTGTCTATAAAATGCTAAAATGTATTGAATCTAAAATGTCAGTATGAACATATATTAGAAAATATCACCTGCAATGGCTCTAAAACTTAATATTGGTGCATATCTCTGGTCTGAAGCATGTTTAATATGCCAGTACCAATCATTCTTAAAAGATTATTGAAAGATGGCTGATTACTAAATCCTCCCACAAGTTATTTGCCACAGCTATTCATAATAACTGTCAATAAATGCAACAGGAACCTGTATTTGTTTGAGGTCATCTTGAAATAAAATTCCTAACATCTACAAAATAATAATAATAATAATAATAATAATAATAATAATAATAATATTGTAGCTGTTTCACAGCTATAGACCTCATTAATATATGCTCAGGTTTTTATGCTCATTGGAAACTTCAGCTGAAAATCCACCAGTTTTTAGGTGCCATATTACAGGTTTGAGCTTCTTCCTCAGTTCAGTTCTACATCCATTTAAGTGCTTCAGAGCCTTTTAAAAAGCCCTCCTGGTCTCATAGGGCATCCACGAGCTGGTTCCATCATCCTTGGCCCATCCTTGAGCAGTGGTGTCACTGAGAGACGCTATACCACCGCCAGCCTCATCTGAAGACACAGACGCCATCTTCACCACGGTCAGATCGCCCGGATTAGTCATGTATGGAGGGCAGGAGTAGCTGGAAGCTGAGCTGTAGCTGGCTGCTGGGTAATGGACGTCTTCCAGTGTTTGCAGAGTGTAAGGCTGGGAGCTGGAGGGGACAGATCCACTGCTGCGGTTCGTCGAAAGCCGATACGGAGAGGAGCTGCCCGAATCAGCACCCAGAGATGGGGAATCTGCCACCGGTGCTGTGCCTTCAGGGCAAAGAACCTCCGGCTGACTGACGTGATCTTCTGAAGGCTGCTCCCATGGATCTCTCTGTGGAAGATTAGTGAGGGAAAAAAAAACATATAACAAAGACAGCATGAGGTTATGTTTTGGAAAGGACGTGTTACACCTTATTTCTCTTTGACTATAAGAAATGTATGTGCTGTTTCTTTTCTTTTTAACCCCTTAAACTCCAACGACAAAATCACTACAGTCTTCTCATGTTAGTTTTATTGTAGGTATTGAAGTTATCATAGTAGATATTGAATAACGTGTTTTATGATGAAAAACTAAATAATAAGCTGAGACTGAGACAAAGGGCTAAGAAAACATAATAAATTAGCATTTCTTCTACTTAAAATTTCATGTTAACTCTTGTTAATATACCACTTTTCATTTTGGGTCCAAATTTTCACAATGCTTTACATGGAAAGACACAGTGAATAATGAAACAATCTACAGTCATTAATGAATTGACTATGAAAATGGCTCTAAATGATGAAAAATGACATAAAACAACTACAAATAGGTCATGTTAAACAAGTATGTTTTAATCTGGATTTAAAAAATCAATCGAGTTATTGTTTCTAATGTTGTAATTCCACTTAAGAGTTTATAATCTTTTCATCTCATGTCAGAATTACAAAAATTTTAAGATTCCAATTTGTAAAAACCATTCGCATCTTCACTCAGAATTTTCTGAAAGTGCAACCTTGACAGTGTGTGATGTCATGTTGTAGACAAGCATAACCCGAAAAAGCCCTGATTTGATTCTGTATGTTGAAGTCAGAGTGACAGCATGTAGAAATATTTGACTGATATACACAACAGCCAATAGCAGTTGTGATGCACGTCAACGCCACCAAATGTAAACAAACTTGGCAGTAGCTTAACAAACTAGCTAAATATGGAGAAAAGCGAAGAGTTTAAATGAGAGCTTTGTAGAGCAAGACCTGCCCTGGTGGTGGGACATATACGCTTCTAGAGAGCATTTAACTGGACTAACATGAAGGTTAGCACAAATACACACCATCAAAGAATGTAATAATTTCCCCGGAAATGATGAATAACTCTCTCAAACTTTTCTTTTGTATTTTTTTTCTAGATATACTATCACATTCTATCACTGGTGTCCATAACACTACAAAAAGTTCCAAAAAGCTCTGAAACACCAATTTTCAGGGGCACTTACAAATAATTAGAAGTATAATGTCAGGATTTAACATACATACATATATACACACACACATTATATATATATATATATATATATATATATATATATATATATATATATATATATATATATATATATATATATATATATATATAGCACTGACTGTATAATAAATACAGCATTCTGTCTGAATGATGTTAAGTCATCGTGTGCATTTCCATAGAATTTCTAACAGCGCAGACAAGAATCTCCAAGCCATCATCGTATAATTACCATAATTCTGACATTAAAACAGAGTATTAGGGGGTAATAAACTTTTAATATACTTAGAGTGTAACTGTATGTTAATATAATGGGTAACCCATGATACTTCTCTTTAATAGGCTTTTATGTGACTGGAGGTTTAATTAACAGCTCAGTACCAGGAGCAGATGTGATGATGTCTCGCCGGACAGAGAAGGCAGCAGTGTAGACAGTGCAGACGGGGAAAACAGTGACCCTCCACCAGCCGTGTAAGCAGTCGCACTTCTGTAATCTCCGAATGAATCTGGCTGGTAGTAGCTGTCGATGAAAGAGGGGTAGCTGGATGAGTGCTCATAAGAGAAGGCCTTGCTGCCCAGAGCAGAAGAGTATGAGTCTGAGGAGTACTGCTTCATTGGGTGGCACAGCTCGGAATCGGGCAGGAAAGGCCTCCGCATGCTGTAGTATCCAGGAAGCATGTGAGCACCTGCAGGAGGAAGCAGGAAGTCAGTGTTACTAAACTGAATGTCAGTGAATTAGCTCTGTCATCACTTCTATCAGTCAGTTTTTGGACAAGTTTAATTAGATAGTGGTGTGTAGGAGCTTTATCAGATGATCACAGACAAGATGAGCTCACCTGGCATTTGTACAAAAGCGGGCTGGGAGGAACTGGCTGCAGCCTGAAAACCACACAAATTTATAGATATAATTATTATTGCCTTCAGGGCATTGTGGTAGTCACGAAGAAGAAAGAATCCTATTAAACAGCATTTCCGATAACGTGTATAAACTGTCAAAAAGGCAGCGGCGTGCTTTAAACAATACAGTGTAACGAAACATTACAAAACGTTGGTGGATGAGTTTTTGGTGGCTCACTGAATATGAAATCCCCAGCATGCCACTCTGCTTTCACAAAGCCAGTGCGAACACAGAGTCAAAGACAGGAAGGCTCTAGTACACAAGCTGATTCTGTTGAAAGCCAGGCAAATTTTGTGGTAGGATATTTGAATGTCATTTGCCAGTGTCACAATAGCACCACCCCGTGCGTGTGTGTGTGTGTGTGTGTGTGTGTGTGTGTGTGTGTGTACACGGTTGCCTCCGGTGTTGTGTGCGCCTTGAGGGTCTAAAGAAATTATCAGATGACTAGGAACATGTCCCAATAGATAATACTCAGAAGAAAAGGGGGGCTTTTGTATTGCTGATATACGCATAAATAGGCAAATAGTTATTTTAGGATAACTTTATGAAATGTAGTACCATTGTTGAGTATTAATTCTCTTCATTCTAAAAAGAATGAGACCTGTATTTTATCCAAAGGTATGTTTAAATGATGCGCTAATTTTCTGAATGAAACAAAATACTTAAAAAGATCACTACTGGTGCTGACTTTGGCACGATTGTGTGCCAAAGCCATGCGCTGCCCCTGAGAAATTTGCATGAAGCTCGATTAGGGCCATTAGTACAAAGTAAGGAGGGGGAAGGGAGTGGAAAGGGGGTGTCTGTATGTACACGCAGCAGCAAGCCTAGCACAAGGAATGATCTGTTTGTCTTTGGTTGAGGTTAAGGTCTCGGCACTGACCTAATGCTACATTTAACCGTCTGTCTGCAACAATGCCCCACTTATCTGGACCCTTTCAGGAAGACAGTGCTTGTGCGGACAGGTGCACCTGATACCGATCTCTCAGTGGTGACAAGAGACATCCAACACATCCATCACATGCCAATGCTCACAAGTAGCACATTATATTATAAGAACACTACAACTCTCCAAAGTTTTGGATTTTACACGAGAATCTTACATTTTACTTGAATTTCTTCTTCTTGAGATCCGTACTATTTAGTGCTAGCTTTTTCATGTTACCAGCTTCCAAATAATATGATTGTATGTCAGTAATGTGAAAATACTATGTATAAGTATGTATAAACTTATGAAAATTCTCTACTAGGAATACAAAACAATGAAAACTTACATTGAATCGTGGTACATTCGTTTGCCTTGATCGTTTCTCAGCTAGCAGGTCTTTGACTGTGTGCTTGACCCTGACGCCTTGGTACACTCTCTTAGAATACTCTGCTGAATACAAAGTGTGCGTTAAATACATTTCTGCCATATCCTAAAAGTGTTAACAACTGACTCATTTAATCAGAAGATCAACAATGTTTAGGCTGAGACCAGAACTGAGTTTTTTTCCCCCCCAATTATTTTGTTGTTTTTGGCATAAGCACCCAAGGTGTGGTGTAGCATTAACAGGTTCTTATTATTTTTTTCCCCCTCAAGCATTCATACACTTCATGTTTAACAAGATACTTCATAATGTTAGGCATCAACAAGATTAGGCATCATCAGTTTTATCCTAATCCTAGAATGAAAGATATATATTCAACTCAACTTGGGAAACCCCAGATGCCTGGGAAACATAATGTCAAACTTCAAGCATTGCTTCCATAATCATAACATTTATAAAAGCCAAAAGCATTTGTAACCTCAAAATGACCAACATCAGCAATAATATTTGTTGGTACTATAACAGATTAAATGACTAGTTTAACCTTTTGTAAGAAAAAAACAACGTTTCAATGAAACATTTCCAAGAAAAAAAACCCACTTCCTTCTTCCCAGTTAATGCATGATGGAAAAGAGGAATCTGACTAAAACTGTAAAGTTAAACTTACTTTACAGTTTAAAGCTTTTTTGTTGTTGTGATCTTATATGTTTGCGCTTGTTTTACAGTAACCACTCACTAGTCTCATAAAGTCACACATTGTTCCATGGAATCATGATAATATGAAACAATCCTTCCTGGTTGTGGTAACAGTGAGTCAGGTACAGCTCAGTGACTCAGGTAACAGAAACAACAAAATGAATGTGAAACATGGAAAATCTATTATTAGAATGTAATTAAATAAAACACACACACACACACACACACACACACACACACACACATGCACAGTGAAACTGAGGGATTACTGCACATATAGTAGCAGTGGACAATATAGAGGATTTAAAGAAAACAAATGTGGCACTGTCCATAGTATAACTTGGTTTTGTAATGTAAAATAACAAAATCAATTTGTATAGCTTTGTATAAAACAATGTTATAAGATTTGATAAATTAAGCTCGCTTTTCATATTTGGGCTTTGAAACACAACTAAAGTAAAAAAAAACAAAAAACAAAATGAATTAAAAGAATTCACAAGACAAAAATTTTAAAGTGCATAAAATTAATAAGCCTACTTCAAAACAATTAGCATCATCTATTATATATATATATATATATATATATATATATATATATATATATATATATATATATATATATATATATATATATATATATATATATATATATACCAGGCACCTAATTGTTTCTATAACCACAAATATAAGGTTTCATGAGAAGATCTAGCCCTTATTTCATAAGTGTGTCTGCAAGCAAAAAGAGTATGATGACACATATTGCCAAACATCTGTTCCCCAAACCCCTTACAGTGTAAAACCCCTTACAGTGTAAAACCCTTTACAGTGTGATTCAGAAACTTCACAAATTTATTTTTTTGTTGCCCACTTGCCAGAGATTTTGAGGTTTCAACTTTTTAAAAAACTTTTAAATCAATAATTCCTTGTATTGAAGAGTAAGAGTGTTTTGACTGTTAATGTCAAAGTATATTGGCTGATATATAGAATGTAATGCTTTCAGTCAATAACCAAATACTAATGGATATCATACATTGCATGGCTGCTAGAACTCAGTGTTATGTTCATGGTGCAGGCATGCAATCATGATGTAAAGCATCAGTCTATACATTGTTGCCAGTCAAGTTAGGGAACTCCAAACCATAACAAAATAATGTAAGTGTCACAACTAAGCAGTGCACAATACACACGTGGTCAAATAGTGTTTGAGTACAAGATTCTAAATAGTTGGATACATATGAACACTGTAGAATCAACCTTGATTTTGACGCATGTTTGTTTTTGTGAGTGTGTGTGTGTGTGTGTGTGTGTCTGTGTGTGTGTGTGTCTGTGTGTGTAATCAAACACTGATGGGCATTTGAAAAAACATGGTCTAGACTGCTAGGGAACTATGGAAAACACAGAGACCTACAATTATTTTTCAAAAAAATAATATCCTATTTCTGTTAAGTACATTATTCGTTCATTTTGTCTCATTTATATTAATTTTTCAGTCTAAATCAGGTACAAATGCAGTTGCTGAAACCCCTATAGGTATTTCTGTACATTTGTATGTGAAAATTCTCACACTGTATGTCGTCTTTTTTTTCCTTTCCACACAATAAACAGCATATAAATTGTTGTCATGTTTGTGTTTTTTGCTACAAATCATACTTAAAAAAAAAAAAAAATTATTCATACACTCTCAAAAATAGTACTAAACTGGACCGTTCCTTGTTGTACCTTTAGTGTGTATCATTTACTTAGAAAGGATTCATGTAGGTTTACATAAAACATTACATCAATCTAATTACTATTTATATAAATTAAATCATTTTAAAGGTGCACTATATGTATATTTCCAGGTAAACGTTACATATTAAAGGTAAACAAGATGTACCCTTGAGGGTACCGCCCCATTGACAAGGAAAGTCAATTTAGTACTATTTATTTTTCTGAGTGAACCCTGTTAAAACATTACAAAAATTGTTACAAGAAATAGTCCACCACAATTTTGTTAATTAAATATAGTCTGTGCTTGACAAAATACATCTCTGGTCTATAATAACTACACAGAACTTGTTATTACATGTACAGAGCAAATAAATTGAAATTAATCGAGTTCTCACCTGTCTCCATCATGACTAGTAGTTTACGGGCGACAGTGTGTTTGCAGGAGGTCACTTTGGCTTTCTAGTCCACCAGTAGTGATACAGTGAGCCATTTAAAAGCCTTATGCAGACATGCTCACAGAGGCCCAGGTGAGCGCGCCCATACATTTATACCTCCCTCCTGGTGGCCCTGCTCAAGCCTTCATGATTTGTGTACATGCAAATAATTGGCTGCAGGACGTTTCTTGGTTATTTGCATCCCAGGCTAACATGCTAGATTAGAGGAGGACGAATTGTGCTGCAGCAAAATGGAAAAATGGGACACACATTTTGGGCTGATAATGGACGGCAGACATGGCATGGCAATCGAGGTTAATTTTCAGCATTTATAACAGTAATTCATAAGCAGATGCAAGACAATGTCGGTGAAAACGTCCCATGAGCACAGAGAGGACGGGGATTTTCATCCTGTCAACAACGGCACAATTATTATGCTGTCAAACCAAGCACTATAGCTGCTGCTGTGTCGCACACGGGTTGCCAGATTGAACCAATTACTTCCGGGAAGAGTAATCGATTACGCTACTGTTAAAGAAATAGAATTTGGTTGCTGGATAGAGTAGGTTTATAATTTGGCTGCAGATTATTTTCGGTCAAATGAACGGTTTTGTCACCGAGTCTGCGGTGAGACAACCTGACAACTAGGGTCGTAGCTAGGAATTCTGGGCCCCTGAAAGAATAGAGACGAATAAAGAATAAAAGCTACATTTTAGGTTATTTATTTATTTATTTATTTATTTATTTATTAATTAATTAATTACTTTAAACTTCATTACTCTTTCACTTACCCATTCACTTCATTATCACTCATTTACGCTTTTATTTCTTTTTTATTTTTATTTTTATTTTATTTTTAAGAGATCCTGAGTGTTTCCTTTTAATTATGTAAAAGTAACTGACATAATTTACACCAGCAAACACATATACTCAAAATGCTCCACCAGTTGAGCTATGAGCTATTAACACTCATCTATCTAACCAGTACACATACACATACATATGTGGACACATTATTCAACCCCCATTGCAAATCAGGTTTATTGTCAAAATTTACAGACTTTCAGCTGTTTGCAATGAGCAAATCAAACAAAAGCAATTGAAATAGTTCAACACAACGAATGCTTCAAGTGGTTTCCCCAAATTCAACTGAAAATGCAACTTATGATGACTTCTCCAGTCTCAAAATTATTCAACCCCCCGAATAGAATCCCTCACAACAGCAAAAATATGCAAAACAGGTGTTGTCTGAAGCACCCGATGTAACTAATCAAGGGTTTCATTAGTTGCGCCAGGTGTGCTTGAGCTGGAACACATGAAATACCTGAACTGGCTAGGGGCAGAAAAGGAAGCTATCAATGGCTGCAACCAGATTTCTGAGAGGGCAGGTTGTGAAAAACCCTCGAGTGACTGCAAAAGACCTACAGCAAGACTTGATGGCAACAGGCACTAAGGTTTCAGTGAGCAGTGTGGTGTGTACTAAACGCAGAAGGTTTCCATGCCAGAACTCCAAGATGTACACCACTACTGACCCAAAAGCACAAGAAAATCGGCTCAAAATCATATAAATAATCTACAGAAGTTTTTGAATTCTGTTCTGTGGAGCGATGAAACAAAACTGGAACTTTTCAGCACGATGGATCAGCGGTATGTCTGGAGAAAGAAGAATGAAGAAAGAACACTCTGTCCACAGTCAAGCATGGTGGTGGGTCGGTGATGCTCTGGGGCTGCTTTGCATCCTCTGGCACTGGAAACCTGCAGCGTGTGGAAGGCAAGATGGATTCATTAAAGTATCAGGAAATCCTAGGAGAAAACATCATGCCGTCTGTTAGGAAGCTTAAGCTTGGGTGTCATTGGACCTTCCAACAGGACAATGATCCCAAGCATACCTCAAATTCCACCAAGGCTTGGTTGCAGAAGAAGTCCTGGAAGATTCTACAAGGCCATCACACTTACCTGACTTTTTGATTTAAAGAAGGCGGTTGCAGCACGCAAACCCAAGAATATTACTGTACTGGAGGCCATTGCTCATGAGGAATGGAACGCTGCCAGAAGCTGGTGTCTGGCTATGCATCTCGTTTGCAGCAGGTCATAACAGCAAAAGGGTGCTCTACTAAGTACTAAAGATGCTTGACATGAAGGGGTTGAATAATTTTGAAACTGGAGAAGTCATTGTAAGTTGCATTTTCAGTTGAATTTGGGGAAACAGATTACAGCATTCGTTGTGATGATTTCAATTGCTTTTGTTTGATTTGTTCATTGCAAAACAGCTGAAAGTCTGTAAATTTTGACAGTAAATCTGATTTGCAATGGGGATTGAATAATTTTGTTTGCAACTGTGTGTGTGTGTGTGTGTGTGTGTGTGTGTGTGTGTGTGTGTGTGTGTGTGTGTGTGTGTGTGTGTGGGTGTATATATATATATATATATATATATATGCTTGGCATGTCAAGTAACAGATGAGAGATGACTAAAGCAAACTCTACTATATGCTTAATGCTTATGAGCTAGGTGTACTTGATATTTAATGGACTTTGCTAAATTATAAGCACCAGAAGTATGTGCAATGAATGTGCAACACCATCTACTAGCCATTTCACTTAAAAACACACCTTCCTTCCTTGGCCTTGCAATCAGTCAATTTATCTATCTATCTATCTATCTATCTATCTATCTATCTATCTATCTATCTATCTATCTATCTATCTATCCATCCATCCATCCATCCATCCATCCATCCCGTCGGTCTGTCTGTTTGTTTTTACAGACATTTTCTTGTCCAATGGCAGCTTAACTGGCTCATTGAATTTAATTGCAAGAACAGTGAACTGAACCAATTTTTGGATGGGGGGGATATTGGTTAAACATATTCTATCATTATTGCATGATTTTGTAGTTTTGCTTAGATTCTGTTTCAAATAGTGTATTAGCTTATTATGCATACGACAATTCTGTCATAGCAAGGGGCTTAAAAGTACCTACATATATGTACTACTGGAATTTTTGGGCTCCCTAAAATTGTCACCACCTTTCACCCTAGCCCTGCTGGCACTCCAGTGACTTTATGCTCAGATGGTGTCTCATAGGCCACAGTCTACTCTGCTCACTGAACTCTCCTACACTTAGATTAAAGGTGGACTATACAGTTAACTTGGATATATAGATTTTCTGCTATTGTCCGAAGACCTTATGTGTTGAATTAAGGGGGGTTTATTGTTATGTACACTCAGTGGACACTTTATGATAGGACATTATAAATAATAATGGGTAGGACCCACTTTGCCCTGTGAACAGCCTTGATTTTTTGTGGCATGGATTCCAAAAGGTGTTGGAAAAATTCCTTTGAGATTCTGGTCCATGTTGACATGCATCACATAATTGCTGCAGATTTGTAAGCTGCACATTCATGCTGCAAATCTCCCATTCTACCACATTCCAAATGTGCTTCTGGTGACTGGGCAAGCCATTGAAGTACACTGAAGTCATTTTTATTTTCATGGAAGCAGTTTGAGACAACTTGTGCTTTGTGACATGGTGAATTATCATACTGGAAGTGTCCATTTTAATATGGGCAAATTGTAGCCATAAAGGGATGCACATCATTACTCAGATAGAGCTAGGCTGTGCCAAACAATGCTTAATTGGTATGAAGGGGCCCAATATGTGCCTGTTGACACAGTGCAGGTTGCGTCCATGGATTCATGCTGTTGATGCCTCCTTGTGCAGGTCCTATACAATATGAAAAACATATAATGAACATAATCCCATCCAGGTTGTCTCCTTGTACTCCAAGTTCCCTTGGATAGGCTACAGGCTCTCTTGTGTAGGATAAGCAGTACAGAAAATGGATGGATGGATGGATAATGAGCATAAGTGAACATAGCCTATAAACATGAAAAATAAAGCTATGGCATACAGCCTATTGAGTGTTGTGCATGAATTGGTCACCACCAGTATATAACCAAGTCCAACTTAAATGAAAACGCAGATCTACATTTTATTGATTTATAAATAGTTTCAGTTTCTTTTGATAGCTTAATGCAAATGTTGAAAGGCCAGGGCAACAGTGTTCAGGCTGTTCATGCATTTCCCGTTTGACTGCATTGCACTTACACTAAACCGAAAGCAAATACGGCCGTCGAGAAAACAAGGAAGAAGAAGTGAGCTTTTATTTCGTCTCTATTGATTTATTTAGACTCATTAGTCTTTAATGTAACAGTCTGTCTGTAGTTACAGATTTATCTCTTTTGTGTGATTTTATTTAAGCAGAGTTCATGGAAGACGACGTGCGTTTTGCAGGCTGGCGCGCTGTTGAAGACAGCAAGACACTTTCAGAGGATGAAGAGCCGAAATCGGCCCGGGTATACACCATGTTTCATGGCACACATGTGGATAACGCCGAAGACATCATCATCAACGGCTTCAAGCCATCCACGCGCGGAATGCTGGGCAAAGGCGTTTACGTGAGCCGCAATATCGAGAAGGCCAAGTGCTACCCGCTCCGAACCGACAAGAACGACCAGGTCGTGTTCAAGCTCAAGGTCAACGTCGGCAAAGTGAAAAAAATCGACGTCGACAACCATCCACTGCGCACGACCTGGCACGACGACGGCTACGACTGCGCATGGGTGCCTCCACACTGCAATATATCAGTGATCAAATCCGGCCGAGAGGAGGACTGCGTGTGGGACCCGAAACGCATCACTGTGGTCGACGTGGCGTGTTGCGTGGACGAGGGGAAACGACGCAAGCTGCGTAACCTCATCCGCAGATACGTGCGCAGCGACGAGTGTCCATTATGTCGCCAGCGCACTCCGGACTTACCGCACGAGGTGTGGGACTGCTGGGCGTGCGGGGGCAGGATTTGTCCGTTTGAAAAACAGCATGTGTGTATGGCGCAGGAGTATGTCCGATGAAAGGTTAGTTCCCTACATGCAGTCCTGGATGGCCAGCACAGTGAGGTATGCTGAACCAAGGGCCTCCCAGGGTTGGATTTGGGGATCTCTGCACTCTCAGGGAATAAAAGGGTACTATCTTTCCTTGTCGCTTAGGTGGTACGCTTAAGGTTACACTGTTGTACCTTTAGTACCTAGAAAGCTGCATGCAATTTACTTATAAAGCTTTACATTAAAATTTATTCATTTATGTACCGTAAGTCCTTTAAAAGATAGGTCTACACTATCCACGTTTCCATGTGATAGAGATAGTATTAACAATACAAAGGTACTACGTCATCGACGAGCAAAGGTAGAGTTTAACAGCCTATTTTTCTGAGAATGTGGGTGGTCAGTCACTGTGGCCTGTGCAACTCAGACACTTATGGTACTGTTTACATCTCACAGACAAAACAGATAAAAACATGAAGGGTATTTCTGTGATGCATTTGTACATAATATATTTTCTATGCAGTAGGCTAGAATTTGCTTTGTCTCTGATGGTCAATTTCTTTGTCTGTGATGGTCAATTATATCTTTGTTTTCTTTATGTTGTGATAATTGATGTGATGACTAATCACTGTGTTAACTAACCTAATTAAAACATAACCTATAGCCTAGGAATGTAACCAAATAGTAATACATTAATAAAGCTCGCCAGAAGGGTTCACAGAGTATCAGGATGAGAATAGAGGTGTGCAGTGGGACTAGAATCTTGCTAGGCATACTTGCTAAGGTCACTGTACAAAGACACCATTTGTTTATGAATAGGAGTCACAGAGTTATTTTTTTTGTCTATTATCAGTGGTTTGCTACTGTAGCCTGACCTAAACACTGCCTTAATCACATATTTCTACCATATTTTTTGTACAAACTACCTTGAAATTCACAAAATAAATATGTTATTATTTATTGCAAAGTGTCTGTTCCATAGCTCACACAGTCCATGCAGTGCACACAGGGCAGCATATTTCTGCTGGGTCTCCAAAAAACAATTATTTAATTAATTTGAAAAATATTAACATGTATGTTAATTGTGTATGTTTTTTATTGTTCTTATTTGAACATTCTCCATTGTTAGTAAAAGAAAATATTCCTGGAAAATCATACAGACATTATATTGAAATGCAGGACCCTGTTTAGATGAGCAGCAGCACAGCGTCCCAGCTTCATAGTAGATCTTTCTGTAATGTAACAAACCCCAAAACGGAAGTAAATCTGATAAAATATTATTAGATGGCTATTGTTGCCGACTACAAACAACAGTTTAAACAACTGTATAAACAACTGATTTGGGAAAGAAATCATTGTTCTGACACACAGTTCCCTCGCTTAGGCCACATTAGATAGAAACCTTGCCAGAAAGTTCCTGGTCATCTGGTTGAGACCAATTATGAACTCAGATGAAGCAGCTGAAGAACTGTTCAGGAGTTTAATAACATTATATTATGTAAATTTCTATTTGCTGTTATAATTTGTGAATGACAAATGACTTCTTATCCCATCAACCTGTTTCATCAACCTGTTTTTTAAAATTGTTTCCAAGGGCATAGTGATAGGGATCACATATAAAATATAATCCAATCTAGACCACATCCACTTCTGGTTGAAATCCAAATACAGATCAAGATGTGAATGCAGATACAAATATAGATAATGGCATTGTCTTACACCCAGACTATAGCCTAAATTATTAATTAGTTGTATTTGTATGAGAATTCCCTGATCACTGATTTGACGTGTTTGAATTAATTCCTGTTACAAGTTAATTTCATGACTAATGTTTTCTTGACATTCTGTGCAGTACCATAGAGGGTGGTGTTAAGCTTCAGTCTCTATAGGATTTGTCTGCTGGTGATATGAGAATAAAACACCTTTGGCTTGTCATTGACTATACCATGGACCAAGGGTTATATTATGAACATAATCCAGTTGTAGGTTCTAAGTTGTGTGTATTGGCTAGCTAGCTCCACCTAGTTGAAGAGGCTTACCTGGTGTGTCAGACTTCTGTGCTTCAAAGATAATTGACTAATTTTCACTATAACATGTTGTGTAAAACAAGTGGTGCTTTAGTGTCAGCAGAGAATAAAATTGCTAGTCACTCAATGAATACATCTATATGCTTGATTTGACAATGCACAAGTTTGTGATGAATAGATACAGTAGGAGCGATTATCTTGCCTACATATTTTAATTGAGCTCAAGATATGTCTGTATTTGAGTGGATGCAAAATCGTGGATTAAAAAAAATTATAGTCCAGAGGGGGGAAAACAGGATTTTCAAGTTAGTTGAACTCACTATTCGAAATAAATGTAACAGCCTTTTCATGCTGAATTTACTTGTTTATATTAAGCATAATTTACTAACCATCAGGATCTTTTTAGTTTGTGGCTAGCAAGCTACTGTAGCTACACCAAGTTGACAACTCTGTCTCAGTTTAAATTATGGTTAAAAGATAATCACCCAATTCTCAATATAATACATTATATTAAAACAATTGTTTCATTTGTGTCAGCAGGTATAAAGGGAATAAAATGCTAGTTACTCAATTAGTCTCTTTGCTCGATTCCCAATATGCAAACACCCCATGACCAGGTGTGCTAGACAAGATTTTATGTTCTTTTTTATGCACTAAGATAAGAATGCATTTTTTGCTGACACAAGAAGCTTTTCAGTTACAAATAAGGCACCAAAACAACATCCTAACACAAGATTAAACATGACTTTAATAATAAAGTACTTCTTAAATTGTTCTGTGAAGATACAGTGGGGGAATTTGTTAATGAAACATATTTTTAGCCTATAAATAACCGTTCAGCGCCCTATTCTTTCTGGGCTATCGTCAGGTATCTACCCAGGGTGCTAACAGCTCCACTTGTATCAACCTCCTCAGCCAGATGTCACCTTAGAGAATGAAAGATCCACAGTACTGGAAGTAAGGCCATGTGCCATTGCACCTTGGTGTCCAATGAGTGGTAGATGCAGGATGTTATGTTGGCAATGAACCCTGAGTTGAAACTACAGGGGTGCGAGGTATAGAAGTCAAATGATGGCCCAGAGAGGAGCTCCAGAAAGTTACATTTGCTGTCTATGTCCAGCAAGGAGCACACAGGCGGGCTCCAACTTCACTCTGTACAGCATCCTACAACCTATCTCAGTTCCACTACATGAGCTGTAAGCCATAATCATCAAGATTAAAACAGAAAAAGGCTTGAAATATTTCATTTTATGTGTAATGAATCTAGAATATATGAAGGTTCCACTTTTTGAATTAAATTACGAAAAAAAAAACTTTTCCACGATATTCTAATTTTTTGAGATGCACCTGTATATTGTATATACTGATACCATAGCATGTGTTCATTCTTTCCACAATGTATTTGTGTGTATGTAACTGTAGAGAACTTAGTGGACATGCTGAAGACAGCATTCCTGTGTTCTGAACTATCGAACCCCAAAGATGACATGAATGACAGTAAGAAGAAGCCCAAGTGCCTGTTATGCCTTGTGTTACAGCCCAATAAAATAAGGTATAATCATGCATTTGTGAATTCATTTCAGGTCACAGCTATGGTTTTCCAGTGTAATTGCCCCTACACTAAATATTCCAGTGTTCCAGCCCAAAATCACATAATGCTTCAGTGAGACAGCCACAGTGAACTATTCACTGAGCCTCTGTCATCACAGATCTTTCTGTGGAGCTGTTTTTGTGAAGAGAAATATGTTTGCTAACTGCTAGCACAAGGTTTGTTTACTAACCTCCTGCATTATACGGAATTCAAGGAAACATTTAGTAATAAAATGCACTGTGATAATGTGTTACTCATGTCACATTCTACTTCCTCTTACTGTGCCACAGCAATTAAGGTGTGTCTGTAACACCCTTATGTCCATATGTCCCATCATGTCTCCCCTTTAGATATCTAAGGGTCCTTGAGAGCTGGAAGGCTTTGTGCAGGAGCATGAGAGAAGGGGAAATGGAGTATCCACAAGAGGGAAAGAGGGGGTTGAGGATTGCAAATCAGCAGAAAATAGGACACAAGGAACAGGTGATAACAAAGATATCTTTGCTAGTTTAAATGTATGCTAGTGTAAATGTAAATGTATAAATGTAATTTGTCATTAGGACATTTTTTTTTATAAATCAAGATTTTTCAGCCTTTTTTTATTTGTTTTTTTTTGTGCATGTTTTAACTAATGTACTTAGTTTTTTTTTTTTGTTTACTTACAAAAATATCTGCCAATAAAACAAATTTAAAAAATCTAGAAATTAAAAAAAATCTAGAAATATGTTTAAATATAATATATCTGGTTTATTGTAATCATAGGAAATATAATATGATAAATATGACTATATTCGAGATATTTCCACTTGCTAGTCTAGGTTCTCTCTTTTGTTTTTTGTTTGAGCATATAGGTAATGGTACCCAAAGAACATGTGGGTAAAGATACCTTTTGATGAACTGATGTGCAATGTGTTAGAATATGGAAAAGTATACACTCCAGCACTCATATTAAGAAAGGTGTGGAGTGTGATGAGAATTAGGGCTTGAACTAGTACTACTACACAGTACAGTGTAGTAACCACATGGGAGCACTGTTACTCCACCACACAGACACACATGAGGTTGGTGAAGAGCCTGGTAACTTTTGTGAAAATACTGTTCACATTAGATTTCACTTTTATTTAGTTTCTTAACATGTACCAAATGATTTATGCGCTTAAACACTAAAATGCATACCTAAGACAAAAATCTGCAGATATTCAGAATATGGTGCAGAATATTTTTTTGCCTTAAGATAAAACACAATCCTCAGATGACTTAAGGAATGTCTTCATTTATTTAAACTACACTAATTTAATTTAGTAATGTAGCTTGTAGAAGTAAAAACAGCATATGTAGCCCGTATAATAAATCATGAGTCCAGATGGTTGTTTTCCAGTAATTTTTTTTTTTTTTAGTAAGAACCTAGGCTGCTGGCCCATACAGAATATGTGAGTTATTTTTCTAAAAAAAAAAAAAAAAAAGTGAATGTGTGCAGATGTGGTGCTGAATATCTTGCGCTTTCTGATGCAGGACCAGAGGAGCTGGCTGTGAACAGAAAACATCCAGAAGACTGTTCAGTTGCTATTTGGCAGGTTTATAGAGGGTAAACACACACACACACACACACACACACACACACACACACACACACACACACACACACACACTATCTTACTATCCTTGTGCGGGCCGTCCATTGAAATCATTGTTAATGCAGCTTAATGTTGTGTGTATACCTAAATCTACCTCTAACCTTAACCCCAGTAATCAAAGGAAATCTTTTGGCTTTTTTAAAAGTTATTTATTTATTTATTTATTTTTTAAATAAAAGGTGCAGTTTTGTATTTTACTTTGTGGGAACCATCCAAATGTCCCCACAAAGTCAAAATGGTCAGATATTCCTATCCTTGTCCTAGGTCCCTAGTTGTACCCTAATGTAAAGGTACATTGCAAATTCAAATGACCCCTTGGCCTCATTTACACTCAGAGTTTGTGAAACTGTGGATATTTTATGCCATTTTTAATATATTGTAATTTTGAACTACAATTTGGCAGCACAATCACACAGTGGGTAGTGGATGAAAGTGTGTGTCCATGGTGCCCTGCTATGGACTGGTCCCATCCAGGGTACATTCCAGCCTAACGCCTGGCATTTCTGGAATAGGCTCCAGATCCACCACAACCCTGACCAGGATAAAGAGATTACTGAAGATGAATGAATCAACTACAGTTCTTGACAGGGCTTCTGGTTAAGCCTGTTTATGAGGTCAGTTCAGTCTTTCATATTAAGAGAATCACATCAAAGCTGCATCTGTAAAGAGAACATGCACATCAAATTTTGCTGCTATGGTGGTTATCTATATGGTTGGAAATTGACCATAGTTCCTGGAACAACTGAAAGCAGGGCCTATCAGATACGCATGAGTTAAGTGGTAGAGGAATGCAAATGGAAGTCAAGTGGAGAAATTGGCTTGGATGCCCAAAGGCCTCTGCTACAGCCAGCCAACAAGATAATCAGCTGCCTCATATCTGTATTCAACAGTTTTGCATCATTTGTCAGAACCAGACACCTGTATTCGAGCAATTATTGTAAAAAGATTACAGTGTGCTAGGATGATAACTCATCATAAAAGTTCACCAGATATTCTTTTGGCCTGTGTGATCACTTGTCTTCATTTGTGACAAAGATGATAATAAGACCATGACATGCCCTGTTCAGAACAGTTCTATTGCTGCATTACATTTGAATCACTGGCACCCCAATAAAATGCATCAGTCTAGACCAAATGGTGATCTGGTCTTGGAGAGCATTTGATTCATGTCACAATTCACTAGTTTTCCAAAATTTAGACATTAATAAACTCCAGTCTGTAAACATTGCTTCTTTGTATACAATACGCTTCTGGCTCCTCAGGCTAGGAGAAGCATCTGATCATCTCTGGATGATGATGAGGATGGCCTTATATGATCTAAAGTGGAGAATATTACTACAGCTGGAAACAGAGTCCTGCTAGTGAGGGTAGGCCCACACACCCCAAAAGCACCTCTAAGTTAGGATAATGGCATTCTTATGGCATGTGCTGTCTCTCCACTAATGTTGCCCACTTAACACGCCAACACTAATATTTGTTTGCACGCACAGTGAGCAATTCTTCAGTGAGCCCGTAATAGCTACGCGGCTCTTTTGTCTCTTTTGGCTCTTTATCACCGGGCTCCAGCTTTTGAATTTTTCATAGTCACTTACTGAGTATGAACAGGCATAAAAAATAAAATTCAGATGTACTCTTATGCTCAGGAAACTTGCTTAATAGCCAAATAATTGCAAACAACAATGCTATAAAGATAATCTAAATGGTGTGATTTTTTTATTATTCAGAATAACTAGTACCTTTGCCAGCAGCAAACACAATTATGCATAAATATGAGAACATTGAGTAATATAAACCTTTTTTCATTCCATCATTTGGAAGGAGTAGCATATCTCCTGCTGTGTCTTTTTATCACCAAGGCTAAATAAACATTATGTCTCAGAAAATCCTGACACAACTGTAATCCATGTCTTGACAACCAGTGCTTTGAGTAGCTGTCTATAGTCTGTCTATAGCTGCGTATAATCTGGACAAGTAAATGCATAATTAAAGCCAAAGCCTGGGCAATTTAACTATTAATGGTGATTTTCTGTTGAATGTACTGTAGTGATACACCTTGTTGAATGACACTAGTGGAGAATGAGGTGTACAGAGTAAATGGAACTGTGGAGGCGGGGGCGTGGCCGAGCGCCAGTTTGTGAATGGAGGGTGGAGCCGGAGAAAGCGAGTGGTAAGGTTTGCACACTTGTAGTATGTGAGACTAATGATTGTTCTGTGTTGCAGTGAAGGGAAGAAGATAAAAGGAGGAGAGACACGCGCCTCGAGAGAGAGAGAAAGAGATGCCGGCACAGAATCACATGTGTGCGTGCATGTGTGTGAAATAGTGAAAATAAAACACGAATCGGAAGAAAAGAAAAAATAAAGCGTGTGAGTTGGATTAAGCCGGCCTCCCCTCTGTTTCCTCCTTGCCCCACCTTTAAATCTTTTACACTGGTGCCGAAACCCGGGAAGCTTGAGAGGAAATCGCCGCCATGGAAGGCTCACCGCTAGACCACCTCATCACCCAGATGGCCAACGTCCACCAGACCCAACACCAGGCCCTCCTACAGCTACAACATGACCAGGAGCAGCGGTTTAAGGACCTCCTCGACGCCCAGGCCAAGGACCGCCGGGTGCTCCAGGGCCCGGTGCAGCAGGCCGGGATTCCAGCCACCACCCCAGCGGCTCCCACTGCAGCCGCACCCGTTGCTCTGCCCCACGTTGCGCTCACGAAGATGGGACCGCAGGATGACTCGGAGGCGTTCCTGGAGCTGTACGAACGCTGGGGCTGGCATGAGGGCCAGCGGGCTTGTGCCGCTCCTGTATTGTGAGGCCCAGCTCGTGGCCCAGCAGCTGCCTGTCGCTAACATGCTGGAATACCCGGACCTGAAACGGGCGATTTTGCAATGGGTGGGTCAAACCACAGAGCAGCACCGTCAGCGCTTTCGAGCGCTGACCTTCGCTGAGCTCGGCCGCCCGTTTGCCTTTGCTCAGCAGCTCCGGGACACCTGCCGGAGGTGGTTGTTGGCCGAGGAATGCGACGCGGAGGAAATCGTTGACCTGGTGGTGCTGGAGCAGTTCGCGGTGTGGCTTCCAGCAGGAACGGCGGAGTGGGTCCAGTGCCATTGGCCCGCATCGCTGGATGAGGCGGTTCAGCTGGCCGAAGATCACCTGGCAGCGTATCCGGGGGTAGGCGAGCCCCATCCTTCTTCTTCCTCTCTCTCTCTCTCGCCCTTGTGCATCTCCTCGCCCCTTCCCTGTCCCTATACCCCGAAGACGGGGGCCTTTTCTCCCTCGACCCATGCTCCGTACCCGTGCCTATCCCCCTTCCCCACCTGCCCCCTCTCTCTCTGGCCCTGTCTCCTCTGATCCTCAGGTGGGTGAATCCCGAGCCACAGGTGCAGGAGTGATGCTTGGGCCGACGTGCGGGCACTGTGGGGAGCCGGGGCATTTCTAGGACCAGTGCCCCGTAATGGAGGTCGGAGCAGTGGTCCAGCTCCCTGACGCACCACAGGCCGCCCCCCGATTGAGCTGGGACATACCGCATTCCGGTGAGTGTTCAGGGGGGTACATATCAGGCATTGGTGGATTCAGGATGCAATCAGACCTCAATTCACCAAGACTTGGTTCAAGGAGAGGCATTGGAAAATGCACGTTTGGTGAAGGTGAGGTGTGTGCACGGGGATGTTCATGAGTACCCACTAGTACCCATCGTCATCAAATTTCGGGGGCGAAAAAATATAGCAGAGGTGGCGGTTAGTCCCCGTCTCACCCATCCACTAATTTTGGCAACTAATTGGCAGGGGTTTCGATTATTAGCAAGAGAAATGTTTGTGGATGGGTCCTGCGTTAGGGAGAGGCGGTGTGGAGTGTGCGCAGCCTTGGCGGGAGAGGCAGTGCCAGGGCCATCGACGACAGCTCCATGTCAGCATGACAACGAGAGCGGGGGGAGTGGCCCTCCCCCCCTCTTAGCAGGGATTCCCCTCAGGGATTTTCCCTTGGAGCAGTCACGTGACGAGACCCTGAAGCACGCCTTTGATCAAGTGAGAGTAATTGATGGATTAGGATTTATAGAGTGACGCAGGACCCTCAGACGTAAGAAAATGTGACCCAATTGTTGGTTCCGAAGAACCGTCAGAAATTATTATTCCAGGCCCCTCATTATAACCCTATGGCGGGGCACTTAGGGCAGGCGAAAACATTAGGTCGGCTCTTGGCTTGCTTCCATTGGCCGGGCATTCGCGGCGACGTTCGCCGGTGGTGCGCGGCGTGCCACGAATGCCAGCTGGTGAATCCACTGGCCACCCCAAAAGCGCCGTTGTGCCCACTCCCGATAATTGAGGTCCCCTTTGAGCGAATTGGCATGGACCTCGTCGGGCCATTAGACCGATCCGTACGAGGGTGTCGCTTTGTGTTAGTATTAGTGGATTACGCAACACGATACCCGGAAGAGGTGCCTCTACGCAATATCTCCGCGAGGAATGTTGCGGATGCACTCTTCTGCATTATCTCCCGGGTTGGGATCCCAAAAGAGATCCTAACTGATCAGGGCACATCTTTTATGTCACGCACCCTGCGCGAGCTGTACGAATTGTTGGGGATTAAAGCGATTCGCACCAGTGTTTATCATCCGCAAACGTATGGGCTGGTGGAGCGCTTTAATCAAACGCTTAAAAATATTATTCGTAAGTTTGTGCAGGAAGATACACGAAATTGGGATAAGTGGCTAGAGCCCCTGTTATTTGCAGTATGAGAGGTCCCACAAGCCTCCATGGGGTTCTCTCCCTTTGAATTATTGTATGGACGCAAGACACGCAGCATACTTGACATCATACGGGAAGATTGGGAGGAGGGGCCTTCAACCAGCAAGAATGAAATTCAGTATGTTTTGGACCTGAGAGCAAAACTCCACACATTAAGTCACATAACTCAGGAGAATTCGCTACAGGCACAAGAACGTCAATCCTGGCTGTATAACAGGGGTGCACGGCTATGCGAGTTCACGCCGGGAGATAAAGTGCTTGTTTTACTACCCACGTCGAGCTCCAAATTACTCGCCAAGTGGCAAGGACCCTTTGAGGTCACACGGCGAGTCGTGGATGTCGACTATGAGGTAAGGTGAACGGATAGAGGCAGGGCGTGGCAGATTTATCATCTCAACCTGCTAAAACTGTGGAGGGAGACGGCATCTGTAGCGTTGGCGATGGTAGTTCCTGAAAGGGAGGAGCTAGGACCAGAGGTAGACTTAAAATTGGTGAATCAATCCCCTCCGGTTCCGTGTGGGGACCACCTCTCCCCAGCCCAAATTACAGACATTAAAAACCTACAAGCAGAGTTTTCTGACATGTTCTCGCCTCTCCCCGTCCGCACTAATCTCATAGAGCACCACATTGAGACAGCCCCAGGGGTGGTGGTTCGCAGCCTCCCCTATCGGCTGCCCGAACACAAAAAAATGTTGTCCGGGATGAACTTAAGGCCATGCTCAAAATGGGAGTAATCGAGGAGTCCCACAGTGACTGGAGCAGCCCAGTGGTCTTGGTCCCCAAGGCCGACGGGACGGTCCGGTTTTGTGTGGACTTTAGAAAAGTCAACGCGGTGTCTAAATTCGACGCATATCCAATGCCTTGCATTGACGAACTGCTTGATCGATTGGGCGCGGCTCGCTTTTATTCGACACTGGATTTGACAAAGGGATATTGGCAGATCCCCTTGACTCCAGTGTCCTGGGAAAAAACGGCCTTTTCCACCCCGTTTGGCTTACACCAATTCGTGACCCTTCCTTTTGGGCTGTTCGGGGCTCCCGCGATGTTCCAGCAGCTCATGGACCAAATATTCTGCATAGTCATGGACCACACACTGCATATGCCGCTGCCTATTTAGACGATATTATTATAAACAGTAATGACTGGCAGCAGCACATGCAGCACTTAAGAGTGGTGCTGAGGTCGCTGAGGCAGGCGGGACTCACGGCCAACCCAAAGAAGTGCGCAATTGGACGGGTGGAAGTACGGTATCTGGGCTTCCACTTGGGCCATGGACAGGTGCGTCCCCAAATTGATAAGACAGCAGCGATTGCGACCTGCCCAAGGCCCAAGACCAAAAAGGACGTGAGATGGTTCCTGGGGTTGGCTGGCTATTATTGTAGGTTCGTGCCTAATTATTCGGACGTCACCAGCCCGCTGACTGATCTCACTAAAAAGGGGGCACCAGACCCAGTCCAATGGACGGAGCCGTGCCAACAGGCTTTCACTCAGGTAAAATCTGCACTGTGTGGCGGACCACTTTTACATTCTCCTGACTTCTCTCTCCCTTTTGTTTTGCAGACGGATGCGTCAGACAGGGGGCTGGGGGCTGTGCTGTCCCAAGTGGTGGAGGGGGTGGAGCGCCCCGTGCTGTACATCAGCCGCAAGCTCATGGTATGAGAGACAAAGTACAGCACAATCGAGAAAGAGTGCCCGGCCATCAAGTGGGCGATCCTCACCCTCCGCTACTATCTGCTGGGGCGGGCCTTCACCCTCTGTTCGGACCACACCCCGCTCCAGTGGCTCCACCACATGAAAGATGCCAATGTGCAGATCACTCGTTGGTACCTGGCACTCCAGCCTTTTAAGTTCGAGGTGATCCACAGACCGGGGGCGCCGATGGCTGTGGCGGACTTCCTCTCTCGGCAAGGGGGGGGGGAGTCGGCGGCAGGCCGGATGGCTCCCCGGCCTGAGTCGGGCGGTGAGGGTATGTGGAGGCGGGGGCGTGGCCGAGTGCCAGTTTGTGAATGGAGGGCGGAGCCGGAGAAAGCGAGTGGTAAGGTTTGCATACCTGTAGGAAGTGAGACTAATGATTGTTCTGTGTTGCAGTGAGGGGAAGAAGATAAAAGGAGGAGAGACATGCGCCTCGAGAGAGAGAAAGAGACGCCGGCACAGAGTCACATGTGTGCGTGCGTGTGTGTGAAATAGTGAAAATAAAACAAATCGGAAGAAAAGAAAAAATAAGGTGTGTGAGTTGGATTAAGCCTGCCTCCCCTCTGTTTCCTCCTTGCCCGACCTTTAAATCTTTTACAGGAACCTATAACTTATAACAAGCAGCTTTGCCAGGTGTGAGCAAAATTTCCAGCACAAATGCATCTCAAAAACCAAAAAAAAAACCAAAAACAAAAAAACTTGAAACTAGCCATTGATGGTATATGACAGAACAGTAACAATATACAGATGCATTAAAAAAAATTAGAATATCGTGGAAAAGTTAATTTTTTCCAATAATTTAATTCAAAAAGTGGAACTTTCATATATTCTAGATTCATTACACATAAAGTGAAATATTGCAAGTCTTTTTGTTTTAATCTTGATGATCATGGCTCATAGCTCATGGAAATCAAAACTCCAGCATCTCAAAATATTAGAATAAACAATTTATAATATAGAAATATCGACCTTCTGAAAAGTATGATAATTTATGCACTCAATACTTGGCCAATCAAGCACAGTAATACCATGGTCAGCAAACCAGTTACTAGTAGTTTTGGCAGTGTGTGTAGGTACCAAGTCCTGCTGGATAAGGAAACCAGCATCTCCATAAAGCTTGTCAGCAGATAGAAGCATGAAGTGCTCTAAAATCTCCTGGTAGACGGCTGCATTGACTCTCGACTTGAGAAAACACAGTGGACCAACACCAGCAGATGACATGGCACCCCAAATCATCACTGACTGTGGAAACTTCACCTGGACTTCAAGCAACTTCCTCTCCACTCTTCCTCCAGACTCTGGGACCTTGATTTCCAAATGAAATGCAAAATTTACTTTCATCTGAAAAGAGGACTTTGGACCACTGAGCAACAGTGTTTTGAGTAAAAAAAGGTGTTTTGAGTTAATTAGCTGATTAGAGCTCTTCTCAACTCGACATTGCTGTATTATAAATTCTTTATTCTAATATTTTTGAGATGCTGGATTTTTTTTCCCCAGTATCTCATTTCCATGAGCTGTAAGCCGTAATCATCAAGATTAAAACAAAAAAGGCTTGAAATATTTAACTTTATGTATAATGAATCTAGAATATATGTTCCACATTTTGAATTAAATTACAGGAAAAAAACGAACTTTTCCACGATATTCTAATTTTTTCAGATGCACCTGTATATATAGTATATGACAGAACAGTCACAATATACTTAATGTTTGTTCTGGTTGGAAAACCCCCATAAGTAATTATTTTAGTCACCTTGAAAACTACTTGAAAATGAATATCCTTATTATTCCTTGTGTCCTCCTGATTTCCCAATTTTCTTTATTTTCTTTTATTATTTTTCTTTTGCTTTTTTCCAGCTGTAACTTTGTTCCAAAACTAACCCAATTTTGTGTAAAAACTGTTACCTCGGCAACCCCGCTGACAAGACAGTTTATGGTGGCATGCTATATATGCCTATTATTTAGAAATCCTGAAAGATTAATGTTCAATAACTCATTAGTATGTCTGTGTGGTGTTACTTTATATAAAATAACCTCCTGTCTCTTTGACATGCACAGAAAAGGATGTGTGTGAGCTGAAACCAGAAGGTGTGTGGCAGTCCACCACGACACTATTCTTAATTATGATGTCAGCACTGCTAATAATTTTAGTGTTTTTTTTCACCAACGCTGGGCTGTTTATGTGTTTGTGGTTTAGAATGGCAATGGATGGTGAGTATAGTTAGCATGGCTGTGGCTTTAAATGACCTTTAAAGGAGCCCAGCCAGTTAATGTTGGTGTCCCAGGCTAAGAATGTTCTGGAGCTGGTTTTGGGCCTTTGACCCTTTGCACTTGGGTCAGTAGCTGGTTTTGGGATGCGAGGTTGCAGACAAACTCCAAACTAAACTAAAGCAGGATACTGTGATACCACTTTACTTAAATGTAATGTTTATAATGTTATATGTCACCTGTACAAGCTGTTCATGACAACATTACACAAACTTACATAAACATTCATAAACCTATATACATTCCAATAGGCATCAGCTGTCATAAAGATTGATTTAGTCAATGTTGACATCAAGCTGGCAGAACACTCAAGTAAAGTGAGATAGATTTGTGATGACATAAGTTTGTTATGACACAGGCAGCTGTTATAAATGGACTAGCAGGGCTAAGCCCCTTGTCTATCATAGATATAAAGACATCAGTATAAGGTTTCATTTTTGGCTTCCGCATCAGATTATTTGCTGTTAACAAATGTCTCAAGGTTGATTATTTTGGACTTTTGTGGAACCAAGTGCATCAACACCACCAATGGTCATAAAGATAGATACACAGATAGAAACACAGAAAGAAACACAAACTAGCATGAAAAAGAACACTGGGGCTGAATTCATTCTAGTCCAAGTTGTAGATTCATTCAGCCTATCAGTGACAGTAATGTAATTTGATCTTTGCTTGAGCTAATATTTTTCAGCCCACTTCACTTACACATCCATAACACGTCATCAGTAGTGACTGAGAAGGCACACACGAAATGTAATGAATGGGTAATGGATGTGAACGGAGTGGGTCATTTATGGTATCATACCCTTTTTCCCCAAAATGCCTTTGGAGGAGAAACAAAATGTAGACTCAAACACACATTGTCCAATCAAAGTACAAATTACTCAAAAGGACAGATGACAGAACTGTACATTAAGTGGTTTGAATTAAATGACTTTTCTCTTTATCTTGTCTGGTATTCGGAGGAAACACAGCATGTACCAAGTTGGGCATTACAAACAGGAAACTTCCAAAACAGCTTTGAACAATACTTTGAAACACCTGTCTATCTTTCCTTAAGTGTGTGTGTGATACTTTGCCTCACATCGTTTACATCATGCTATAATGCATTGCTCAAACTTAATAGTTCCATTGCCGAGTTATTGATAGATAGTAGATTTTAGCCTCCCATCTAATATCTCAACACTGACTGGTATTGAAAAAACATCAACTTTGCTTGACTTTTCCAAATTAACCCACACTTGGCAAGCTTTGTCAAATGACCTCAAATGACCATTATGTGTTAATGTGATTCAAAATGTTTCAAAATGTTATACACTCACCGTTCACTTTAATAGGAACATCTCAGAACATCTCTGCTCATTTATGCAGTTATCCAATCAGCCAGTCATGCAGATACAGGTCAAGAGCTTCAGTTAATGTTCACATCAAACATCAGAATGGGGAAAAAGCGTGATCTCTGTGACTTCAACCATGGCACGGTTAAGATGGGTTTGTTTGAGTATTTCAGAAACTAATGATTTCTTGGGAATTTCAAGTCTCAAGAGTTTACACAGAATAGTGCGAAAAACAAAAAAAAACATCCTGTGTGTAGATGGTCTGCAGGCTGAAACACCTTGTTGATGAGAGAGATCAGAGGAGAATGACCAGACTGGTCTGAACTGGCAGGAAGTCTATAGTAACTCAAATAAGCACTCTTTACAACCATGGTGAGCAGCTCAGAATGCACAACACATCAATCCTTGAGGTGGATGTGCTACAACAGCAGAAGACCACACCAGGGTCTAGACTGGAAGAAGACCAGGTATTGTTTTTTTTTTTTTCTTCAACTGTCCAATTTGGGTGAGCCTGTGCCCATGGTAGCCTCAGATTCTTGTACTTGGCTGACAGGAATGGAACCCAATGTGGTCTTTTGCTGAGTATGCCCATCCACCTGAAGGTCAATGTTTTGTGTATGCGGAGATGCTGTCCTACTCACCATGGTTGTAAAGACTGATTATATATCCTTCCTGGCAGCTCGCACCAATCTGGCCATTTTCCTCTGACCTCTCTTATCAACAAGGCATTTCAGAACTGTCACTCACTCACTGTTTTTCTTTTTGCAACATTTTTGTTATTGGTTCTGTGTAAACTCTACAGACTATTGTGTGTGAAAATCCCGGAGATCAGCAGTTTCTGAAATACTCAAACCAACCTTTCTGACACCAACAACTATGCCACAGTTAAAGTCACAGAGATAACACTTTTTCCCCTAGTCTGATGTTTGATATGAACATTAACCTAAGTGCTTGACCTGTATCTGCATGATTTTATGCATTGTGCTACTGCCACATGATTGGCTGATTGGATATCTGCATAATGAGCAGGTATACAGGTGTTCCTATAAAGTGGACAGTGAGTATAATTTTTATATTCACCTTGATATCAACATTTAATAAAACAGTCTTTATGTAAGATACTTACTGAAATGAACAAGTTTAGACACTAAAAGAACACTGAACTACTGTTACATACTTAAAGCCCTGAACAATAAAACCTTTACCAGACTATATGACATATTATGCAGTCAAGGTAATGGTGAAGAACTGAAAGACTTTAACTAACACCCTTGCTATGGAGATTAAATGAAGGTTTGCTATTTGTTGGCTCGTCAGGAGAGAAGCTTTCTTCCGGATACACTATGAGAAGTACCTGATGACAAGAAGCAGTCAGTTTAATTTATTTTGTCTTTTACTTTGTATATAAACTGTGGACAATTTATTAGTTATAAAATGCACAAGATTGTAGTCTTTGCGTCACAGAGTGGCCAGCCAAGGACTTCAGATGTCGATTCTGCACCAGCTGCACCTGGCAAATGCTTGAATGTCAGGGAGAACCATGAACCACAGCACGGTAGTTTAGAAAGGCCCAGCCCCTTGGAAATTGGAAGTAGAAGAAGAAGAAGAAAAAGAAGGAGAAGAAGAAGAAGATGATGAAGAAGAATTTCAGATAATTCAATCAAATTTCAGATAATCTAGAAGCAGGCAAAAATACGTTGACCCTTTTTAGCATTTCATATTTGTCTTGGCATCCCTCGGGCTGAGATGATGTTGGCCCCACATGCTCCACAACTGCAGTGACGTGCTAAAACACTTGGGCGGACAAGATTATATGTTTGAGCATGAAGTGTGTGTCAAGTGTGTGTAAAGGCAATCAGGGCTCTGTTGGCCCATTTCTCAATGAGGTAGTAAACTGGCCTTGTTAAATCATCTGGACCTGTGTTAACAGGCCACTTCAGGTCGATTTGAGAAAGCTTCAGGACAGTCTGCATCTGTCTATTTGTGTGTTCCTAAATGTATATCATTGAGCATGACAGCTTGATGGAGTTGCCAATAAGCTGTTTATTCCATTTGGCAAAGGATTTTAAAACATTGTGTGAATGAGTATGTGTTTGTAGCTGTCTGCATTCCTGTTGAATCATTAGTCCCTAAACAGATATCGTTCAGAAAATCAAGTTTGAGAACATTGCAGTGGGATCTCCTGGAAGATGTTTTTTTTTTTTTGTGGCCATTTTCTTCGATTGTTCCAGGGGTTGGGGATTTCCATTGTTTGTGATTGTGTGTGTTTGTGTTTGTGTGTGTTTGTGTGTGTGTTTGTGTGTGTGTGTGTGTGTGTGTGGGCATGTTTTTACATCTTGATGTGGAATATTTTGTCAGTTTGGACCTTGTGGAGACAATTGGCTGGTCCCATTTATGTAATATTTGATTGAATTTTTTATATTTCCTTTTGGTCATTGAGGTTATTGTTAGAGTAGGACTGGTCAATATGATGATATACCCTTTTCAGAGTGTAATATTCAACGTGGACAGGCCCACTTCAGACTACCAGAGGGGACCCTCAACCAAGTTCCTACTCATGTTGTGTCCAATAAACATGGATCCTTCGTACAGGGATCCTTACCCTATGTCTGAGCAGAAGGATCAGACAGAAGGCTTTGTCTTACAAAATGGATCCAGTGAGAGTGAGTGAATTGCAGTTGTCTCTCAAGATCAGCTCCTAGGTGACAATGAACAAAACCTTCAGCAAATGGCTTCCACCATAAAATAAGTGCTCCGCACCAACGGGGCAGACAAACAACGCTTCATTCATGCCTTCACATGATTAACATGGCAGCCACTGTGTATCCGGAAGTATTAAGAATGTCCCACTAGTCTTGCCCGACAAATATGATTGCTCCCTGGGAAAAGTTTTTTTTTAATGCAGTGTGCTATCCTTTTTGCCAAATGAGAGCTTTGATAAGTTTTTGATCACCTCAAGTCTGAGCTGATTTTGCACCAACCTTCTGCACCATTGCAGCAGAGAGCGGTTGGAATGAGTTGGCATTAAAAACGGTATTCAGGCAAGGCCTCAGTGAACCGCTCCAGGCTGGGGTTGCCATGCAGTTCATGTAACTGACCATTCAAACTGACAGTCTGCTCAGGTCACAACATCCATGCACATCTCACCACTCACTCAGTGCCCATCACCACCGACACTGAGCCCATGGAAACCACTCTAGTTGGACACTCACCTGAAGAGAAGGAACGCTGCTGAAGGTTTAGGCTGTGAGATCCAACTGCATGGTTCCCTCCAAATGCTCACCAGAGTAAAAACTCACTCCACAGAAAAACACTCTCTTTATGATCATGCAATCACCCAGTCACCCCATAGTCCTAAGGGCACCGTGGCAACATGTTCTGGTGATCTCATGGAAATGGGGTCAGCTCATGACCTGGAACAAATCCTGTGTTAACCACTGTCTGTCTATCCCATGTCTATCCACCCATGTAGAAAGTCCAGAAACATCGACCTCGTAGCAGGTATGATACATTCATTATGAACACAGGCCATTATGACTATGACAATTTGATCTACTCCAAAACAGAGGGGGGCCATATTACCCAGGTATAGGCCATGTTCAAATAACTACTATAAAAGCAATCTGTACATCAAACTTGAGTAATATGAGTTTCATCAGCCATCTGTGAAGTATCTAGGTCCTCAACAAGGGTTGGGTGGCAATGGACCAGAGCAAGGTAGAAGCTGTCACCTCCTGGCCCCTACTGAAGATGACTAAGGAACTACAATGCTTCCTGAGGTTCAAAAACTTCTATAGACACTTCATCCAAGGTTTCAATATGGGACACTACTTAAAGGTAAACAAGTTTAGATGGAACCCTGAGGCTGAACAAGTCTTTGAGAGTCTCAGATTTACTGTGGCCCTGATTCTCCATCCTGATCAGTAGTTTCCTGAGCAGTAATTTGAGGTTGAGGTAGACATGTCAGAATTGGGGCAATCCTTTCGCAAAAACAAGGTAACCCCTCAAAAATACCCATGTGTCTTCTATTCCAGAGAGTATAGAAATCAATCAAAATCTACTCACCAATAAATTGGAACTCAAAGCGTGGAGACACTGGCAAGGCTGTCTCCTTATCTTGTATCTATGAAAATCCACACTTCCACCAAGCAGCAGAGTCAATTATCCCTGAGTCCTGTCTTTTTAGCTCCCATCCTGTGGGAAATAATGGAGGAGACCCATCAAGCCCAACATGATGACCCCACACCACCAGCAGGTCCAACAGATAAAACATCTGTACCAAGAACCATGATAGAGGGAGAGGTAATCCAAGCATCATATGTACCCAAATCTTAGTGGGAAACAACTTCTGGTGGTAAACTATGTTAAGAGATATTGAACAGTACTTTAAAAGATGCACAGTGTACACTCAGACCAAGCCCTCATGCAAACCACCTGCTGGGCTATTAGAACCACTCCACATTCTGCACCACCTCTGGTCACACAAAGCACTGTAATTCATTACTGATCTTCCTAACTCCCAAGGAAGCACCACTATTTTAACCATCATAGCCCACTTTTCCAAAGGGACCCTTGTCCCTTTACCCAAATTACCCATGGCCATGGAAATGGGAGAAATCCAGTTCAAAGAGGTCTTTAGATTACATGGCCTCCCCAAACATATATTGTCTGATTGGGAAGTTCAATTCACTTCTCAAATCTAGCAAGGGTTCTGCAAAAGGCTTAAAATGACATCAGTTTGTCTTCAGGCTATCATCACAGCCTAATGAACAGATGGAAAGGCTGAATCAAGAGCTTGGACTTTTCCTTAACACGTACTGCTTCAATAACCAACATGACTAGAGCAAGTATCACCCATTGTTTTTCCAACTTCCTCTTTTCCTCTGGTCTGGAGAACCCTCTAATGGTACTGTAGTGGATGACGGGATAACATGAAGTGAACATACCTGGGAAGTGGCCCATGTCAGACTGGAGAGAGCAGTGTGGCATCATAAGGAACAAGACAACTGTTACCACCGCCCACACCAACCCTTACAGCTGGGGCAGATGGTGTGCCTGTGAACCAGGGACTTCTCATCACACTATAAAATTACACCCACTTTGATGTCTCCCTCCTGAAACCCTGGCTGTCTCCTCCCTCTCGGCAGGTACCCGAAGCCAGATCACCTCCCCCTTTGAAGATTGAGGGCACACCAGCGTACACCTTCATAATGCTCCTTGACTCCAAGCAGTTGGAAAATATCATGTACTACCTGGTGGACTGTGAGGGCTATGGACCAGTAGTCACAGCCATCACACACTCCCCCCTTCTGGCATCTTGCTGGGACAGCAGGAGAGTTAGCCTGCCGTGATGTTTTCTTTGCCTGGCACATGCTGCACAGTGAAACGGTAGGCCTGCATTGCAAACTTTGGGACTGAATTGAGAGTCAATACAAATAAAGTCAATACAAAACCTGACAGTAGGCATTCTTTGGCACGAAGACCACTGAATGGAACCATTTGCTTCTTGAAGGCTCAATTATCCCCAAGCTCAGCATGAAGTTGACCTCCTCCTTCAAAACTATCTGCAGACATTCTGGGATTCTGTAAGTCATGCGTCTCACACAAGCATCAGCATTAAGCACAATATTATGTTCTGTCAGCTGTTTTTCCCCGTTATTATGTCATCCAAGATGGCAGCTAAGTCAGTTCATTGTTTGTGTGTCAGTATCTGAGGTCTGAGTTTTTATGTTTTTATGTGTGAATGAGTGGTATCTCCTAAGGACAAGATATTTCCTTCAGTCTGGGATCTCTGGATGATGTATTTTTACTAGATGTTATTGGATTACCACAGAACTCTAAATCTGGACTGTTTGAGGCCTAGGTCTAGCTGGAATCCACCTGCATTTATAGGAGCTAGAGCAGCACTTCATGGATCCTCTAAGTTGTACAGTGGATGCCAGATTTTCACTATTCTTCTTGTTTGTGCAGATTGCACTCATTGTGGTTTTTCTGCTCTATTTTAAATTTAAATCTGAATTAAGGTCTCCCTTTTGCTGCTGATTTTTGGAGTACGACCATGCTGACTGTGAATTAGCTTTAGAATCTTGGTGAGCTGGAATGATTGTGTTTCTCCTGGTCTGCAGAATTAACCATATCCACTGCTCAGATTAAGACTCCTACATTGCTAACTGGTCTGTCCAAAACAGCATTTAAGTTGACATTATGTGTTTTTTTTTATATTATTGATAGGCATTCAGTGCAACCCTGGATTCAATTAATTTAATTGGCACAACAGGGAGAGTGAATTCACATTGTTATACTCCACACATCTCTCAACTTCTCTGATGAAACTTATTGAGCTATATCTTTGATCAGTCCACTTTATCAATTGAAGATTTACCACACTCAAGTGCAAGTCAATGAGATCCTGTATTTTCAGAATCTAATGCTGTTAAATGACTATTTTACCATCTCAGAGGAATCTTTCTTGTAGTTTGCAGGTGATGGCAGTTCTGATAAATCATCTCTGTCAAACCAAAATAGCCATGTATTGTTATGCTTTTATTTATATTGTCTGGAAATGTTCAGCCCAATCCTGGGCCTACTACATGTATGCAATGTTCACGTACCCCCTCAGATTTTAAAAGTAGAACAGGACTTGGTTATATACATTTAAATGTTAGAAGTCTTGTCCCTAAAATGGAAATGATCAAGATCTGGGCAAATACAACAAAAGCTGATAGGTGGTAGAGTGGGTTGTCCACCAGTTGTAGGGTTGGCGGTTCGATTCCCGGCCCACATGACTCTATGTGCCGAAGTGTCCTTGGGCAAGACACTGAACCCCAAGTTGCTCCCAATAGCAGGCAAGTGCCTTGCATGGTAGCTCTGCTGCTATTGGTGTGTGAGTATGTGTGTGAATGGGTGAATGAGACACCGTGCTTTGTGAACCGTAAAGGTTAAAAGGCACTATATAAATGCAGACCATTTATCATCTATTTGAAACATGGCTTAAGAAATCAATTACATAATTTTTATTGAGGGTTACAATGTCTGTATAACTGATCAGGTTGGTAAAGGATTCAGGGTTGCTATGTATGTTAAATCCAAGCTTATTAGCTGTCAATCACTAAAGATAACCAGCCAACCAGGTCTTGGCTGTCAAAGTGGGTGTATCAAAGGATTTTCATATTGTTATGTCTCAGGGTGTAATTATTTTTATTTTCTTTTACTATTTATGTGCAGTTTTTTGTGTTTTGCTCTCTCTCGCTTTATCGCTGTCTCTCTCTCCTCCTCTCTCTCCTCAATGCAAAGCTGACTCTAGTTACCATCAACTGCTGGCTTGCTCTGATTGACTGCTGGAGGGAGAGCTGGTGGATAAGGCTGAAGAGTAAATGCAGTTTGGGGGGGCCTTTTATTTTTATTATTATTATTTTTTGGTTGTCATTGTCATCCAGGCTGCTGAGACTGTTTTCTCCTGTCCCAGACATTACTAGGTATGCTGTGGTTGTGTTTTTTTCTCTTCTTGTTGTTAGTGTACAGCATACTGTTTACTAAAGTAGACTTGGTAAGTTGTGGCTGCTCTGTTTTGTTAATTAAGTTCACTGACAGTCTTAGGAAGAGATTTAGGAAACTGTTAATAATTTTTGTTATTTTGGAAGCAGTAGGGTGGTGGATGCCATTTCTGTTACTGCCCATGTTTTCTCCTGTGTTTGGTTAGAGAGGGAGGAAGGGAAGACTTTTGTTCTTTTTTATTTTATTTATTTATTATTTATTTTCTTGAACGTTTAGAAAGTACTTCCCATAAGTCAGAACTTTTGTTTGTTATTTTGGCCTGGTCACTTCCTGAAGTCGTTCTGAAGCTTCCAGTTTTGCATTTTGAACTTAACAAATAAGTTTCCTTGTTACCACCTCCCTGACCCTAGACAGGGGAGGCATGTAACAATATCACTTTGGTTGGCGGTTATAGACCTCTGCCTCAAAGGATGCTTTCAAAACTGTTTCAGACATTTTACATGAATTAAACTACTCTGAATTCATCCCAATGGGTGTCCATTGTTCCCAATGGGTGTCCATTGTTCCCAATGGATGAGCTGAACCTTGTTCAGCTCATCAATGCACCAACAAGGTGAAATACCAAAGTACAACACAAATCTACCTTGCTTGATTTAATTATAACAAATACATCTCATAAATACACTTTAACTGGCAAGGACCTTAGTGATCATTGTGCAATTGTACAAAAAAACCCAAAAAAAACCAAGGTCATTTCATTTTTAAAATATATTTTAAATGCTTTGAAGAGCAGGCTTTTTTGCATGATTTGTGCTACAGTGATCTTAGCAGAGTAATTCTGATTCTGGATGTTGAACTGGCATGGGAATATTTTCATTCAGTCTTTTTGTCTATCTCTAATAAACATGTTCCCATTTAGAAGTTTAGGACCAGTGGTAAGGACAATTCTTGGTTCTCAGACAGTCTTCCAGAGCTAATTCGTTTAAGAAATGAATCATGGGCCCAAGCTAGATTTTCATACTCCTCTGCTGATTGGACTACGTTTTTAACGTTTTTTTACATTTTATTTTAATATGTGGAGGAAGGTGAGGGCGTGAGGAATCGTGGTGTTGGCTGTGCAGGGTGCAGTCTTTCTGGTGTGGGGAGTGGTGAGTAGGTTGAGGCAGGCTTGAGGCGGGACCCAGGGAGCGTGGTGCTGGCAGCAGGTACTGGCCAAGGGTGCAGCATAGCCAGGGAGAGTCTTCGTTGGCACTATCATCTTATGCGTCGGCCTCTGCAAAGTACAAAGAGACAAGTGTCAGCATTACCGCGACCGGAGAACTTGCTCACCTCTCTGTTCTGGTGCTGCCCTTTTAAACTCTCATGTCTTCCTGGAAAGAGAAGTCTTGTAATTACAAAAACCACCTGGTTACCCTGGCGTTAGTGTCCTTTGCTCTGGCCATCCATTGCAAAGGAGTGTGGTCGGTCATGTGGGTGAAGTGCCGACCTGCCAGGTAATACCGTAGCTCTTCTAAGGCCCATTTTACTGCCAGGGCTTCTCTCTCCACGGCTACATTGTCTCGGCAGGGGTTAGCTTTCGGCTCACATATAGGACCAGGTGCTCTTCTCCGTTGAATGTCTGAGACAGGACGGCTCCTAGCCCTGTCACAGAGGCATCGGTGTGGACCGTGAAGGGCAGGTTGAAGTCTGGATTCCACAGGATGGGAGAGCTGGTGAGGGCCTGCTTGAGGGCTTGGAATGCCTGCTCTGTTTCCTCAGTCCACCGCACCTGGTCCAGCTGTCTTTTCCTAGTGAGGTCAGAGAGGGGGGAGGCTAGAGAGTAGAGAAGAGATGTTAGACACAAACCTCCTATGGTATCCTGCCAACCACAAAAAGGCACGTACCTGTTTCTTTGAGGTGGCTTGGGGGTACTCTTTTACCACCTCTATCTTCTTTTCCTGTGGTTTGAGGAGGCCTCGGCTGATGCGATACCCCAGGTACTGTGCCTCGGTCAGCCCCAGATGGCACTTTCTCGGGTTAGCCATCAGCCCGGCCTTTCGGAGGCTCCCCAAGACTTCTCCCAGATGGTAGAGGTGTGGATAGTGACATCGTCCAGGTAGGTGGCTGCGAACTGCCTGTGCGGTGTTGGGACGATGTCCATCAGTTGTTGAAATGTTGCTGGGGCTCTGTGGTCATTGAAGGAGCGTGTCGGCTTTTGTGCACGTGGGCTGCATGCTCGCCGTCACAGTATGATGTTCTTTTTGTAGAATTCAGTGTTTGGTTTATGCCAGATGTAATGGGACCCCTGTCTTCCAAACAGTTCCACTTTCATCTCATCAATCCACAGAACATTCTCCCAAAAGGGTTGAGGATCATCAGGGTGTGTTTTGGCAAAAATCAGACGAGCCTTCATGATGTTCTGGGCTAGCAGTGGTTTTCATCTCCCCACCCTTCCATGGATGCCATTTTTGCCCAGTGTCTTTCTGATAGTGGAGTCATGAACAGTGACCTTTATTGATGCAAGAGAGGCCTGAAGTTCCTTTGATATTGTCCTTGGCTCTTTTGTGATTTCCTGGATGTGTAGTTGCTGTGCACTTGGAGGAATTTTGGAAGGTTGGACACTTCTGGGAAGGTTCACTACTGTGCCGAGTTTTTTCCATTTGGTGATAATGGCTCTCACTGTGGTTCTTTGGAGTCCCAGAGCCTTTGAAATAGCTTTGTAACCCTTCCCAGGCTGATGTATTTCAATCACCTTCTTCCTCATCATTTCTGGAATTTCTTTCAACTTTGGCATAGTGTGTTACTGGGTAAGACCTTTTAACTTCATGCTGTTGAAAAAGTTCTATTTGAGTGTTGATTTGGTTATTAAAAAGTTATCCAACACCTATCACCCATGTGAAAAACTAATTGCCCTGTTAAACTTAAAATCTGGTTGTGCCACCTTTAGCAGCAATAACTGCAACCAAATGCTTCCGATAACTGGAGATCAGTCTTTCACAGCACTGTGGTGGAATTTTGGCACACTCTTCTTTGCAGAACTGTTTTAGTTCAGCCATACTGGAGGGTTTTCAAGCATGAACTGCCTGTTTAAGGTCCTGCCACAGCATCTCAATTGGTTAAAGTCAGAACTTTGAGTAGGCCACTCCAAAACTTTAATTTTTCTTTTTTTTCCCTTTTTTTTTTCTGAGTCATTCAGAGGTAGACTCATGCCTATGCTTTGGATCACTGTCTTGCTGCATAATCCAGTTGCGCTTGAGTTTCAACTTACGGACTGAAGACTGAACATTCTCCTTTAGGATTTTCTGGTAGAGAGCAGAATTCACATTATCATTTAAAAACTGTATTTTGTGTTTACTCAGGTTGCCTTTGTTTTATCTTAGATTTTCTTTGAATTTTTTTAAAAACAATTTAGTATGAGAGATACACAAAAACAGAAATACTTTTTTTTTCCAGAGCACTGTACAGTGAGTATAGAAATATAATCACATTTTGTTGCTTTTCAGCCTGAAATGAAGATGGACACAGTTTTTGTTTTATCCAGCTGTATTTACTCAGTGCAACTTATAACATCCAAGCAAAAAATATAACACCAACATTTGCTTTAATTACAGCCTTTAGTCTGTTGGGATATGTCTCTACTAACTTTGCACATCTGGACTTTGCAATATTTGCCCAAACTTCTTTGCAGAACTGCTCAAGTTCAGTTAAATTTGATGGTGACCGTTTGTGGACTGCAGTCTTCAAGTCATTCCACAGATTTTCAATGGGGTTTAAGTCTGGGCTCTGACTAGGCCATGCAAGGACATTCACCCTTTTCTCCTTCAACCACTGTGTGGTCAGTTTTGCTGTGTGCTTTGGGTCATTGTCATGTTGGAGGGTAAATCTTCTTCCCATTGACAACTTTCTGGCAGAGGGCAGCAGATTTTCCTCATGAATTTGATGGTATTTTGCCCCATCCATTTTCCTTCTATCCTGACATGTGCTCCTGTCCCTGCTGCAGAGAAACACCCCACATAACAGGATATTACCTCCTCCATGCTTTACTGTAGGAATGGTGTTATTTGGATGGTGAGCTGTATTGGATTTCCGCCAGACATACCGCTTGGTGTTGAGGCCAAATAATTCAATTTTAGTCTCATCTGACCATAACACCTTTTTCCATGTGGCCTCAGAATCTTCAAGGTGCATTTTGGCAAAGCTCAGTTGTGGGTGTCTTTTTGTCTTGCAACCCTCCCATGCAAGCCACATTTGTGGAGAATTTGTGATATTGTTGTCACATGCACACAATGACCACTCTTTGTCATAAATTCCTGCAACTGCTTCAGAGTTGCTATAGGCCTCTTGGTAGCCTCTTTGACCTCTTGGTTTCCTCCTGGCTCTTTCATCCAGTCTGGAGTGACGTCCTGATCCAGGGAGGGTCCGTGTTGTACCAAATACCTTCCACTTCTTAATAATTGACTTCACTGTGCTTCTAGGCATTGATAAAGCCTTTGAAACTTTTTTGTATCCATCTCCTGACTTGTGCCTGTCCACAACTTTATCCTGGGGATCTTTTGACAGTGCCTTGCCACCCATAGTTCATTGTTTGCTTCAGTTGCACTACCAAGGACTGAAAAATGCTCCAGGAAAGCTCTTTTCATGCTGAGCTAATCAAAATGACCACGGCTGATCACAGTTGAATGGCTTTGTGTGCCATTAAGGTGATTAGTTACACCTGATTGAGTTTACAAGTCATTTTAGGAGGGGGGTGATCCTTTTTCCAACTCAGTGATTCTGTTTTTTTATTTATTATTTTTTTTCTGACATGTTGGTGTTGTATCCTTCACTTGGACGTTATTAGTTGCACTGAGTAAATACAGCCAGATAAAACAAACTGTGTCCGTCTTCATTTGTTGAAAAGCAACAAAATGTGATTCTTTTAAAGGGGGGTGATTCTTTTCTATACCCACTGTATATAGTTCTGCTGTGGGGAGCCGTTTCTCATCTCTGTGAACACAACATATGGGAAGTTTTTCACAGTGTCTGATCATATTGGTGGGGATTAAGTTCCTGCCTACCAGGTCACTTCCAGTATCTATTAATGCCATGAGTTCTTTGCCATTCACTTCAACTGCTGCCCTGACATTTCTGCCTTTACCTGTGGCACAAAAAATTGCTGGGCACATCACACATCTGGGTGAGTTTGGCATTGTTCTTAGGCCATGCTGGTTTTGTATGTCCTTCTTGGACACAGAAGTAACATATTGGCACTTTGCTTCTGGGTATAGCCATTACTGAATTGCCCCTTTCAAGAGGCTTACCAACACTAGTAATGGGGTTCTCCTGCTGGTGTGCTAGACCTGGTCTGCAGTTATCCTTCCACATGGCTTTCCATGTGTTGTAGCTCAAGAGCTGACTTTTCTTACAGGCAGCCACAAACACTTAAGCCAGCTGGGCTGTCTTTTCTGTGGTTCCACGGTCCTCTTCTTTGACCCACACCTGTAAATCAGGAGACAGCATTCAGAAGTATGGTTTCAGTATAATCATTTCACCTATTTCTTCTGGTGTCTTAGATCCATTTGCTATACAGATATTTTAGTCAGACATAGAGCTCCCGCAGACTCTCCAAAGGCTGAACGGCTGCACTAATAATTATGTCAATGGAAGGTCCTCACAAGGATCCAAAAAATAATGCTCTTTAGCACACATTTTAGCATGGCCCAAAAAAGAACATAATAAGACCATAAAAAGAACCTAAAATTGACTATAGGTCATGATCCATATTAGTGTGTGTTTAAGGTACAACCTTTTCTTTTTCTGTAGCATATGTAGCACAAGCACAAGTTTTATTGGGGGTACTTCATTCTGCATTGTGCATCTGAAGTGAAGTGCAAGTTAACTCTGGATCAGACACCTTTAGGATCTAACCCTAACCCTTAACACTTACTAAGCCATACTGTTCTTGTCTGGTGTCATCCATCAAATAATGATTGTGTATTACATGCACAAATCTTGCCGAGAATAAATGGTGACCAATTACATCAGCTAAGAATAAAACAGGCTTATACTCCCAGGACAAATGCACAAACACATACATCACACTTTAGTGAACCTTACTTGGATGATGTTAGTCTCCCGATATGCAGCAGACTCTGATGCACTCTCTGGTGTTCAAGAATAAATGTCCCACTGGATGCAAAATCCAAATCCAGATAGGGGAATGTGCTAAATGGTTCTGCTGTGTAAACTGGCATTCCTAAAAGGTCACTGAGTGAGCTTTTTTTGTTTTCAATTACAGCACAGCTCTGGTTTCTTCTGAATAGTGGATCAAGAGGTCTCCATTCCATCCTGTGGCATAAACACCCAAATGGACAGCTATATTTCTGCCTCTGCCCTCATGTCACCACAAAAACATCTTAGCAGTCTGTGTGTGTGCTTGTCTACTATGACTTTATGTCGTGCTGTCGGTCTGTTTTACAGCATCCAAACAGAAACTTTCCAGCATATTTGGATACAAATTGTAATAGCAGTGCCTTCATTGTGCATGGATACGACTCACATTTGATACTTTTATTTAGATCACCAGCATTAGTCATTGTGAATCATTTGATCAGATATTATCCTGAACTGCATGTTTCAAGTAATTTGTCACAGATGCATGGATGCACAAGCTGTTGGCCTTGCAGATCATTTTGAGCAACAGAAGTCATTCAAAATGGCAAAATTAGGATAATCTTCAAAATAGAGGATGGATTTACAGTAAAAGTTAAACGTTCTACGTATATGCTTCCTTTGTTTAGTACAGAGCCCTCCACTAATATTGGCACCCTTGGTAAATATGAGCAAAGAAGGCTGTGAAAAATTGTCTGTATTGTTTAACCTTTTTGGGGCGGCTGTGGCTCAGGTGGTAGAGTGGGTTGTTCACTAATCACAGGGTCGGCACTTCGATTCCTGGCTCACATGATTCCACATGCCAAGTTGCTAGCACCTTGCATGGCAGTTCTGCTGTCACTGGTGTGTGAGTGCATGTGTATGTGAGAATGGGTGAACGAGACACAGTGTAAAGTGCTTTGTAGAACCGCTAAGGTTAAAAGGCGCTATATAAGTGCAGATCATTTACCATTTTGATTTTTTGTTTAAAAAAAAATCACTAAATGCTTTCATGGATATCAAACAATTGCAAACAAAACACAGGTTTATCCAAAAAAAAATAAAAAATCTTGGGTTAGGGAGAGGCACCCTCTCTCTGACTCTTTTCTGATAATGCCTGATGAGGTTGGAGAATACATGGCAAGGGATCTGAGACCATTCCTCCATACAGAATCTTTCCAGATCTTTCAAATTTCGAGGTCCACGCTGGTGGACTCTCCTCTTCAGTTCACCCCACAGGTTTTCTATGGGTTTCAAGTCAGGGGACTGGGATGGCCATGGCAGGACCTCGATTTTGTGGTTAGTAAACCATTTTTGTTTTGATTTTGATGTAAATTTTGGATAATTGTCCTGCTGGAAGATCCAACCACGGCCCATTCTAAGCTTTCTGGCAGAGGCAGTTAGATTTTCATTTAATATCTGTTGATATTTGATAGTCCATGATGCCATGTATCCTAACAAAATGTCCAGGTCCCAGGCACGGAGTGGCCATTGGGAAGTTTGGGAATTTTCCCGGTGGGCCGGTCTTGTGAAGGTCGGTCTTTTTTTCCTAACCCCGGCATTATATAGCCTATATACAGATATTCAGTAGGTTTCATTGTTTTACATATTAGCTTAACACAAACAATAAAAAGGAACAGATTGTGTTTTTTTTTTTTTTTTTTTTTTTTTTTTTTAAATTAATGATTAGTTGGTCGAGAAACATGTCAGTCTGAATTTGGTGTATCAAATTGGGGCCGCTTGACAGCAAATTCCCGGGCTCTGGCAGAAAAAACAGCCCCAAAACATTAAAGAGCCACCACCATATTTAACCATGGGCATGAGGTACTTTTCCATATGGCTACCTCTCTGTGTCTGCCAAAACCACCTCTGGTGTTTATTGTCAAAAAGCTCTATTTTGATTTCATCTGACCATAGAACCCGATCCCATTTGATGTTCCAGTAGTGTCTGGCAAACTGAAGATGCTTGAGTTTGTTTTTGGATGAGAGTAGAACCTTTTTTCTTGAAACCCTTCAAAACAACTTGTGGTGATGTAGGTGACTTCGGATTGTAGTTTTGGAGACTTTCTGACCCCAAGACGCAATTAACTTCTGCAATTCTCCAGCTGTGATCCTTGGAGATTTTGTGGCCACTTGAACCATCTTCACAGTGCGTTCACGTCCAATTCCAGGTTGAGTCATAAAATTTCCAGTTGACTGGAACTTCTTAATTATTGCCCTGATGGTGGAAATTTTCTTATAGCCACTTTCCATTTTGTGAAGCTCAACAACCTTTTGCCGCACGTCACAGCTATACAGCGGTGGACAGTAATGAATTACATTTACTTAAGTACTGTACTTAAGTACACTTTTTGAGTATCTGTTCTTCATTTTTTCTGGGAACTTGTGACTTTAACTTCATTACATTTGAAAGACAAATATCGTACTTTTTACTTCACTACATTTCTACCAAGGTCCTCGAGTCAAAAGTCGTTACTATGTAGCAGCTTTGAAAATCAGTGGAATTTTTTTTTCTTCAATAAATAATGATTGGTTTTTTGCAGGTGACAGACAGCCTATAAATATTCACTCTTGTAGGGTCACGTGTCATGAACTTCAATGATTTCCCAGCATTTTTTGAACACTGATCAGTTGGCAAAATGGAAGAAGATGGTTCCTCGGCGTAGTGCGCACACCCATGGGCATACTTAAAAAAGTATGTTCCAGTTTTCTGAAAAGGTCAAAGATTCTTTTCGTTTTAAATGTTTGCTTTGTTTGCCTAAAACAAAGCAAATCACAGCCTTCAAAAACTCTCCGTCCAACCTGCAGAAGCATATTGAGGTATGTAAACTTTTAATTTTTTGTGAAAGCTTGAAATTGTCTGTGCTTTAGAGCTAAAGTTTCAGTATGAAGTATGGTCAGCCAAATGATTTATGGATTTGCCCGCCAAGTTGCCATAGCCTTGTGGATACACTGCTTATGCATAGGTAAGGTTCGACAATAACGTTAGTTAGCATGCAAAAGCGTGAATTCAAATGTATTTTTTTGTTACCTTGCATAATTACTATAGTTATGTGTAGAACTGCACGATTAATCATAAAAAGATTCAAACACCCACATGATCTCTTTCCTAAATGATAATGATTCGCCTGTCTTTTAAACCTTTTGACAAAAATCACCCCGGAACATTCAAATCTGCGTTGGTGCTGACGCTAAGCCAGAGAGAGCAGTTATCATTTCTATATGCTTAGTAACATTCTAAAAGCTCTTTATTCCACAGATACTACAAGCTAGTTAGTGTATTCAGTAGGTTGTTTCAGAGGCATATTGTAAGTATTACATACAACAATAATAAAACAATGTGTTGACATGAAAAGGAAATTTACTTTTGATACTGAAGTACTTTTAAAAGCAAGTACTTCTGTACTTTTACTTAAGTAAAAATCTGTCTTTATAACTTTCACTTGTAATGGAGTAATATTTGACCAGTAGTATCTGTACTTTCACTCAAGTAATGGAGTTGTGTACTTTGTCCACTTCTGCAGCTATATTTCTTGGTCTTACCCATTGTTATGAATGACTGACTATGGGAATTTGGCCTATGTGTTACCTCATATTTATACCCCTGTGAAACAGGACGTAATGGTTGAACAATTTCCTATTCCTAGTCACCCAGGTGTACTAAAAAAAAAAAAGTAAAATATCAGTGGGAATATACTTCAAATATATTTTTCTCACATGAGTTCATGGGGTGCCAATAATTGTTGCACACCTATATTTAACAAAAAATAAAAAATTAAAATAAATATTTTTTGGATAAACCTGTGTTGTTTTCACTTGTTTGATATCCATGAGAGCAGAGTATTTTTGTGAATAAAATATCAAAAGGTTAAACAATAGACAATTTTTTTCACAGCCGCCTTTGCTCATATTTACCAAGGGTGCCAATATTAGTGGCGGGCACTGTAGTTCTTGCAGTTCCATGACAGAATATGCATATAAAGTTCAGTGCAAAAGTATTCATACTCTTCATACAAAATAAAGAAGACAAAGAAATTTCTGACAAGACATTTAATGCTAGGGTTTTAATAATAATAATAATAATAACAATAATAATAATAATAACTATTATTATTATTATTATTATTATTATTATTATTCTAATTAATTAATTAATTAATTAATTAATTAATTAATTAACTAACTTATTTATTTTTACAAATAATCCTTAATTATTAGAAGGGACAAATGTGGTCAAATATTAAATATCCCTTTTTTTAATGTGACAGTCACTCTAGCTTTTTTTCCCTTGACTTCACTGGTTCAGACAGCAGGTGGTACTCTGGCACTACTGGGAGTCTTGTAACAATTGTTTTCTCAGGGCCAGCTTAACTTTTTTATTTTCAGAATTCTTTATGACTAAGTTGTATAAACTAATTTCCATAAATGTTCTGTGACAAAACATATTTGAATAAATTGCACTTGAGCAAAGTGCTGCATAATGGCCACATTTTCTATTTTTGCATTCCACTGACCACCAATAAAGTATCCTACTACCTTTTTGGACACACTTTTTTTTTTTTTTTTTTTTTTGTGCTTTTCCAAGAATTTTTCTTATGTCATGAGGTCATGTGGTTCCTTGAGTCACTTAATCATCTTCTTCTTTGGTCCCTAGCTGGCGACAGGGCAAGGTTGCTTCCGGAGCCAGTACGCTGCTGTGGGTGCTGCTGGATTTTGAACTTCACTCATGATGCCTTTCCATCCTATACGATCCACGGCAATGGCCTTGGCATCCTTGATTTGCTTGGACCATGTCTTCTTTGGTGCAGATCTTTGCACATTCCAGTCCACTGGTTGTTGCTGCCAGAGAAGCTGATATGGTATCCGAGTGGTGTTCATTCTGCAGATGTGCCCAAACCACCTCAGTCATCTCTATTGGATCTTCTCTTTGATCATCGGCTGGTTGCCACATAGTCACTTAGTAGCAACTCTGTTGTAAAAGATCATGTTGGAAAAACTAATTGAGTGCCATCAATACCAAGAAGAAAACCAAACAGGAATCAACCATGCCCTCAATCCTCTTTCTCTGTACTTATTATTATTTCTCTGTTCTTATTGTTCTTATATCAGAACCTCCCTGAGAACCTTTCTCCAAACTGTCAGGCATACAGGTGCATCTCAATAAATTAGAATGTTGTGGAAAAGTTCATTTATTTCAGTAATTCAACTCAAACTGTGAAACTCGTGTATTAAATAAATTCAGTGCATACAGACTGAAGTAGTTTAAGTCTTTGGTTCTTTTAATTGTGATGATTTTGGCTAACATTTAACAAAAACCCACCAATTCACTATCTCAACAAATTAGAATATGGTGACATGTCAATCAGCTAATCACCTCAAAACACCTGCAAAGGTTTCCTGAGCCTTCAAAATTGTCTCTCAGTTTGGTTCACTAGGCTACACAATCATGGGGAAGACTGCTGATCTGACAGTTGTCCAGAAGACAATCATTGACACCCTTCACAAGGAGGGTAAGCCACAAACATTCATTGCCAAAGAAGCTGGCTGTTCACAGAGTGCTGTATCCAAGCATGTTAACAGAAAGTTGAGTGGAAGGAAAAAGTGTGGAAGAAAAAGATGCACAACCAGCCGAGAGAACCGCAGCCTTATGAGAATTGTCAAGCAAAATCAATTCAAGAATTTGAGTGAACTTCACAAGGAATGGACTGAGGCTGGGGTCAAGGCATCAAGAGCCACCACACACAGACGTGTCAAGGAATTTGGCTACAGTTGTCATATTCCTCTTGTTAAGCCACTCCTGAACCACAGACAACGTCAGAGATGTCTTACCTGGGCTAAGGAGAAGAAGAACTGGACTGTTGCCCAGTGGTCCAAAGTCCTCTTTTCAGATGAGAGCAAGTTTTGTATTTCATTTGGAAACCAAGGTCCTAGAGTCTGGAGGAAGGGTAGAGAAGCTCATAGCCCAAATTGCTTGAAGTCCAGTGTTAAGTTTCCACAGTCTGTGATGATTTGGGGTGCAATGTCATCTGCTGGTGTTGGTCCATTGTGTTTTTTGAAAACCAAAGTCACTGTACCCGTTTACCAAGAAATTTTGGAGCACTTCATGCTTCCTTCTGCTGACCAGCTTTTTGAAGATGCTGATTTCATTTTCCAGCAGGATTTGGCACCTGCCCACACTGCCAAAAGCACCAAAAGTTGGTTAAATGACCATGGTGTTAGTGTGCTTGACTAGCCAGCAAGCTCACCACACCTGAACCCCATAGAGAATCTATGGGGTATTGTCAAGAGGAAAATGAGAAACAAGAGACCAAAAAATGCAGATGAGCTGAAGGCCACTGTCAAAGAAACCTGGGCTTCCATACCACCTCAGCAGTGCCACAAACTGATCACCTCCATGCCACGCCGAATTGAGGCAGTAATTAAAGCAAAAGGAGCCCCTACCAAGTGTTGAGTACATGTACAGTAAATGAACATACTTTCCAGAAGGCCAACAATTCACTAAATATGTTTTTTTTTATTGGTCTTATGAAGTATTCTAATTTATTGAGATAGTGAATTGGTGGGTTTTTGTTAAATGTGAGCCAAAATCATCACAATTAAAAGAACCAAAGACTTAAACTACTTCAGTCTGTATGCATTGAATTTATTTAATACACGAGTTTCACAATTTGAGTTGAATTACTGAAATAAATGAACTTTTCCATGACATTCAAATTTATTGAGATGCACCTGTATTATATACAGGCTTTGCCACAGAGTAGCTGCCACAGACAAGTGCCATGTTGATCCAAAATGGTGGAAATAAGGGCTTCAAGTTTATGAAAAATACTAGCTAAATCTGAGGAACCGATTAGTGTTCCAGTCATACACTGCCCTTGAGAAGATTGTGCAGATGTGCTACATAAGAGACCAACTCTCTGAGGTTTGGGTTGTCAGTAAGAAGTCTTGAGGAAGAAACCTTGAGATTAACCAGACTAAAAAAGGGAGCTCATAGTTCCAGCTGCTTCTTTCTCTGGGGTTGTTGGTGTAATCAGTTGCGTTATTTCAAGCTTCAGCAGTGAAACAAACACCATTAGGTCACCCTGGAGTTAACCAATATTTCATAATTTCTGCTGGCTATGTATTTTGGCAGACATTTAACTTGGTACTTAAGTTACATACAGTATACTGTATATACATTTACGTATATGTTAGACATCTAAGGCCATTGACAATCTGTCACTGGGGATTGTCCTACATTGATACCGTAAATACTTCTTAAAAACAGTTTATGCCCAAGACATACCCTTTCTTCAGTGGATAATCTTAGCTGGATAATATAGACTTAAGAACTGTTGCTACAATCATAAAGAAAATCCTGTTCTCATCCATGGACACTTATTCACAATATGCTCATACATAACATAATTTTAACTTTAAAGCTTTACATAATGTTTGACTTTACAGTATACAGTTGTAGAAGCATGACTTATAATTCCACTATCCGCTGTCACCCTGAAGAGGATGGACTCCATTTGAGTCTGGATCTTCTCAAGGTTTCTTCCTCATACCATCAATCACCTCTGCTTTGGTCATTAGGGATCTAAACTTACATCCAGATTTCTGTAAAGCTGCTTTGTGACAATGTGTTTTTTAAAGTGCCACACAAATAAAACTGAATTTATTTGAACCATTTTGTAACAGTGGGCATGAGGCAGGCCTGTTTAGCTGTCTTTGCTTTATATAGAAATAAGTAGAAAAACATGTGGAATGTTAGTGAATCCCAAATATTTACAGTAGATTGGGCAAAGCTAGCTAATTAATTTTTGTTGTTGCATATTAGGTTTGCAAGCATGCACCATAATTTAAAAAAGAAAAAAAAAAAGAAAAAAAAAAGCATTCATAAATGGTAAGCCATATTTTGGTATTACTAAAGCATTTACAGTACTTTTTCAAAAAAACACAAATTTGCAGAACTCCTTCATTATTGGTACTTTGCCTTTCCCTAACCACAGCAATTCTTGAGCTATCAAAATGAATTCAATTAATCTGTGTATGTCTGCACTCACCATCCCAGTAGAGTAAATAGTAAGGTCACATTTTGGTGTTCCCCTGTTGACACTTGTACTAGGACAGACTTGTATAACCTGACACTCAGACAGACCATTTTTTATGTATTGGCAAATATTGCTATAACATGGATCAAACTCAATAAAATGTTTCATTTTTAGTGGCGGAAGACAGCAATAGAAGACACAGACAAAGAGAAAAAGAGAAATAAAAAGGGGGAACATCACTTCTTGTGGTATGTGCTCTCTCCTATTGCACAGATGAGAAGACGTGGCAGCACCATGTGATGTGGATCTAGCACAGACAGCTGATAATTGATTTTCCCCATCACTCTTCAGTCAGGCTGTTCATTGTGGTCTGCTGAAGGATGGCATGTGATGTCTTAGCACAAACAAATATTTTTGAAACATCAAGATCAGGTCATAGACTATCTGTATGCACTCACCATCTACTTTATTTTGAACACCTATAACCCTGCTCATTCATGCAATTATCCAATCAGCTAAACATGTGGCAGCAGAATGAATAAAATCATGCAGATACAGGCCAAGAGCTTCAGTTAATCTTCACAATTACATCCGAATGGGGAAAATTGTGATCTCAGTGACTTTGACTGTGGCATGGTTGTTGGTGCCAGATGGGCTGGTTTGAGTATTTCAGAAACTGCTGAACTCCTTGAATTTTCATGCACAACAGTTCTCTAGTTTTTACACAGAATGGTGCAGAAAACAAAGAAACAAACAAAAAACCTCCAATGAGTAGATGGCCAGTGAGGATAGGTACATGCGAAACAAAACGCATTCATTTTTATGTATATTTAGAATGTCCCTTCTAATTGCCCTGATTTGTGTCTTTATTTAGGATGTGACTGTGTGCAAATTGTTTAGGGCCTCAGTGTGCTTAGAGGAGAATGAACAGATGTACCACTTGCCAGATTCCGAAAATAAAAGTTGTTTTTAGTGATCGAGCATTTTGGACTTTCTATTTCTGCCTTTAAGTGTAACCTTATATTTGTTTATTTGAATTCAGGTTTAAAGTTTTAGTCCAATTAACATACCTTTCTCATGTTCCCAAACACTTGTGCACCCATTTCCACAAAAGTCTGAGTCCACTATTAATAACTTTTTCTCTTTTTACATTATCAGTTACATAAAAAATACAATATTTTGCAAATTATACTCCTGACACAAGATTACATCATTCCTTACTAATTATAAGACTATGACATTAGCCAGAGGAGTTATTATTGAAAGTCTTTTTTTACTGAAATCAGTAGTGACAAATAGGGCAGTGGTAGCTCAGTAGTTAGCACTTCTGACCGGAAGGTCATGAGTTTAAGTCCCAGCACCACCAAGCTCTGGATAAGGGCGGCTGCCAAATTCCATAAATGTAAAAGTAAGTTACTTGTAATGAATAGAAAACAGCATTAATTTAGTCAATATCTAGTGTTAAGAGACAACTGCAAAAATTAACAGTGTTAAGAGTATACATTAAGTGTTTATTTAAATGAAATAAACTACTTAAATGAAATATATGGTGCCACAATAGTCTTTAAAATAAGAGTGTGAACAGTATAAAACCTTTTCCCCATACAGCTAAAAAAAGACTTCCTGGTAGTGCATGCAGCCTTTTGGACCGGAGTGTATGCAATCATAAATACTCCATATATCAAATTTCAAGAATGATAAGAGGTGTGTCAAATGTGGTAATGGGGACATGTCTGTCAAACACATTCCTGCTGAGGGGGGTGACCTGTTTTTCTTCTTTTTGCATTTCGGCTGCTCCTGGCTGCAGGTTTGATTGAGTGCATATGGAGATGCAAATGTGTGTGTGCACATGCATGAAAGTATATGGAAAAAGTAAGTCTGTGTTTTACTTGTGAGTAAATGAGTGTAGACATAAAAACGTGTCTGTCTCGTTAACTGTGTGTTTGTGTGTCTGTCTTTGAGAATGTGAGTGGCAAACTAATACAAATGCCTTCCACGCTGGCTGCTATTTCTGGAGAGGAGGCACGCGACCCTGGAACCCTGTTTGGCGCACACACACACACACACACACACACACACACACACACACACACACACACACACACACACACACACACACACACACACAAATGGCTCATTCACTTTTTAAAAAAATTGCAGGTTTTTTTTTTTTTTTTTTTTTTTTTTAAATGCAGTTCTTCATGGGGGACAGCCAAATGTCCCCACAGGGTCAACACTGTCACGTATTTCTGTCATTATAAAGAGATAAAAACACACATGCCTACTCATAGTGCAGTTGGGAAAATAAACAGTTATGTGCTCATCCTGACTGTTGCAGAACATTGCATGTCCTGCTGTGTTTTTGAGGTTGTTCTCTGCATCATGGACACTACTTTGGCCTGTCATTTGAATTGCACAATAGTAAACCTGAGATTTAAGGGATAAGGGGAAATATTCTGGGTGACTTGCATGAGGACTGCACATTAATTTCGTTTATATGCTGAAAAAAAGCATGAGCTGTCTTAATATTATGATATAATGTGACTGAACATTGACCCTAGGAATCGTGGCTAGACATTGCTGGCATCATCTGCAGCCCTGCACCAGACAGAAAGGACAATAGTGTGCTGAAAAACAGTTGGTGCTCCACTTTATGTATTATTGTAATAAAGACCAGGCCTTAGATTTGAAAGGGGCATTGTTGTACTGTCCTGGCTTGATGCTCAGGTCTTGAACAGTAAAAAGAAATTTCACTGACATGTCACAGTATGAGCAAATTGTTGCCCTATGCCAGCAGTTGCCAACCTATGCTAACAGTTGCTGAGATATCATTCATCAGGCCTGCATTTGGACACTGGGTCTTTAATTAAAACAAAAACAGGATTAAGTACATCCTTTGTTTTTACACCTCTTCTTACCCCCTCATGCCCTTGGTTTGCAAACCTGTTTTTTAAAGAGAAAATTCACTCATACACATTGTAAAACATAAGGTACCTGTAAATCAGGTGACTTGTGAAAATGATGATTGATCTATGCTTGATCTAACGTTCTTAAAAAAAAAAAAAAAAAAATCACCTGTGTTGTCTCATAACATTTGTAAGATGTTATTGAAATCTTCATCTGTCTTGTTTCTCAGATATCGGATCGGATCAAATCACAACCCTGTTGTAACAGGGGACAATATAAAATATTACCCAGAAACGGTAGAGAAAGTAAATGCTAAACCTGGCATGAGAATGTGCTGTGACTAAAAAGTTTGTGGTAACTTTTTATTCCTCTGCATGCATGTGTCTTAGCATGCGATGACTACCTTTGAATCTGCATTCTGTAACTTCTCAGTGGTGTGTGGGAATTGTGGCTGAGAGTTAAAATATTCAAAAGATTTCCTGGCATTACAGTGCAAGAGACTTAAAGAGAATTAGCCAGTTTGTATCACTAGATTGTAAAGAAAAGATGAGATCAACAACCTCCAGACGGATCTAATTAGTACAGAAGATTCTCATTATGTCAGAGTATCATTATCATAACAGAGCCCTGTATCCAGATCTAAAGCACAGCATTAATTTATTTTACATAATTAGTCAGTGAACAGGAAATGTATCACCATCATGACAAATGAGTGAAATTTCCATGATACTATTATGGCATGGCTATGTCAGTCTTTTGACACACAGTTTAAGTTTAAGTTCAGCACTGAGTGTTAAGCTGTCACTACTGGACCCTTGAGCAAGGCCTTTAACCATATTTGCTCCAGAGGTGTATACCTGACCCTGCACGCTGACCTAAACTTTCTAACAAGCTATGATATGCAAAGAAAAAAATTAATTTCACTGTACTGTAATGTATACAGTATGCAACAAATAAAGGATTTCTTCTATTTTTTTCTATTATATTCTATTATATATCTGTAGTGTTAAGCAAGTGAGCATCAGTCATATAAGGTATGTCAACTAAAATTTGTAAAGGTCCAGTTAAAATTAAATTTAAAATTATTTGCTTTACAAAAGTCCAGATAAGCAACTACTATGAATGAATGGAAACAGTTATGTTTTAATGCCGTTAATAATTAGTTTATGGCTATAAACAAGATGATTCAAAATGGGTATGTTTTGTTTTGTAGTGGTGACATCTGTTTTGAACTTGATGCAGGGAGAATAAATACATGTTTTACTGTCCAGTTGTCTTTAAATACCCTGTTTTTATCATCAACTTTTTCCCATTTACCCAGAGAGGTTAAATAGGAAGAATCTATGAATTCTCCTTTTCTGACCTAATGTCTTTGAGATCTGCTACAGAAGCTGTGCTGGTTCATATATAGAAAACTAAAGTCACTGAACTATGGCCTGGTTTTTCAAACGTTTATCAGCTCTGCTCCCGTATTGTTTAGGTACGTGGTTTGGTCCACTGAAATATTTTGCTGGGTCCGCATCCGGACTACGGTCTGCCAGTTGAGGACAGCTGGTATAGATAATAATATCTCATAAAGTAGTTGCAGCATGTCTACTGAAATACATGTATGCTAAAGATAAAAAAAAACAAAAAAAAAACATGCTGGCCTACTTTTAAAGGAACAAACATACTGGTAAGAATCAGAGAACATTGAAAATAATCCTTGAAACAAGTCTTTTAAAAATATTCTAGTAATTTCCAAATAATTGTAATCTAGTAATTAACCAAATAATTGTATACTTGCACTTTTGCTATATTGTTATTTGCCATTTAATGCCAAACTCCAAAATATAAAGTTATTATAAAGTAAAGATACAGTATATAATATGTGATTTACAAAAAGCTATTATACTGGGCTGTTTGAAAATTATCCACATCTAGTTTGTTTCTCTTATGAGATTACACAGTCGCTGAGCCCTCACTGTTTGCTCCTCAGGTGGCTAGAGGTTGGTATTGCACACCTGTCGAGCACACCAGACAGGGTGGTGATTTGTATGTGATTGCTACAAGAGTCCATGTGGTCCAGCGGTGATCTGCCTAATATGCCACAACCCGACAATAGACCACAGGAGAGGAAGGAAATATGTTTACAGTGCCTCAGCTGCCTCCCAGGTCAGTTTGTACAGACTCCATGTAACCTCCATGTTATTTAGATAGCTCATGACCTTTTTCAGGTGAGTACAAATACTTTTATTGCCAAAGAGTTGTATTTTTGTTTTCTCTGACCAGAGTATATTGTTCCATAAGTGGTCTGATTTGTCCAAAGGTTTTTAGATTCTTCTTTTGCGGAGGCGTTTTTATGGGGTGTAGGAATGGAGGTGATTGCGGTGCAGTTCATTGCTTATTGTTCTCTGTGTAACTGTTGTTCCTGCTGCTTTCAGGTCAGCCTGAAACTCTTTTCAAGTGACTGCTGGCTTCTCTCTTACATTCCTTCACCTTTACTACTACCTATTGCTACTTGTTGTGTGAAATAATCCCAACCAATGGCAACATCTTTTTAAAATTTTTGCAGCATTTATATCTAGAGCTTGATTTATTTTTATGTAAACTTTAAATAACCATAAATAAAAATGTGCCCAAACACTTATCTCCCCTTACTGTAAATATACTGTATTTATTTAGCTCATTTTAATATAGAATACCATCATTTATATTCCTTACCACAATTCACCATTATATTCATAAATACCATCATACAGGTCTTTAAAACTAGAATGAAGTCCACATTTGGACAATTGTAATTAGTAAGTAATTTTGTGTGTATACAGTTTTAGCTTGTTTTTAAATCTTTTAGTGTGTTCTGAAGTTACTGATTCATGAAACTTTTGACAAAGTGTTTCAGAGGTCTCTCAGGAGAGAAATACATCTCCACAGAATTAGCAGTATGTAGTATGTAGAGGTTGAATAAATACTAACTGCTCTGTTCCATGAGTCTAATGTGTGTATTTCCAGCTACATCTGTACAAAAAGCAGTTAGTGCACCATTCTGTAAAATGCAAAAATCCAGACATTTATATATAGAGAAGGATATTTAAAGAGCATATTTGATATATAGATAGGATAAGTTATATTATGTATGTTTGCTTACGATTTACATTAAAGGGCTGGACCCAGTTTTGAGAAAGAATCACAGCCTTTAAGGAAACTATAAGTGTATGTTGTTGCTCCAAGTAATTTGCTGTTTAATGGAAAACTTACTTTCTTGTGATGTTTGGTAAATGCATTATTTCTTTATGTTTTCTTCAGAATCACACAAATGTATTCAGTAATATAACTTCCCCGTGGAACCTCCTAGAACTAGCTATGCCAAAAACAGTAAAATACAGTGCTTCACATTTGCTTCTATAAAATGTATTCTAAATGCATGTTAAATCATTTTAAAAACAAAGTATGCCATGCATACATTAAGAACTCTATATTCAGTATTCATATTCATAATAGTAGTAATATATTTGCATGTTACTGTTACTACATATGTATTCATAACTACATAATTTTTTTGTGTATTAACAAAGACCATGCATCTTTTCTTTGTAACTGTTTTGATTCCTGTTTTGGTGACTGGCTGCTTTTACCTCTTGCTTCCCAGAATCCCTGGCTTTCTAAAGAACTAATAATTAATGCTTCCCATTAGCAATATCGGCATGTTTTGAATCCTTCATGCAGTGTTCTGTCTGTTGAGTTTAAGCCATCATTAGAATGCCCTGTTTTTACGACTTTTTATGTTGTAAACTTGGTGGCATAAAGTTTCCAAGGTCTCTTATCAGTAATGCTTACTGGCAGTGTCACCAGTTGTCATGATTGCGGACGAGATTAATCGTGCTGGATTGTGTTTCAAGCCTTACAGAAAACCTATTACAGATAATATGTGAATAACTGGATCTTAAAAAAGCATTGCACATATACAGTCTTTTCTGAATGTATTAGAATGGCAAACTATATAGGTCAACTATATTGTTTTTTGCTATACACTGAAGACATTTGGGTTTGAGTTCAATATGAATGAATATTAGATGGTAGATCAGAATTTCAGCTTTCATTTCCTGATATTTGTGATTTGTTAAACAGTTTAGAACTTGGCACCTTTTCTTTGAACCCATCCATTTTTCAAGTGATCACAAAATACTGGAACATGTGACTGACAGGTATTGCCCAGTAGTGCCCTGTTAGATTGAGTGTTTAAACAATTAATAGCTCTGAATGTGTACTCTTGGTTTGAGCCCTGGGTTTTGCCTGTGAAGACTGCATTTGTTGTTAAAAAGGATAGCCCAAGAGCAATTTTGAAATGGAGGAAAGAGAGACAATGTATCAGAGCCATTGCACAAGCATTGGGCATAGCCAGTAATTAGCCAACAATTTGGAAGGTCCTGAAAAAGAAAAAAAAAATCCAAACACTGTACTAACAACCAGACAGCGAACAGGTCAGCCAAGGAAAACAACACCAGTTGATGACACAAACATGAGCTGTGAAGAAAAACCTGAAAACAACAGTGAGTGATGTCACTAACCACCTCCATAGGGCAGGGATGAAGGTATCACAATCCAGCGTTCGAAGAAGACTTTGAGAGCAGAAATATTGAGGCCATAGAACCACTCATCAGCAGTAAGAATCAGAAGACCAGATTGGAGTTTGCAAAGAAATACAGAGATGAGCCAGAAAAATTCTGGAACCAGGATTAACCTCTACCAAAGTGATGGAAAGGCCAAAGTGTGGAGAAAGAAAGGATCTGCTCATGATCTAAAACATATGAGCTCATCAGTCAAGCATGGTGGAGCTTGCATGGCTGCTTCTGGAACAGGCTCACTAATCTTTATTGATGATATAACTCATGATGGTAGCAGCAGAATTAATTCAGAAAAAATTCTGTCTGCCATTTTATAGAGAAATGCATCCAATCAAATTGGGAGGAACTTCATCATGCAGCAAGACAATGACCCATACACACTGCTAATATAACAAAGGACTTCATCAGGGGAAAGTGTAAGATTTTAGACTGGCCAAGTCAATGACCAGACCTTAACCCAATTGAGTATGCATTTCACCTCCTGAAGAGGAGACTGAAGGGAGAACCCCCTTCATACAACAACAACTTAAAGAAGTTGCAGTACTAGCCTGGAAAAGTGTCACAAAATATGAATGTAACAGTTTGGTGATGTCAGTGGCCCACCGAGTTGATGGAGTTATTGCAAGCAAGGGATATGTAACCAAATATTAAGTTTTTTATTTTTATTTTTTAAAATTACTTTAAGAATATGTTCCAATATTTTTGCTCACCTAAAAATTGGTTTATGTTGTTTAACACATCTAGATGTAAATATCATGAAATGAAAGCTGAAATTCTGATCTATCTCATATTCATCTTCTGAGCTCAAATCCAAATGTCTTCAGTACATAGCCAAAAAAAAAAAAAATTAACCTTGCCGTTCCAATACGTTCAGAGGGGACTGTAGTCTGTTGAACATGAACAAAAAGCGTCTAGTATATCTCAGTTGGCACATACACACACCAGCCAGTTTAATAAATACACATGTACACATGCTTATTCATGCAATTATTCATTCAGCCAATGAATAAAATCATGCAGATACAGGTCAAGAGCTTCAGTTAATCTTCACAATTGCATCCAAATTGATAAAACGTGATCTCAATGACTTTAACCGTGGCATGGTTGTTGGTGCCAAACAGGCTGGTTTGAGTATTGAGACCTCCTGGGATATTTCACACACAAGAGTCCCTAGACTTTACACAGAAGAAATGAATTATCAAGTGAGTGGTGGTTCTGTGTGCAGAAATGGCCAGAATTGTTTTTAGTTGACATGAAGGCTATGGTAACTCAAATAACTACTCTTTACAACCATGGTGAGCAGAAAAACATCTCAGAATCCACAACATGTCTAACCTTGAGGTGGATGGGCTACAACAACAGAAGACCACATCGTGTTCCATTCGATGGAAAAACTATAAGGAATGTTAGGCTACAGTGGGCCCAGGCTCACTGAAAATGGACAGTTGAAGATAAAAAAAAAACAAAAAACCATTGCCTGTTTTTGTCTCCCGATCTTTAACTATCCATTTTAGCACATTTTAGCGTTTAAATGGTATGAAAATAAACTGAATAGAAATACATTAAGACCCATTTCATTTATGACCTCCAGTTTTCTGCACTTATAGTAAATCAGGTAAAGTAAGTTTCAGTGACAATTCAGTCTTTTAGAGCAGTTTAGCTCATTCTGAAATTTAGGCAATTTATGCTGTTTAGAATTCTAAGTAGACAGCTGTGACTGTTTTCTGCATCTCATATAATGCACACACACTGCTCACTCACTCTGTGTAGTCTGGAGCTAATGGACATGTCCACTCCAGGCATCTGGTCTGGTTATCCTGGATCCATGAAGAATAAAACCAGAATGTCTGTCAAATCCTGCAAATGGAGCCAAACTTATTAGAGCAATGAATAGGGCAAAATTAGATTAAGCTATATTGGTATTGTCATTTCTGCATGGCTAGCTGTCAAACAGCAAAATATAACCCATGTGTTGTTGCTGCTGATTTGCTGTACACTGTACACTGTGTTATTGTTGTTTTTGGTCAGATTCTTTTGTTTGACAGATTTATTTATGAATAATGTTGTTAGAATAATTAAGACCCATTTTACTAACAACTTGCAAACAGAAGGTTTATTTGAAAATAACTGTCTCTCTCTCCACTGAGACTAATACAACACAGCAGTTAGTCTTCAATTTACTGTGGTAAATTGGTGTGTAATGTCTTGTCTCATTCCTTTTCTGTTCTGTCTTTTAGAAATTATATTAGCGTTTTTTCTATAGAACAGTGTTACGTATTAGGTTTTGATTTGAAGAACAGTAAGTACAATGAGTGCTCCATTTAATATGGTATGCTTGGAAGCAGATACTTGCTATTTTGAAAGAGAGGCTTTCAGCAGTACATTATTTCCCCAGATTTTACCATCTCACAATTACCATTCATAAATCCATACCCCAAAAAAGTGAAGTTTTCCAGGAGTCTGTTAAGAATTAATAAGCCCTCTGGTGCTTGTCTGTTGTGGGGCATAAAATTATTTTACAAGCACCCCATCACACATACCTTCCTTGGACTTACTCCACAGACTAAACTTTGCAGAGCAAGGTCATCATGCTGAGACCTAGTCTTTTTATTATTATTATTATTATTATTATTATTATTATTATTATTATTATTATTATTATTTTAGCTCTCTCGAGGCACACCTTCACTTTACTAATGGATCGTTTACTGCTTAACTTGAATATTTATCTATTGTCTTTTTTAATCTTTAATCTCAGTTTTCAGTACTTGAAGGTTATACTGCGACTTTACTTCTTTTACCTGTTGTATTTGCACTACATTGATACCGTGAATTTGGTCAAAACAGAGACGGTCTAGAATATCAAACCCACATAGCCATAAAAGGTGATCTGAGAAAGAAGTAAAGAATGTAGTATTTGATTTAGAGTGGTACTACTATCTCACATCATTTGATATGCTTCAGCAAAGCATTTTAAACTGCTACATGTCATAGCTTACTTTCTAGAGCTGAAATAAAGCCAATAAGCTTTCTTATGTAGTTATGCCCAAATGTACTACTACATAAGAAACAAAGACTACAGTGGAAAACTCTAAATCTACCACAGAATCAATATGATGAAGTAAGTTGATTGTGAAGACTGCTTGTAATCAAAAGGCAGTGAGCTCATGATCTTGTTTTTCCTAGAACTGAGTATCTGCTACATTATTAGCTGTAGTTTAAAGCTTTCGTCTTTAAGCTAAAAGTTTGGTGACAATCTCAGTGGCTGAAATGGTAAATTTCGGTAAATATTTTTTACAGAAATATATCAAGATGTAATGGAATATGATGTAAAACACCTTAGCACATTGCTGTTAAAGGATTATATTGATGTACTGATTCCAATATACTGTACTATCATTTCTATAGTAACAACATAGACAGGGACTTCTTTGGCAGACACTCCACATAAATGGATTAAAAAGATATGTGTAACCAGAGACATTTATTGAGATTTTTTGGAAGGAGTCTCCAGTGTAAAGCTGTTCCTGACATGACAACGTTTTCATTTTGGAGGGCCTGTGGTTTCTTGGTAACTTTACAAACCAAGTTAAACCATCTAGCTCTGAGTTCAGTAAATTCTAGCTTCAGCTTGGACATTCTCTGATTTTAATGGGTTAACCTGTGTTTCAGTAAATTAATGAATACCAGCCAATGGTTACTCTATGTGCAGATGTCAATTTTACATCTACTGTATTTCCCATTTTCTTGACATAAATTCATGACAGGTCATAAATTTGCCTCTTCTGACCTCCTTCACTGGCAGAAAATATTAACTACTTTGCCACCTTGAACAGAGTGCAGTCCAGCAGGAAATTGAAACGGCTCATTTTAGCAGAGCTTTATCCAATGCCATAAGCACTTTATTATCTACACTAATACTATCCTGATGTGGATTAATTCCACTGCTGAACAGGTTTGTAGCATATGGAAGTGGCCACAGAGCTGAAGTCAACCATGGACTGAAGATCCAGGTTTCTCTTGCACGTTGCTGCCAACACCAACAAACTGACAGATCATCCCAAAAGCCTTGCGTCTTCCACTGATTTGGGAATAATTAAGATCAGATTGGAGCCGGAGCTCTCAGCAGCCACTGCTTGCATTAGTCTGAAGGATAATGTGTGCTATCTGAGCCATCCTGCAAGGGGTTTGCATAATACACAGCTTGTGGTGAGTCGTGAAAGAAGAATGGATTTTGAACATCACCCAGTTCTTACATAAGGGCTAGTGCGGGAAGCGTATGTTTTTCTATTGCTGTCAGATGAAGAGAGAATCTGTGCTATTTCACAGGACCCACATGCATCCACATTTCTCAAAGCGCATTTGTACTCACACTCAACAATTACTTAGTTGGAGTTGCCTATTCATTACCAAATGGGGAGTTGGAGCAAGTTTCTGTGCAATACATAACGTTAATATAGGCTACATTCTTTCCACATAGACCATTAATATTCACCATGACTGCTACCATCATGCTCTTCTTTTGAGTAAAACCTTTTATGGAAGTGAGTGGTCCTGTAAAGGGCTCTGCTATGGGAGAGTTAGAGTGTAGGTGACCTGCAGGCCGGCACTGATCTCTTTATCGTATGGAACTGGCAACAATTAAAGAAAGAATGTAATGGCCATTCCTGTCATTCTTATAGAATAGTTGACAAAACATACTATGAAATTAACAAACTGACCTGGAAACTCACAGACTTCAAATCCATTTAGGCTTCATATGAGTAATTAGTGGTCTAGTAAAGCATAACCATCAAGAGAAAACATAATAAAAAACAAAACAAAACAGTATGAGCATGCATACAGTGTGGTCTTTCTTTGAATTTTGAGGTACTTTTGGCTAAAATCATAAACATTAGTCAACAGATCTTCAGCTTTGATTTGGAGCTTAGTCACTTAACAGTAGCATATTCTCATCTCACATTTGTCTTTTTTATTTATTTATTTATTTATTTAAATCCTTCAAGCATCCCAGTCATTCCCCATATTGCTTAGGCTCAACTCAGATTAAGCTGCTTCAAGCTAGAATTTGATTGACATGAGCTATAACCCAGCCCTAACGTTTGACCTTGACCTTAGAGTTATCTTCTGGGTTTCTGAATGTATTTCAAAAAGGGCCATAAGAATGAACTTGCACCACATGCCTGAGAAGAAAACAGAGAAACACAGAGAAATTGTCTTTATTGCTTTGCCAATGCAAAACCAAATGCCAATGGATCCCAATCAATACCCAAACATTACTAAATGTTCGGTAATAAAGCTTTATTAAGTTACCTCAACTACAAAACAACTTCTACCTTTTATATGTAGTTGTGCACAAAAGCAGCATGAACAAAGCTTAGGTACAATATACAACTATCTTCACAAAAAACAAAAAACAAAAACATTTCTCAATCAATAAGAAATTAAGTGGAGAGTGAAAGCTGAATGCCATGAACTCATGTTTCTGATGCTCAAGTCAGTGTAAAAACAGAAAAAGTGTTAGGCTTAGATGGTTTATAATACTTGGTAGGTTGTAGATATAAATTTGTAAATCAACTTGCTGCTCACAGTCATTTCTGACCATTTAAACTGACAAATACTTGCAGGGTTTTACAAAAATACACACCATATTTTGGCCACTAAAATGAACAGATATGAACCTGAAATTTTCACAGAAATAAGTCCTCTTTTACAGAATGCTTCTATAAAAATTTTGAGATTGAGATTTTTAGCTATACAGCTCAGAAGTCACTTAATCCTTTTATCACAGGAAAAACAACACCACAGCTCTGTTAATTTGCAAAATACCCAACTGAACACTGTAATTCCATATTTGGATAAAATCTATTAATGCATACCAACTGTACACCTGTACCAACATCATAGATCAGGGTTCTTCAAATCTGGCCCTCAAGGTCCACTGTCCTGCAGAGTTTAGCTCCAACCCTAATCAAATACACCTGAACAAGCTAACCAAGGTCTTCAGGATTATTAGAAAATTACAGGCAGGTGAGTTTGGAGGTTGGAGTTAAACTCTGCAGATTTGAAGAACCCTGTGATAGATCATGCTTCACTGTTGCCAATATGAAATGTGGTAACATTTTAGACCTCATCAACAAGCATAAGTGATTATATGTCAATCATAAACATAATTACTGTAAAATACAGTTCATTTTTATTACTTGTTATGCTTATATTACATCTGTTCATTTTCCCCAGATTTTACTAGCCATAGCTCTGTAACTAGTGGGATCTCAAACCCAAACTTTTTACAGCAGAATGCTACTACAGGGGACTTATTTCTGTTAAAATTTCAGGTTTGTATCAGGTCCCTCCCCAGAGATATTCAACAAAAAAATGAGGGGAATTTGAAAAAAAATATTGCATTTCCTTGCCCCCATTAAAAATAAATAAATAAGACAAGTCACAAACCTGAAATAGTCAGCACTTACACTATACTTACCTAGGTATCCCCTAAAAAATTAGATTGAGACTTGAACCCTTGCCATTATAAATTGACCCTAAAAGTGGAACTGTGAGGATTCTTGAGCATTACATTTGGTCTTATGTTCTAAGTCTAATAAACAAGAATGTGCAAAAAGTTTATATATGTAATGTGCACTAGAGATCAGTTTTTGTTCCAAGGAGCTAGGATCATCCTGAGCCTAGATATTGAGGTTTCCGTAAACAGCTGTATAACTAAAATTTGTGGTGTACCATGACAAAAAGATGGCCGTCGTAGTTAAACCAAGTAAAAAAAAATGTGGTTTTGCAAGGCCAATACATAGAGGTAATCACTCAAAAAAATGTAAAAACTGTCATGCAATCAACTTTACAATTATTGGACCACTTGAGATGGACTGACTCAATCATTTTTTATTTATTAGTCACACTTGAATTTCTCAGATTGAAAGAGAGAATCCCAAAAAGATTTTATAGAAAAATGTCAAAAGGGAATGGATATGACTTATACCATGACTGATATCATGATTGAATATGACTTATCAGTGTTAATTAATTTTCTAAAGCAGCTCTGACAATAATGCTGACTGTAATTCAAACCACAGGTACAGTGGGTATAGAAAAGAATCATGCCCCTTTAAAATAATCACATCTTGTTGCTTTCCAGCCTGAAATGAAGACGGACACAGTTTTTATTTTATGCAGCTGTATTTACTCAGTGCAACTTATGACATCCAAGTGAAAGATATAACACCCTAATTGGACATAAAAGAGTCTAATCATTGATATGGTGAAGCATTCTGAAAGGGGACATTTATTTCACATTTATGGAAGGAGTCTCTAGTGTCAGTGCTTTGTAACGGGCAGTAAATATTCTGCCTGTCTTTAGGACAGTGGGCTTCTGGTTTCTCAGTATTATGCCAAGCTGAAAAAGAGGCTGTTGAGAGAACTACTGTTTTTATCTGTTGTGATGGACATGATAACATTAACTAATCTGTCTTGTAGTAGTTCCACAACATTGAACATAACTATTGATGGATAAAAAGTACTGTGTGTGTGTTCTTTATTTAATAAAAACATACAGTATAATCACTGGCAAACTGCTGTGGTATAAGAGGAATAAAACACTTATTATTAAAAAATAAGCAACTTTGGGGTGGTAATAGTAACTCGGCTTTGATTCTGGCAGCATTACACCACCTTGTTGTTGATTATTTTCCTATAACCGCATGCTCCGGCAAATTTTATTTATTACATGTCAACATCTTTCTGACAGTAAGTACAATGTCAGACAGTAGACAGCAAGTGTTTCCTCTTCCCTGAGCTTGCCAAGACATGCAAAAAGATGCTGTATAATAATTGCCTTCTGAATTCCCTGTTTTCTAAGATGAGACTTTAATATATAAAGATGGCAAGTGAATAATAGAGAGAACGCAATCATTTTAACCCAGCATTTTGATCCTCATCCTCCTGTTTTTGTCACATCAGCTTCTTCATCATTTGCCACTCACTCCATAAATAAGGAGGATTCATAAAACACTGGAGTGTTTACATAGACACTCAGAGCCACATAGCCAAGATCTGATCATGAAGAGGGTTTTAAGAGAGCCTGGGCCAGTGTATATTCAGACTAGATTTATGAGTTGAGGCTGATGCCCTCTCTTTGACCTCTAACTACAGAACACTACAGCATACCCAAGGAACTCCTCTCACATTGATGACCGAATTTGGTCTGAATGCTGCATCAGTCCTCTTGGCATGCTTAAACTGCTTGCTGGATGTTGTTTTGAATTAGACGTTAGTGTGAAGATATTTGAGACTGTGTAATGAACAAACAAATGAAACAGTTTTAAAATGAGATGTGTTTTAGGAGTTGTTTTGGTATTAGTAAGATTGTACAGTTACAGCTCACATGTAACTAAAATTTCAGCAAAAATTAAGAAACTGAAATTCCTCCGCCAAAATCAGTCCTATAATGCCAACTTTTTTTTTTTTTTAGGTCTTGAGTAGTATTATAGGCTTTCATTACTACGGAGCCCCTGAAGTGACCTGTGCAAAAAACAAAAACAAAACAAAACAAACAAACAAACAAAAAAAATGAAATAATCACAGAGACTTTCGCGTGAGCACAAGAAAAGTTTCTCGTGCGCATGCGTTACAGTTTCCGGTGTGTGTATAGCTCTCTTCCGTTTGCGCCATTGCCGTCGTTCATTTACACGTAAACAAACCGAGAGCATGGATGCGCATGAATTTATAGAGATATATTTTAAAGTTGGCCTTCAATACAAAGACATTACTTCTGTTCTTGCTTCCCGACATAGGTATGTAATCACAGAGCGACATGACGCAAACGGAAGACAGCATACACACAGCGGAAACTGTAACGCGTGCGCAGGAGAAATTTTTTTTTTTTTTTGCATAGGTCACTTCAGGTGCTCCGTGCATTACAAAGAAAAAACAAACCCAAAAACATACTATGTAATCCAAACATATAGCCGAGCAGTTAAGAGTTAAGCACCTTGCATAATGGACAAAGTTTTCACACTGAGTAATATGTGGGGGTGTCATTGTATCTTGCTGTATAATTCCAGCAGGATGCCCTAAAGATATCCTGCTGATTTCTAATGGAAATAGCTGACTGTTCATTTTATTTTATTTTATCTTGGAAAAAAAGTCTAATATAGCTAATCTTTAAAAATGGTAAGACAACAGCTTAGCACTGGGACTAGTTTACATTTCAGACTTATTGCTAATATTTACTAATATTATGCTAATACTAATAATATACTAATAATACTAATTTTTTTTTGCCTAACATTTCATGTCAATTGAGACAGAATCCAGTTCAATCATTTTAAGGGCCTTGCTCAAGTCAGTTCCAGTCACTTACAATGCCCTCCACTAACATTGGCACCCTTGGTAAATATAAGCAAAGTTCCAGTCAACTGGAAATGTTATGAATCAACCTGGAATTGGACGTGTGTCTATATTGTCTCAACGCACTGTGAAGAGGATGGTTTGAGTGGCCAAAAAATCTCCAAGGATTACAGCTGGAGAATTGCAGAAGTTAGTTGTGTCTTGTGATCAGAAAGTCTCCAAAACTACCATCCGAAGTCACATACATCACCACAAATTGTTTGGAATGGTTTCCAGAAAAAAAGCCTCTACTCTCATCCAAAAACAAATTCAAGCATCTTCAGGTTTGCCAGACATTACTGTTACTTCAAATGGGATCGGGTTCTATGGTCAGATGAAACCAAAATAGAGCTTTTTGTCAATAAACACCAGAGGTGGTTTTGGCAGACACAGAGAGGTAGCCATATGGAAAAGTACCTCATGCCCATGATTAAATATGGTGGTGGCTCTTTAATGTTTTGGGGCTGTTTTTCTGCCAGAGGACCTGGACATTTTGTTAGGATACATGGCATCATGGACTCTATCAAATATCAACAGATATTAAATGAAAACCTGACTGCCTCTGCCAGAAAGCTTAAAATAGGCTGTGGTTGGATCTTCCAGCAGGACAATGATCCAAAACATACACCAAAATCAACACAAAAATGGTTTACTGACCACAAAATTAAGGTCCTGCCATGACCATCCCAGTCCCCTGACTTGAAACCCATAGAAAACCTGTGGGTTGAACTGAAGAGGAAAGTCCACCAGTGTGGACCTCAAAATTAGAAGGATCTGGAGAGATTCTGTATGGAGGAATGGTCTCAGATCCCTTGCCATGTATTCTCCAACCTTATCAGGCATTATAGGAGAAGACTCAGAGCTGTTATCTTCACAAAGGGAGGTAGCACAAAGTATTGACTAAAAGGGTGCCAATAATTGTTGCACACCTATATTTAACAGTGATATTTTTTTGGATAAACCTGTGTTTCGTTTGCAATTGTTTGATATCCATGAGAGCAGAGTATTTTTGTGAATTTTTAACAAAGATCAAAAGGTTAAACAATAAAGACAATTTTTTCACAGCCTTCTTTGCTCATATTTACCAAGGGTGCCAATATTAGTGTATGTTTCAAGTGAAATGTCATTGAGGCTTAGATAATATTTTCTGTTATTTATTTTCATTGTGTGAAAGTGGAAAGTAGGGACCAGTCATTGTTATTTCTTATCGCATGCATTGCTGTGAAAGATACATTTTTATATTCTGAAACATAATATCTGTAGTAGAACAGTGATGTTAAGAAAATGAGTTACAAAAAAAAAAAAAAATTTAATTTAATTAACATTTTACTAATTAATGTATTTAAACATGTCTCAAAATACACATTGTACTTTGAATAACTATCTAAACTGTTTTATCCACAGCATTACCATCACCAGCATCCCCGGCATGTTCCGGATCTAGGATTACTATCTGTGTGGAGTTGTGCATTTTCTCCATGTGGGTTTCCACAGTTTTCTCCCACCACCCAAAAACATGCTGGTAAGTGAATTGGCTACATTAATTTGCCCAGGTGTGAATGTGTCGCCCTGCGACCAGGCCTGTTGTGCATATTTCCCAAACCCAGGACAAACCACTTAAAAAGGGCTTGTAAGGAAACACATGGACATACACACATAACCTGTAAAATGAAAATGGCTGTAAAGCAATAATTGAATTAAACTCATTCTAATATGACATTTCCATTTACTCTCTCAAGTTAATAACTTTCCTTTTTCTTTTCCTTTTTGTATGACTGACTTATGGAACATCCACGCAAACATGCATGAATGAATCTGACTAATAGCCAGAGAGCCCTCTAGAGTCAGAAAGGGACAAAAGATCTTTTAACCTTAAAACGCAGCAGACGAAACCATTTTACAAACCTGGGGAAATATGTGGTGAGTTCAAATGATGCATAGGTCTACCTACCTTTTTTAACCATCACAGTTTGATTAAATATACTTATTTCAGACAGCTTTATTCTGCATGTCAGCTAACTACTAAACCCTCCTGTGCCCCTCACTCAGCAGCTTCCCAGGTTGTACATCAGAAACCCTCAAGCCCCCCCGTTCTGCTGTACTCTTTCGGTTTGTCCTACAGAGGGCAGTATAAGGCTATTTTAGATTTTCCCCCAAATACAGTGTCTACTATTTACGATCTTGATGGTACTAGATGACAGACATAAGAAGGCGCTGTGAGATTAGGAAGACATTGTGGACATCTTATTGAGCTTGAAGGATGACTAACTGATATCCTCAAAACAAATGAGTTAAAACTCGAAGGGTTGAAAATATCTGATGTCAAAATATTGATGTTCGACAGCAAACTATTGATATTTGACCTCAAACTTAAACTTTCTTGAGTGGAAAAGAATGATATCACAGATTAGGGATCTAAATCTTCATCTGGAGTTCTGTGAAGCTGCTTTGTGACAATACAATTAAACAGAATTAATAAAATAAACTTTTATTTAATTAATTGCTTGCAAGCAAAATTTTATTTATCTTAAATATAGCATAATGCTTTGCTTAAAATGTGTTTAATACTGACCTGATGTGATATGTTAAAATAACCTGAAACATGATGCTACATAGCATACAGAACTATGTAAACAGAAATGTTATAGGGGAGAATGGTACTCTTCCTCATCTCCTTTTTGTAGTTCAGACCTTTAACACACCTTAGAAATTTGAGAGATTTGGCTCTTCATTGTCTACCCTGATTAAAACAAAACTTTTTTTCTCATATTAGCTGCCAGGAACCCTGGCTTGATTAAGACCAGTCTGACTTGAGAAAAAATGCCCTGCTGTAGAAGATTGCTTGTCATGTTGGATGTTCTGTAAAGATAACGAAGGACCACAAAACAGACTACTAGACTTGTGTATCTATTAAATTTAGCAGTGCACTATTGCCTGATTTTAGGCTCCCCGAATTAAACAAGTGGGAGTTTGTGTAGTTGGTGGAATGTTGGCTAGTTACAGTCATGGGACTTTGCAGTCTGAGTGATATCATTTACATGCTAGCATTCAGAGGAAATTATGCTGTTGATGAACAGTTGACAGCATACTGTGAAACACACGTATTTTCTCATCGCACACTTGCTTAGTTTATGAAATATCATTCTATTCTCACCATCCCCACCATCTGCCCATTTGGCTGACACCAAAAAGCAACTGGGGTCTAAATGGTTCATTGGAGCCTGCCTCTCCCTCTCTCTCTCTCTCTCTCTCTCTCTCTCTGTGTGTGTGGTGTATGTGCATTGTGTTGCTAGTAGCAGATTGGGTTCCCACAAAATTACGATAATGATAATGGATTGTGTCAAACATTAAAAAATGGATTTAATAAGATACATATACCCATGTCATCTATTACTTTCCAAATATTCATCCTTTTTTCTTTTCTTTTTTTTTTTTTTTTACCAGTGTGGTAACTGATAATATTTTGCCCTATAGTGTTGAGCTGAAACCACCGATGGTTTTTGCAAAAGATAAATTAGAGCAAGGTTTGTCTGCTACTAGCCTGGTAGAGTAATGTAACCATGGTAACCTGGTTACCATGGTAGAGTAATGTAACCATCCTACTTTTACTGACAATAAGCCAGCGGGATAGCTTATTGGGTGGAACCGTAATGCAGTGGGTAGCATTGGCGCCTCACAGCTTTAGGGTCTCCAGTACAATCCTGAGCTTCGGTTCACATGGGTTATCTCTAGGTTTACCGGTTTCCTCCTACCTTCCAAAAACATGCTGGTGTGCTAAATTGCCCCTAGGTGAGTGTGTGAAAATGTTTGTATGGTGCTCTGCAATGGACTGACATCCCCTCCAGGCTGTATTCCTGGCTTGCACCCAGTGTTCCTAGCATAGGTTCCGGATCCACCACAACAGTGATTACTGATGAATGAATGATAGCTTGTTTGTGAGAAGGATAGTCTAATCATCTTTTTAAAAATTAAAAAAAAAAAAAAAAAAAAATTTGTAATGAAATGATTCTAAATGCTGTTCTTTTATTGGTGACATCATGATTTTAAAAAATGACATTAAATTCCCACTGTTATAGACTGTATAAGTCTATTTTCATGTGATGATTTGTGCCTCACTGACAGATGGCAGTTATCTGAGGGGAAATTTCCCAGTTCCCTGGGAGCTTCATTGCTCTTGGAACCCAAACTACCCTAACCCATCAGCTTTTTGACCTCACCAAATGCCTTGTCTATGTTCACAGACCTTGGACAGTGGTGTAACCAGAAACAAGGCTGCACTATAGAAGTGTATCTTTACTCCTTAAGCCCTCTGGATGCCATATGAAATACATTTACTATAAACACCAGACAACCTGGCACTTCTAATGTGCCAAGAGTCACTATCAGTATCACTATAAATATCTTTAAACAATGATTGTGATTACAAAAACAGCTAAATAAAATAGAGAAGGGACGTCTGGCACTGTACAAAGTGTTGGTGTTGCCTATATATAAACATACAAATTTATGTTTAAATAATATTTATGTTTATAACAAAAAGATTTAAAGTGTATCTCTCTATAACATGATCAATTTTCAAAGAACACATATGTTTGCTGTTATCCACTCCCTCCTTATCTTTAATCAAAACGTAATGTTTAATTTCCATCTCTGGCTGGTGCCAAGATTCTGTTAGAGGGATGAACTCAAGAGCATTTCAGATAGTGACCCAGGGGCCACAGCTCCATTTCTTTCAGTCCTGTAACATGCAACTTTCACCTTACATGTAAATCTTACTGGAGGGAAAAAAGATTCCACTTTTGTTTAGGGAGGACTCATTTTACTCATTTTATCATTTGGAGTTTTAAAGAATGCTATCATATGTTACAGGATTCAGAACTATGTTGCCCTGGTTTCTGAAAGCTGAAAATCACTAGGAGAGATTTAAGCAGATCCAGAACAAAGGTTATGACCATGCAATTGAAGTCAGTCAAGATGTGAACTACAGAAAAACAGGCTAGAGGTGAGATTTCATGAGGGTGTGAAGTGATGACCAAGTCTGTTTTAGTAAGAATTACAGTTCTCCAGCACTGCTGTTTTAGATTCGTAAAAAAATCGCCACCCAGAATGCAGTTTTTATAAGGCAGTAATTATCGCTCTATGTGATACAACATTCCATATGTTCCATCCTGTCTGTACAGCTATTTAAAAAAGGATTTCTCACAAATGTTCATGGTAGCATGTGATGTTTGAATGTGATTTTAAGGTCCTGGTCCTGATAAGCTTGAGCTTGTGTTATGGTCACAGTCTTAGGAATAGGTTCGGAGGGGTCTGTTCTCATCTTTAGGTGAATTTGTATGGGGAATGTCTTATATTCACATTTTCTAATGCACCCAATTAGCAAAATAGCACCTCCAGGTACATATGCTCATACTTCATTATCATGACTGAATGAGCTACAATAACATGCACTCATGATAAATTGTTAAATCTGATTGGTCAGAATGTGTTTATTAATTTTCTATAACAGCACAGCTCTGATGTAGTGTCACAGATTTCCACTCATTCTAATCTTTCTGTAGTAACAACTAACAGGAATTTGTGTGTGGCAGATTCTCACATAATTTAAGCTGAAAAATAAGTCTGTATTAAAAGAAACCACTGTTATTTAACAACGAAAAATGTATAGATGTTGCACTGGTGAGGCTTTCTGTAAGGAGATGATTAACTTTTATGAAAGAAGACTTCAGTCTGTGTCAGAGCTGTAAGGTAAAGCTGGTTCTGTAAAATTTTCCACCAATGGGAAAGTCTTCTGACAGACACCATGTGACAAAGTACATGAACTTGATATTTGTTTCTGCACTGTATGTTTGAAGAAACTGCTGTTTGTCTTGTGCAGGAAGAAGATGGTTTCAGCATGGCACTGATTCCTTGCACACCATCCCCCAAGGCTTGTTCTCAGACTCAAAGTGTCTTTCTTGTTTCCCATCCCATGTTTGTTTGTGTGTGTGTGTGTGTGTGTGTGTGAGTGAGAGAGAGAGAGAGAGAGACTCTAATGTCATGCTTTCTGCACTCTCACTTTGTCATGTCATTCCACACGTAGACATAGACAGCCTATGACCTTTCATTTTTAACCTTTGAACCTCTTATAAACCTGAGGAAGAGCAGGTGGGGCAGGGCCAATAAATAAATGCTTTTACAACAGGATGTTCCAGCAGATACATGCTCTCGTCTGACGGGAACACTTAGCACAATTAACTCATGACTAATCTCAAACAGGCAGGCTTCTTTCTGCCTAAAGTGATTGAGTGTTTGTGTAAATTGCCTTTACACATCTGAATGCTGTGCTGTTAGTATTTTAGGGCAAATAAACAAACAGCATTTTCAGATGATACGAATTCTTCTGCCCTGAAACACACATTCTTCAGCCAGACGCATTCCTTTATAATAAGGGTCAGACTTGACCACTCATAGAGCAAAATGCAGGCCAACACGGCTCACTTTTTTGCCTTTCCGAGAATCTGGTTCCATGGACATGCTCTCGACTTAAACTGGAGCCTGTCCAGATGTAGTACATATCAGTGCTTGCAGTCAGCTATGAGATTACACAAGACACATCCATCAAATGAGAGAGAGAGAGAGAGAGAGAGAGAGAGAGAGAGAGAGAGAGAGACTTAACTAAGTGAAGACATTTTGGACCAGACATCCTGCAAAACATGCTGCCCTCAGTATGTAAGCAAGTAAAATTAGGACACACACGTGCACATCTACAGTTTCAAAGAAACAGAAGACTTTAATAACATAAACCAGAATCATCTGAAGCTAAATAAGTTTCATCATCCCAGCATTTGATTTACTCTGATCTTTTTTTGTAAACCTATTTGTGCAGGTTTAACTGATTTCCAGATCAGCCTCACTTTGTGTTTTGGTCTTTAGCAAGTTTGTATGATTTAAGACCAAAATAAATATAGTTGTTATATTGATATTGATGTACGAGCTAGTATGATTGCAACTAAAGCTGTGTGACAGGACTGCATCTGTGTTTGGGCCTCTCTGAGTTGGGATTGATTTAGCTAAGTTCTCTGTGCATGATGACCATTGGATATAAGTATTCATGAGAAAATCTGGACAGTATGCAACTCTGCACACGTGTTGGAATTCCCCTTTAGATAGATGTGGAAACATCCACCCGCTTACTGCCCAGCTGCAAGTTCACATTGTCTCTGTGTTGCTCATATGACCTGCATGTGTGTGCATATATCTATCTATCTATCTATCTATCTATCTATCTATCTATATATGTATATATACACACATATATGTGTGTCTGTGTGTGTGTGTGTGTTCAACACAGCTGTAGTCTAGCATTTATGTGCTCTCTTGGGAAAGAATGAGCAGCCAGTTTGATTGAAGCAGTTATACATTTTTGCCTGTGTGTGTGTGTGTGAGTGTGCGAATATGTGAGTGTGTGTGTGAAAGTGAGAGAGAGAGAGAGAGAAAGAGAGAGAGAGAGAGAGAGAGACCTGCAGCTGTCCTCTCACTGAGAGCCTCCTGTGAGCTGTTTGGGTCAGATACTCAGAGGTTATATTACTTGACAGTTAAGCATCACTGGGTTTGTATGTATCAGTGGTTGAGTTTGAGTGGGAGTAAATGGACTTTAGTGAATTCCAGGTCAATTTTGAACTATGCGTGTGTATTCTTAAGGGTTTTCCTGCTTCTATAGTGCTTTAGTTTAATACAGTGCAGTTTAGTTTAAAAGCATGTATGTGTTCATTTTTCTATAAGGATATAAAAAAATATAACATCCTAACTTGTCCCCAACAACTAAAAAAAAAAAATCTTTGTTAAATATGTGTGCAACAATTATTGGCACCCCTATGAATTAATATGTGAAAAAAATATTTGAAGTATATTCCCATTGATATTTTACATTTTTTTAGTGTACCTGGGTGACTAGGAACAGGAAATTGTTCAACCATGACTTCCTGTTTCACAGGGGTATAAATATGAGGTAACACATAGGCCAAATTCCCTTAGTCATTCATAACAATGGGTAAGACCAAGGAATATAGCTGTGGCTATATTATTGTGGCAAAAGGTTGTTTAGCTTCACAAAATGGGACTTTTATGTCCCTCACCTCTTTGCGAGTATGAGTCAGAGAGAATTCAGGAAGTGTGTTATTTGTGCCCGTTTTTATTTCGGGGATGGACGAACACACTTTCTGTGTGGAGTGTTTGAGGGTGGAGCATGCTGCAGCGGCCCTTGAGGGGGCTCACTGTGCGCATTGTGAACGTTTCACAATTAGGCAGCTCCGCTCTCGGCTCGCTCTCTTCTCAGCTGAAGGGAGTTGGGTTTCGGAGCCTCGCAGCTCTGGGCCGGTCGCTGCCGTGGAAGCCAGCCGGCTCGGGTCCCGGGGATCCCATATTGATCTGGAGTAGGAACCGGAGACGAGTGCTGCTCTATCTCTTGCTCTGTCCTCCGAATCTAACTCTTGGCTATGCCAAAGGTGGAGGAGGTGCTTGCGAGCTACCTCTCTCCATTGACAGAGGGGAATTTAGGGGGGGCGGCTTTGCCATCCAAGCCGTGTAAGGCCACCTCGGCATTGGTTGGCAAAGCCTATGCGGCGGTAGGTGTCCCTTGTGGGTCACTGCATACAATGGCAGTGATGCAGGCCTGCTAAGCAGACCTGCTGAATGAGCTCGACATTCCGGCCTGTTTGGCGGCATGGTTAATGCCATCGCCAACAGGTTTTGAAAGGCAAAACAGCAAACAGCGGCGTTCAGCCAGTTCCTTCCCATCAGGTCGAGTTTGCCCAGGCGTCCACGAGTGGAGTCCTCCCCCCGCAGAAAGCCAGGGGGACCAGGCAGCCACAGGTGCAGCCTGCTAGTAGGTCCGATCTAAGAATGATCATTAATGTCAAGCAGGCAAAGAAGGAGCAGTCCTGATTATTTTTTAAAATTATTATTCATTTTATTTATATAGCACGATTTAAAAACAACCAAAGTGCTGTACAAAATATACAAAGAAAACCAATAATAGAAACACAGACAACAAAATTACAAACAATGAAAGACAATAAAACACAATAAAACACAAAACTGTAAGATGGGTGAAATGCATGGAAGTTAAGGTCATAGAACAGCAAATTAGGAAATATTAAACGCCAAAGAAAATAAATAGGTCTTAAGAGTAGACTTAAAAATAGATAAAGTTGGGGCAGTTCTGATATGAACCGGGAGACTATTCCATAGTTTAGAGCCGATAACAGAAAAGGCACGATCACCTCTGTTTTTTAGTCTTATCCTGGGAACTTGCAGTAGTCCAGAATTGGCAGATCTAAGTGACCGTGATTGAGTGTACGGATGTATTAAATCAGATAAGTATGGTGTGCCGTGGTGGGAGGTATCAGGGGACGTGAGGTTGTTAGGGCAGTTAACCCCCCCAGCCAATATCGTCCCAATTTTTCAGTTCCCTCTAGTCAGCGAGCTGTCACAGGGCAACGAAAATCTGATGCTTTCCCTCCGACAGAATGTGGAAAAGTTAACATCAATAATGCCCCCCGGCTTGAGATGGTAGATCTATAAGATGCATATTTCCACATAGAATATTGCCCAGTCACAGGAAGTTCCTGAGGTTCGCGTTTGGAGGCAAAGTGTACCAATATCGGGTTTTTCCTTTTGGTCTAGCTTTATCCTCTCACACCTTCACGAAGTGCATGGATGCCGCTCTGGCTCCCTTGCAACTCCAGGGCATCCGTGTACTAAACTACCTGGACGACTGATTAATTCTAGCACGATCCAGGGAGTTGTTCTCGCCCACGTGAGGAGCTTTGAGCAGCAGCCAACGTCATACCATTGGGCCTATTGCACATGAGACCGTTTCAGTGGTGGCTGAAAAGTCTGGGGCTTTCATCCGAGGACGAAACCCCTAAGAATAATCAGTGTCGCGCAGCAATGCCTACGTGCTCTGAGAATTTGGAGGTGTCCCCGGTTTCTAGCATCGGGTCACACTCTAGAGGCATCTTCTTATCGCAAGACGTTAATGACAGATGCCTCCCTCACGGGCTGGGGTGCGGTCTTAGACCGCCATCCAGCTCACGGTCTCTGGAGCGGCCCTCATCTAGAGTGGCATATAAATCGCCTAGAAATGCGGGCCGTATTCCTAGAACTGGAATTCTTTCTTCCTCAATTGAGAGGTCACCATGTGCTAGTTGCGACAGACAATACAATGGTGGTCTCATATTACATTCACACCCCCTGTTAAGGCAGGCGCAACTACTACTTCTTTGGGCGGAGGGAAAGTTTTGTCAGTGAGTGCAATGTACATTCTGGGCAAATGGAATGTGGGGGCAGACATCCTGTCGAGGCATGGGCTGAGGCCCGGGGATTGGAGGCTCCATCCACAAGTGGTGGAGCCCATATGGCGGAGGTTCGGCCAAACCTCGGTGGAGCCGGATGTGTTCGCCTCTGAGAAGATGACACACCGCCCGCTGTGGTTTGCCCTCACTCCTCCCGCACCATTAGGGCTGGACGCCATGGTACACACGTAGACAAGGTCACGTCTGTACACCTTTCCCTCGATTGCTCTGCTCCCACAGGCTCTAGCGAGAGTTTGCCAAGATCGTGCTATGTAGGCTGCTAGTAGCACTGGATTGGCCACCTTGAATTTGGTTCTCAGCAATATCTCTGCTGGATGGCACTCCCTGAGAGATTCCCATTCGCAGGGATCTATTGTCTCAAGCCAGAGGGTTGATTTATCTCCCTTGGCCGGATCTATGGAAACTGTGGTCTGGCCCCTGAGGGGCACCAGCTCATAGATTCTGGTCTCTCAACCGAGGTTGTAACCTAGGAACCTCATTGTGACCCAGTGAACTGCTCAGTGGCTACAGTCCTGCAGTTCTTACAGGAACGTTTCACAGCAAGGTTGGCTCCTTCTACAATTAGGGTCTATGTGGTTGCCATTTCAGCCAGCCATGCTCCTACTGATGGAGCTTCTGTGACAGGCCATACCCTCAGTATGATGGAGTGGGTATACTCGTTCCCACAGCATGAAGTTCACACAATGTTGAGTTCCCTTAGAAAAGGAACGTCTGGGTTACGCATGTAACCTTGTTCCCTGTTCCCCTTCTCAGGGAACGAGACATTGTGTAGCTTTGTCATACTGGGGCATGCCTGTGAATTACGTCTTCGCTTCAGATAATAGAGGCTGATGGCATGGTTCACAGGTGCCGTTTTTATATCATGCGATGCGCTTAATTGCCACGTTGCCTGACCACGGCAGGCCTACAAATAGGCGTGATTTTATACAGACTTCAGATACCAGTCGCGCGCGAAGGCACTCCCCACAGCGTGAAGCTCACACAACGTCTCGTTCCCTTCTCAGGGAACAGGGTTACATGCATAACCCAGACTTTAGTTGCGTCTTGGGATCAGAAAGTCTCCAAAACTACAATCCGAAGTCACCAAACATCACCACAAGTTGTTTGTAAGGGTTTCAAGAAAAAAGCCTCTACTCTCATCCAAAAACAAACTCAAGCATCTTCAGTTTGCCAGACACTATGGAACTTCAAATGGGATCGGGGTCTATGGTCTGATGAAACCAAAATAAAGCTTTTTGGCAATAAACACCAAAGGTGGTTTTGGCAGACACAGAGAGGTAGCCATATGGAAAAGTACCTCATGCATACAGTTAAATATGGTGGTGGCTTTTTAATGTTTTGGGGCTGTTTTTTCTGCCAGAGGACCTGGACATTATGTTAGGATACAAGTCATCATGGATCATCATCATCAACCTGACTGCCTTTGCCAGAAAGCTTAAAATGGGCCATGGTTGGATCCTCCAGCAGGACAATGAACCAAAACATACATCAAAATCAACACAAAAATTGTTTATAATTAATAATTAAAATGATAATCATTAAATATAATAATTAAAACTTGCATTAATTAAAATGTAATAATTAATTAAAATATAATAATTAAAAATGGCAATAATTGTTGCACACCTATATTAAACAAATATTTATATATTTTGGATAAATCTGTGTTTTGTTTTCAATTGTTTGATATCCTTGAGAGCAGAGTATTTTTGTGATTTTTAAAAAAAAAAAAACAAATGATAAGGTTAAACAATAAAGACAATTTTTCACAGCCTTCTTTGCTCATATTTACCAAGGGTGCCAATATTAGTGGAGGGCATTGTACTGTAGAATAAATAAACTAGAATGTTTATATATTTAAAAATTTGGAAACCTGTCACAGAATGGTGAAGTCATTCTCATGTCAAGAATGTAAATGTACAAACATAAATGCCAGTGCCCATTCTCTGTCTTGACTTTTTAGATAAGAAGAAACAGCAACAAAAAAAATTATATTATGTTTTTTTGGAACACACATGGTGACTGCTCTCTTCAACAGATAAATCAAAGAGGCTTGTGAGACAATGAACTTTGAACAGTCTCAAGTATGGAATAAAGGTTTTTTGGATATACCATTCCCTAGAGAAATAATGACTCTTCTCAGCCAATTCATTTGACTTCAGACTAAAAAGAGGAGTTGGGGTGCTGTGTTAAGTTTGGCTGGCTTCACTGGTCCCAATGTGAAGTCTAGGTTTTTGGCCCAGAGAGCTCATACGTATTTATACCTTAGCTATCTACAGTTTATTATTGCATCATGAGACACTAGCTCTCTTTATGTGTGTTAAGTTGGATTGGCTGTTTTAAACTCACAGGATACAGCTGTGTTAGATTATGCTCTTAAACATTTAATAAAGGTGACCCGATGAGAAAACAATGGGTGGTTAGATAGCTGAAGTCATCTGTAGCCAGAAGGAGTGAGGTGCAGGACACAATACTATATGCATGATGTGTTTATTATACAACCCCAATTCCAAAAAAGTTGGGACACTGTGTAAAATGTAAATTAAAACAGAATGCAATGATCTGCAAATCTCATAAACCCATATGTTATTCACAGTAGAACATAGAAAATATATCAAATCTTTAAACTGAGGAAATGTACCATTTTAAGAAAAAAATTAGGATATTTTTAATTTGATGGCCGCAACACATCTCAAAAAAGTTGGGATGGGGCAACAAAAGCCTGGGAAAGTAAGTGTTATTAAAAAGAAACAGCTGGAGGAACATTTTGCAACTAATTAATTAGGTTAATTGGCAACAGGTCAGTAACATGATTGGGTATAAAAAGAGTATCGTAGAGAGGCAGAGTCTCTCAGAAATAAAGATGGGCAGAGGTTCACCAATATGCAAAAAACTGCGTCTACAAATTGTGGAACAATTTCAGAATGTTCAATGTTCCTCAATGTAAAATTTCAAAGACTTTGAATATCTCTTCATCTATAGTACATAATATCATCAAAAGATTCCGAGAATCTGGAGAAATCTCTATGCACAAGGTCGAAAATAAATATTGCATGTCCGTGATCTTCGGGCCCTCAGGAGGCACTGCATTAAAAACAGGCATAATTCTGTAATGGAAATCACTGCATGGGCTCAGAAACACCTCCAGAACTCACTGTCGTTGAACACAGTTTGCCGTGCCATCCACAAATGCAGGTTAAAGCTCTATCATGCAAAGAAGAAGCCATGTGTGAACATGATCCAGAAACGCCGCCATCTTCTCTGGGCCAAAGCTCATTTAAAATGGACTCAGGCAAAGTGGAAAACTGTTCTGTGGTCAGACGAATCGAAATTTGAAATTCTTTTTGGAAACCACGGATGCCACGTCCTCTGGACTAAAGAGGAGAGGGACCATCCGGCTTGTTATCAGCACTCCGTTCAAAAGCCTGCATATCTCTGATGGTACGGGGGTGCATTAGTGCCTATGGAATGGGCAGCTTGCACATCTGAAAAGGCACCATCAAAGCTGAAAGCTATACAGTATACAGGTTTTAGAGCAACATATGCTTCCATCCAGACATCTTTTTCAGGGAAGGCCTTGCATATTTCAGCAAGACAATGCTAAACCACATACTTCATCTATTACAACAACATGGCTTCGTAGTTGAAGAGTCTGGGTGCTGAACTGGCTTGCCTGCAGTCCAGACCATTTACCAACTGATAACATTTGGCGTATCATGAAACGAAAAATACGACAAAGAAGACCCAGGACTGTTGAGCAGCTAGAATCCTGTATCAGACACGAATGAGACAACATTCCTATCCCATAACTCCAGCAACTGGTCTCCTCAGTTCCCAGACGTATAAGGACTGTTGTTAAAAGAAGAGGGGATGCTACACAGTGGTAAACCTGGCCCTGTTCCCAACTTTTTTGAGACATGTTTCTGCCATCAAATTCAAAATTACCTTATTTTTTCCTTAAAATTGTACATTTCCTCAGTTTAAACATTTGCTATGTTTTCTATGTTCTATTGTGAATAAAATATGGGTTTATGAGATTTGCAAATCATTGCATTCTGTTTTTATTTACATTTTACACAGCGTCCCAACTTTTTTGGAATTGGGGTTGTAGGAAACATTAGAGTCATGGCCAAAGCAGGAGAAAAAAGCAGACAGCAAATTCATGTTCAAAATCCAGACAAAATGGCAGAAGTCTAATCCAGATAAAACTATAAGCAAACGACTAGGAAATAGGGAATACACACTAGGAAACACTACTGCAGACACAACACTAATGCAGACACAATACAAGCCTTCACAAAGTCATGGGGGTGAGGGGGGTGCCTGGGGTCAAACAACAGAAACAATCATAAGTAGTTTACAATAGTATATCAGTACAGTGAATGAACAAGGACTGGATGCTGTAACCATCTGAGGAAAGTGGAGGGCAATGTTCACTACAGGATCAAAGGTCATAGAGACATTCTTTGGAGGGCCCAGGAGGTGCCTTTGGTTGAGCCTGAATTGATTCCTCACTGACTCAAAGCAAAGTCTAAGGGAAATGGAGAGCATGGTCAGGAAACTCACATGCCAACTCCCACTGGCCACCAACAACACCGGCAACTTCAACCTAGCCTATTGCTACCAATAGCATTTCCTCCTTATTACTGCAACCTTCAGTTTGCTTCCCTTTCCTGAACCCTCTTGTTTGGTATTTTGGTGAAGACCATCCATTTCTTTATGTCAGCTAAAGATCTGTGATTTCCTGCAGTGCCATTAACCAGATTGGCAATTTCCAGAAACTTGTCCTGTTTGGTGGTGTTGAAAAAAAGTCCCCTCTGCCAACTTGGTAAACAAAATTAGTTTGTTTTGTCTCCCCATTTTAATAATGGTGCGCACCTCTTCCTTGGGGGAGGCATGTTGGCTCAGTAGGTAGTGTTGCTGCCTCACTGCTCTATAGAGTCCCTGGTCCATCCAGAGTGTATTCCTCACCTTGCCTCAAGCACAGTGTTTTCAGGAATCTGACCAGGAAAAAGCAGTTACGGAAGATGAAGGAATGAACTATGGAAGATTTAGACATGGAAAATTTAGACTTTCCTCCACTCCTCATTAGCCTCCAAAACAATTTAATACCTAATTGACGCACTAAAACTATTCAGGTATCAAGTGGCTGTCAATGACAAGATACATGTACATACACTACAATATGTAATATGGCTCAAAGTATGTGGACAGCTGACCATGTCAACCAGATGTGCTTGGTGAACATCCCTTTCTAAAACCATGAGCATTAATATGGAGATGTTCCCCCTTTAATGCTATAACAGCCTTGATTCTTTTTTGGAAGTCTTTCCACTTGTTTTTGGAGTGTGACTGTGGGGATCTGCCCATTTAGTCACAAGAATATTAGTGAGGTTGGGCACTGATGTCGAACAAGAAGTCCTGTCATGCAACAGTGTTCAGTGGGGTTAAGGTCAGGGCTCTGTGAAGGCCACCCAAGTTCCTCCACACCAAATTTGGCAAACCATGTCTTTATGGACCCCGTTTTGTGCACAGGTTCATTGTCATACTGGAACAGGTTTGGTACAGGCCTGTTAACTCCAGTGAAGTGAAACCATAATGCTACAGCATACAAAGACATTCTAGACAAGTGTGTGCTTCCAACTTTTTGGAATAGTTTGGAGAATGCCCACATATACAGTAGGTGTGATGGTCAGGTACAGTGGTCTCCACTAATATTGGCACCCTTGGTAAATATGAGCAAAGAAGGTTATGAAAAATTGTATTTATTGTTTAACCTTTTGATATTTTGTTAACAAGGATATATAAATTTATATATATATATATATATATATATATATATATATATATATATATATATATATATATATATATATATATATATATATATGTGTGTGTATGTATATATCTCCCCATTTTAATAATGGTATGCACCTCTTCCTTGGGGGAGGCATGTTGGATCAGTGGGTAGTGTTGCTAATATATATATATATATATATATATATATATATATATATATATATATATATATATATATATATAGTTTTTTTTTTCTTTTTTTTCTTAAATATAGGTGTGCAACAATTATTGGCACCCCTATTAATTCATATGAGAAAAATATATTTGAAGTATATTCCCACTGATATTTTACATTTTTAGTACACCTGGGTGACTAGGAACAGGAAATTATTCAACCATGACTTCCTGGGGTATAAATATGAGGTAAAACAGTGTTGGGTCCGAGTCTACCTTTGTCGAGTTCGAGTCGAGACCAAGTCCTTAACCAGTCGAGTCTGAGTCCAAGTCCGAGTCCAAAAGCGGTCGAGTCAGACTCAAGTCAGAGTTCTTAATGGCCGAGTCCGAGTCGAGTCTGGCCGAGTCGAGTCTGGCCGAGTCCAGAAAGTAATTAAATTGAAAAAAGATTTGAAATTGCAACTGTAAACTCAACACTGAGCTGTTAAATGAATATTTTAACCTTCACAAACCAATGGCAACATAAATGTAACAAAAAATATCACTATTACATCTTGCCGTTTCATGTCATCAGCAACTAGTTTCCTATCAAAAAATGGTTTCAAAGAAAAAAAAAGGATATAGAGGTATATGTAGAACTACAGGTGCATCTCAATAAATTAGAATGTCATGGAAAAGTTCATTTATTTCAGTAATTCAACTCAAATTGTGAAACTCGTGTATTAAATAAATTCAATGCACACAGACTGAAGTAGTTTAAGTCTTTGGTTCTTTTAATTGTGATGATTTTGGCTCACATTTAACAAAAACCCACCAATTCACTATCTCAACAAATTAGAATATTTCATAAGACCAATAAAAAAAACATTTTTAGTGAATTGTTGCATGCATTTTTTTTCTTGCTTGTAAGGGCTACTTGAAAATTGGACAAAAAGTTGGATTTATCATAAAACTTGCCTTGGGTGTTATCACCATTTGCAGGACTACCAGACCAATAAAATATAAAACTTTTTGGCTATCTAACACGAGATTATAGGCTAGTTTGGTCTCGCTAGCCAAGGGGCGGCACAACTAAGCTATGACTGTAGCTTAGTTTAGCTGCTACAGAGCCATGCAGAGTGCGTTATCTGTCCTTATGCTCTGCTCATATCATATTCACAATCTCATATAGACATTTACACACCTTGTTTTCCTGCACAGCACGAGAGGATGTAACTGTTCCAGTTTCAACCCCTTTACTGGTTTTAAAAAATAAAATAAAATTGGCATATCCATTCTATCCATTTTTCCTCACACTGACTGTGAGCTAGTGTTTGGCAGAATTGAGACCGTCAGCCAGTAAGACACGAGTATTTCCATGTATTTTCCTGTAAACTCTGTCTGATTGGTCTCACCTCCGTTCACTGAAGATATAAAATTACAGGCCGTCTTCTTTTGCTGATGTTCAGTTACGTAGTGACAAACCACTCCAAGTGGAAAATTATTCGGGGCTAAAGAAAAAATGCCCAGGCCAGGTTACACCCCTGTACATGACGCGGACTTGACTGTACTCGGGAAAATTTCAGAGTCCAAAGTTTCCGAGTCCTTGTCAAGTTTGAGTACAAATTTACACAAGTGTGTGACAAGTCCGAGTTCGTTCATAATTGGACTTGAGTCCGGGATCGAGTACCCCAACTCTAGTAACACATAGGCCAAATTCCCTTAGTCATTCATAACAATGGGTAAGACCAAGAAATATAGCTGTGATGTGCAGCAAAAGGTTGTTGAGCTTCACAAAATGGGAAGTGGCTATAAGAAAATAGCAAAATCATTGGAAATGCCCATTTCCACCATCAGGGCAATAATTAAGAAGTTCCAGTTAACTGGAAATGTCTCAACACACTGTGAAGAGGATGGTTTCGAGTGGCCAAAAAATCTTCAAATATCACAGCTGGAGAATTGCAGAGGTTAGTTGCATCTTGGGGTCAGAAAGTCTCCAAAACTACAATCTGAAGACACCTATGTCACCACAAGTTGTTTGGAAGGGTTTCAAGAAAAAAGCCTCTACTCTCATCTAAAAAACAAATTCAAGCATATTCAGTTTGCCAGACAATAATGGAACTTCAAATGGGATTGGGTTCTATGGTCCGATGAAAACAAAATAGAGCTTTTTGGCAATAAACACCAGAGGTGGTTTTGGCACACACAGAGAGGTAGCCATATGGAAAAGTACCTCATGCTCACGGTTAAATATGGTGGTGGCTCTTTAATGTTTTGGGGCTGTTTTTCTGCCAGAGGACCTTGACATTTTGTTAGGATACATGGCATCATGGACTTTATCAAATATCAACAGATATTAAATGAAAACCTTACTGCCTCTGCCAGAAAGCTTAAAATGGGCCATGGTTGGATCTTCCAGCAGGACAGTTATCCAAAATATACATCAAACTCAACACAAAAATGGTTTACTGATCACAAAATCAAGGTCCTGCCATGACCATCCCAGTCCCCTGACTTGAAACCCATAGAAAACCTGTGGGGTGAACTGAAGAGGAGAGTCCACCAGTGTGGACCTCAAAATTTGAAGGATCTGGAGAGATTCTGTATGAAGGAATGGTCTCAGATCCCTTGCCATGTATTCTCCAACCTCATCAGGCATTTAGGAGAAGACTCAGAGCTGTTATCTTGGTAAAGGGAAGTAGCACAAAGTATTGACTAAAAGGGTGCCAATAATTATTGCACACCTATATTTAACAAAGTTTTTTTTTTTTTTTTTTTTGGTAAACCTGTGTTTTGTTTGCAATTGTTTGATATCCATGAGAGCAGAGTATTTTTGTGATTTTTTTTAACAAAAGAACAAAAGGTTAAACAATAAAGACAATTTTTCACAGCCTTCTGTGCTCATATTTACCAAGGGTGCCAATATTAGTGGAGGGCACTGTATCTATTAACCTTTGGCCACATAGTGTACCGTATGTTCATTGCCAGAAACTGCAATCTCTTTGTAAAATTCTTGAAGAAAAGCAGATCTCACAGATCTCTGGTTGCACATCACAAAATTAGTAAAAGAAGCCCTTGATCCTCTAGAATTTATACTGCTGAAAGACTTTTGCTTTGGGTACATGAGGTACATGATTATGTGTTTGGTTAGGGTTGGGTCAAAAAGTTTGGTTAGGCTTTTAGCTTCTGGTTAAAACCACGAACAGTTAGTAATAACTACAAAAATGTTAAATTAGTTTTCTCAAAATAAGAATGTAAGAGAAGTACTGTAACAGGGATGCAAAAGAAGCATGGTGGAATGAAACCATAAAATAAGGGCACTCTTGATTTCTTTAGGTGCTTCACTGGCAGTCAAATAGGAAAGAATGTTGCAGAATAGTCTCCTATCATTCTTTTTTCTGAGAATTGTCGTTACTTTTTTTATCTGAAGATTTTAGGAGGGAAGATTAAGCCTTTGAATTTTGGAAACATGGTAGCCACCCAGAGACAAACATTTGTTTCATATAATTGTAATGTCAAGATAGATGGGAAGGGAAGGAATGCAGAAGAGAATGTGCTAGCAAAGCACAATCAATAATATCATGGGAAAGAAAATTGCTTGTACAGAAGAAGTGTTGTGACTATTGAAATTGTGGAGAGTTTAACGTGGCAATTTTGTTGCTGTAGGGAAGAAAGTAGGGATGAGTCAGAGAAAAAGCTAAATAAAGGGAGTTAATGGTCCACTGTATTATCATTGCCAGAGAGAAATCCAGTGGTTTACAGTTTAGAGAAGTCAACCTGGAACTGGGTTATGCTGCTCTTCCCAAAGCAATGTTTACACAGGGACCGTGATACAAGGGGAATTTCTGCAAAGTCAGCTTTGTTGGACTAGTTTAACATGACTATAACCAATAAAACTGTCCCAATCACACGTTGTTTCCATGCAGTCCTTGTTCTTGGAGAAGCTGGTTGAAGTGTCTCTGGTTAATGATCATTAGCAAATGAAAACATGGAAAATTGTAAGAATGGTGTGCATAAAAGTGACAGGGGCACTGAAGCATATTTTTGAAACAGTTTTTTATATAGCTATTTATAGTAGAATTTGGAATGAGGTAAAGCACATGTTCTTTACTCTGTCTTGGTAACGTAGTAGATTTTGTTGCATTCTAGGCCATGTAGTTCAGCTCATTTGTCTATAGATGTGTGGGAGGGGTTGTGCTATATGCTTAAAAGTCGAGGCACTCTCAATCCATCAACCTTTTACATCTATAGATACACTGGAAATTGCAAGCCACAGGAAGGAAACTATAATGACAAAGCACAGGCTTTGATTCATGTTTGAAGAAGGAGAGTTTACATTAAATTTACAAGCACTGGTGCCCTGTCATCAGGTTTCCCTCACAAGATAATAACAAGAAATACATCAGAGTTACCTCATGCAAAGCAATATGGAAGTCCTTTATATAAAAACACCAAAGTGGCAACAGACATGTCAGATTTATTACTGATAGGCAGACATACCTTACCCACACACCATCTGAATCTCTTCGGTTACGCTGTATCATTATTGTTCCTTGGAACAATAAGGTACATGAAACTGGATACACAGTAAAATTTCTATATTATTACACTGACATGAACCAGAGTTGGAACGTGTCTAATCCCACAGCCAATCATATGGTCTTCAGTCCTGGATGTACTGAATGCAAATCTCGCACTTTGTGTCTGAACAGACACTGTACTGATGGCGTAACCTTGCCACGGGCCAAGGCGCTTTCAGCATCTGTTTGATTCATGACGTTATTACTTTGTAAATATTACATGGATCGCATTAAGCTCAGCATAAGTCAGCGGGATACTCGTTTAGTCACTCATTCACTCCTCAGCTCCACTTTCTTCCATGGCACATTTGAGCAGCTGTGAGCGGTTTTGTGGTTTTTCTTATTATGGTTACGGGGAACCTTGTCCTACACTGGTGTAAAAAGGCCACTTGTGCCACGTCTTGTACCACACAGTTTAGGTTGTTTTTACAAGACTAAACTAAGATTGTTCAGGGATCAGGTTGTGAATACATGAAAGCTCATTTTGGTAGTGTTGAGTAATATGAACTTGTGTAAAACTGTTTACTGAGGTGTCAGATGCTCCCAAAAAGTAAATGTCAGGGCTTTACACACAGCTGTCAATCAGCCTGATGCTAGATGAAATCATAGAGGAAGGGTGTTGGTCTTGGCTGTTGGAGGCCAGGCTGACGGCAAAAAACAGAGTAAGTTGAGCTATGGTAAGGCTTTCTTCAAATGAGCTCATTCAGAATGGAAAAAAGGCATCCATTATCCGGGCAGACTGCCTGCTACAGTAAAGTCATCTAATGTAATGTAATGTTGTCTAATGTCCCTCAAAGTAGGCCAAATGTCAGACTTTAGGGAATGCTGGTTATTGTCCTTTTTTCAGCTGGGAAGGATGATTTTAGGCTTGTAATAGAATTAACGGTGCTATACAAACAAAGGGATCTGTATAATTCAGGAAATTAAAGTGCAAGAGTAAATTGTTGCAGTTGTAGCCCAAGTGGATTATGTAGATTTTGAGGAGATGAGTAACATCTGCTTTGTCATTACCCACAATAGTGCCACAGAAATTGAGTTCAGCAGTACCAAAGGCTACAGGGCTTTTATATTTGCTGGGCACTGGCTCACGTATGCAAAATGTCAGGCATAATGGTTAAGCCACCAGTTGGGCCCATTTAAGTACATTAGGCATATAAACCATTAGCATACACTAAATGTAAGTGTGTGTGTGGTCATGTTTTTACCTTGGTAGAGACCAAATGTCCCCACAAGGATAGGAATGAATGAATGAATGAAAGAATGAATGACTAAATAAATAAATAAATAAATGGTTAACTTTAGATTTAGGCATAGCGTTAACTGCAATAATAAATACATCAATGGAAGGTCCTTGCGTGGATAAGGAAGACAAACGTGTGTGTGTGTGTGTAAGAGTAAGTGTAAGTATAGAGACTGGAGAGGGATAATGATATTGTGTAATGGCTGCTGTACTCAGTGTTAATTTACTGTGACTTGTCTCTGAGAGATGGCTATGTCATCACATGTGATTGTTTGCTGAAGTGTCTCAGTAGAGACTCCTGTAATCATCTGGAAAGGAAAAGAGGGAATAAGGGATCTCATCCATCCTTATCACTGAACCATGTGTGAGCGTGTAAATGTCACTTCTAAACACCCTGAACAGCTGTTCATGCCTTAGTTCATGAAGCCAAAAAAGGGAAACTGTGGACTGAAAAGAGAAGAGGTGTGTGTTTGTGTCTGCATGTGAGAGTGAGAGGGAGGAAGGGAGGGGGCCGTAGGCAGGTGGTGTTCATTAGGGCCTCTCCCACATTTATGTCACCATGGGAATAGAGCTGTTCTGAGAGTGGGGCTCTAGACCCCCATAATCCCACTTCCCTTTCATTTTCTCAGAGAAGCCAAACTTTATTGCAAAAAGTAACATGGTGTAAGACAAGAAGGATATACAGTAGTACTCTGGTTCAGTAAAAAACAAGAGTGAAAAACAAGAGTAACAATAAAATAAATACACAACACAATGTACAGTTGTACATAGTTGGTTTTACATTGTGTGATTACAGTGGTCTTTTATGATTATTACTTGTCACACTGTATAAGATGATCCCAGTAAAACTTTGGCTGAATTCTATAACAGGCTGTGTGATAATATATTTTTCATGCCAGATTATATGATGAAGATCCTCTAATGACAGACCTGTGATTAATTGATGCTTATGTCTTCAATCAGTGCAATCCGACCTTGTGTAGAAAATGGGTTTTCAAAACAGAAACATTCTTTGAAGTGAGGTTGAGGTAATAAGGATATTTTTTTCTGTAAATGAGCACAGCTTTTTTACATTTTGGCTTTGCAAATACTGTATTTGTAGCTGTCCCGTGAGTTTTTCATAATCCTATGCCATCCTCCTATTGGTGGCTTTTAGACGATCATCATAGCAGCCATCACACTGTGATTTTAGTCAAAAATCTCTGACACTGCCAGACTTTGGTGTCTCGGGTCTTATTGACACTAAATCGGTACATCACATAATGTAAGCATTTTAACAATTAAGCATTCTAACACTGCAGATCGCAACTCTAATGAACAAAGAATTCTTTTATGATTATGATTTTTGTCTGTGACAGGAAATACATATAGTGTAAACCCTGCTTTACAGTGGAGATGCAGCAGGTTGATTAGAAATCAGAAACATTCAAAATAGGCTGTTTGATCAACTTATTTCCTCTTTGCTCTTTTGGTTTGCTTTTGGTTTCTCTTGCCTTCCAAGCATATTTTAACTGTTCTAAGTCTGTTCTTTTGTGCGAGTGAATGTATGTGTCTTTTGCCAATACATCATCACTCACCATGAATCACAAGATGATTATTTTACAGCAAATCCATGCAGTATTTGTTTGAAACAAAGTTCAGACTTTGAGAGAGCCAAAAATGACCAGCTGTTTAAACCCAGCCGTGGGGAGAAGAGATTATGGGGTGGATGACATCCGCTCTGTCGTTACTCACAATAATGCCACAGGAACTGAGTTCAACAGTACCAAATCCTACATGGCCTCCATCCAAAGTCTCTTTTTAACAGGCTGGCACTCCCTACTGCATACAAAATGTCAGGAAATATAATTGTTAAAGCCACTAATTGCCCCCATTTTTGAAGTAATTAGGTTAGAAAATTGGACGCTGGACGCGGCACCTGCTTATCCAAAGAGGAACTGAGCCATTTGAGGGTGTTGTGGCTTTATTCCCACCAAACCACTGTAATCCACCAGCATGCATAAGCACAATTCATGTATTTTAAACTGTAGATGCTTGATGGACCAGCAGTTGTGGCATCCATATTTATATCCAGCCTCAGATGCAATCTGTTCATCTCAGCATGGATTTACCTCAGAGCAGTGGTGTAGTCTAGTTTTTTGAAGTGAGTATACTGTGATTTTCCCCTCCCAGCCTCATAGTGCGACATAAATGACATAGTGTATCTAACTTGACATGTATCTAACATGTATCTAACATGACACACACACAGTATCTAAGTTATCTCTCCCCTTATCCCGCATTCATTGATCCACCACACTAACGTTAGTGAAGTTAGCTAGTTCTGGATACAATTCAATATACCAACAATCCCCTGCTGTTACAGTTACATTAATGATAAAGCTAATGATAACGTATATGCTACTTTTACAAGTGCAACTCAAAAAATTAGAATATCGTGGAAAAGTTTATTTTTTCCCGTAATTTAATTCAAAAAGTGGAACTTTCATATATTCTAGATTCATTACACATAAAGTGAAATATTTCAAGTCTTTTTTGTTTTGTTTTAATCTTGATGATTATGGCTTACAGCTAATGGAAATGAGATACTGGAAAAATCCAGTATCTCAAAAATATTAGAATAAAGAATTTATGATACAGCAATGTCGACCTGAGAAGAGCTCTAATCAGCTAATTAACTCAAAACACCTTTTTACTCAAAACACCGTTGCTCAGTGGTCCAAAGTCCTCTTTTCAGATTAAAGTAAATTTTGCATTTCATTTGGAAATCAAGGTCCCAGAGTCTGGAGGAAGAGTGGAGAGGCACAGAATCCAAGTTGCTTGAAGTCCAGTGTGAAGTTTCCACAATCAGTGATGATTTGGGGTGCCATGTCATCTGCTGGTTTTGGTCCACTGTGTTTTCTCAAGTTAAGAGTCAATGCAGCGTCTACCAGGAGATTTTAGAGCACTTCATGCTTCCATCTGCTGACAAGCTTTATGGAGATGCTGATTTCCTTTTCCAGCGGGACTTGGCACCTGCCCACTAATAACTACTATTAACTGTGTTGCTGACCATGGTATTACTGTGCTTGATTGGCCAGCCAACTCGTCTGACCTGAATTTTGTCAAGAGGAAGATGAGAGACACCAGACCCAACAATACAGACGAGCTGAAGGCCTCTATCAAAGCAAACTGGGCTTCCATAACACCTCGGCAGTGCCACCGGTTGATTGCCTCCATGCCACGCCGCATTAATGCAGTAATTCGTGCAAAAGGAGTCCCGACCAAGTATTGAGTGCATAAATTAACATACTTTTCTGAAGGTTGACATTTCTGTATTATAAATTCTTTATTCTAATATTTTGAGATACTGGATTTTTGATTTTCATGAGCTGTAAGCCGTAATCATCAAGATTAAAACAAAAAAGGCTCGAAATATTTCACTTTATGTGTAATGAATCTAGAATATATGAAAGTTCCACTTTTTTAATTAAATTATGGGGAAAAAATAAACTTTTCCACGATATTCTAATTTTTTAGAATGCACCTGTACTGTGCATCTCAGTACGGTAACGTTACGATAGCATCGGGCTCGTTTTCTGTACTGCATAGGATAGCATCAGCCTCATCTGGCTCATTTTCTGTAGTTTCTGTAACGTTAACGTTCGTGTCATCTGCTGCAGCTGCAGTGTCATCTGAAGCAGCAGTAGCTTCAGGGGCAGGCTTACGAAAACACTGAAAGAGTTAGTTTGAGTTTGCTTTCATTTCATATCTCCTTTTGTGATTCACATTAGTTAATTTCAAACTTGCACCGAGAATGACCTGTGTTGTTGTTCCTTGGTAGGTGACGTCAGATCCAGGTCACAGGCCACGGCAGCCCCAATGCTCCAAAAGTCAGTGCTTCGCAACACATACGGGGTGAGTTTATGAATGAAAGTGTGAAAGTTCTGTCACAAAACGATGTTGTTATGTATCCTCGCACTTTTTTAAGTGGGTATACGGAAATCCTTGACCTTTCCTAGTGGGTATATGGCGTGTACCTGCATATCACGTAGACTACACCACTGCCTCAGAGATATCTGCCAGTGTGGCATGGTTAGTGGGTCAGAACTTTTTATAGTGTAGGCTTGGGCCAAGGCACTGCAGTATGTTCAGTAAATTCTATTAAGCTACCCAGCATAACTGTGAAGAATATCTTGTACAGTGGGAGAGAACAAGTGGGGAGCCCAGAGGGTAAAAGGAGATGTCCGAGAAGAGAAATGGTGGAGGGAATCATAATTGGACTGCGGATATTTAATGAACACTAGGTGAACTCAGATCTGAGTTCTGTGGTCAAAGTTACACTAATGAGTCTTTTCACCTCTATGTTGGATAGTTACTGATCTACCTATGGTTTAGATTTGTCCGAAACCCATTATTAAACTATACATTGGCTCCAAGTTTCTTCTCCAGTATATTCTTTTTTTCAACATTACCTGATATATTAATTTAGTGTTAGACTGAACAAAATATATAGATTGAATAACCATGTACAGTAATAAAAGCTTATTCTTTGTCTATAGGGCCAGACTGCTAACTATATTTCATTTTCCAATACAGCGCTACCACCAGGAGAGAGGACGGGTGCCAGACAGAGAGAGAGAGAGAGAGAGAGAGAGAGAGAGAGAGAGAGAGAGAGAAGTGGCAGAAAAATATTATGATATTACGTAGTTCCTTGAAAGGTAAGGAGTTTTTTTTTTTAAACAGCTGTGTGTAATGCAGTTTCACATCTATACTTTTTCTCATGAGTGTCAGTGTGATATTGTGCAGTTCTCCTCAGTTGGCAAGTCTCTTCAGTCTGTTGTCTCCATGGCTGGAGGAAGCTCATGGTATCTGCAGTCTCTAGAGTAAACTGAATACTTTTAGAAAAACCAAGCTGCTCCTTGGTATAACTTGATTGATGATACAGCAATATAATCTCACAAAACTGAAGTAAGAGTCTATTTGGAGACTGTCTTGTTTTAGATTTATTTTGTATCATATACAAAGTTTACTAATGCTCGATGAATGCTGCACTGTTTGCTACATGTTCTAGTGAGAAAAAAACAGTTTTACAAGTGGGCCAAACTAATTAAGTCTAATTTGTGTATCTGGAGACAGACAAAGTGTCATGTTCATGAAGTACTTCCTCTTTAAATTGTATTGGCATACAGGCAAACTAAAGCCTTTGTTAAGATATAAGTTGCATTATCACATGCTGAAAGATGTAACATTACTTTATTTGTTCTGGGAGAATAATAGCACATTATTGCCATTAATAATTTAAGGCATAGTCTTTTACATTTTCCTAGATTTGTTTTAGAGCTTTTAGATCTGTATGTCAAAGCTGTCTGAATGTGGCAGAAGGGACAGCGGCGAGAGAGTGAAAGACAGAATCTCTCCCAGTGGATGGATGAATAGTTTGGGTTGTGGTGTTGGCTTAGGTCAAGTGTAGCAAGATTAAAGTGATTGTGGTGCAGAGGAAAACCTCAGTAATTTTGAGATCAGGGCATTGGTCAGCCTGCCTGCTTCCTCATGACTGTCTAATGTGTGTAATGGGGAGGAGGTACAGAAAGGCACAGACTTAATGGACTCAGCTTCTGACTGCTCGGATGTGCTTTGCTTTTGTTTGTTTGTTCTGAATTGCTCACATTTTACAACAGTTAACTCCTGGACTACTAATCTTTGCTGAAGGTGCTAAAACCAGTTTAGGCCTTTGTAATGGGATAATCCCAATGATTTAAGCTCAATGTCTAATGAAAAAGTCACTATTAAGTGGCACTAATGTAGTCTTACAGAACAACTGGACATGATTATTAATTTTGGTACTAAGCATCATTATTTGAATCCACGGGTTATCAATGGGAGTTAGTCTGTCATGCCACAAATAACCGCTGGCTCCACAGCTTGCACATGATATGCTGTGATGCATTCATGGGAAGTAATGGGTATATTTTATGCGTGTATATATATATATATATATATATATATATATATATATATATATATATATATATATATATATATATATATATATATATATATATATCAATGTTAATGTGTGCAAACCTACAACATTTTAAATAAAAATAAAAGAACCATAATTGCTGTAAAGTACTTTCTCATGCAAAATGTGTATTATACTATGTGAACAAAACTGTTTCCAGTTTAAAAAATAACAATGTGACAAATAAAATGTGCCTTTATAACCTCAACATAACAATAAATAGCATTTTATAATAGCAAGTGAGCTAGTTACAGAATAAGATCAGTTTTGTTCTTTTTTCCCTCCAATCCAGTACTTTCTGCTGCTATCAGACTCATACCAATACTGGATTGATGGCTTCTCTATACAGTGAAGATGTTTTATCACTCATCTACCATTTGTTAGAATTGATGAAGCCCCATTGTATGAGTGGCGAAACACCTTTGTTAATATACACACAATCTTGTCACCTTGCAGGGTTTGTTTTCAGGTTAACCCACACAGTGTGGTATCTTTATGAAACAACTGTACCAATTCAAATGAATAAAAAATGTCTCTTCTATGAAGTTGTCTCTGGGCTCTATGTTATTTCCACCAAATACTGTATGATAAATGTCTTGCACACTACCTGCAGTTCTCACTCATCTGACTGGTTCAGTGGACCAGAAGACAACCCCCATGATACTTGTTCTCACAGAATTAAATATTTGAATCAACTGTCACTGAAAACATAGTTTTATCAGTGCAGATCCTGAAAATATTTGGTCTCCCCTCCCTATCCCGCAGGACTGCACTGGAGCCCATTCATCAGGCTTTTTAATACAGCCATTGTTTTTGCTCTCTCCCTTTTCCTGTCTATTGTTTATCTTATACATGCATATAAGAATGATTTCTGTTGTTCAGCCAGTCACACATGGTTAATGTTGTAGACATGGCCTCTGGAAAACATCCTGCGCTTCAGTCTACACAATAATAATGCGGTATCTGTTGCTAGTTGCAACATTGGCTCTATTTGTTAAAAGTTGATTATGCATTACAATCTGCATTTTCTCACTGTCACACCCAAATACCCAGACACCATTCTACACCAATGTTCTATGTAAAAGCATGAACACACTTTGAACATACTCAAACAACACATTCAAGAATATACCAGCTATCACATAAACAGAGCCAACTAGGGATGTAACACAATGCACTTTGTATATCTGTATCTGTTTAGTGCTCCAAATATCCATCAGTCAGAAGGTTTTTTTTTTAATTAAAAAAAAAAAAAAAATTAGAAATAAACCCTACAATTATCCCAGGTTTTGGGCCCAAACTTGTTCCAATATGACAGTGCCCCTGTGCACAAAGCATGGTCCATAATGACATGGTGTGCCAAAGTTGGAGTGGAAAACTCGAGCCCCCTGCACAGAGCCCTGACCTCAACCCTTACCATAGGAGTGGAGACTGTTATAGCAAGAAAGAGGGGGACAAACTCTGGAATGGGATGTTCAACAAGCACATATAATTGTGATAGTTAGGTGTCCACATAATTTTGACCATATAGTGTAGTCTGTAGGGCTGTACTCACTTTTGTTGCCAGCGGTTTAGACATTAATGGCTGTGTGTTGAGTTATTTTGAGGGGATAGCAAATTTACACTGTTATACAAGCTGTACACTCACTACTGTACATTGTAGCAAAGTGTAATTTTGTCAGTGTTGTCCCATGAAAAGATATAATAGAATATTTACAAAAATGTGAGGGGTGTACTCACTTTTGTGAGATACTGTATATGTATATGCTAATATGTATATTTAAGTATATATAAGTGCCGGTAGAAGTATTTGAAGATCAGCCATGTCACTGTCACACTAGAAGATAAGTTATTTGTTGCTAGTAGATTAGTTTTGGTGCTTTTTTGGTACTTTTAAGTTTATACGGCAATGCAATATCGCATACAAAATAATATGCAATATAACACTGCAGTGTCAGTGCAAGCCTTAAATTATTTAACAAGGGACACTTCTGCTTATCTGAGAACTATATTATTCTGACCCACAAAGGCCCTCTTTCCTCCCACTGATGGTTAATTTCTCTCTGTCACTTAATATCAAATCCCACCACCCTACCTCCTTCCTTAAGATTTGCTCAACTAACACCTACACCCCTCTCCCACCTCATTAACAAGTCCCTTGAGTCTGGTTACATTCTTCTGCCCCCTAAAACTGATATTTGATGGTAACTGTTAACTATCTGTTAAATTATGGATGAACTCTACCATTCTTAAATCCTAACAATGAAAATGTACTGAATGTTTCCAAAATTTCTTCTGTAGTACATCAGAAACTATTTTTATATTGTTTTATTTTTATATCTATTATTGCATTTTTTTTTTAACGCTCTGCTAATGTTTTTGCTCAACACTAATATTGCAGCCTTTCCAAATTGCTCAACTTCAACCTTTACTAAGTTTGAAACCTAGATACTCTTAGATAGATTACAAAACTACATTGGTATTCAAGGACAGGCATTGAAATGGTTTAAATCCTACCTGTCTGACCGCTACCATTTTGTTTGTTTAAATGATGAACTTTCTGACATGACGGCAGTAAAGTATGGTGTGCCGCAAGGATTGGTGTTAGGCCCCCTGCTGTTTTCTTTATATGTGCTGCCCCTTGGAAATATTATCAGAAAACACGGGATAAATTTCCACTGTTATGCTGATGACTCAACTATATATTTCCACAAGCCCAGATGAAATTTCCAAATTCTCCACGTTAACGGAATGTGTTAAAGACATTAAAGACTGGATGACCGTTAATTTTCTTTTACTAAATTCTGATAAAACAGATATATTGCTAATTGAACCAAAAATCGGTACACAAAAGCTCCTAGAATACAATCTGCATCTAGAAGGATGTACGGTTACTTCATCCTCTGCAGTTAAAGACCTGGGTGTTATATTAGACAGCAACCTGTCATTTGAAAATCATATTTCCCAGGTAACAAAAACAGCCTTCTTTCACCTTAGAAATATTGCCAAGCTACGTAACATGCTATCTGTTTCTGATGCAGAAAAACTAGTTCATGCGTTCATGACCTCAAGACTGGACTATTGTAATGCACTACTAGGTGGTTGTCCTGCATCCTCGATAAATAAGCTACAGTTAGTCCAAAATGCAGCTACAAGAGTGCTTACCAGATCACGAAAATATCAACATATTACCCCAATTTTATCATCACTACACTGGCTACCTGTTAAGTTCCGTATCGATTATAAAATACTGCTACTCACCTATAAAGTCCTAAACGGCCAAGCCCCTTTGTATTTAACCGATCTTCTATCACGTTACAATCCATCACGCTCTTTAAGGTTGAAAAACTGGATTTCTGATAATACCGAAGATATCAAAGTCTACTAAAGGAGGTAGAGCTTTTTCACATTTAGCTCCTAAACTCTGGAATAGCCTTCCTGATAATGTTCGGGGTTCAGACACACTCTCTCAGTTTAAATCCAGATTTAAGACACATTTCTTCGGCCTAGCATTCACCTAACCACATCTCATGACCTTGTACTCCTGTCATCGTTGAAAAAATGATAACAAATGCACATGGTCATTTTGCCTGACATACAATGAACAGCAACCACGCTAATCCTTTTCCATCTGATTCCTATTCCTACCTTGGGATGCCCATCCCGAGGTAATCAGTGAATGTGCCAGCTCCAGTTCAGAACCAGCTTCTAAGAAGATTCCAGATGACGCCAACGCCTGTGAAGATTTTGGACAATACCAACATCAAATCGTCACATCACAAGTTCTACGCGTGTTGCTCCTGGGGTGGCAATGAGCCTGACCCGTTCTGCTCTTTGAGCTTGGTGCCTGGTGTGCCTGGTGTGCCTGGCTGCCTGGTGCCCTGCTTCTGGGGTTCTCATCGCTGGGGGTCGCTCGCTGTTGCTGAGGATGAGGATGAGGATGGGTTCCTTTTTGAGTCTGGTTCCTCTCAAGATTTCTTCCTCATATCATCTCAGGGAGTTTTTCCTTGCCACCGTCGCCACTCGCTTGCTCATTGGTGATAAATGTATCGATTTAAAATTTAGATCCAAAATTTATGTATCTCTGTAAAGCTGCTTTGTGACGATGTCTATTGTTAAAAGCGCTATACAAATAGAATTGAATTGAATTGAATTGTAACTATTTCAGATTTCCTCATCAAGGTATACTGTTATACATGTACTGTGTATTGTCACAAGTGTACATATAAACATCACAACTCACGTGAACCCACATTATGTTCTTCTTTACCTGTATGTTGCTTTCCAGTGTTTATGATTAGAGCAATGAATGTAGCAAACTGATGTGTAAGTAGTGGAGCAAGTAGTGGAAAGCATTTTACAAGCATTGGAAGAGTACATACACTATTTACTACAGCAATAATTAACAACATTTACATTTATTTGTCCACCTAGAGCCCAGGAAAATGGTTACTCACACATCAACATTTGTCCTCTTACAGTACTCATAAAAAGAGGGCTAGTGAATGTGGAAAAAAGACAACTAGACTACAACATTTAGTATTGTTAGGAGAAAATATTACTACATTACAAATGCCATTTAAAAAACACAAGACCCGCAGTATAGGCATAGTCCTCCAATTTAAAAATCTCTAGTGTCGTGCCTGTTGCTGTTGTGGTTGAATTAATGCCAAGTGCTTTATCTAGATAAGGTCATTCACACCAGCTCCACAACTGAAATTTCACAGGAGTATGTAAAGTTATTGGATCATATAATAATGTTGAGATTATCTTTTGAGAGTTGGCCTAAATAAGCATCAAATATAGGTCATGCGAGAGAGAAAACAAAAGTGTGAACTGACTGAAAATGCTATACTGTAGGTATTCTAACAGCATTGATATCTTTTAAGACAGTATGTTATTTTGGACTTATAGGTTGAAATTCTGTGGAGTTTGTGCTTTATGTACAGCCTCATAAAAGTTAATAAAAAGGAACTGGTGTTTTTTTTTCTTTTACAGTACATGGCTGGTGTGAATTTAAATGCTAGAAGCTGTGCATGACTAAAAGACAGTTCATAAAAGCTTATGATATTAATTGGCCTTTATTAGCCATAACTGAGTAATAGCTGAGAAATAACAATTAGCTCTATTATTTTTTTGTGAACCTGGCTATAAATAACAATAATAACTTATTTTCATTTGTGAAATTGGCTATTTATGTTGAATAATAAACTAAACATTGTTGTCAATATTTAGACCAAAATGTTTTGAGAATGTCACTGCACAGGTAGATTTTGAATGTTAGATACATTTTTGCACCATGTGACCCATGTCAATTGTAAAATGCTGTATATGCTCTATACATCACAAACAACAACAACAACAGCAACAACAACAACAACAAAATACAGAATCTACAGATATTGAAACTTTAAACAGATACAGATAGTGTTACTGTGTTATACCTCTACAGCAAACGTTACTTACATTTAAATGTTCTGTAGGATTCTGTAGAACTCCAGTGTATGTTTGGAAGTATTCACACCCCTATCTGGTACCATCACACACCAGCCTAGTGTGCAATATCTCTTCCATATATTAGGATTAACCTATTCAGGGTTGTATTCAATAATATGATGTTTTACTGTATATGCTATATGTTTAATTTCGACAAGTAGTTCTATAATATCCATATTTATAGACAACTTGATATACCTGATATATTCTATACTTGATATAGACAACATGATTTATTCTCTTATATAACTGGTGATACTGTTGAGTTAATATTATTCCACAGCACACCTTCTCGATTCATAAGGTGTGAATTAATTTTCTATAACAGCATTTCTATAACAGCTTGTAGTTCTGGCTGTAACTTTAATGATTGGTTTAAGTGAATACACTTGTTCTAATATGTTATCATTTCTAGGTGATAACAGGAACTAACTTGTTTCACCGATGTTCCATATCACACTTGATTTACGTTGTTTTTTTTTTTTTGTCATTTCTAGTATCATAATCCTAGGTAAAATATTGTCACACTGCAATACAGTATTAAAATATCATTTCACAGTGGGGTTTTTAGGTATTTGGGCTATATGTTCTGCCCATTAAAAACAAAACTACAATTTTACTTTCTTACAGAACTTGCATAGACTAAGCCACATAGTTGGAGATCAGTTGAACTCAATTGACATCATCTCAGCTTGAATTCCCAGAAAACCTCATGAGACAGAATAATAAACTCTCCATGGGTGCAGCCCTAGCATTAATTACTCTGGAAGTATGAGTTAGCATATGTTTCAGAAAAGCTGATTTTATCACTCTCCACATTCACTAAATTGCTATGTATCGCCCTTTAACCATTGGACTAGATGAGAATCTAACTGGATAATCTTAATTTTGTCACTATATCTTGCCTGAAACTATGTTTAGAAGAAAGAATAAAGGGTCATAATTAAATGGACTTGAACCTCAACATATACTATACTGTATATACGTATATGTCAGTATAGTGTTGTAGTTTAACAATGCAATTTATTTATGAATTAGGGATGTAACTGAAAATGAATACATTGTTCAGAAAGAATAAATACAAATACAGATGTGAATTATTTTAGAAGTCTTTAACAAAGGTTCACAGGTCAAATGGTTGAGACTAGAGGTGTGCTACAAAAAAGTGGTGTGAGCAGGAGTTTTTTACCTTCATATGGGCATGAGCAAGTGAGCAGTCAGATCTGAAGTTCACAGGACAAAGAAAGACCATGTTCATTAATATGAATGCGTAGTGCAGCACAGTGCATTTATAGCATCCATAGTTACACTTGCCTGGTCATGGTCATCATGGTTTAAAATAGGCTGCTGGTTTGTTTATATTTTGGGAAACCAACAAACATCATAACTGTGCAGGTGGGATTTAAAAACAGTCCTGCACAAATCTCTAGGTGACACCAATTATGAACTCGAGTGATATACTGTAGCTAATATACTTTAGATATCAGAACCAGACTTCACAGTCAATGCTGACAGAAATGGCATTTCTACTAAGGATATTTTAAAAAAAAAAGAAAGAAAAGAAGTGAATTCCAGTGTAGTGTTGGTAGGGTTCATATTTTAGAAAAATGAACCCCTTCCAGTTTAGTTTAGTTTTAAATCCAAATACAGATGTGTAGATGGATATCTGGAGCACCAAAAATGTCTTGACTTTAAAGAGTATCTGAAGATGGGAGGTAAGTGACACCCCACATAAAATGTGTTTTCCTACACTTCAGGTTCACTTGAGTGATATCAAGACCTGTGCTCAAGAGAAGAAATAAACAGTTTAGTATCTGAGAAGGCCATATTTGGCGATACCCATTGAATTTAGAAATTCTTCTAATTTTTTCTGTCGACATAAAAGAGAAGGAAAACAAGGCCTATAAAGAGTGAAACACACATACCAGTGAGGAGAGGTAATATGTAGGAGAACAAAAATGGCTTGGAAAATCCATGGGCATAGATCAACAAAGCCTCCCAGTGGGGTTAAAGTTTCATATTAATCTGGGGGAAGAAAGGAAGAGAGGAAAAAAAATGGGGCTGGCTGATAGATTATGTCATCTGTTTTCATTCTGGTACACTGTTGAATTCCTAGAATGTTCTGTGCATCTACTCAATCATACTGTTAATGCCAGGTATGGTCTTAGCTCAGCTGGTGAAAATCAGTACTGATTAAGAAACGAAAGTTTGGAAGGGATGCTAAAAAATGGGGGAGCAATTGTAAAATCTAGCCAGATTGAAATATCATCTGACCTGACAGTTGAGTTACTGAAGCATTTAGCTTAACCCTCCTCCAAAGTTGTAGCTATAAATCAAAGTCAAACTACCGTATAATTAAAAATGCCTGTATGCCCTTTTACGGGTTCATACATTGGTACCATAAACTGCCTGTCAGTTATTTATTTCAACAGATAACAATCACAATTCACAATTTAACCAAAAAACATAAAATCACATTTTAACCTAGTCCCACCTTATAGCTGCATATTTTTTTCTTAAAAATTATACAGAGAAGTGCAAGCAGTGATATGTTGTAGAGGATTTGAAGAGCTGTATTTGACATTTCACAAGTGACATTTAGTTTTTTCGTGTAGTGAAATTCCAGGAAACAGTCAAAGCTCATACACACACACACACAGTATATCACACACACGTTTGGTATCATCCCACACCACCCTAGCATGCAGTCAATCAAAATCTCCTTCACATATTAAGCTTAACTTATTCAACTGACAGATTTAATACAATAATCATTAGAAAACTGACACAAAATCAAGCAAACTCCACAATATGCAGACGAGCTTGCGATTTTTCAAAACCATAGATTTTCCGCAGATTTGGGCCAAGACGACGTGACATGACACATCACAATGTGCATTCAGCCAAAGCCCCCTTCGATTCACGTGCGTTGAACATGAGTACAGCTAAACCAACAAACATCACTGCGAAAGACCGTGCAATTACAATTTTTCCATTTCAAGTAGTTTTCCACAAAAAAAAGCACAAAAAATTTTGAAAAAAAAAACTGCATCAAATTCAAGCATTTTTGGTTGCAACAATCACACACAAAAAAACTCTGTGTAATCCTATACAGATTGGATAATAGATAATACAACAAATTGTATCAGTGCTATAAATAGTTTAAACATTTGTAAGGCTCACTGAAGAATTAACACACAAGATTTGTAAGGTAGAAATGTTGAACCTCAAAGTAAGTTTATACAAAATTCGACAAGACATAATGACAAGAACACGATAACCAGGAATAGAATTCTCCAGATGTGCTTGATAGAAATTATATGGTATAGATGAACATACATTATCCCTTTCTTTTAACCTGTAACACAATCTTACCTCCACATGTAGTTTTGAGGCCTGAAACAAAATGCTTACTCCTTTACTCAGGTCTGTAGGAACACATAAAATTAGCGACACAGAGTCAGAAATTGACCTTACACAGTATGTTTGAGTAATACAAAGAGCCCCAACACAGAAAAAAAATTAAATACCTCAGCTTGATGTTTTTAACTTTTCCTTTCTAGTTCACACCCCTGCTGCTTGTGTCTGGCCAGCTGGTTTTTGAATGTCTTTGCAATAACCAAGCTGAAATGTGAAGTTTGGGTAATCACAGTAATTGGCATCAAATCCAGAGGGTCAGTGAGAAGAGAATCATGATGATGGTCACTGTTTTCTGTTGAAGGGGCTGATATTGGTCAATTTGATGGAAAGTTTATTTTAAAGGATGAGCTAAGCCTGTCTTTTGACAAAAGAGAGCAGGAGAGTGGGATCAGTTGTAACATTTGTCACATTAAAAAAAATAATCTAAAGCTCCAGTTTGAGACAATACATACATTTGTCTGTTAACTACATAAACAAATATCATTTTCATGTTTCCTTGTTAATCACAGGATATAGAAATTAAATCAAGAGGCACCTGAGTGGCACAACAGATGATGCCACAGCAACCTGTGTGTGGGAGTCCTAGAGAACATGACTGGCTATTCTATCGGGTTGGAAGGGATGGCATTACTCTCTACCCTGTCAATCAGAGCAACACTAGCCAATCGCTGGCATCTGTGAGCTCATGTATGCAGAAGAGGGCAGATAGCACATTCCCAGAAGTGTCTTACATTGCCCTGTGATATAGTTCTGGCAAATGAGCAAATGGGGAAAAAATTTAAATCAAAGGACCAAAATGTTACAGCTGAGCCCATGTTCAGCTGTAACACCTCAGTTCATTAAGTCTGTGGGAGACATATTGTTGCTAATTATTTTATTATGCAGTAACGAACTCATGTTGTTTTACAATGTTTGTAGCTAAAATGTGCATAAATATAATGGTTATAGAAAAGAATCACCCCGCTTTAAAATAATCACATTTTGTTGCTTTTCAGCCTGAATTGCAAACGAACACAGTTTTTGTTTTATCCAGTTGTATTTACTCAGTGCAACTTATAATATCCAAGTGAAAGATATAAAATCAACATGTCAGAAAAAAAGAAGAAAAGAAAAAACCAGAATCACTGAGTTGGAAAAAGGATCACCCCCTCCTAAAAATTACTTGTAAAATAAGGTGTAGCTAATCACCTTCTCAATGACACACAAAGACATTTGACTTTCAACTGTGATCAGCTGTGGTCATTTTGATTACCTCAGCATGAAAGGAGCTTTTCTGGAGCATTTTGTAGTGCAACTGAAGCAAACAATGAACTATGGGTGGCAAGACACTGTCAAAAGATCTCCGGGATAAAGTTGTGGACAGGCACAAGTCAGGAGATGGATACAAAAAAAATTTCAAAGGCTTTATCAATGCCTAGAAGCACAGTGAAGTCTATTATTAAGAAGTGGAAGGTATTTGGTACAGCACAGACACTCCCTGGATCAGGATGTTGCTCCAAACTGGATGAAACAACCAGGAGGAAACTGGTCAGAGAGGCTACCAAGAGGCCTATAGCAACTCTGAAGTAGTTGCATGAATTTATGACAAAGAGTTGTCATTGGGTGCATGTGAAACAATATCACAAATTCTCCACAAATGTGGCTTGTATGGGAGGGTTGCAAGAAAAAAGCCACCCATGACTGAGCTTTGCCAAAACATACCTTGAAGATTCTGAGGCCACATGGAAAAAGGTGTTATGGTCAGATGACACTAAAATTGAATTATTTGGCCTCAACACAAAACGATATGTCTGGCAGAAATCCAATACAGCTCACCATCCAAATAACACCATGCCTACAGTAAAGCATGGAGGTGGTAATATCCTGTTATAGGGGTGTTTCTCTACAGCAGGGACTGGAGCGCTTGTCAGGATAGAAGGAAAATGGATGGGGCAAAATACCGTCAAATTCTTGAAGAAAATCTGCTGCCCTCTGCCAGAAAGTTGTCAATGGGAAGAAGGTTTATCTTCCAACATGACAATGACCCAAAGCACACAGCAAAACTGACCACACAGTGGTTGAAGGAGAAAAGGGTGAATGTCCTTGCATGGCCTAGTCAGAGCCCAGACTTAAACCCCATTGAAAATCTGTGGAATGACTTGAAGACTGTAGTCCACAAACAGTCACCATCAAATTTAACTGAACTTGAGCAGTTCTGCAAAGAAGACTGGGCAATTATTGAAAAGTCTAGATGTGAAAAGTTAGTAGAGACAAATCCCAACAGACTAATTAAAATATTAAGGCAAATTAAAGCAAGGGGGTGATCCTTTTTCCAACTCAGTGATTCTGTTTTTTTATTTTATTTTTTTAAAATTGTGTTGGTGTTATATCTTTCACTTGGATGTTATAAGTTGCACTGAGTAAATACAGCTGGATAAAACAAAGTGTGTCCGTCTTCATTTCAGGCTGAAAAGCTGAAATGTGATTATTTTAAAGGGGGGTGATTCTTTTCTATACCCACTGTATTAGGTACCCCATGACACAAGTACTTCAATTACATGAATAACAGCTGATATGCTTGGCTCTTTGAGCTTCACCTTGTACCGTGACATTTTTCAGGAAGGAAACCATTTTTCAGGTAAGTGTAATCGCTTGTGTTTTGTTACATGTCTTAAATACTTTTTATTTAGTTACACTTTATTTTAAGTATTAATACCACTGTTACAACTTTCCCCACACCGTTGTGGGATCTCATATGCTAGCTAGCCAGCTTAGCATTGTCAACTATCAGTTATGCTACTTGATAGTCAAAGAGACAGTTATCAAAACTAGCTTATTTTGGTTTCATTTGCCTACAAAATTAACTCAATTCAAAATCACCTCCAGATGTTCTCCAGGTGAGGGAAATTACTTTCATCCCTCAAAATCTGACTTTTGGACTTCAAAGCTGTGATTAAGTCGCTGTTATTTTGAGGGCGGGAAGAGGATGCTACTGAGCATGTGCAGAGTGTCTCAACTGTAGCTTGTTGCTAATTGGAGCAGTTGGTAGTGTTACAACTGACTCACCAAATTTGTAGGTGGCTTTTGAATTCCAAATCTTCCAAATATCAGGCTGTTTTAAGGTGTTTAATGCTTTTGACATTGTTACACATTGTTTGAACGTTTTTGTATGAAGTTCAACAGGAAGTGTGTGTTCTAACTACCACATGACAGCGCACGAAGAATTATGCACGTGTCCGCACAGCAGCAGGCTGAGGCATAGGTTGAAAATGAGTTGTTATTCTCAAAGTTTGAGGATAACTGCCCTAGGAAATGCAGCTGGTGCACAGAGGAGAGAAACATCCAACACCACTGACTTGACAAACTTCACAGCCTCCCTAGCCCTTGACAACAGACCCGCAGAACCCTCACCCCTCCTCAGAGCAAACACACTCATGCTAGCACTTCAATATGTGCAAAATATGCCAGTTCCCTCATTCAGAAAGAAAATACAGTCACTCAACTCTCACTCTCATTTTCGGTCTTCAGCCAAACTCCCCCTCCCCTCTCCCCCTAAGGCATTTTGTTTCAGAAACCCAATAATATCAGCATGTTGTTGCAGAACATGTTGGAGTTGGAAAAAGGGAAAGAGTGCTCTGGTCTTTGTCCAGCTAGGCATGCCATAAATCTGCAGATATGCTACGGAGCGGCAAGCACAGCCCAGGGGAAGCCAGACAGGACATGCACTGGAAGGCTTGTGATTATTTTTGTTTTTGCCGACGAGGAGTTAACTCAGGAGAAAGCCAGAGGGTTCAACTGGCTGCTGGAATGACTCAAATCGTTTGTCTTCTTGTCGTTCAGACATACCCTGTTAGAATAGTTGGACTCAGACATTTCGTTTTCCTCCAGCTCCAACACATCTGAAGTGTTTCAAAATGGTGCCTTATAAGGGCAGAAAAGCAGATGTAAAAAGTACAAAACACCAGGATGGCTCAGGAATGCAGCATTTGTTTGCAATTTGTTACTGGGCTTGTTAGCTAGCATCTCCAAAGATAACCACCAGCAATCTTCATTTGTGTATGTATACTTAAAGTGTGTAATTGCATTCAGTTTCTCATTCACCAGATCTCTTCGGTAGTCAACTGTGCTAATTGATGTGTGGTTAAACAAAGCAGAGATACCGTATCCACATTTTGGTGGTGATAAAAAGGCAGATAGGGCTATGTCATCAGTCTTTGTCTAGAAATCTTGCCTCTCCAACAGCAGGCGGAACTTATTTAGTCTTTAGACTTGATGTCCCTTTTACAGTATGATTCAGAGTTTGCTATGCATCTCCATGGCTTAAAGATTAAATCCTCTGTCACCAATAAGTTTATGAAATCCAGATTGACAAAATGGACATGGATCACAGAGAAAAACATACGCTTATTGCATAGAACTGAGGTGTTAGCTATGTTGTGGCTACATAGAAAATGTGTTTCACTGAATTTTTGTTCATGTTCCTGTTTTTTTATATTATTGTTAAAAAAAAAAAAAAAAAAAAACTTCTCACTATTCTGTGGAACTGAAACATATTTTATAGTTCATTCATATTACAAAACAAAACAAATTCATCATGAAGTAAACAGTTCAGCATGAGAGAGAAGTCATGGGATGATATTCAGGGGATTTTCAGCTAAATCTTTCTGATGTCTAGATTTCCACTAAGTTCTGATTCATTTATTTTCTCTATGCAGTGTCAGAGCAGGAACCTGAAGTGTTTGTGATAAATTATTGCTAATGTCCACAAAGTAAGCCAGTTCTGAGAACATTTGTGTTCCAGAAATGATTAATCTTACTCAAAATGTTCCTGTATCATAACATGTGTTTGGTCTATGATTAAGAGGATTGGGCAAGGCCTGATTTGATGCAGGAACATGACGCTCGGGCAGGTGGGCGACATGGCCATGTGGTGGGTGGTAACAGGACTAGTGGGATTCAGTTTTGGAATGTGAATCTGCACACCACATTGAACCTATGTTAGCTTAACTCTGTCCTAGAAGCTTGTGAGTCTCGCGGGGCTGATTTTCCTGAAACCTGTCAGAGGGAATTAAACTTGGTGTGGTATTCGGCCTAAACAATTTCATACGTGGTTCTGATGTAATGTGTTTAACCCATACTGTGCCTTATGAATGATGTCATGCCAGAAAGTATAGTCTTTGTGGATGAATCTGTAAATGTTATGCTTTCTTTTTTTGCTCTATTACTGAGGGTCCAATTTCAGTCACTGGTAACTAGTTAGGAGTTCTTCTTTTCAGTATTACACGATTACACAAGAGTTCCTCAGTGGTTCTTCTAAAGAAGTTCTCCTTGGAACCCTCTCTAATAAGAAACACCATTTTAGAGTTATAGAGTTCTAAATTTAAGGCATCTCACTGAGTGAACCCTTTCTTTTTCTTGTAAGATTGTATTTTTAGAGCATGTTTAGAATGATTAGTGTTATTAATGAATATGGGCAGGGACCTAGGCAATTTACATTTGGGTGCTGTGCTGCAAAGTTCTACTAATCTGTAGCTGGATTTTTAATCATCACTTAATTACTTCAAAAACATGGCCACTTTCAGCCAATCATATTTTAGCAGGCATTTGACACAACTAGCATTGATCTATAATCACAAAATGTGATGTTCATCTAACGTCTCTTTATTGTTCTGTAGTGCTTGGACCCCACAGATTGCTTGGATTGCAGATTGCCAGAGTGCTTGGACCCCACTGAATGCATGGTATTCATGCTATCAGAATCTACTATCAAGCTGGAATGCAGTGCTCCTGCAACTCAAAATGGGGTTCTTTAGGCTGCAATTCATTATAATGAAAATATGATATTCTAGAAAGAGCTTCTTTTAATACCAATGGAGAAAGATCACTTAAGAACAATGAAAAATGTGTGCAATTAATATACATAAAAAAAAAATAAATAAAATGATTATTTTCAGAGACAGCAGAGATATGATGCCCTGTGCACAGTGCTTAGTTATATTTGTATATTTATTTTGTGAATTTCAGGCCACACTGTGAATTCAAACACAGTGAACCTTGATTGGTACTGATTTTACCAATGTCAGGAAATGATTTTAGAGCTTTGAACCATAACTGACTGAGCAACCATTTGCGAGCTAGCTGATGTTAGCTAATCCATTATGTTAATCAAAGCAATGCAAGTTTCTAATGTAATGTACTAACTGAAAATCTACATGTACTTTTATGCTTCGCTTGTTCTGTTGGTGTACGTTTAAAAAGTAACCCAGTTAACTCAATGAACAGGATCTTTAACTACCTGCTGAGTGTCTGTTAGGGCAGTTTACAGCAGAGCAAGACATGGCTTTACTATAGAAATGTTAAAGATGTCAACAATGCAATGTCTTGGGTACAAAGTTTCAAATATGTCAAATGAAGTTTGCTGGGGTATAGAGCATCAGGTACATGTTGGAAAGAGTGTGTACTTTAAAGAGGCGTGTCTGACAGTTATTTCTAGATGTTCATCATCATACCCCCAAACTGGTCACCACCCCACAGTTATCAAATAACAACTACAAAATGTATTTTTTATAAGGAAAAATATTGGGGAAGGTATCAAGGTCAATTCAACTGGTTAAAACAACAGAACACTGTTTTTAAAATAATTTGTGGAGCTGTGAATTAAAATGTGAGTTTGGCTTATTTTGAATTCACTTACATGTTAATGGGCAAGGTTAAAACGTGTACTGCAGCCAGGCACTACAGTGCCTGGAGGGAAATTTTGGCTTCATTCAACCCCTATAATGACCTATATACTGTATACAGAGTTTGGAGCAACCCATTCCTAGTGTGCTTCCTAATCATATCTGTTTAGAACATATTGTCTGTTCATTCTGAATAATGTGTTCATATTCTTTTTCAACCCTACTCAAGATAAAGTATTGTGAGCAAACTGGCAATCCTGGCTGCAAATCAAAGCAAAAAGTAAGAAAGTTTGTTGCAGAAATTCAGATTGATTCATATGGGGTCAACCCATGGTAGCTACACTACAAGTATATAGTCCTCCAGTACAGCTGGAGTCTGGGGCCTGAGGATTAGCCACATTTGTACTGACTTTAGTGTTTTGAGGTTTGGAAAGGATTGTTTTTGAGGCTTTACAAGTGCACTTGTGAAAATGACAAATCAAAACATTTCCTGTTGGCCAAACAGCACTGATGAATTGCTCGTCTCAACAATTCACTGCACAAGTCCTGGTCCTCATTTTGTGGGCCAATTGAATGAGGGTGGTTTTCCATACAGGAAATTGAGCATGCTCCTCTAGCAGAAAAGTTTTGGACACTTGATTATTGTTTAACAAGATGAAGCAATGGATACGGTACAAGGCAAAATGACATTATGGTTGTAGCTAAGCTTCAAATGGGTTAGTTTAAGACTGAAAGTTCATTAAAGGCTGAGTGTTTACAGCTGGTTTAAGTGTCTCCATGACCGAATCTCTCACACTAATCACCACATTGCAAGTGCACTGTAGCTGTTAACAGTCCAGCTTCATAAGCTTCAGTATTGTAATAGAGGTTTCCATGAAGTCATACCTGTATCCCCCATGGCAGTGATGTTATAGGGAGATGTGGGATTACCAGCGTGTGCAGAGTGTGTAGACTTTGCACACATTCTCAACATTTTGGTAAAGACAGGTGTTTATGCTCTCATACCATTGATGCTCTTTGAAGCTTGAGCCCATTTTTACACACACAAACATTAAGCACCCACCAGGGACATTTTAGTTGGTAATACTGTTGGGTAGTTTCAGCATGCAAGCTTAGCTCTTAAAAGATACAGTGCCCTCCACTAATATTGGCACCGTTGGTAAATATGAGCAAAGAAGGCTGAGAAAAATTGTCTTCATTGTTTAACCTTTTGATCTTTTGTTAAAAAAATTCACAAAAATACTCTGCTCTCATGGATATCAAACAACTGCAAAAAAAAAAACAAAAAAACAAAACCTTGTTAAATATAGGTGTGCAACAATTACTGGCACCGTTTTAGTCAATACTTTGTGTTACCTCCTTTTGCCAAGACAACAGCTCTGAGTCTTCTCCTTTAATGCCTGATGAGGTTGACGGATACATGGCAAGGGATCTGAGACCTTTCCTCCATACAGAATCTCTCCAGATCCTTCACATTTCGAGGTCCACGCTGGTGGACTCTCCTCTTCAGTTCACCCCACAGGTTTTCTATGAGTTTCAAGTCAGGGGACTGGGACGGCCATGGAAGGACCTTGATTTTGTGGTCAGTAAACCATTTTTGTTTTGATTTTGATGTATGTTTTGGATCATTGTCCTGCTGGAAGATCCAATCACGGCCCATTTGAAGCTTTCTGGAAAAGGCAGTCAGGTTTTCATTTAATATCTGTTTATTTGATAGAGTCCGTCTACAAATTGTGGAACAATTTCAGAATAAAGTTCCTTAACATAAAATTGCGAAAACTTTGAATATCTCATCTACAGTACTTAATATCATCAAAAGATGAGAATCTGGAGAAATCTCTGCGCAAGGGACAAGGGCGAAAATCAATATTGCATGTCTGTGATCTTTGGGCCCTCAGGCGGCACCGCATTAAAAACGGGCCTGATTCTCTAATGGAAATCACTGCATGGGCTCAGAAACACCCCCAAAACTCATTGTCTGTGAACACAGTTCGCCGTGCCATCCACAAATGCAGGTTAAAGCTCTATCATGCAAAGAAGAAGCCATATGTGAACATGATCCAGAAATTCCGCCATCTTCTCTGGGCCAAAGCTCATTTAAAATGGACTGAGGCAAAGTGGAAAACTGTTCTGTGGTCAGAACTTTGAAATCGAAATTTGAAATTCTTTTTGGAAACCATGGACGCCACATCCTCTGGACTAAAGAGGAGAGGGACCATCTGGCTTATTATCAGCGCTCAGTTCAAAAGCCTGCATCTCTGATGGTATGGGGGAGCATTAGTGCCTATGGAATGGGCAGCTTGCACATCTGGAAAGGCACCATCAATGCTGAAAGCTATATACAGGTTTTAGAGCAACATATGCTTCCATCCAGAAGATGTCTTTTTCAGGGAAGGCCTTGCATATTTCAGCAAGACAATGCTAAACCACATACTGCATCTATTACAACAACATGGCTTCGTAGTAGAAGAGTCCGGGTACTGAACTGGCCTGCCTGCAGTCCAGACCTTTCACCAGTTGAAAACATTTGGCGCATCATGAAACGAAAAATATGACAAAGAAGACCCAGGACTGTTGAACAGCTAGAATCCTGTATCAGACACGAATGGGACAAAATTCCTCTCCCAAAACTCCAGCATTTATAGCCATCCCATGAGTTTCTTGTTATCACTATGCAATCCTTCTTTTGATGGCTTTTAGACAAGCATCATATTTACATTTAATGTTGGCTATCTTCAGTCACATCAACAGAATATAACAGTTGTGCTCTTTTCTTGTTCAGACTGTGAGAAATCGTGAGGATGTGGTAGTGACCCCATAGCCAGGTAAATAGCTTAGCAAAACAGCAGTGGTTAAGACAGTTTTGACAGTCCCTGTGCAGAACCCTTAAAATTCTTACTCTCTGCATGGAGGCCTTACTATCAACTCATCTGGGGTTATTGAAAGGGGAAGGAGCACTTCAGGTTGCTTTTATTGGAGTTTACATATCATCCTCCCAGTGTGAAATTTATTTATAGCAGGTGGGTGACTCGCAGTATGTTGTTTTGTCTTCATTCACATTAGCTGTGATCAGCTCAGTGGTTACACTTGGCAGACACTGACAACAGCAGGAAGCATCATGCAGGACAGAAAGAGAGAGATCAGTGTATATTAAGAAAGAAGGGAATGATGTGAAGGAAAAGTTAATTAATTCATTCTTTCATTCATTCATCTTTAGTAAATGCTTTATCCCAGTCAGAGTGAAGGTGGAACACTGTGTGTGAGGCATGTTTTTGGGATGTGGGAGGAAACCAGAGAACCTGAAGGAAACCCAAAATGATAATGCAAAATGGAAAAGTCCACACAGACAGTAACCCTAGTTCAGTACCCTGAAGTGTGCGTTCTTTCTTTCTTTCTTTCTTTTTCTTTCTTTCACATTCCCTTACTCTGTGTCCCCTTCCCTTCATACTTTAAGTGGGTTGCATACATAGTTCCCCTCAGAAGTTGTTTCCATAAGCCCTCTCGTTTCATTGTCTCAGTTGATATTTGTCACACTGAAGCAGGGATTTCATGACAGCACTGTTTACTCATCGAACCTCAGATGCTGACAGAATGCAGCTCTCTGTCTTGCTATACAGATCCAATAACAAAGACTTGGACTGATATTCAGCCAGATTTTTTTTATCCAATGGTTTCTTAGGGAGTATAAAATGCTTGCCATAATTGTCTATGCTAGGAAGAAAGCTTGAGAGAATAAATGCTGTAGATCATGAATGTTCAGGCCTCACTACAGAATCACTCTCAGGTCAACTTTCTCTCCATTCACTCAGCCTCCCTCACCTTGTTAGCTGTCAGTTTTTCATACTGTTTTTATGTTGTATGTCCTACACTTGACTGGAGTTCCTTACATTATTATTATTATTTTTTTTTAGGATTTTTTTTTTTGAAAAAGTATCTTTTGGCTTTAAAAATGCACTGTATTAATTAAATATATTATTACAATTAGGTCATTAACCCAAGCAGCTCTGTTCCAGAAATCTCTGGAAGACTTTCAAACACATTTTTGACAGGTATACACTCCTACTCTGGTCCCAAATGAGTTTCTGAAAGCCTGGGTAACTCAAAGACTTTTATTCATTCCTCTGTTTGTCTGTAACTTCACTATATGGCCATATGTGGACACCTGACCATCACATTCATATGTGGTTCTTCCCCAAACTGTTGCCACAAAGTTGGAAGCATAAAATTGTATAAAACATCTTTCTTTGTTGCAGCTTTAAGATTTCCCTTCAGTGGAACTAAGAGGCCCAAACCTAAACCTGTTCCAGCATGACAATGCCCCTGTGCACAATGCAATGTACATAAAGACATACAAGGTTGGGCTTGAGGAACTCAGGTGGCCTTCCCAGAACAGTGGAGGCTATTATAGCAACAAAATGGGACTAACTTCATATAAATGTCCATGGTTTTGGAATGGGATGTTCAACAAACACATCTGGGTTTGTTGAAACCTAGTCGGATATCCACATACTTTTGGCCATATAGTGTATCTCAACCCAAATTTCTAATTCCAAAATGCTTAACATGTTTTAGTCACTCAGTATTCAGAGATTTTTTCTCATAAAGCAGCGCCACGTTCATTGTTTCACTGCTCCAATACATTAGTTTCACTTCTGTTAGTATTTTCCCCTCACTCTTTCTTCAATTTGCTTTCTGAGGACACATTTTCTGATACTAATCAGCCTCACCTACACCCCCCCTTCAACCTTTATCCTTTCTGTTTTCATCTGACCTCCCTCCCTCTGCTCATAGACTCCAACTTACATAAAAGCCCTGATTCCTCTTGATTTATTGCCCAGGTGTTTGGAGAAACTTTGTCGCTGAGCTTTCACTCATAAAACCTTTGTTAGTGTAGGATTTGGGGGGAGTTTGGGATAAAGAGAAAAAGGGAAAGAGATGGAGGAGAATATGTGATAAGGTTGTATGTAAGGAAAATCCAGGCCTTTCATCTATAAGTAAGTAATTGCAAGACATGGCAGATTACTAAAGCAGGAGATAGCTAACTCGGATAAATTCATCAACCTGTCAGTCATTTTAGACACTGAGGAATTTATTTTGTCTCTTAAAGAGAACCAGAAAGCTTGATATATTTTGACAACCTTTTTAGATTTTCTGTATCTTTAATTAAACTTTTACCTGCTCTTAAAAGTCTTCTGATTTTTAATATAAGGTTTCTTGCCCTTCCTCAACATAACCTCTTATCAATCAAAAATATTAAACTTGTTTCACTTGAGTCACATTGTCTTTAAATTGACTGAATTTGACTGAATGTTTCAGTATCACGAGAGTCAAGAAACACGAATCATCTCCTTTATGTGTCTCTCTAAGATTTCTCTTCAAATCATATTACTATAGTCCTTGTATAAATACGTGAACATATGTAACTGTAAAATAGGTCATGTAGATGGCCTAAGGTCACACTAACATCCCTTTTCTGATATTTCTCTACATTTCCTGTGAGGCTGTAAAATTGTCTTCAAGTCTTGAATAGCACACATTTATAAGGCGTTGTTGTTCCAAGTAGGTATCTTAAGGATAGAAAAACAACTTTTATACTTTTATAGTTATAGACTTAATTGTGTGGAGTAGAAAAAGCACAAAAACACATATTTAGTCACAATGTTCCTGCTCCTGGCGAGGGCTGTTCTACTTTACTGGGTTCTAAAGAGAAAGTGAGCCAATGGCAAAGTATGTTATAGTAGTTCTGTGGACAAAGACAAATTGTTTGGTGTGCGACTATCGCTCCGAGCTATGTCAGGAAGAGTTATTTGGCAGAACCCCTACTGAATGTTGAGTTGTGTGGTCTCTGATGAGGAATAGGGATTTATAGACCAAACAGAGTGTGTTTCTGGGAGAGAATGTAAAGGAAGGGCTCACCGTACCAATCTTTTATAGTTTTGGGTGGAAAAACAACAAAAACACATTTAGTTGAAATGGCGTGAGTTTAACCAGCTCTCAAACACTGTCTCCAAAACAAAATGAGCAGTTCTTTTCTGATTGTATTTTGGCAATTGTCCCATGACTAAAAGCATCAAAGAACACCGGAGACTTCATCTTTACAGCAGATTCTGGATAAGCTCCCAACAGTGAAAGCTGATGTAAGAAAACATTTGCGACAGGACCGCCAGCCATTAACTTGCTGACATTATGAGCACACACGATCAGAGATTAAAGGAAAGACAAGGCCTAAGCCACGTTTTGTTTTTTTAATCATGAATTGCTTGATGTTTAACCTCACGCACATGCAGATTCCCTTGCACACGTGTGTTTTACTGGCTAATAAACTCAGCATCCAGGAATTGATGTTGTCAGCCAAATAAGTCCAGTCATGTAAATGGTTTTGAACCTTCATCCGCTGTTTTTTATGAAGCAACTGGGGCTTTAACACTAAGCTCTTCCTTAGGGTAAGTGAGGCAGGTATTTTCTTTTTTCATGCTATAGCCCTGATTCATCTGGCCAGGCCATGTCATGTGCAGTTACATCCACTGTGTGAGTAAGCCTGCAGACTTTAGAGCTGTTTGTGATTACACCTCCTGCTGAAGATTAGCCGGTGGGCTAATGTGGACAAACTGGCATTTTCAACTGTGTTGAATGGCTTTGATCAAATGTACTAGCAGGTCCTCTGGATTACAACTGACAATATAAAATGTGTTTTTCCCCTAATATAGAGTAGATATATATTTGTATGTGGTTGATTCAAATAAACTCACTCTAATTAACAATGTGGACTAGAAGTGGGAATTGGGTCAAGGGGAAGCGCATAACTGGAGACTCTAATTGTACCTAAATGAATGTGGTTGGTTGTTGAAAAATCTGATTGGACAGGTTGCTGCTGGTGGAAAAAGAGGGACATGTGACATACAAGAAGAGAGTTCTAAAAACATTTGGCAGTCACTGAGCAGATTAAGGGCCCTTCTTATGGATGGTGGCAGTACAGGGATTTGAACTCACAACTTTTCAAAGAGTCATAACTGCTAAGCCTCCATGTGGCCATCTAAGCATAAATGCAGAAAGCATCTAGAGCTAAGGAATAAGTATTTTGAAATTTAACTTATGTCAGGTTCTCACATTTAATTCCACATTTTCTTTGTTGTACACATTGTTGTTTCCTCAAGTGAGATAAGGAGAGAGTGACTGTTTAGAATATAGTTTATGAATCATTCCATGATTGCAGGAATTGTGGGTTTCAACACTAGGTAAATAGAGCTGCTTGATAATGCTGAATACAGAATAGAGAAAAAAAGCTTCAGAATGCCTTCAGTGGGACTTGGTTTATTATTGATTCAAGCAAGTTTTCTTTATTTCCTCAGCACTTTTCAAAACAAAGTTACACCCATCTTGTCTTCTATTTATTATTCCCACAGTGAAACACAGAACTCTGCTTGGTTTTTGCTGTTATTCGTGGTCTATATTTGCTGTAAATTCTGGTTTGGTTCATCTGACACCGCACTCTAGTAGACATGCTCATGTTACGTGCAAGTATGAAGGCTTCACTCTGTGTGGCCCCTTGACTTTCTTGCAAATATGTGCTCACAGATGTATAAATCAGCCCAAACCCCATCAGGAAGGAGACCTAATTGGACTGCAGAAAAGAGGGTCTTGATAACTTGCTAACAGCCACCAGACTTGGCTACCACAGAATCCCTCCTTTTAGTTCCACAAAAAAGCCTCCAAAGGTATTCACATGCACAATGCAGTGGTATCATTATGTAGCATCCTGATCCAGAGAGTCTGTTTTGGTGCAGGGTTTGGCTCCAGCAAGTAGTTACACACTTGATTCCAGATCAAGGAACATTGCAATGGCCACATTGATTGAATTTGTAGAATCAGGTTAGTGTGTAACTACTTGGTTGGATCAAAGGATGGTTTGAATATCTCAGGTCTCTCCAGTGAAGAAAAAACCCACTGAGGTTCACTTTTATCTTTGTTCTTACTTGATCCCATTTTTAGGTTCGTTTTTGGTGGTGGTGGCGGTGGTGGTGCTGTTTGGTTGTGTTAGACTGTTTGGTTGTGTAAGCTGTTGTTGGCAACAGAGGAACCAAGATGGCTGATTAGACATCAGCCTTTTCTGTCATTGCTTCCAGAAGACATATAAATAACTTAATACCTTAATACCTATAAGCATATCTACTACTTGTCTTCCTGTTCATTTATAATGTCCAATATTACAAAACAGTAACCTTTTGGTGGTTAATGGCTTGAGCTGTCTAAAGTGGTTAGATCCCATCTGGTCCAGAATTATACATAGAATGATTAAGGATTTCCACAGAGGGATCAACCAAAGAACCCTGGCAAAGAAGTTTCTGGCACCTTACAGCTCCAAGGTCCCTGGTTCAATCATGAGCTTGGGTTACTCTCTGTGCAAAGTTTCACTTGTCATTCATGTGTACATGTAGGTTTTCTCTGGGTTCTCTGGTTTCTGCCTACCTCCCAAAACCAAAATGGTACATGGACTGGCTATCACAAATTGCCTTTTGGTTGAATGAATGTAGGCATGTGTATGTTATGATTGACTGTCATCCCATCCTGGGTGTATACAGTACATGCCTTGCCTCCACTGTTCCAGGGATTGGCTTGGGATCCACTATTTTTATTTATTTCGCAGAGCATCTATACCGATCAGATATCACAGTGTAAAGACAGTTTCGCTTAAACAATTAGAGGAGCTTTTAAGTATGTGGCTTTAATTTACCTTTATCTTTTGACTTTTATATTTTGTTCACATTGTTGTATAAAGATGTACTCAAAATATAATTTTGGTGGCCTCTGATTTTGAATGGGTGATGTGGTTTGATTTTTATTGAGTCACAGTGTGCATACATTTGGGGTTTAGTCACTGAGAATTATTATTATTATTATTATTATTATTATTATTATTATTATTATTATCCTTTACTGTGTACTGTAGGTTTTTTTTGTTTGTTTGTTTTTAAGTATATGCATATCTGTGCAATTTCAGTTGCACTGAAAGCCATAAGCTTTTTGGAGAAAGGTATGTGTGCTTTTTCTGTTTCCAAAAATCATTTACAAAGCATGTGTATACATATGGATAATCAAGAGGCTGTTAATAAGACACATTTTTACACGAAGGGTTTTATTAACTGAAAGGGACTAACGTTCTTCAAGAAGAATGTAATTGAACTTGTTAATTCACATTGGACTCTTTCATTCTTCTGTCACATTTACAACCTCTCATTGGCCTTGGGTACTTGTTAGATGAATAAAGATGTCTCTGTTTCCCATCTCCTCCCACATGGCCCTAAAACCCTCCATAAACAACCATTCTTGTGACCTAGTCTTAACCTGTGAGGCAAGTGCTGTTACCAGAGGTATGTGAAGCGAAATAAAGCTCTGTAGTGACCTCACTGAAGTGTGTTTGCATTTGCAAGTGATACAGTGTCTCAAATTACAGTAATACGAGTAGGCCTTGGTTACCATCAGTGTTTAGGCTGTTGCTAGTACTGACCTGTCTCATGATAAAACCTCTGGCTATGTTAGGCTGGAGACAACAGTGCATGCAGAGCCACTGAATATACTAACCCAATTTCCATAAAAGTTGGGATTTTTTCTAAAATGCAATAAAAACAAAACTCTGATTTGTCAAGTCTCTTGAAACTTTAATTAACTGACAAAAGTACAAAGAAAGGATATTCAATGTTTTCACTGATCAACTTAATGGTATTTTGTAAATATAAACAAATTTAGATTTTGATGCCTTCAACACACAAAAATATTTGGGACAGAGGCATGTTTACCACTGTGTTACATCACCCTTCCTTTTAATTACAATTTCTAATCATTTGGGAACTGCACGCACTCTGTGTCTATGAAGCCATGCTGTTGTAGCACGTGCAGAATGAGGCCTGGCATTGTCCTGCTGAACATGGACTTCCTGGGAAAAGATGTTACCTTGATGGCAGCATATGTCTCTCTAAAATCTCAATATACACCTCTGCATCAATGGCACCTTCACACATATGCAAGTCACCCATGCCGTGGGCATTGATGCACCCCCATACCATTACAGATGCTGGCTTTTGCACCTTTCACTTATAACACTCTGGTTGGTCTTTTTCATCTTTGGCAAGGAGAACTCGACATCCGTTTTTCCTGAAAACAAGCTGAAACCTGGACTTATCTGACCACAGCACACGTTTCCACTGCCTTTCAGTCCATCTGAGATGAGCTCGGGCCCAGAGAACCCGGCAGCATTTCTGCATAGCGTTGATGTGTGGCTTCCTCCTTGCGTAATAGTCTCAGGTTGCATTTCTGGATGCAGCGGCGGACTGTGTTAAGTGACAACGGTTTTCCGAAGTACTCCGGAGCCCATGTGGTTATATTTATCACAGTAACATGATGATTTCTCAGGCAGTGCCACCTGAGGGCTCGAAGGTCATGCACATTCAATGGTGGTTTCTGGCCTTGACCTTTATGCAATGAGATTTCTCTGGATTCCCTGAATCTTTTCACAATATTATGCACTGTAGATGGTGAAAGACCTAAATTCTTTGCAATCTTGTGTTGAGCAATGTTCTTCTTGAACTAACTGATGATTCTCTCATGAAGTTTGGCACAAAGTGGTGAGCCACGACCCATTCTTGCTTGCAAAGACTGAGCTTTTGGTGGATGCTCCTTCTATGCCCAATCCTGATACCCTCCCCTGTTACCAATTAATCTGATCCTCAAAAATGGTGTTACTTGAATATTCTATAAACTTTTCAGTCTTATTTTGCCTTTGTCCCAACTTTTTGAGTGTGTTGATGGCATCAAATTTGTTTATATTTACACAAATTTAGAAGACAGTAAATTTGTTTATATTTACAAAATACAATTAAGTTGGTCAGTGAAAACATGTAAAATATTTTCTATGTACTTTTCAGTTAAAGTTTCAAGAGACTTGACAAATGACAGATTAGAATGGGGTTAGTATTTATGTTTCGCTTCTTTATCCAGCACCCAACATTCACTAAATGTTTTATCCCATGTTATATTCAACCTTTATGGTTTCCCTTAAAAAAGAGCAATTATCTCTCTACACCAATGCACTTAAGATATCCAACACTCAAGGCATCTGGGAAGAATTGCAATTTCTTTCCCTTGAGGTTCATTTATGCCCCCTTTCCTTCCGTTTTTCTCTTTCTCTGACCTTAATATTTATTCCCATGCCCTCTCCGATTTACCGAAAGGGCAGCAACAAATATATTTTCCTCAAAACAGTTTCTATCCATAGTGATAATCAGAAACCACTTTTTTTCTGATTATAATCTTATTATATCGGGCCCAAATATGCTCCTTACATTTCTTTTTCAGCCCATTATAAAAAAAAACAACAAGCCATATTGTCTATTTCAACTATGATATAATTTATTCTGTAGATGCTAATTTGTGTGTATAGATAGGCTATTGCAGTGTGTGCTGCATGATAGTTTGGGCAAGGTAGGTACAGTATGTGGGGATTAAACTTGCTTGGGGTTTGAATTTGGTTTGCAGCCATGACCATGTACATTTTATGCAGGTAATAGTTTTATTATTGTTTGTCTCCATTTCATTGCCTAGGGACTACAGATGGAAATTTGCTAATAGCTATCTTTGGTGCAAAACATCTTTTCTTAATTGAAATTAATGTTTAGTTTTTTTGTAAATGGTCCCTGACAAATGAACTTAAGTTTTAAAGTAAAAGTTGAATCCATTTCAGTGACTAGATTGTGAGCTTGTGATGTTTCAGCCACTTTTAATAATGGTGTACTACAAAGGAAAAAGAGTAGCACTCATTATCACACCTAAATGAGCAAAGTGTGATAATACCTACTGTGTGCTTGTTAAAGACAATAATCTGTGGCCTTCTTTTTCTTGGTTCCTGTTTTGTTTCTTAAAACCTACCAACCTACCACAACACTGCTCAGAGCTATCAGCCGTTTAAGCTGATATGTATTTTTGTGTATACATGAATCCAGGTGTGTGCTTATGAGCACACATGAACAGCTTAGCTGCAAAAAAACTATCCACAGGATATCCAAAAGATCCATTTGTATTTGTAGTCTGTCACTTTAAACATACTGTTTCCACTCAAATTCTGCAAAGCAAAACTAAATATTCTGTAAATTAATTTATCTTCATGGAGGTTTAATTTCATTGTCAAATGTGATGCAGTGAGGCCAACCACAGCAAAATGTGGAGCACAGATACCATCGTTGGTATATTTTGCTTTGTTTATTTCTTTTGGCTTTAACAGTAAGGACACAATGATATAATCACTTATTTTTCACAATAATCTCAGTGATTACTAGTCAAGTTTGTCACAGCTGAAGTCATCGTATAGCAAAACTTTTTCAGGTTTGAGCTTTTGGATACAGCATATTTACTGTTGACTTATGTGTTGTCATGACAGTATAGGTTTTCTAGATGATGTTATGTATTGATCCTCTATGAGCCCTTGACTCTGGTTGTTGAAGTCAACATGACATTATCAGATGATGTTTACTGATAATGTGGAAGCAGTTTTGTGCCTTTAATTACGATAGCAGTTGTATGAATTCTGAATATAAGAGACTATAACCATGACTATGGGTTATATTTTGACTGTGGTTGTTCTTAAAAAGAGATTAATTTGCACTATCACAAGCTGGAACCAATCATAAACAAAAACATTATTTTTCAGTTCTTGTAAGGTTCCATCTACATTTATGGCATTTGGCAGACACCCTTATCCAGAAAGCCAGTGGAGGAAGTGTAACAATGGGGTGGTGTGGGAAGGTTGAAAACAAGTCATGCAGCTGCATTCTGGATCAACTGCAGAGGTCAGTGGCTCTCAGAGACAGACCTGCCAGGAGCGAGTTGCAGTAGTCCAGTCTTGAAATGACAAGGGACTGAAGAAGCACCTGAGTGACCTGTGTGGATAGAAATGGAGATCATCCGATGTTGTAAAGGAGAAATAGGTATGAGCATTTCAGAAGTGAGATAGTAATCTGAGAGGAAAATGACAGTTGATTGTCCATGGTTACCCAAGGTTATGTGCTGTGACTTAAAGTAAGATCAGAGAGTTGTCCAGGGAGACCACAAGATCATGATGTGGGGATGAATCACCTGGCATGAACAACAGTTCAGTTTTGCTAGGATTAAGTTTCAGATGATGAGCTGAAATCCATGATGAGATGTCTGCCAGACATGCTGAGATCTGGGCGGAAACATGAGTGTGTTATGCAGGGAAGGAGAGGATGAGTTGAGTTTCATCCGCATAGCAGTGGTATGAAAACCAATATGAGGGTATGACCTCACCAAGAGATCAAGCATAGAGGGAGAACAGCAGAGGACCAAGTACTGAGCCTTGTGGGACACCAGTGGAGAGTCTGCATGGAGCAGATGTGGATCCCTCCCACGTCACCCGATATGACCGACCCTCCATCTAGCGTTCTGAAGAATTCTGCAGTTTATCCCTCTGGGGGAATACCAAAACACATGGTGTTCCTTTGAGAAAAGGTTACTTTTAAAGTACACACAGAAAGTTAGAACCATTATCTATCCCAAGAACTCTTGAGAAACTCTTTTGAAATGCTATTTTCAGTGCCTGGCACTCATGAAATGTATACAAATTGAATGGAAACAAGAAATGTATGTTACATTGTTTTTGAAAATTTGTATAAATATTGATTACATTCAAGTACATTGAAGAAAAGCCCACTTTTCTGTGATACAGAGGGATGAAGTAAGTTGACAAAACACATTCTAAGAAAAAAAAAAAAAAGGTTCTTCTTTCTTCATCCCAGACCACCAGGACAGTTTCTTTTGGCACTAGCATCTATTATTGTTTGCTCTTTCTCTTGCCAAGTACCATACCACCTTGTGACCTTGATCCTGCATTGGTAGCCTATTAAAGGTTCCTGCTACATCACTGAAACAGGCGGGAGCATGGTTTACTGTGGGTCTGCATGAGAAGGAGGTGTTTAGAAACAAGTACTAATGTGCCAAACCTGTGCCCTGTTGTCCTTCTGCCATGACAAGGGAACCAGCAAAATGAAAACTCATGTATACTCACCCTGGGACTGCTGTGTTCTCATTTTGGCATGGTTCTGGGGTAGGTGCAGTTCTGTGGGGTGTGGAGGACAGCATACACTTGACACAGTAGTCAGACAGTAGTCCACATATTTTGGATGATGAACATGATCAATGCTCAAATTGTTTGGGACAGGAGCATCTTCAACAAGTACTTGCAGCGCCTTCACCTGCATGTGGCAGGCAAAGCATGTCTTGCAGGCTATGAAAATACACTATACAGCCACTGTTCTGACTGACTGGTCCTCTGTGCCTGTTACCTGTTGGACCTGAGGTCCCAGATGAATGGGTGACTGTGGCACAGTGGACACACCATGAAATTATGGATGTGGCCCCAGGGAGCAACTACAGCATACTGAGATTAAGACTTTGAATAATTCTTGTCCTCAAGGACAACAAGATCAGTCTTTTAAACTATTTTTATCCTCAGTTGGTAAGTGTCAGAAGTTTGAGTAATTCTCATCCTCAGTAAAGAGCAGTACTAGCACTTGAGTGATTCACATTCTTAATAGAAAGCAATATGAACACAGCATAGAGTGCTGTCTGCTCTTGTTTGGCAAGGTACATTAGGACAACCTGTTACAAACCGTAGTGGCAACTTTTCTATATTGCCTCCACAAATTCTGAAGAAAACCATCCTGGCATGAAAATGGAAGAAAGTAGATGGAAGGTTATGTATGTAACCATAATTTTATGACTGAGTGCAAGACGTCAGTTCACTTTGGTCACTTGGGTTGACAAGAATATTCACAGGACGAGTGTGACATAGTGGAGACTTATATAATAAATGAGCAAATAGGAATTCCAAAGGAAACCATGCTGACTATCCTTACCTCAGTTGTAGAACCACAATTACATACATAACCTTCCATTAAATCTAGGACCATAAAGGATTCTTTAGTTTGACCCCTTTGCATGAATTATTGGTTCTATATAAAACTCTCCAACAGAATTTCTCTGAGTAGGTTCCAAGTAGAATACATAAGGAAGCTATGAAGCCTTAAATATCTGAAAAACTTTTGAGGAAACCCTTTCTCGTAGGGTACAAAAAAATCACACTAGACCTTCTTAGAAAGGCAAACACATTCCCAATGTCTTTGTTTCCTCAGGCTAACTCAGATTGGTAAGTTCTACTCCAACAAGTCAACGAGTGCATATTTTACTTCCAAGATGATCTTGAGGACCTCATTTAGTTGGTTTGTCAGTGATGTATTTCAGCTCCATAATACATTCTGAATTTGGAATGTGGCGGACTCTTTGAGAAATCAGTCAGCAAATGAGTCAGCAGTATCAGCATTTTCATCTGCCTCCATAATGTACTCCACATTGACATGTTTTCGAATGTTTGGAAGGTCCTCATAACATCTCAGGTTATGTGCTATCATAAGAATGCTGTTCTTCCCTTTGGACTATGACAGATTTTCTGGTGTTCTGGTGGAAATTATGTAGCAATAAAGCCAGCTAAGCATTTTTTTTTTAATTACATTGAATCTTACAGGGAGGTAAACATATTCATCTTGCCACCAATTTCAGAGCCAGCTGCTTTTTGGAAAATAAACTAATATTATTGAAGAAAAAAAAAATACCCAAGCACATTTTATACCCAGACATGCTACAGTATTATAGACATAGAAGGTGCCAGCTCAGCCTGTCAACACACAAGACATACTCATTAGTAACAGTACTGCAATTTGATGCATCACCTTAAAATTTACTGCAGATAAATGCTTTGCTTAGAGGATCCATTTAGCTTTCAGTCTTCCAGAAAATTGCTAGAATTTTTGAGACCCATGAGACTGCTGTCCGAACATGATTAGGATCTTTGTTTATTTATTACTCTGCCAAAACTCTTAGTGTATTGAACTGTTGTACCGTGTTATAAACAAATTTGGGACAGACTGGTTTCTGGGCAGTGTAAAGACAGAACATCCTGTTGTTTTCTGTCATTTGACCTATCATGTGACAGAACACTAGAGAATACAAATGATTTAGCCTGCTGATCATGGCATCTTACCCTAACAATCAAACCGAAGGGTGTGAGCCGAAATGGGTGTGGGTGTGTTAGCTCTGGCTAATGCAATGGCAAGGCATGTTTCCCATGAGAGAACTGGTGGTTTCTTCTTTTCAAAGCTGTTCTATTCCAAAGCCATGGGAACATGAACAAATACTGCAGAAAGAAGGCCGATAATCTAAAAAAGAAATGTGATAAGTCACCTAATGTCCTCTTTGTCCACTATGCATGCATAGTACAACTCCAATTCCAAAAAACTTGGGACACTGTGTTTAGTCTTCTTGTGCAGTGTGTCGAAACTCTGACTAAACACCAAGTTAAACCATAACCAATGAAGACAGAGTCGTAGTACAGTTGACTATTTACTGTCACACTTCCTCATTAACATGCTGGTGAAAACTGTAAATGAAGGCAATACAATAATATTCAGTGTCCATGTTCTTGACTAAACATTACATTGTGAATGGCTATAACATGAATATACACTGCTATACACTGTGAGCAGCAGTTACCCTGGCTACTAGCATTGCTGTTAGCTTGTACACAATAGTAAACAAACCGTTTTTTAACTTATCAAATATCAAACTTATCAAACATTTTAACAAATCATTACTAATATATGATCTTTAACACGTCTAATGTCACATAAATGAACTTACGGCACTGCCTCTATGATGCTTCATAGTGGATGCAAGTGGATTATTAGAGAGTGCACACCATGTCTGTCTCTTTGTTTTCGTGCAGAACCAGGAAGCTTTAACAGGAAGTGACTAAATAGGAAGTGACATCATCACATGACACAAATAATATTAATTTACAAACTAGTTTGTTACACTGAAAAGTAACTATCAACTTCTCCTTTTTAACTAAAAATAAGTACCAACAAATATTTAAAGAAGAGATTTGAGAAAGTTAAACAAAATCTTTAAAGGGCAACACATTCCCCGCCTGACCAATGTGAGGTCACTAAAACCTTGTGTCCAGAACATTAGTCTCTAGGTCTTTGGGTAGAAGTAGAACAATTTCTGTAATTGGCCTCAGAAAGGTTTTTACATTGCCTTGGTCTGTTGTCGTCACCTCAACCTTTCTTACATATCCATCCTTTCCAGGGAATATGGCAGTGATCCCGGCCATGGGCCAGCAGTTGCAGCCTCTCTGCTTGTCCCTGAGCAGAACTAAATCTCCAACTTGAAGGTTTCTGTGAGGTACTGTCCACTTCTGTCTGTGTTGCAAGGAAGGTAAGTATTCACGGCACCAGTGGGTCCAGAACTGGTTTGCAAGAAACTTGTCACCATTGCTTCGTGTACAGGTCCCTGTCCGAGAAGTCTCCAGGAGGAGGTGGAACTCCTGTCTTCTGTGTAAGGAGCACCGACGGTGAGAGTATGAAGGGTTGTTCCGGGTCTGCAGACACGGGTAAGAGTGGTCGTGCATTTAAGTTAGCCGTGACCTCTGCCATCAGTGTGCAAAGCACTTCATGGGTTAGGCGAGTGTTTAGCTGCAGACACATTGAATCTAGGATTCTTCTGGCAATGCCAATCATGCACTCTCACGAGCCTCCCATATGAGAGCTGTGTGGTGGGTTGAATTTCCAGCTGCATCCCTGCTCACTGAGGTATCGCTGCACCATTTTGTCCATCCCAAGCTCCTTGCAGGCTCCGATAAAATTGGTACCGCAATCGAAATAGAGCTTTGTTGCAGCGCCTCTGTGGGCGAAGAATCGCCTGAGAGCATTTACGCAGCTGGACGTGTCCATAGGCTCGATGACTTTGACAAGCACAGCTCTCGGACTCATACAGCAGAACATGATAGCCCACCGCTTGCTCTCCACCTGTCCTCCTCTGGTGTGTCTGGTTGTGACAGACCAGGGTCCAAATACATCGAGCTCCAGAACGTAAAAGGAGGGCAGGTTTTGAGGCATTCAGGTGGCAGGTCCGTCATGCATTGTTCTTCCAGCTTCCCACGCAGCTTGCGGCAGGTTATGCATTTGTGGAGTACTGAATTGATTAGCGTCTTGCCTCCTAAGATCCACAGTCCTGCTGCCCTGATCGCTCCTTCCGTCAAGTGACGGCCTTGATGTTTCACTTGCTCATGGTGATGTTGTGTGAACAGTAGGGAGATGTGGCTATCTTTGGGCAGAATTATTGGGTTCTTTTCTGCAGTTGCAAGCTGAGAGTGGTTTAGTCAGCCTCCAACACAAATGAGGTTGTCCTCCATGATCGGGCTGAGTTTCCACAAGGGGCTACTTTTGGATACTGCTTGGTTGGCTTGGAGGGCTGACAGTTCTTTTGCAAAGGCTGCCTTCTGTGTTGCTTTAAGGATAACATTCCTTGCTTGGGCCATTTCATACGGAGTACGAGGTAAATTACATTTGTGCCAATCTTTGCATTTGCTCTTTTGGTTTGAGAGTTTGTAAGATCTTGCCATGTGGACAGGGAATGCTACTCCTCTTACTAGGGAGGTGAAGGTGGAAAAGTGTTGGAAGTGGTCAGAGGTAAGCGCTGGTTCTTCCAGGTTAGTAGCACAGATTTGTACTTGTGGTCGGATTTCTGAGTCCTTTTCAGGTTCAATTAGCTCAAATGTCTCACTTGTTTGTATTTTCTCTGTAGGTGGCTGATGCAGGAAGGAGGGACCGGTGAACCAAGAAGTCTGTGCCAGGCAGGATGCAGGTAAAGATATTGACGCATGCTCTGCAGGGTTTCCTCTGTGCATACATAGTGCAATTGTTCAGGCCTTGAGGACTGACAGATATATTGGACTCTATTGTGGACATGTAGAATCATTTTGACTCATTACAAATATAGCTGAGCACTACTTTGCTGTCTGTGTAAAACTTTATAGCATCCAACTTTCGATCTAGCTCATCCTGGATGAGATCTGCCATCTCTACTGCTAAGACTGCGGCGCACAGCTCAAGCCTTGGGTTCGTAGGCTTGGACAGGGGTGCTAGCTTTGCCTTGCCCATAACGAATCCTACATCAACTTGCCCATCTTTCTGAAGTGCTTTCAGGTACGCCACAGCACCTATGGCCATGGTTGACGCATACGAGAACACACACAATTCTGCGTGCACTGCTTCAGTGAGGTCTTGTTCTCTGAGGAGGGCTCTTCCCTGGATCGTGACAGGTGCCAGCAGACCCAGGAGATCAAAAACACTGTTGACAGTGGAGAGGACTCCACAGTGGGTAAATGGCCTGTTCATGGTCGATGCAGAGTAGGTGAATGTGTCCTCCGTGATCTCCCACAGCAAACCTAACCTTCATCCGATACTCAACAACTTCCTTGTTGATGTCATTGTCCTTGTGCCATAAAAATGGAGGAAGTTGCGGTGGTCTTCACGCACCAAGAAACAATGGAACATCTGCTGAATGTCTGCCAGGATTGCAACCTTCTCCTTCCGGAAGCTTAGCAGGACACCCACAAGGGAGTTATTGAGGTCGGGGCCTGTGAGGAGCATGTCATTGAGAGAGACCGGAGTATTAAGTGCTGGAATCAAAGACCACCCTAATCTGATTGGGTTTTTGTGGATGGTAGACCCCAAATGTTGGAAGATACATTCTTCAGCATTCTTCATTTTTTCTCAGTAGCAGCACTACCTCGGCATGTCCCTTAGTGAAGATCTTTTCCATGAATGCCACATAATGTTGCTGCATCTCAGGTTGCCTCTTCAGGGTACGTTGCAGGGATGCAAACCGGTTAACTACTTGCTCTTTGTTGTTTGGCAAGGGCCGGCATGGTTCTCTGAATGTCAGAGGGGCGACCCAGCTGTTAGTGTTATCTCTGTAGACGTTTGTTTCCATTATCTTTAAGAAGGCAGTGTCTTCCACTGATGGAGCAGGTTTGCTGCTCAGTTCAGTTGAACACTGTCTGTCCCAGCAGAGTTGCTTTGCCAGACATCTTACAGCTTTGCTGCATCTCCTTGACATGCATGAAGCTAGTGCACAGTTGAAAAATTGAATGGCGACCACTGCACTGCACGTTGGTTTGGAATGTGTTAACTGTTGGCTTATGTACATTACCCAGGCACACTTCTCCTATTACTACCCAGCCCAGGTCCAGTCATTGGGCAAAGGGGGCATTGTTTGGTCCATTGACCTGCTGCCTGACCTTATGTGTCCTAATGACATCTCTTCTGGGTAGCAGAAGTATTTATGCTTCTGGTTCCAATTCTGGGATGTGCTTGGCAATGTGTCGGAGATGAGGCTGGTGTAGAACTGCACTCAGCATTGGAATCTCTGACTGATTGTTCAAGATCTCATGACACTCAATGAGTGGTGGAAGAGAGATGAGAACTTTGCCATCCAGTGACTCGATCTGAAATCCTTCTGCTTTCTTGCCGGATGTGTCTATGATGCCAGAGCAAGTTCTGAGATGATATGAGAATGGTTTGCTCTCCACACTGAACAGCTCGAAGAACTCTGGTCTGACTAATGAGCGATTGGTCTGGTCATCCAGAATTGCATAGGCTTTGATGGCCATGTCCATGGAACCCTTGGGGTATATCTTTACAAGGCAGATCTTTGAGCATGAGCGGCTCCACTGACTTGGACCGCAAATTTCTATGCAGCTTATTCTAACAACATCCTTGTTACAATTGGTCCAATTCCACACGAAGTGTTGAGATACGACAGACCAGTGAGATAACCATCTTCTTTTGTGCCTTGGATCTCCATAAGCAAATCCCAGAGTTCACGTAATTTGGAGTGGTCCTTGGCTGGAATCCTAGGAAAACCGTCCAACCGACGAAACGGTGAATTTTCAGTGATTTCGGGGGCAGCAGAGCACTCATGTAGTCTCTCCCATGCTTTGTGTAAAGCCAGATTGGGGCTGCTGACATGCACTGAGCATATGCGTTTTACCTGTTCGCCAGATTCCTTTCCTAGCCATTTAGTAATGAGCTCCAATTCTTGAGTTGCTGTGAGGTGAACTTCACGAGCTGCACTGATGAATGAGGAATACCATGACCAGTAATTCTTGGGCTTATCATCAAATTGGTACAGACCTGAATTGACAAGGTCTCATCGTGCCAAATACTGTTCCATGCTGTTGCAATAGATGCAGTATGTGGTTTAGCATTGTCTTGCTGAAATATGCAAGGCCTTCCCTGAAAAAGACATCATCTGGATGGAAGCATATGTTGCTCTAAAACCTGTATATAGCTTTCAGCATTGATGGTGCCTTTCCAGATCTGCCCATTCCATAGGCACTAATGCACCCCCATACCATCAGAGATGCAGGCTTCTGAACTGAGCACTGATAACAAGCCGGATGGTCCCTCTCCTCTTTACTCCAGAGGACACAGCATCCACAGTTTCCAAAAAGAATTTCAAATTTTGATTTGATTTCCATTACAGAATCATGCCTGTTTTTAATGTAGTGCTGCCTGAGGGCCCGAAGATCATGGACATGCAATATTGCCCTTGCCCTTGTCCTTTTCGCACAGAGATTTCTCCAGATTCTCAGAAACTTTTGATGATATTATGTACTGTGGATGATGAGATATTCAAAGTCTGCACAATTTTATGTTGAGGAAAATTATTCTGAAATTGTTCCACAATTTGTCTTTCACAGATTAGTGAATCTCTGCCCATCTTTACTTCTGAGGGACTCTGTCTCTCTAAGATACTCTTTTTATACCCAATCATGTTACTGACCTGTTGCCAATTAACCTAATTAGTTGCAAAATATTCCTCCAGTCGTTTGTTTAGTAACACTTACTTTTCCAGCCTTTTGTTGCTCCAGTCCCAACTTTGTTGAGATGTGTTGCGGACATCAATTCAAAATTACCTTATTGTTTTCTTAAAATGGTACATTTCCTCAGCTTAAACATTTGAATTGTTGAATGTTCTATTGTGAATAACATATGGGTTATTTATTTATTTATGTATTTATTATTTGCTATTTATTAAGTTAGCTATTAACTCCCAAGTCTGACTGCTGTGTTGATTTTGTGGACACATCAAGGTGATTCTGAAATCTTTGTTTTCTAGACAATATCATGTACAGTGGGGGGAAAAAGTATTTGATCCCCTGCTGATTTTGTATGTTTGCCCACTGACAAAGAAATGATCAGTCTATAATTTTAATGGTAGTTGTATTTTAACAGTGAGAGACAGAATGACAACAAAAAAATCCAGAAAAACGCATTTCAAAAAAGTTATAAATTGATTTGCATTTTAATGAGGGAAATAAATATTTGATCCCCTATCAATCAGCAAGATTTCTGGCTCCCAGGTGTCTTTTACACAGGTAATGAGCTGAGATTAGGAGGACTCTCTTAAAGGGAATGCTCCTAATCTCAGTTTGTTACCTGTAAAAAGACACCTGTCCACAGAAGCAATCAATCAATCAGATTCCAAACTCTCCACCATGGCCAAGACCAAAGAGCTGTCCAAGGATGTCAGGGACAAAATTGTAGACCTACACAAGGCTGGAATGGGCTACAAGACCATCGCCAAGCAGCTTGGTGAGAAGGTGACAACAGTTGGTGCGATTATTCGCAAATGGAAGAAACTGGTCTCCCTCGGTCTGGGGCTCCATGCAAGATCTCACCTCGTGGGGTTTCAATGATCATGAGAATGGTGAGGAATCAGCCCAGAACTACACGTGAGGATCTTGTTAATGATCTCAAGGCAGCTGGGACCATAGTCACCAAGAAAACAATTGGTAATACACTACGCTGTGAAGGACTGAAATCCTGCAGCACCCGCAAGGTCCCCCTGCTCAAGAAAGCACATGTACAGGCCCGTCTGAAGTTTGCCTGAATGATTCAGAGGAGAACTGGGTGAAAGTGTTGTGGTCAGGTGTGGTCAGATCTCTTTGGCATCAACTCAACTCGCCGTGTTTGGAGGAGGAGGAATGCTGCCTATGACCCCAAGTCATAACACCATCCCCACAGTCAAACATGGAGGTGGGAACATTATGCTTTGGGGGGTGTTTTTCTGCTAAGGGGACAGGACAACTGCACAGCATCAAAGGGACGATGGACGGGGCCATGTACCGTCAAATCTTGGGTGAGAACCTCCTTCCCTCAGCCAGGGCATTGAAAATGACCTTAATGACTTGGAGAGGATCTGCAAAGAGGAGTGGGACAAAATCCCTCCTGAGATGTGTGCAAACCTGGTGGCCAACTACAAGAAACATCTGACCTCTGTTATTGGCAACAATCGTTTTGCCACCACGTACTAAGTCGAAGGGGTCAAATACTTATTTCCCTCATTAAAATGCAAATCAATTTATAACTTTTTTGAAATGTGTTTTTCTGGATTTTTTTGTTGTTATTCTGTCTCTCACTGTTAAAATACACCTACCATTAAAATTATAGACTGATCATTTCTTTGTCAGTGGGCAAACATACAAAATCAGCAGGGGATCAAATACTTTTTTTCCCCACTGTACCATGTCAGTATTTAAAATGTGATTGCAGTTGATGTTCATGTTTTATATATCTGTGACACCCATTGCGTATAAGAGCACACTGAAAGATACTGTTTTTGCTTATTTCTGTGAGATGTAACATAATTGATGTGAAGATCAAATTAATAATTAGTTTAAGGATTAGTGTGAAACTTAAGAACGCCTTTTAATTTGTTCATTCTGTTACATGAGATTTCATCATCAACGTTCAACACCACTCTTCACCACTTTCCATCAAAACAATATTACAATACATCAGCAAATACAGAATATGTGTATATGAGTAAAGGGGGCTGTGGGGTTGAATGGCTCTTTCTGTGTTGCCTTAATGAGAGACAAATGGATAATAGCTTAAATAAAGTTTGCATTAAAACTGCCTGATGGGGCTAGTGAAGATTGCCTTTAACAGATTCATTGTGTTACTGTAGGGGCTCTGCAGCTCTAAAAGTGGCAGGTGTTTGCAATGAAACCTTAGCTATCATCTTCCCCTGTGGTTTATGTGTTGGTTTGGTCCTGCCGGGCATTGACATACAGTTCATTAGGGCTCATGTTTGGGATTAACAGTTTGCAGAGCCAGGTGAGTTATTTTCTTGGACAGTTAAGTGTAATTAGCGTTATATTAATGGGAAAAGTAAGTATTTAATTGGATTTTTTTTTTCAGTCAAATTAAGACATCCGCAATGCAGCCAATTCAGCTCTACACTCAGAAATAAAGGTACCAAACTATACTTGTTGCTAGCCTTGTTGCTGGGTTGGTTCCCTTAAGGGTGTATCTTTTGTACCTTCAGTATTTATCTTTTACCCGGGAAGGTGCATGTTGTGTACCTTTAATTAGCTTTTAGAGTAAAGCTTTAAAGGTACAGTACATCAGTGGTCTGAAAGGTACACAATATGTGTCTCGGCAGTAAGGAAAAGTATAGTTTGGTACCTTTATTTCTGTGAGTGTGTAATAATGATCGAGCCTTGATTGATAATCATGGTGTCATCTCTGTTACACCAGACACAGAAAAATATAGAAGGTATACAAAGATGGAAATGATTAGTTTGTTTCACCACACTGCTCTTCATGTTTTGCACTACTCTGAGAAATGTTCTGCGAATTTTGATTCCAACAATTGTCTAAACTACTGTGGCGTTGTGCCACAGAAGGGCCCAAATGCAAAGTTTACTATTGTTTCTAAAGCAACAAACTCAATGTTCACTTTAATCTGTGATAAAATGCCAACACCTGAAATGCAATATTCTGCAGGCTTACATTTCTGTAATCAATTGTTTTATTATGAAATTCAAAGACCTGAATCCATTTGAAATGTTAAAATTCACTCATCTTTTCTTACACTACATTCAACATCAACTACATTCAACACTCAAGATCATGATGATGAAAATGTCTATGAAATGCTATGAAAAGCACATTTGGATGAATCATGTGTATATAACACTACCAATTTAATTTAGATCAAGTCATTAATCTAGTGCCTCCTAGTGTGCCTGCCAAAACTTCACTTTACTGGAAAACATATCCAATTACAACAAGCAAATTAGCTACAGATGATTTTTTTTTCTTGCAATCTTGTAATCATTCCACTAATGCAGTGGTAGTAAACAGTGTTTCCTTGCTGTTTTTTGTTGTGGCTTTTTTCATAGCTTGAATAAGATGTATGACATCACAGACTAACTGCAGCCTGTTCATAATACTGTAAAGCTCCAGGAATTCAAGGGCACTTAGTGAGAGCTTTCAAGGCCAACCCATTGTCATTGTTCTTCAAGGCCCTGTATGCTTTTGCAAGCCACAAGATGTTATGTTGTTCCTCTAAAGCCACAAAAAGCTATTAAACTTTAGGGGAAGTTTTAAGATAGCTGCCCAGAAGAGAACTTTTATAAGGTTGGCATCAGCCATATGATTTAAGTTCCCCATAAACAGATGAAAACAAATATTTTTTATGAGCCTGTTTGGCTTTATGCAGTACTTTAGAGAATTAACATAAACACACATTGAATATAAACACAGGCTTGTGTTAATAGTAATTTGCACAAAAAGCCACATGTTTGAATTACACTGCTATATGCCTTTCATGGGTGTGGCCTAACTTTCATGTCAATGTACATAATGCCCAAAGGATGCCACAGCAAAAGGAACTTGCGTCTGGTTTATAGTGATAACTCGGACAGATATGCAGTACAACAAATTCTACCACATATTGCATATAATGTTGTTTTAATAATGTTGTTTGTATGTTCATGTAATCTCATCACATTAAGCCTGGAAGATTACCCAAGAGTACAGCAGAAAAGTGGGCATCGGGTCTTTGCTCCTTCCATGTAAACATATATAGATATTTTTTCTCTGTGTTTTGGCCTCCCATCCACAAAAAAGGTGTTTTTCGCCATGCAATTTAATTTCTATTTGTTTTATTATTACACCTTTGTGGAGAGGTGCCGGAATATGATACACACTTTATTGTTCCAGAGCCAACCAAACTGATGGTGCAAACTGTACTGATTTTGGATAAGTCCCAGGTGAATATTTTGTGTTTAAGTGTCATTTTATCATTTTTTGTTTTAGAAATTGATGGTGTTTGTCCACCTTCTCTACCACTCAATATGCATGCTGTTAGTGTTATTCTTGAGGTGGTTGAGGAGTTTATGACATAGGTTACTATCACTGGGTTGGTGTAATTCTGAGCTTTTCAAATTATTATTGTTTTTTGTGTTTTCATGTGAACAGGGCTATATTTGAAAAGCAAACGCTGTTCATTTGGATGGGAATTCTTTTGAAAACATTTTTGCATATTTTTGTACATTTTGCATATTTGCAGTATAGTACAGTAAACACCTTCAGGACATTCAAAGATACACAATGCAGTGATAACAGATGTGTGACATTTTCTTGTGCTTAATTAACCCTACACTTTGCTCACCTAGAAGTGCTGTCAGTCAACATACATGCATGCATACACACACACACACACACACACACACACACACACACACACACACACACACACACACACACACACACACACACACACACACACACACACACACACACACACACGTGTGTGGAAATGTGATAGGGGTTAAGTGCAGCCTTGCATGAAGAAAGTGCAGTTTCCAGAATGGTGGTCATTTGAGTTATATATTAGCTTTGTTGTGACAGTGATACAGTGAATGGTTAACTGCTAGGCCAGAAAATGTTTGCTTTTCATATGGGCCCATTCAAAATACACATTTTGTTGCATCCGCTTCCTCCATTTCATTTGATTTTTTTTTTATTTTTTATTTTTTAGTAATTTGATTGCATGTAAGATTTCATGAATCATTAAATGGTAAATACTAGACTTTAAGGCTGTGACATCATGTTGAGGCCCAGACAGGACGTAGCAATAAATGAAACAGTCGGGTTGTTAGCGCTAAAGAACAGATCACTGAGTTCCACAGTTTGATTGTTTTGCTTGAATTTACACCTTATTATTATTTTCTTTTTGTTTTATGTGAATAGTATTTGGATTTAGTAGCACACATATTATACTTGATTTTAAGGTGAAACAGACCACACTCGTACTACAGGGTGTCTCAAAAGTTTCCATACATAGGGTATGCCAGCTCCTCGTTGGTTGTGCCTTCGTCAGTGGATGCTCGTGGATGTCCATTTCTCAGCCCATCGCAACCTTGCGACAGCTTCCCGATCCAGCCATGAGAATGATTTCAATACGTTCTTCTTTTGCCAAAGGCATTTTGAAAGGCTATCTACTATATTTAAACTAAGTATGAAACATTTTGGAAGACATTTTAGACGTGTTCAAATGTGTAAAGATTGTTTTGGGTGCTTCTTGGATGATGAACCATGCATGAACCTGTATAATAACATTTAAGACAGCAGGGATAGCATAATTGGAATTGGATTATATTAACTGGTGGGAATGTTACCATTAGATTTCATGCCATTCAAGTATTTCTATTAGTATATGAGGTGATATTTGTCTGTGATGTGGGATGTTTTTACATTTTTTTTTAAGGTTTATAATTTCACCAAGTTTAATGTGAGATGTTTTACTACAGTAGACTTGTGTAGGAGTTTTATGGTTAGATTGTGGGCTGCTAGATTTTAGTCATTGTGAATCATAGGTCAGTCATGTGGTTTGGTTGTTTTGTTGTTTGCACTATTTGGTGTTAATAAACAGTAGTGGTTAGACTTCCTGTTACTGCTGGTGTCTGGCTTCCTAAGTGTTGTTTGTACTGAGATAGTGAATGACATAAATAGGATGTTGAAATTAAGCAATAGGATGTTCTATGCACGTTTTGTCTTTCCTTCTTCCCGTATGATCTAATGATGAGCTCACTTCCCTGAACCTTAGGGAGAAAGCCTTATTTATGACATGGGTACGTTTGGTCAATTGGAGAGAATAATAACACATTTGATGAATGGCGTCTGGTGACTATATTACAGATGTAGTGTGTACTACATCCCATTAGCTGTATTAGATAATTGTTCATTAGATTGAAATTTAGGTAGAATATTGAAATCTACCCGCACAAGGGGAAAAAAAAGCAAAACTTTACTTGTACTTGAGCCTAGGATTTCAGCGTCCTTAGAAACATTTGCATGCATTATGCTTCAAGTTAATCAGAGCTAGGGCTTGTTTTAGTTCCTTGCCTTTTATAGAAAACAGAAACACAAATCATAAATCTGTGCCTAAACCCCTAGTTGGAACATGTCTGAACATCAAAAGTGGCCTCAAGAGAGCCAAAAAATAAAATGAATCTGAAGAATGAATTGATGATGAATGAGCTGAAATATAATGGCAAGAATGCAGAAACATAAAGATAAAAAAGAACAGGTATTTTGCTGGCAGAAATATTCTAGAAGAAGGAAGGTCAATAAAGGAACTTTGGGGCAAATGACTGAAGGACTTCTGTCTGTATGTCATAAAACCCTTGGACTTGTGATGGGTTACTCTGCCATTACTACAGCTTTGAATTTAAATCAGAATGTTCTTTCATTGAATGGTGTATCTACAGATAACCTTTACCCTTTGTGTATATTGTTTATGATAAATACTTCTCACATTTAATGAGTTATTGCCCTGAGCCAAAACAATAAGTGTACAGCTCACTGATCAACTGCAGAGATGTTTTTACAGAGGAGAAGAGAACGGTACAGACACATGGGTCAACATATATTTGCACACATCACACACACACACACATACTGTGTCAATTAAGGATTAATCAGTCAGGATGACTCCATCCCAATAAGAGCCTTGCAGGCCAAACCCATTTGCATTTGATTAAGAGCACATGAAGTTACAGCAATGAAAACATGGCAGAAAAAATAAAGATTTCAGTTTTTAAACGTAGCCATGATGATCTCCAGACGCTGTAGTTACGCACATGCGAAGCCACTGTTTGTATTGCTTCCCTTTACATAGCTTGTCTAATGATAACTATAATGAGAAACTAAAGGGTGTAACAGTTGAATGGTGATTCAGAACTAAGTGTCTGTCATAAGGGTTTATATAAAAAATACTGCATATGTTCAGTTTCCTCATGTGGAACAAACAGGAGAGGACTTTTAAGCCTTTGACTAAAGTCAGGACAATGCTGTTTTATCCTGGTATCATTTACATTTATGGCATTTGGCAAATGCCCTTATCCAGAGCAACTTACTGTACAGAAGTGAATGGAACAGAAGTATCTATAGACATTAAAATTATAGCGTGTTGCAAATGACGAAAGTGGCTACAAATTTGGCTTACAGCCTAACAAATATTAACAATATACCAAGCTATATGACTAACTTGCTCATTTGACCTTTACTGTATGTTTTGCCAATTGTGACAAGAGAAAGTTTTTTGCCCAGGCACATTGTAAATTGTTTGTCCTATTCAATAGAGAAAAAGCTTCCCACTTCCATGACGCAATGAGAATAATATAGATACCATACACAGTCCTGTTTTTCCAAACTATAGGGCCGTCTGTGCCATGTGTCTGGTAGTCAAATAAAGCAAACGTTTACACATTGTTATATCTCATTGCACCTGGTCTTCAATACATGGAATCCCATTGTCTTTATGAGGATATTTTGTTTATAGAAAAAATATTTTGTTAGATATTTTGTTTATAGAAAGCCTAAGGACTATAGCCTAGAGAATATGTGTATATAACAAAGTGCCTTACTTGACAATTCTCTCTCTCTCTCTCTCTCTCTCTCTCTCAAGCCCACCCACATCCACACTCCCAATAATTAAGTTTTCATCCACTTTATGCACATGATACAAAACATACGTAAATTCGTTGAAAAATGTTTGTGAATTTTGCTCCTGGCAGCTCATTTCCATCAAACTGACTTTTGTAATAAAATAAGTTATGTAATAATGATATTTCCTGGCAAAAACACACCAGACTACTGTTTGTATTATTGAATATTGTACTTCATCAAAACAAGTTGTCCATCAAGATATTCAACTGTTTTGCAAATTATGTGCATGTTTTCTTATCTCTTGGCTCCCCTGACTTCTCAATTACTGACTGACAGAGAACAAACAGAATAAACATCATACAAATCCAACTCCTTTTGCTTCTACGTTATTGAAAACATAAGTTTTATTTCACCCCTCCTCATTGCCAGTGGTGGTGAGATTCACTTTGATATCTTCTGTGCACTCATTGCAAACATACAGGTAGTCATGAAATTATGTTTGATGCAGTATTTGTAATATATACCACTGTCATACAGCTGTCATATTTATTTTCTTTTTGCCTCATATGTATGTTGAACCACATGTACCCCATATGCAATTATCTGTGTACCAGCTTGTGACTACACTTGTTGATACAGTCAAATAAACCCTCTTTAAAAGCTGGCTATAATGTTCTCTCATATCTTCAACTGTGCTGAGTGTATTTTTTTAAGCAGTGCAAATGAATTTCTAGTGATATACTAAGGAAATTCTTTGTTATATTTTGCTATCTTTATTACTATTGTGCACCATGTTGTTTGCTAGTCATCGCTACGAACTTGCTGTATATTGTTGCTTAGTAGTGGCACTTACCTTTTTCATACACCATCCAACTGAACAGCAGGCCTGTGACTACTTGCAATACAAGGGCATGGAGTCAGGTTTAACTCTAGTCAAACCTTATTCTCGACACTGGTTTGGGTTCCACCTCTGCATTATCAACTCAGAGTGTTCCACATCTCCTGCTGTAGGCTTGTGGATATGTACAGCTAGGTTGCTGAGTGGTTTTCTCTTGCAATAGCATGCGTTGTTTATTGTTGAGTCTGCCAAGTTGGCTGGTTCCAACTAGAGGGTTTGTTGGCTAAGTGCCTCTAGTGAGGCTGAGTGGTTTTCCCTCACCATACCATGCAATGGTTTGAGTTTAGTTTGCTAGGTTAGCTGGATTTCTGCTAATACATACAGTAGCTCTGGGACTGGAATTGGTTTTCTGTCCATGTAATGGACCCCTCCTTCATAAGAAAAGTTGCTACATTGTGAATAGGGCAGTGCACTGTGTCCAGTCGATGAGTGTCCAGTCAATGAGGTGGAAATCATTCCATGAACAGCTTCCAACCTAAGTAGGACTCTGTGGTCTAGTTGTTGAATTTCGTGCAACATGGGCAGAATCTGCCATAGAGGTAGAAAAGCACACAAAACATAATGAGGGCAGTGAGAACCATAATCTGCAATGAGCTGATTTTGATCCACCTGTACCTTGTCAAATCTTTCCCAGATCTGGGGTGCCATTTTCCCAGCGTATGGTCTGCCACCACTGTATATTCCTGAGAGGTTTGTTGCTCTAAGTGGGGCTAACCCTGAGTAAGCCCACCTGAAGAGCTTTTGTGTAATTTCATCAGGAACTTAATTTTGCAGGATGGTAGATCTCCAGTACTAATGCTCTGCAGCCCTGACCTATACCATACTTCTTACTAAGTTTCCCTATTTAAAAAAAAAAAAAATATATATATATATATATATATATATATATATATATATATATATATATATATATATATATATATATATATATCCAAAAGGTCCCCTTCATCTCTCCATGATCTCCAACTCTTAATTTCTCCATGATTAAACGTGTGGTGGGGTCCTTTACACAAAATGTACTGCATATAAGTTTTAGGCACATGCAAAGAAATGCTGTAGAGCAAAGATGCCTTCAAAATAATTAAATGAAATCTTTCTACATTAAACAAAAAATACCGTAAAGAGCAGTAAACAGTAGTAAATGAAACAAAGTCAATATTTGGTGTGACAAAAAAAAATAAAAATTAAACTAAGAATACTAGTTTCCGGTACAAATTGTGCAGTTTTATAAGGAAATTAGCTGGTAAGTTTTATTGAGCATCTTGCAGAACCAGCCACAGTTCTTCTGGAGACTTTGACTTTCGCACTTGCTTCTTATTTTTGCAGCAAAACCCACCAGCCTTCATTGTGTTTTTTGTCTGAAAAGTGGTCTCTTACGTAATATGCCTCTTTCTTTAATGATATCCAAACATTTTTCTGTAACATTTAATTTTGTGCCAGAAAACTAATGTTTGGAAATCTAAAATGTTTTTTGTATTGACTTGATAATGTAGAAGTCATAAAATAAAAAATCTTCAACAAAGTTTGTACTAAAAAAAAATAGGGTGCCTAAAACTTTTGCACAATACTGTATGTCACAAAGAGTATATAAGCTCCCAGACAAAAAAAATAAATTAGCCACATCCACCAATAGCTTTTTGTATGCTGTCAATAGGTTGCACATCTGGACAGTTACTGGTTATTGGCCAGACTATGAGATTGCCTTTGTGCTTCATGTCCAAGCAGAAAACATCACTCACACTCTCATGTTCCAAGATGACGACTGTAGAGTGCACAGAGCCAAATCTGTGCATGAGATTTTTGAGAAGCCTGATTGAACACTTTGATGACCTTGATTCAACACTCACACCTGATTGAACACTCACCAGACCTCAATTCCAGAGAGAACTTGTGCAATTATTTGGAACAGGTGAAACATTAAAATTGGCCTCTCTAGCCAATTATGAGCTCTAGCTAAAAATGAGCACTCATTACTGGAAAAATTAGCTAAAATTCACAGGAACATGATACCTTAGAGCAGTGGTTCTCAAATGGAGTTCTGGGGACCCATGCCATCCATGACTGAAAGTTTTTTCAACATGCCTCTAGCTCATTAGCTAATTAGCAAAGACATCATTAGTTGAATCAGGTGAATAAGGTATACAACTTCATTGTTAATGTACTGTTACTTGTTTGGTTAATTATTTAAATGCTAACATGAATTGTGAACTGTGAATTCTCAAATCAGAATTCTCAAAAAGGTATACATACTGTACATTAATTTTCCTTAGCGGGCTCTGACAGTAGTTCTGGATGTAACAGAAATGAGCTATTTCTAATACTTTACTGTTTGTCTAGTAACAGCTTGTACACAGGGACTTGTATGGCTGACCCTCCACATAATCTAAAGGTACAAATAAACATTACAAAATGTGTTGTTTAAAAAGTATATATAAAAAGGATGTATAATCATTGATGTGTGAAGTTTTCTTTTAGGAGAAGTTGCACCATTTGTAACAGAATGGTTCCTGACACAGTGGAGAATTTTGCACTTTCCCGTTAATCATTCACATGAGAAGCTACATTTTTTGTCTCATTAACTTCAAGAGAGCATACAGAAGAGGCTGGTGAATGAATGACTGTTTATAACTGCTTTACCATAAACGATAACAGAAACTTGACTCTTGGCTGTTCAGTGCATAGAGTTAGAACCAAGCATGGTGAGACTGTATTTAGCTTCAGTGCAGCCCAAAGCTGGAATGATCTGCCTGAAGATGTCAGATATGCCCAAAATTTGTCCATCTTTAAGTCCAAACTAAAAACACTCCTCTTTTACTGTGTCTTTGACACTTAAACACCTTCCACCTATACTTTGCATTTCTTATTATTTATTTATTTATCTGTATCGTATGTCTTTTATTTCCTTTATTTCTTTTGAATGGTTTAATATATCTATTTTATGCCTTTTATTTCCCACCTCTTCTATTTTGTTTTAGTTATGGAAACCACTTTGAATTGCCTTTGTGTATGAAGCGTGCTACATAAATAAACATGCCTTGCCTTGCCTTGCCTCAAGGCAATTACCTCCACATACATGTGGCCTCACTTCCTCCCCCTCAGTTTCCAGCTCTTCTTTTCACGGTCTAATTTCAAGTAAAGTTATGTTCTTCCTCAGACCTCTACCTTGTTTGCAATCTGCGGTCAGGTTGGAAACACAACACAAAGCTTCAGTGGATCTTGGACTTCTCTACATTTGTCTCTACTTAAAACACTAACAGTTTTAAGGATCCATAGAATTTAACACCACTTAGCAAATGGTTTTATTTTTTTATTTTTTAATCATTATGCTCTTTATTCCAGAACTTGCAGTTATGTTAAATAAAAGGGTTTTAGAAATGATCAAATAATTATGTTAGAATCAAATAAATTATCAAATAATTTATGAGATTATGACATAAGCACGACCTAGTTATGGCATATACAGTCAGTTTTTGCAGTAAGTTTCACATACCTCGGTGGTAATAACCTGTTTTACACCTGTTTGATGCAGAAACAGCATGACTCTAGAAAGAAAGCTTTTGTCACTGCATAAGGGAATGCCTGCTAAAATGAAGACTGCAAAACTGATTAAATAGGATTAATAAAAGCATTGTTAAAAGAAAACAAAACTGCATGAGATTCCACCATAAAATAAGGATGAAACCAAAACATAACACAGCAGATGGCTTTGCATGGTATGGTACTTTATCCATCCATCGATTTTCTGCATCGCTTATCCTACCTAGGGTTGTGGGGAGCCTGAAGCCTATCCCAGGGGACTCCTGGAGATGGGGGACACCCTGGACGGTGTGCCAACCCATCACAGGGCACAATCACACACCCAATCACACACTACAGACAATTTGGAAATGCCAATCAGCCTACAGCACATATTTTTGGACTGGCAGAGGAAACCGGAGTATCTGGAAGAAACCCCAGGTTTCACCCAGGGCAGAGACAGGATTCAAACTCCAAACCCCGTAGGTGTGAGGCAAACATGCTAACCATGGTATGGTAATTTATATTTCAAAATAAAATGTGAATAATACTAACATTACTAGATTAAAATACATTTAATAAGACATAAATACAACAGATTAGTAGTTTATTTAATTTCACTGACACACTGTAATAGCTTTTCAAGTGTTCATCTTATCATTGCAAGATCACAAGTTCTAATTCTAACAATGCAACAGCCATCCGTGGCCATGAGCTAAGGGAGAAAAAAATTAGCTGTGGTCTCTGGGTGAGAGGAATGACATACTCTCTCCCCTGTCAATCACAGCAACACCTGGCATTCGCAGGTGCCTTTGAGCTCATGTATGTGGAAGAGGGCAGATACCACATTCCTCTGAGTGTGTTACACTGTGCTGTGATGCTGCCAGAATAGGCTAATCATGAAAGTGATCAGAAAAGGATCTATTTTTCAGAAGTCCCAGTCCAGTTTACCTTGCTGGGTGAAGTTTATTTATAGATACAAAGCAGCTTTCAAGCTAAAATAATCATAGCCAATGCAGCACATAATGTATTGTACACTGTAATACTACACAGTGAATTATTATGTCAATTTTAAAGTGTACAATATATTAAACCTAAAACTTGTGACAAATCAAAAATGATTTTGGTACACATGCATAATCATTGATTCTATACTGGAAATATATTTCTTCAGGTTCTCACAGGGCATAGTACATCTGCGGCAAATAGATATGATGAAAGATGGGATCGTGAAAAGTTCAAGAACCCTCACAGCAAGGGCTTAAAAAAAGAAGGCACATAAGCATGGAATTAAGCAGTAAGCTGGAAAAGTGAGACTTAAAATTGAAGGAGAAAGTCAGTCTTTTGAAAGTTTTCGTCATAAGTGAAAGATGGGCATTATAAAAGACTTGCACAGTTAGCATGACACCTGTCAATTTATAAAGAAATACATAATTTTTTAAAGTCAGGTACTGCTTTGTTAATAGTATAGATGAGGAATGCTCGGAAGCTATGACCTGGAATGAACCTGGGTTTTTGGTATGCTAGTTTTTGGTATGCTAGATGTATTACACGACATGGCCAGATTCTTAAAAACTTCTTAGTTTTTAAGATACTAAGAACTTCCACCATCATCTACTACCACTGGTGGTAAAGCATGTATGTCATGGTACCACTATCATTAGTGATAAATGGAGAGCTTGTTGGAGTGCTCTTTTCAATGTGGGTTACACTCACTTTATTGTGAATCATACCAGCTGGCTTGTGGATCCCATTAGTAGAGCTAAACTTAGAGAGAACATAACTGACCTACAAATCCACCATTTGGGGCCTACGGTAAAATAGAACTGAGAAAATGCTCAGAAAACAACTTTTGGCTTAGAAACAACGGCAAGAAGGGTCCTCTTGGCCTTTAATTTAAAGATATTAAACACCAGTCTGTGGTATTTAATAGAATCTTATCTGTAAAAAGACAGATGTGATGGCAGGCTTTCATTCCACCCAAGCAGGGGTGCATCTGATTCCACTTATTTAATCAGTTAATCTTGTGAATGGTGATTAGGTGTGCCTAATATTTGGCTGGAATGAAAACCTGCACTCCCAGCACACCTTATAAGATGAGATGGTGTAGCTATTTTGCACTGTAAATGGAGGGTAGGATAATTCATGTAATAAATAATGCCATACTATACATTCATGCACCCAGGTATGCAGTCAAACTCAGAATTACTGACACCATTATTGGCACTTCCTGAAAATGAAACATAAAATTAGAAACACATGTAATGATGGACATGTGGTTTATTTTGAGCTTAAACATATAGATTAAGCATTGTTTAATAAGCTTATTTAGACCATTTTAGCATCCATCCATTTCCTGTACCGCTTATCCTACACAGGGTCGCGGGGAGTCTGGAGCCTATTACAATGAACTTGGGGCACAACGTGGGAGACACCCTGGACAGGGTGCCAACCCATCGCAGGACACAATCGCACACACACTACAGACAATTTACAGATGCCATTTTTGTCAGTTCTCCTGAAGTGCAGCATTAATTCTAGAGTTTTCAAAGTCTTTTTTCTTTCCTTTATTAAATATTAATTAATTTCTAAAAAAAAAAAATGTATTCTCATGTAAATCATTCATAGAGTTGCTTATTGCTGAGAAGCTTATCTGGTGTTTACACTTGCAAATGACAATCAAGTGACAAAGATGATCATTCATCTTTCATCAAATATACAGTATATAGATTAGGTATGATGCAGTAAAGCCACAAATCCAAAGGATTGGCTGCAGTGAATGTATTATACCAATCTGCAGGACAGTTGGGCATTTGCATTTTGCACTCAAACATGGATTAAAATCCATGGTCTTGTGTTCTCTTGTGTTTAAATAGAACATAGAATATATTTTAAACAATGGTAGAACAGTTATGTGCATGGATTTTATAGTAGAGTGATTGCTAGCATTTAATGTCAGAATAAAAGAAAAACAGTCTGGTACTGACACGAGCAGCATGGGGGAAAAATGTGTGCTTTTAGAATTAATGTTACTGTTCTTGGCATTAATCACTGTTCTTGTTAGGACACAAAACAGATCATTTTGGTAAATAATGATTAACTCCTACTAATTTGACAGCATTTAATCAGTAATAAAGTCTGAACAAGTCATCCTTTACTTTAGGGGAACAAATATATATTCATCAAATATTCATCAACATCACATTGATCATAAAAACCCAAGTGCTTACTTTATAATGAATTAACAAATAAGCATTGAATTCCAACCCTGAATCATAGCCATGACAATTATTAACAAATTTCTATGAATACATTATCAAAGATACATTTCAGAATTTCGTAATATTTGGTATGTCCCATTTTGGCTTTAATGACAGTGTGCACTCGAGCTGACACAAAATCCACAGGTTTGTGTAAAACTTGATGATCCATGTTAGATCAAATACATTGGTGTGACATCTAAACATGTGCTTCAATGGATACTGATAAGACTCACTGAAAATCTGACCTTTCGTACAGAGGAGTTATCACAAATTTGCTTAAATTTAAATAGTGACCTATTACTTCTCTTGAATATTGAATAGTCTTGAATAATGAATATTGAATAGTCAATATGTTTGCACATTTCCTGATACAGTTGTCAAAATTCTAAAACTTTCTGCTTATTTCTAGCTTTAAATAAAAAAAAAGAAAATCACAAATTTTTCTACTGTAAACAACAGCAACACGCTTATTTCCTGATAACTCACACATTGAGCAATGCCTTAATTTCCTTCAATTCAAACATGCATCTGATAAATACTGACGACTAATGTGCCCTTCTAGTTGTTAACGACTTACCAATTTACCCCTGATGATTATCTCATTACTCTCAGATGAGTTATTTCTTACCAAATGCCTCAATTGCTGTCAGTTCATGAACCCATAATGGAAAATGTTACCACTTTTTTTATAGACCTTGCTTCATACACATGCTGAAAGAGCAAGGGACATTCACAGTTCAAAGCACAAAATTCCTGAAAATGTCACCGTATGCTGTAGCATTAAGGTCATCTTTCAGTGGAACTAAGGGTCCCAGTCTAAACAAGGAATTACAAGGGATGTCCACATACTTTTGCCTATATAGTGTAGGTGAACAAACAGCTAACTGTGGATAAAGTATAGAAACTTGCAATTAAGTACTTTGTAAAAAGGTCTCCACTTCAATTAAGAATTCAAATTTGTTGAGAAGTTGGCCTTTAATTAACTGCTTGAAAAATGTGTATAGAATACAATTTTGTCTTGAAATGAAGTGAATAAAAGTTAAAAGATTCTTGAAATTTGCACTTAAAAGTGGTGGTGTAATTGTACTTTGTTACTTCTGACCTCTGAAAGTAAAAAAAAAAAGCAGCTGTTGGGAATATCAAGAGACTTGGAGTTTAGAGTGTGGTTAGGTTTTTTTTTTTAATTCATCTGCATATCTGCATAACTTCATTAATTGAATGATTACATGCAAAGTGTATGATTTAATACAAATAAATCAAATAATAAAGCTCGGAGAACATATAATTAAAATCTAATCAGACACTTTATGCAGATTTAATGGAAATGGGATTTTCTGAATTATATGGGGATTTATTTAAAACAAGGTTTTAAATGATACACATTGGGCTCTCTTAATATTAATAACCACAGGGCATATAACAAACATTGTACAAATATTTTCAGTCTGAGCTTGGAAAATTAAATTTTCTTTAGTTACAGTGAGGAAAAAAAGTATTTGATCCCCTGCTGATCTTGTACATTTGCCCACTGACAAAGAAATGATCAGTCTATAATTTTAATGGTAGGTGTATTTTAACAGTGAGAGACAGAATAACAACAAAAAAATCCAGAAAAATGCATTTCAAAAAAGTTATAAATGGATTTGCATTTTAATGAATGAAATAAGTATTCGACCCCTTCGACTTAGCACTTGGTGGCAAAACCCTTGTTGCCAATCACAGAGGTCAGACGTTTCTTGTAGTTGGCCACCAGGTTTGCACACATCTCACGAGGGATTTTGTCCCACTCCTCTTTGCAGATCCTCTCCAAGTCATTGAGGTCTCGAGGCTGACGTTTGGCAACTCGAACCTTCAGCTCCCTCTACAGATTTTCTATGGGATTAAGGTCTGGAGACTGGCTAGGCCACTCCAGGACCTTAATGTGCTTCTTCTTGAGCCACTCCTTTGTTGCCTTGGCTGTGTGTTTTGGGTCATTGTCATGCTGGAATACCCATCCACGACCCATTTTCAATGCCCTGGCTGAGGGAAGGAGGTTCTCACCCAAGATTTCACGGTACATGGCCCCGTCCATCGTCCCTTTGATGTGGTGCAATTGTCCTGTCCCCTTAGCAGAAAAACACCCCCAAAGCATAATGTTTCCACCTCCATGTTTGACGGTGGGGATGGTGTTCTTGGGGTCATAGGCAGCATTCCTCCTCCTCCAAACACGGCGAGTTGAGTTGATGCCAAAGAGCTCGATTTTGGTCTCATCTGACCACAACACTTTCACCCAGTTCTCCTCTGAATCATTCAGATGTTCATTGGCAAACTTCAGACAGGCCTGTACATGTGCTTTCTTGAGCAGGGGGACCTTGCGGGCGCTGCAGGATTTCAGTCCTTCACGGCGTAGTGTGTTACCAATTGTTTTCTTGGTGACTATGGTCCCAGCTGCCTTGAGATCATTAACAAGATCCTCCCGTGTAGTTCTGGGCTGAGTCCTCACCGTTCTCATGATCATTGAAACCCCACGAGGTGAGATCTTGCATGGAGCCCCAGACCGAGGGAGACGGACAGTTATTTTGTTTCTTCCATTTGCGAATAATCGCACCAACTATTGTTACCTTCTCACCAAGCTGCTTGGCGATGGCCTTGTAACTCATTCCAGCCTTGTGTAGGTCTACAATCTTGTCCCTGACATCCTTGGACAGCTCTTTGGTCTTGGCCATGGCGGAGAGTTTGGAATCTGATTGATTGATTGCTTCTGTGGACAGGTGTCTTTTATACAGGTAACAAGCTGAGATTAGGAGCACTCCCTTAAAGAGAGTGCTCCTAATCTCAGCTCGTTACCTGTGTAAAAGACACCTGGGAGTAGGAAAACTTGCTTATTGGGCTATAAGGAAGGCTCTATTAAAGAACATGAGCTTCTGTGCTGTGTGGCCAAATTTCCATAATCATTGATTTCATGTCTGGCACTGGATTGTCCGTATGCCAAGAAAATGATGAAAAGCAAGTTATTTAGGCTACAGCATTTGGGTGATATTTGACTATAATTCAGATTCTATATCTGCCAGTGTCAGCACTGGCATTAGTGTGCAGTTAGGGCAGGGCAGACAATTTTTTTTTTCTGTGTTATAAATCAACCTTGAGTGTGTAGAAAGGCGCTATAAAAAATAAACTCATTATTATTATTATTATTATTATTATTATTATTATTATTATTATTATTATTAAGATCCCAATGATATGTGTAATATAGCTGGCTTAGCAGTGAACAGCAGTTGGTACCGCAAAAGAAACCCACTCAACCGCAGACCAGCAGGGAGAATATAACATGCTGTAGACTACAGTCCCAGTATGCACATTAGTCTAGCTAACTTAGCAAGTTCAGGGTGAAAGTGAATGAAATAGAAAGGCAGAAACGCTCCACTGCATTGGCAGCATGAATTCACACAGACTTGCTGGTTGGTCAGTGGGATGATGGGGGATATGAAATGCTTGGGGAAGTAGAAACCATGGAGTGAGAACCCAACCTGGTGTTGAAAATGAGCGACTATACTGAGGAACAACTGAGAGCATGTCTGTAGAGCTAACTCATGAACAGTACAATGAGTGATAGCTAATACGCTTAGCAATGCTAACAAGGAAAAACCAAATCCAAGTTAGTGGGCTAATAAACACTAGAAATGTATTTTTAAAAAGCTCTCACCATGGCAGAAAAGATGACAGAAATTGCAGTTGACAGGTGACAGGAGATAACAGGAAGACAGGTTACCTGTATCACCGAATATAGCCAGAAGTTGTTAAGCAGATACATTTGATCCAGTGTGTATGAAGTGAAAAGAAATACAAGAAGGATGGCTGTACGATCTGTATTTATTGCAACTACAGCATCATACGTTACATCGTCAATAGACAATTTTAGTAGAGACAGCTCATTACTTAAAATATGAACAAGGCAGTCCCAACCTCTCCTAAAATCCTGTTTTGTTAATTAAGATGTTACTAGAAAAATGACTGGCCAATCATATTCCCTAATTCATGCATAGATATAGGGTGCTTGCGCAGTACCACGAGTTTCTTTGCTAATGACTGCACATTATTAATGCCAAATTTAGCAGATATCAACAGTCATTTAAAAAGTTATCTTGTTCATTCCTTCCTGTTATACGGGTCTCTCATTATTCAAGTGGATAGAAGCCGGGTCTTTTGTGAACACCCGGGAGCATTGCCAAGATGACTGCTAAGTGGAACGACTACAGTAGAAGGACTTTGACTTTGTGACTTCACTTGAAGGTCTTTTGCAAGTAGACATGCGCAAGAAGCCATCCAGTTGATTCTAACTGCCCTTGGTGGTCAGGAGGGGGTAAAATAGACTCAGAAAGAAAACTTCTCAGACAAGTCTTTGTGATTACACATAGGAGATCCATCAACCTTTTAGCATACTGATGGCAAAGTTATGTGTGTGGAATTTTTGGGAGGTATGGGGATGATTTATGTACTACCTGGAAACAGTGGACAGAATGGAGAAATGAGAAAAACCTCTCTTCCATGTTTTTTTTTCTGTCGGGCTCTCTCCCTCTCCTGTGACTACAGGGAGCTTTCACATCTTGCATCTGCTTTATTTAGACTCTGTTCCTTAGTTACACAGAGGTGTTAAACAAATTTGCATTGGTAGACTGCGCATCTGCCTTTGTTATTAGTTTGAATGTGTAATGCAGAGGAAGAGGTGTCTAACCACTTTCCTCAGCAACTGGAAACTGGTAAGTACAATTTGATTCAAAGTGCACGCTTTGTAACACTTAGAAAGTTTTCCACCATTGGAAAGTCTTCAGGATAGTGAAGTTTGCACTTTCCTTGTTTCTTGGCAGCATGACAAGCTGTGATTTCTGTCTTATTAACTTCGAGAGAGAGAGAGAGAGAGAGAGAGAGAGAGAGAGAGAGAGAGAGAGAGAGAGAGAGAGAGAGAAAAGTGAGGCTGCTATAATGTAAGTGAAAACAGGAACTAACAGGACTAACATGTTAACATAAGTAAAACATTTTAATCTTTGGCAAATCGCTGTGGTATAAAATACTTTGGAACATGCTGTTATAGGAAAAGCACACCGCCAACATTATTTCTTGCTGAATACTGGAACAAACCAATATCACAAAACAAACTTGTGTAATTTTTTATAAGGCGTGAGCCACACTGAATTAGGCTTGTCTGGTATTCTAAAACTAATGCAAAAATGCTTTAGTGTTTTTTGTGTGATTTTTACTTCAAGCATTTTAATTTGACCTTTCTTTGACACATTCAGGAGTTTCTGCAAGTGAATCACATCTGCTCAGGATTAGGCCTGCTATAAACTGAGAGTATAGTAAACACATGTTGTATGTTTTAGCTGGGGTGGCATTGTTTCAAAGTTTCTGTTAAGAGTACCCAATGCTGGCTCAGTAGTTGCAGTGATTACTCATTTGTGTTTCACCTAACAACGCTAATGTGGCTATGTAGGCTAAAATGAGTCAGTAAGCAAGGTTTTGTTTACTTAATGCTTATTGCCTCCACTTTTGGATTGTACTTCATCCACAAACGTTAACATTTAGGGAGAAATTTCATTTAGGGCTAAACAGAACCAAACCCACAGAGAAGTCATAAGATGTTAGGGTGAGGGAGTACTATACAGTGTATAGTATAATTTCAATATAACCATATATAAAAAGAAAACATTTAAGATACCTACAAAATAGTAGTACAGTAACCTTACACATGCGATAGAAAGACATGATATGAACTGACAGATGCTGTTACTCATATAAATAAAGTGCTTGTTTGTACTCAACCAGTCATTTTTATGAACTCTTGCAGTTAGTTAGGTACAGTGGTTATAGCTTGTAGGAAACATTCTTTCCCTCTCTAGAGTGCAAAACCTTTCTATGTCCTCTTCAGAAGCGTCGTAAAAAGAACAAGCTCACTCTATACTTGGTAAAGCTGTCCTTTGCAGAGTCAGCAGATGAGAAGGGCTACATTAGGAGTGAAGATGCTCTACATATTATTGTGTGTGTGTGTTTTGTTCTTGTCTATACCTGTGTGAGTGTTCTTGTGTTTTTGGCTCTGGGCTGTGCTGTCTGTTTAATGCTCTGGGCCAATACTGTTGATGCAATCTGACTATTCACACACCCAGGAAGTATGGATTATTTGTGCACATTCCAGTGCCATAGAAGAACTTCTGAGACAGTGCCCTAAGAGTAAGGGAGGACATGGCTCAGGCTATTTGTTTTTATTGATTTGTCTATATACATCCAAGATAGATGTAAGCTTTTCATATGTTTTTAGTAATTTTATATACTTATACTTATAAACATAAAAATATGGTAAACAGTGGTGAAAAATACTTGAGTAAGGATAGTATTTTCTCTCGTATACTTAAATATTACTTTGGTGTATTTATACTTTACTTGATTATTATTGTAACTGAATACTCTTAGTTAATTACATTCCCAAGAAAAAAAAAACAACTTTATAAATCTTTAAGGTCTCTTCTTTACTCAGCCAGCCAATGACCGTAAACTAAACCTTAGTTTATCATCCAATTAGGTTCATCAATGTGGAAAAAACAATCAAGAACTGTGCCAATGCTTCATATGCTGTGACCTTCTCATGCCACACAATGTAGTAAATGGCATAGCTAGACCTGTGCTTCTGAAGATGGATAAGCCAATGGACTGCAGTGTGGAACTTGGGGATGAGTGCCCCCAACCCTGCCTCAGTATGCTGGAGTAAACAAAGACTTGTACATAAATAGGTGCCTCCTTAGAAGGCATTAACTCATAATTTGAGTAAAGCATTTAGCTAATTAGCTAACAATGAATGGCTATATTTAACTAAGTTAGCCTGTTATTTGCTAATGTTCAGTTAGACTAGCATCGATTCCATTAACTAACATAATTGGCTAGGCAGCAAGTCAAATTCTAGCTAATGGTAACTATTGCAAATTTACAGAGATTGAATGATTTTCTAAGGCAAAATGGTGCAGTTGGTCTAAAACAAAAGTCATCTAATATCTGTTTTAGATAAGTAATAAATGCTACTTTTCACACAATAACCGTAATTGAATTTTATCAGTTAAAAACATTCACTTTTTACTTTTTAATACTTGAGTACCTTTTTAATTGAGTATGATTTTTACACATTATCTTTACTTTCACTTACATATAATTTCTCAGTACTTTTCCCACACATGGGGTAAAAGTATGCAATAAAGATTGTTTTGCTGTTTTTGGATAGAGCTGCATGTGAAGGAGATGCAGTGAGCATGCACTCAGTGGTTAGCTGTTTTTTTACTGGACACTCAAACAAAGAAAGTAGGACAAAATGTACAGATTATGTGCAAAACATGACCAAAGATACGTCCTTGCATGAAATCTGAGCTCACACTCATTTCTAAAAGCCCTGAACCAATTAAGATTCAAATGAAGAACAGAACATTTGGTATGAACTTTTACTTCAAATGCCAAAAGACACAAATCCAGTCACTTTCACATGTGAACTTTTTCCAGTGGTAATTAATTGAGAAGAGAGTAATCAAGCTAGTACATGGCACGTGTGAAGAGAAACCAATACCTTACAAGAGGATGAGGTGTTGATGAATATTTATCCTACAGTACAGCCGTGGCCAAAAGTTTTGAGAATGACACAAATATTAATTTTCACAAAGTCTGCTGCTTCAGTGTTTTTAGATCTTTTGGTCAGATGTTACTAACTGTTACTGAAGTATAATCACAAGCATTTTGTTATGTAAAGCCGGTTGCAGGCAGAAGAGTCAGGATGCATCAGATAATGCAGAAAAGTTTAATAACAAAAAAAGGCAGTAATCCACAACAGAGAAATCGAGAAAAGCAGTAATCCAAAAGACAGAAAAAAAACCACTCGAAAACAAGGAAGTGGTCTGGGAACCACAAATACGGAGCTACAGACATCGGAACAAGGACTACGGATTAAAGAGCTACGGAAATCAGAATTAGAGCTATGATCACTTTAGACTATACAACTCTAAACTACAAACTATGCTAAGCAAATACTCCGCGTTGAAGCGGACACAAACAGGGGTTTAAGTACAAACACACACACAAATGCAAAATCAATGACACCTGGAAATGATGATCACATTAAATGGAGAACCAATAAGAAAGGGGCAGAGACATGACGCAACACAATAACAAAAGCTCACATGGCCGAGGTAAACAAAACGAGAGTCTTTTTGAATGGAGGTGGAATGCGCTCCGTGGAATGCGGAAGCAGGCTACTCCGTTCGCCGCGAGAGAGGGAACCTAACAGAGCCCCCCCCTTAAGGTGTGGCTCCCGAAGCACCACAAGTTCTATCCATTTTGGTGGACCTGGGCACCTGGGCAGGATCCTAACCTCTGCCCTCCAGGACCTGAGGCTGGTGATGTCCAGTGTCCCGAAGCCAGAGCAGAGCGTGTCGTGTTTTCCTTTCAGCCTTGGATGAGAACTTGGACGAGAACTTGGAGTGGTGCTTGACCTGGTGCTTGACCTGGTGCTTGACCTGGTGCTTAGCTTGAAGCTTGGCCTGGAACCAGGACTGGAATCAGTTTTGGCACCTGGATCGGAGTCAGCTTTGGCACCTGGATCAGGGACAGACTTGGAAACAGACTTCGAGACAGACTTGGAAACAGACTTCGAGACAGACTTGGAAACAGACTTCGAGACAGACTTGGAAACAGAGCTGGAAACTAAATTAGAGACAGGGTTGGAGACAGGGCTGGAAACAGAGCTGGAAATTAAATTAGAGACAGGGCTGGAGACAGGGCTGGAAACAGAGCTGGAAATTAAATTGGAGACAGGGCTGGAAATTAAATTGGAGACAGGGCTGGAGACAGAGGAGGAGGCAGGATTGTGCTGGGTCGGAAACGGATCTGGGAACGGAGCTGGAAACGGAGCTGGGAATTAAATCAGCAACCGAACTGAGAATGAGAGCAAAAACATAACCAGAAATTAAATCAACAGAGCTAGCAACTAAATCAGGAACAGGACTGGAAAATGGACTAGGAACAGGGTCGGAACCTGGACTTGGATTTGGACATGGACTAGGACTTGGAAAGGAGGTCATCCCGTGGACCTCAGACATGAACTGGGCTTGAGAAGAGGTCATCCCGTGGACCTCTGACATGAGCAGGATAGGAGAGGAGGTTTCTTCTTGAACCTCTGGCAGGAACAGGACTGGAGTGGAGCACCCTTCTTGGGTCTCCGACAGGAACGGGACAGGAACTGAGCACCCCACTTGGGTCTCTGACAGGAACTGGACAGGAACAGAGCACCCCTCTTGGGTCTCCAACAGGAACTGGACAGGAACTGAGCACCCCACTTGGGTCTCTGACAGGAACTGGACAGGAATGGAACACCCCTCTTGGGTCTCCAACAGGAACTGGACAGGAACGGAGCACCCCACTTGGGTCTCCGATAGGGACTGGACAGGAGTGGAGGTCTCCTTTTGAACCTCCAAGAGCAGCTCCACTGGGAAAACCTCTTGCTGGGTCTCCGGCTGGAGCTCGAGGCTAGAGGTCACCATGTTAACCTCCAGATGCAGCTCCGCTGAAGAGACCTCCTGCTGAGCCTCCAGCTGGAGCTCGGGGCTGGAGGTCGCCACATTACCTTCCAGGGGCAGCTCCGCTGTGGAGACCTCCTATTGGGCCTCTGGCTGGAGCTCGGGGGCAGCCCGCCTGTGGAGCCATTTGTGCACCCGCCAGCTGCCCTTAAAACAGGACTGTGAGCAGAAGTAACTGCTCCTTCCTCCCTGTTTCCTGCAGGTGGGGCACTGGAGAGTGGCTGCGTTGGTGCATCCCTCGGTGGCGCACTCCTGAGTCAGGTGTTGAGAGGTGCAGGCTGCCCTGTTAGCTCGCTCCGTCTCATAGTGCTCGAGGAAAGACTGGTCCTGGTCCCCGGGCAGGCGCACTGAGTTTAGTAGGGAGTTGAGGTCAGACTCAGTTTCTGGGCTCCCATAATCCCATGATAGGAGCTCCACCAAACCTGGGACTGTCGCCAGTTCAATATATCCGCTGGCAAAGTGGGTCTCCGCCCACCAGCGGGCTGAGCCGACCAAACGGGAGAGGAGGAACTGCGCTCATAGTTCCTCACTGGGTTTTGGACCCTGTAAACCTACAAAAAATCCTTGTGCGTGTAAAAAAAAAATACCTTGGGTGCCACGAGAAGCCATCGTAGGCGGCAGGAGGTGGAATGCAGGCCCAAAAAGAAATCGAGTCCAAGGGGGGAACAGAAGGTGGGGCACGGTTATTCCCCACTGCATCCATGTTTAGGCAGAGTATTCCGTTATGCAAACCGGTGCAGGCAGGCAGAGTAGTCAGGTTGCATGCACTGGGGAGACGTCAGATAATGCAGAAAAGTCTAATAACAAAAAAGGCAGTAATCCACAGCACAGAGAAATCGAGAAAAGCAGTAATCCAAAAGACAGGAAAAAACACTCGAAAACAAGGAAGTGGTCTGGGAACCACAAATACGGAGCTACGGACATCGGAACAAGGATTACGGATTAAAGAGCTACGGAAATCAGAATTAGAGCTATGATCACTTTAGACTATACAACTCTAAACTACAAACTATGCTAAGCAAATACTCCGCATTGAAGTGGATACAAACAGGGGTTTAAGTACAAACTCACACACAAATGCAAAATCAGTGACACCTGGAAATGATGATCACATTAAATGGAGGACCAATAAGAAAACAGGGGCAGAGACATGATGCAACACAATAACAAAAGTGCACATGGCCGAGGTAAACAAAACGAGAGTCTTTCTGAATGGAGGCGGAATGCGCTCCGTGGAATGCGGAAGCAGGCTTCTCCATTCACCGCGAGAGAGGGAACCTAAGACATTTCATAAGTGTCAATGGCTTTTTTTGACAATTACATGAAGTTTATGCAAAGAGTCAATATTTGCAGTGTTGACCATTCTTTTTCAAGACCTCTGCAATTCGCCCTGGCATGCTGTCAATCAACTTCTACATCCTGACTGATGGCAGCCCATTCTTGCATAATCAATGCTTGGAGTTTGTCAGAGTTTGTGGGTTTTTGTTTGCCCACCCGCCTCTTGAGGATTGACCACAAATTCTCAATGGGATTAAGGTCTGGGGAGTTGCCTGGCCATGGACCCAAAATGTCAATGTTTTGTTCCCCGAGCCACTTCGTTATCACTTTTGCCTTGTGGCAAGGTGCCCCATCATGCTGGAAAAGGCATTGTTCATCACCAAACTGTTCTTGGATGGTTTGGAGAAGTTGCTCTCTGAGGATGTTTTTGTACCATTCTTTATTCATGGCTGTGTTCTTAGGCAAAATTGTGAGTGAGCCCACTCCCTTGGCTGAGAAGCAACCCCACACATGAGTGGTCTCAGGATGCTTTACTGTTGGCATGACACAGGACTGATGGTAGCGCTCACCTTTTCTTCTCCGAACAAGCTTTTTTCCACATGCCGCAAACAATCGGAAAGGGGATTCATCAGAGAAAATGACATTACCCCAGTCCTCAGCAGTCCAATCCCTGTACTATTTGCAGAATAGCAGTCTGTCCCTGATGTTTTTCCTGGAGAGAAGTGGCTTCTTTGCTGCCCTTCTTCACACCAGGCCATCCTCCAAAAGTCTTCGCCTTACTGTGCGTGCAGACGCACTCACACCTGCCTGCTGCCATTCCTGAGCAAGCTCTGCACTGGTGGTGCCCTGATCCCGCAGCTGAATCAACTTTAGGAGACGGTCCTGGTGCTTGCTGGACTTTCTTGGGCGCCCTGAAGCCTTCTTCACAACAGTTGAACCTCTCTCCTTGAAGGTCTTGATGATCCAATAAATGGTTGATTTAGGTGCAATCTTACTAGCAGCAATATCCTTGCCTGTGAATCCCTTTTTGTGCAAAGCAATGATGGCTGCACGTGTTTCCTTGCAGGTAACCATAGTTAATGGAGGAAGAACAATAATTTCAAGCACCACCTTCCTTTTAAAGCTTCGAGTCTGTTATTCTAACTCAATCAGCATGACAGAGTGATCTCCAGCCTTGTCCTCATTAACACTCACCTGTGTTAATGAGAGAATCACTGACATGATGTCAGCTGGTCCTTTTGTGGAAGGGCTGAAATGCAGTGGAAATGTTTTTTTGGGATTAAGTTCATTTTCATGGCAAAGAGGGACTTTGAAATTAATTGCAATTCATCTGATAACTCTTCATAACATTCTGGAGTATACGCAAATTGCCATAATAAAAACTGAAGCAGCAGACTTTGTGAAAATTAATATTTGTGTCATTCTCAAAACTTTTGGCCACGGCTGTACATTAACACCTTGAGATTGGTGATTTGACATTAGAAGAAGTAGCTCAGGAGAAATGGTCTGTAAAATTGGTGCAATAAAAAAAAAAATGAAGGCGCTGTTGGCCATTCCTGTCAAAGATGGAATTTCTTGCTGTCTCAAATAAAAAGAATAGTATGAGATGCATCACTTAAGAGCCAATCACCAGCTGGAAGGTGATATTCTCTGTACTTACATCATAAGCTGCAAGTTTGAATATCACAAAGCAAATAAAGATATCCTGGGCACTGACTGTGAAAAAATTCAAATATTAGAGGATTTCCTTCATTTTTACTTTTTGAGATGGATGCCCTGTTTCATGCTATCCTTAAGCATGATTGCCTTATCTATCTATATTATCTATCCCTTTAAATGGCATCCCAGCAACAACACTATATGGATGAAAGTTTGTGGACACCTGAGCAATTACACCCATTGGTGCTTGTTGAACATCCCTCCATAGATTTAGTCCCCCTTTGTTATAATAACCTCCACTCTTCTGGGAAGGCTTTCTACTAGATTTTGGAGCATGGCTGTGGGGATTTGTGTGTGATTAGTGAGGTCAGGCACTGATGTTGTTCAATGGGGTTGAGGTCAGGGCTCTGTGCAGGTCACTCAAGTTCTTCCACTGCAACCTTGGCAAACCTCTTTATAGACCTCACTTTGTGCACAAGGGCATTGTCCTGAAAACAAAATTGGGCTGCCCTATGATGGGTTGGCACCCTGTCCAGGGTGTCCCCTGCCTTGTGCCCTGAGTTCCCTGGGATAGGCTCCAGGCTCCCCACAACCCTGTGTAGGATAAGCAGCTTGGAAAATTCATGGATGGATGGGCAAATTTGGGCCCCTTAGTTCCAGTAAACGTAGATTCTTAATGGTACAGCATACAAAGACATTCGAGACAATTGTGTGCTTCAAAATTTTTGGCAACAGTTTGTGGAAGAACCACATATGGGTGTGAGGGGTCAGGTGTCCACATACTCTTGCCTATATAGTGTACTTTATGACATGCCATTTGACATGCAATTTGGCTTGTGACTGCAGTCACAAGCCAAATTAGGGCTCAGTTCAACTTTTGAGGTTTATTATTGGACCTCATACGTAAGGAGAGGTTTGGTTTTGATCAACAGTTTACTCATGACCAGCAAAACCCGCTGATTTTAATGCTATAGCACTATAGCTATATATATATATATATATATATATATATATATATATATATATATATATATATATATATATATATATATTTGTTCTAGCATTACAAATTTGCCTACTGTTTACCCTGTTAACTGAAATAGTGTCACAGCAAACACAATGCAAACATTATACATTTGAAGAAGTTGCAGGATTTAATTCAACGCATATGAAAGTAATAAAACTATCATGCAAATCAATTATGTATCACATAAGACAACTTCATGGCAGTCTTGCATGGATGGGTAATATAATTTATTTTGCAAGAGAATTTACTGTCATACTCAATCACACAGTTGATATGAATTTTGCTTTTATGTGGGATTGATGAGGAGTCCACAGATCGGTTTCTTTTCACTCCAGCTTTTGCATGTTCTCAGAAATAAGCATGTAAGAAACTGCCCAGTCTCCCCCAGCCCTGTATTCTGTTGTGTTTGGCTGGGCTGGTATGTGCAATGTTCTCTCAAGGTCAAGCCAATGAAAGCATAGTTTAAACAGTAAATTACTCTCATCTGCACAAATAGGATCGGCTGTTGCTGTTCTTTGTGTTCATCCCTTCAGGCTATGTCAGGAGATGGCCAAAGTATGTGTGGCCTTTGCACTGCTGGAAAACCTCAACAATCCTCTTTCAGGGAATATACAATTTCCGCCAGCTTCCCGTGAGATAAATCTAATATAGTGTTTAATAGCTTTTGAAAGAAGGGAGAAATCTGCAGGTCACATTTTAATAAAACTTTGTAGTACTTGTCTTGGATGATTTTTCAAAGGTCCAGTGAAATAGGTGGGTTTATTTGCTTGGTTTAACAAAGTCAGTCATCTCAAGAGTGCTACTATAATTAACCTCACTTCTTAGACTATACGCATATTATTGGTCTTGTGGTTATTGAACATAATTCTTTTAACTCATCAACCATTAATTCTAATCTCAAAATCATAAACCAACCAACAATTATGAGAAGCATTCATAAACATCTAGCCAAGTTACACCCTTTTATCAGGTGATATGCTAGCATTAACTTAATTGCCATCAGAACATTGTCAAAAAGATTGTTGCCGTGCCTCAAGGTTACCTTATTGTTTGGAGAAAATGTGTTATTCTTGTTATTACAGTGGCACAGTGAGAGCTTTCCTGATCCAAAAATGACTTTGGTGGGTTGTAGATAATTCCTGGGACCCAACAAGTCCTGCACCTGAAACACTTTGCCAAGAAGAAATTTGAGACACAAGGGCCATAAATGGTCATTACCCAACTTGGGAACAATATATCTTTTCCATCAACCTGTTCCATACAGAGCTCTAGGGGTGTCTCCAACTATAAGATTCAAGATATAAAGAGCTATGTAAACTGCAAGGCTGATAAAACTGATTATGGGTGTACAGTTAAGTAATCTACCAATATCAAAAATGGACATATGCATTGGTTTTGGCTTAGCTTCTGCTGATCCAGAAACACTGATACACAAGACAAGGAGATTTAATTTGTTATTGGGCACTATGAACACTAAATAATTCAGTTTGGCTTGCATTGGTAAAACTGATGAAGACAAGCATCTTCCACACAGATGGAGATTAAAGCCCAGTCAGCAGCTTGTTCTGATTTCTCAAGCAGAATGTATGGAGGAGGCTTTCTGAGCCATCCTGGGTAGGGGAAAGCAGTCAGTGTCTGATAACAACTGCTTTCCCTCACTGTCTCTTCAGCTCCATTTGGCTCTCTTGACCTAACATGCCATAAACTGCTTGAGCTCAGAGGCTCTGACAACAACACGCCATGAACAATCTGTCCAAGATTAATAAACAAATTCATTAGATACAATCCCTCTGAAAGCTTGGATTGAGTCACCTTGGAAGTATTATATGACATTACTGTAGCCCATGAGGATGTTCTTTTTTTGGAAAAAATAAATAAACAAATAAATAAATAAAATAATAATAATAAAAAAAATCTTATAAAGCTATTGCTTGCTGGAATTTCCAAAACCTCTATTTGAGGTCAAACTAGCTGACTAGCTAAGTAAGTTACCACAAATACATCTTTCCTGTGATTCTGTCATTATTAACTGTTAGGTTTCCCCTTCTTTAGCGCTCGCGACTCGGTAAGGAGGAGCGAGTGGCATACTTCCGCATTCCATTGCACGCATTCCAGCGCCATTGAAAAACTCTCCGATGGACGTTTCATTCATGGACTCACGCTTTGTTTACTTCTGCCATGTGCTCATGTTTTCATTCACGTCATGTCTCCGCCTCCTATGTTCTCCCATGTGCTTATGTTTTGGTCTGCGTCATGTCTCCGCCTCCTGTGTTTCCCCATGTGCGTTTGTTTTCGTTCATGTCAGGTCTCTGCCTCCTCATTTGTTCATGTAGTGGTCTCAGCTGTCATTGATTTGGACAGGTGATTGAATTGTGTTTAAATACGCCGCTCCGTTTCTGCTTCGGGGCGGAGTATTAGTAATAACTTTAGTATAGTTTAACTGTGCGTTTTTTTTCCCTTAGCTCTTTTCTCGTGATTTCCAGATCACCTTTCTAGTACCGTGCGTTTTGTTCCTTAGCTCTTTTCTCGTGATTTCCAGATCACCTTTCTAGTCTAGCATTAGTATAGCTTAACTTCGATGTGTTTGACCGTGCGCGTTTTTCCTTAGCTCTTTTCTCGTGATTTCCAGATCACCTTTCTAGTTCCGTGTTCATTTTCCCTGTGTTTTCTGGATTTTCTACCAGTTGTGGATTACTGTTTGGATTATGTCTACCTTCTTTGATAACGGTGACGTTCCTATTGATGCATTGATGTATTTATGTTGACTGAAGTCCTTTATGTTTATCATTTAAACTGTTCCTAATAAACTGACCACTTTCCCCTGCACACGCATCCTGCTTATCACCTTCACCCTAGGGGTCGTAACAGAATACTCCACCAAAAAATGGATGCAGCGGGGAAAGCGACGCCACGCCACGCCCTGCCACGCCACCATTAAAATGCCTGCAATTAATTCTATGTTTTTTCCTCAGTGGACTTTCATCTATCTTCCAGATGAATATGACGGTTTTTCCACTTGGCCACAATGCTACGTTTTGCAGGCGCAGCTTTATTTTTTGAGCTTGGAGGACCACAAAACCGACGAAGAAGAGTAGTTGGGGTTCCTCCTCTCTCGTCTGGTCGGCTCCGCTCGCCAATGGGCGAAGCTTCACCTTACCAGTAGATCCCCGCAGCTCCAAACAGTTTCGGGCTTTGTGGATCTACTGGTCCAGGTGTAAGGAAGCCCAGACTTTGAACCCGACCTCAGGACATTTCTGGGGAAGGATCGTCTGGGCGACCGACCTAGTCAAACGTTCCTGGAGTACTACGAGAGTAAGCGGGCTAATGTGGCGGCCTACACCTCTCATCCCCAAACCCAGGAGTGTGCCACCGAGGGATGCACCCGACCAGCCATCCTGCAGTGTCCCACCTGCAGGAACCAGGGAGTCAGGAGCAGCTACTTCTGCTCCCAAGGCTGCTTCAAGAGCAGCTGGCGGGTGCATAAGCGGCTCCACAGGAGGGCTCCCTCAGAGCTCCAGCTGAAGGCCCAGCAGAAGGTCTCCACAGCGGAGCTGCTCAAGGAGGTTAATGTCACAACCTCCAGCCCCGAGCTCCAGCCGGAGGCCCAGCAGAAGGTCTCCACAGCGGAGCTGCTCAAGGAGGTTAACGTGGTGACCTCCAGCCCCGAGCTCCAGCAGGAGGCCCAGCAGGAGGTCTCCTCAAGGGAGCTGCTCAAGGAGGTTAACGTGGTGACCTCCAGCCCCGAGCTCCAGCAGGAGGCCCAGCAGGAGGTCTCCTCAAGGGAGCTGCTCAAGGAGGTTAACGTGGCGATCTCCAGCTCCAAGCTCCAGTTGGAGGCCCAGCAGAAGGTCTCCACAGCGGAGCTGCTCAAGGAGGTTAACGTGGCGACTTCCAGCCCTGAGCTCCAGCAGGAGGCCCAGCAGGAGGTCTCCTCAAGGGAGCTGCTCCTGGAGGTTAACATGGCGACCTCCAGCCCTGAGCTCCAGCTGGAGGCCCAGCAGAAGGTCTCCACAGCGGAGCTGCTCAGGGAGGTTAATGTGGTGACCTCCAGCCCCGAGCTCCAGCAGGAGGCCCAGCAGGAGGTCTCCTCAAGGGAGCTGCTCAAGGAGGTTAACGTGGCGACCTCCAGCCCCGAGCTCCAGTTGGAGGCCCTGCAGAAGGTCTCCACAGCGGAGCTGCTCAAGGAGGCTAACGTGGCGACCTCCAGCCCCGAACTCCAGCAGAAGGCCCAGCAGGAGGTCTCCTCAAGGGAGCTGCTCAAGGAGGTTAACGTGGCGACTTCCAGCCCCGAGCTCCAGCCTGAGGCCCAGCAGAAGGTCTCCACAGCGGAGCTGCCTCTGGAGGTTAACAAGGCGACCTCCAGCCCCAAGCAGCAGCCAGAGATTCAAGAGGAAACCTCCTCTCCTGGCCTGCTTACACCGGAGGTCCACGAGGAGACCTCCGCCCAAGCCGTGTTCTCGTCAGAGGTTCGAGAAGAAACCTCCACTCCTGCCCTGTCCATGTCTGAGGTCCATGGGATGACCTCTTCTCAAGCTAGTCCATGTCCAAGTCCATGTCCAGGTTCCTGCCCTAATCCTAGTCCATGTCCAGGTTCCTGCTCTAATCCCAGTCCATGTCCAAGTCCATGTCCAGGTTCCTGCCCTAATCCTAGTCCATGTCCAAGTCCATGTCCAGGTTCCTGCCCTAATCCTAGTCCATGTCCAAGTCCATGTCCAGGTTCCTGCCCTAATCCCAGTCCATGTCCAAGTCCATGTCCAGATTTTTGCCGTATTCCAAGGCCAATCTCTGAGCCAGTTCTCAGTCAGGTTCCCCGTCAGGTTCCCAGTCCTGTTCCCAGCACTGCTCCCAATCCTGTTCCCAGTCCTGCTCCTGTGCCCGGTTCCAGTCTAGTTCCTCGTCCAGTTCCTAGTTCAGTTCCATGTCCAAGTCCAGGTTCCGACCCTGTTCCTAGTCCAGTTCCAAGTCCAGTTCCTAGTTCAGTTCCATGTCCAAGTCCAGGTTCCGACCCTTTTCCTAGCCCAGTTCCTAGTTCAGTTCCAAGTCCAGTTCCTGATTTCGTTGCTAGCTACATAGGTTTAATTTCTGGATATGTGTTTGCTCTCCTTCTCAGTTCGGAGGCTGATTTGACTTCCAGCTCCGTTTCCAACCCAGCTCACTCCTCTGTCTCCTCCTCTGTCTCCAGCCCTGTCTCCAATTTAATTTCCAACCAAGTTTTTGATTTTGTCTATGGTTTTCGGTCTAACCAAGTTCTCTGTCCTGTTTCCACGACTGTCTCGAAGTCTATTTCCAAGTCTTTCTCGAAGTCTGTTTCCAAGTCTTTCTCGAAGTCTGTTTCTAAGTCTGTCTCGAAGTCTGTTTTCAAGTCTGTTTCCAGGCCTTTCTCCGAGTCTGTTCCAGGCCTTTCTCCGAGTCTGTTTCCAGGCCTTTCTCCGAGTCTGTTTCCAGGCCTTTCTCCGAGTCTGTTTCCAAGCCTGTCTCTGATCCAGGTGCCAGAGCCGACTCCGATCCTGGTTCCAGAGCAGACTCCGATCCTGGTTCCAGAGCAGACTCCGATCCTGGTTCGAGGTCAAGCTCTGGGTCAAGCTCCAGGTCAAGCTCCCGGTCAAGCGCCAGGTCACGCGCAGCTCCGAGATCCAGGCCCAGCACCAGGTCACGCGCAGCTCCGAAATCCAGACCAGGCATCCGTCCAGTTCTCGTCCAAGTTCTCGTCCAAGTTCTCATCCAGGTTCTCGTCCAAGTTCCAAAGGAAAACCCAACACGCTCTGCTCTGGTTACGGGACACTGGATATAACCAGCCTCAGGTCCTGGAGGGCAGAGATCAGGATCCTGCCCAGGGGCCCAGGTCCACCAAATTGGATGGAACTTGCGGCGCTTCGGGAGCCGCGCCTTGGGGGGGGGGCTCTGTTAGGTTTCCCCTTCTTTAGCGCTCGCGACTCGGTAAGGAGGAGCGAGTGGCATACTTCCGCATTCCATTGCACGCATTCCAGCGCCATTGAAAAACTCTCCGATGGACGTTTCTTTCATGGACTCACGCTTTGTTTACTTCTGCCATGTGCTCATGTTTTCATTCACGTCATGTCTCCGCCTCCTATGTTCTCCTATGTGCTTATGTTTTGGTCTGCGTCATGTCTCCGCCTCCTGTGTTTCCCCATGTGCGTTTGTTTTCATTCATGTCAGGTCTCTGCCTCCTCATTTGTTCATGTAGTGGTCTCAGCTGTCGTTGATTTGGACAGGTGATTGAATTGTGTTTAAATACGCCACTCTGCTTCGGGGCGGAGTATTAGTAATAACTTTAGTATAGTTTAACCGTGCGTTTTTTTTCCCTTAGCTCTTTTCTCGTGATTTCCAGATCACCTTTCTAGTACCGTGCGCTTTGTTCCTTAACTCTTTTCTCGTGATTTCCAGATCACCTTTCTAGTCTAGCGTTAGTATAGCTTAACTTCGATGTGTTTGACCGTGCACGTTTTTCCTTAGCTCTTTTCTCGTGATTTCCAGATCACCTTTCTAGTTTCGCATTCATTTTCCCTGTGTTTTCCGGATTTTCTACCAGTTGTGGATTACTGTTTGGATTATGTCTACCTTCTTTGATAACGGTGACGTTCCTATTGATGCATTGATGTATTTATGTTGACTGAAGTCCTTTATGTTTATTATCATTTAAACTGTTCCTAATAAACTGACCACTTTCCCCTGCACATGCATCCTGCTTATCACCTTCACCCTACGGGTCGTAACATTAATAAATTGATAGTGAACCCACTGTCATTATGCTAATTGATTACATTTTTAATTCTTTAAGTTTTATGTGGTAAAAGAATAAAACCATAATTTAGAGTTCTGGAAAAAGAAAACCCTTGCAAATCTTTTTTAAAGCACTGTTGAGTTTGTTCACAGTGACATTTTCTATGTCTGTTTGGTATTTGTTTAATTATTGTTCTTTTAAGAAATTGTAAAGGTTAGGTCGACATTAAATCTAACCTTCTCCCTGAGCTACACAAAAGTCTTTTCCACCCTGACTGTGCTTTGTTGACCCACAGCATATATTCATCATTAATTCCTTATTACTAAGTTGGCTGGATGTCTTGACTAGGCTGTTCCTTAAGGACTTAAAGGATTTTGAACTCAGAATTATTAACAGTAGAATTCAGCCCACATACATGATTTTTCTTTTTCCAGAAAAAATGTCTTAAGTGTCATCATTTATTACTGTGTACTTTGGAAATGCTCAAACTTGGTGCTTGTTATATTCAAACAGAGTCTGTAAAGACTTTATCTGACCATCTCAAGTGGAACTGAGAAATTGATTGACTTTACTTAGAAAAAGCACAGGTAACTACTGTAATTGCCTTGAAATGAAAATGGTGTTAAAACTCATGTCATGGCAGTAAACTTAATTGTTGTCTAGGTAGATAATCAATCAGTAATAAGCTTGACTACTAAGTTATCAGTTCAGGGAACTTAAACATGTTAAGTAGACAGTGTACAAAAAACAAAGTGCTACTTTCTTTTGTTCTGGACTGCCAGGACCGGTTCCTTTGGAGCTAGTGGAGTGTTCCTGTGTTTTTCCTGGGCAAGCAAAGTTGTCACCTCGTGATAGTGACCGAAAGGCTTCAATGGATTCAGGACCCTGAGTATAGCACTCTAATCCTTTGAGGTTTTCTTAATCCTTTCACTGTTAAAATCTGCACCGTCAAAGAGAATGCTTTGCTGTGGACCATAGGTAATGGCATTTTCTAATCTGGATTATTCCTAATTTTACCACAGGGAAGAAACATTTGACTGTGTTTTTTAATAAGACACAAGGCCTATTTTAAATTGGTATGAATCATATTGGATGCTGCAGATGCAGAGAAACTGATCTTAATATCTTTTTAAAGTTGTAGCTTGTTAATAAAGTTATAGCTTGTGTTGAAACTGTCAACTTTCCCTAACAGGCCAAGATGCCATGCCATGATAGATTTGGATAATGGACATGATCAATGCTCAAAATTGTTTGGGAACTATACATCTGTAATAGACACTTACATAGCCCTTCCCTAACTGCAGCATAATGCCATTAGTAAGACATGAAGCACACCTTGCAGGCTATGAAAATAATGCTGCCTATACATCACCTTTCTTTGGTTCTGCACAGCCATAGCAAGGAATGACATGAACAGCATAAACAGCTGCAAAGCCTGCTAGGAACAGAAAGGCAAACTTTTTCACCAGGTTAGAAAAATAGAAATAGTACATGGACCACAAAGCACGACCGGCTTTTTCTGAGATAGTAAATGTATTGAGAGAAATATAAATATGTTCATAGTAAACATACTTGAATGATTTACGATAGACTTGAAGGATGGTTATTTAGATCAACTGGCCAAATAGATTGGTTGTATGGTTGCCCATTACTATCACTGTTGTGTATGCACATTCAGAAAACTATGCAACCAGTGTTGCTGATAGCCCTGGCTGAACAGACGATGGTTCCATGGAAGTTTTTGACAATGGTGTGGAACAATGGGAATACACCCCTTATATAGCACCATAAGCCAAGATTTTTTGCTGTAATTGTCTCTTTCTGTGTTTACCCCAAAATTGTATGTGACAATATTGGCTGAACACAGCTGGCCACACATAAACTAGTTAAGACGTCTCTTAAAATTGCAGATCATCTCCAAAAGTGATTCCACATTGGGATCTGGAATTGGTACTAAACAGCTTGTGCAACAGTTTCTTCCCTGAGGCAGTCAGATTATTCAACACCCTGCTGCCTCCCAACGCTCACCTGGGCTTGTCTAACACCTAACCCAGTATTACTAAATACCGCTGCACACCGCACTTTACAAAGCTGCATCAGACACTTTATGGAACACTAAACGTATTGCTGATACCCTACCAATAGTTCGCAGTTTACATCCCATGTTCGATGTATTCATTGTCTTATGTATTTATTGTTCTGTTCTGTGTATTTATTGTCCTGCACCTCTCACACTGTTGTGCATTTGCCCTTTATGTAGTTTTGCGTACTGTAATGTGTTACACCATGGTCCTGGAGAATGACATTTCGTTCCAATGTATACAAGCTATATTAGAGCAATGATAATGAAAACCCAACTGACTATATGAGCCAATGGAAGATATAGACATTAGGTAGCTTACGATCAAGGCAGCTTTTTTTTTATGTTGGCATACAGTGTCTGAGTTCGGAGTTCAGACACGTAACACCAAACCCAGCATTCGTACCAAAGATGTTGATGCTGCAGTATACTATAATAATAATAATACGTTTTATTTATATAGCGCCTTTCCATAGCTCAAGGACACTTTACAATCAGAAACACATAGCAATTGAACATACAGACAGAGAAATTCCAGAAAGTCAGGCAACAGAAGTAAGGACACTTTACAATCAAGGAACACACAACAATTGAATATATAGACAAAGAAATTCCAGAAGGTCAGGCATCAGAAGTAGAGAGATAGTGTTGGGAGAAGAGAAAGAATTTTAACTGTGATTTAAACAAGGAAATGGAGGATATGTTCCAGAGATTTTGGGGGGGTGAGTTCCATAACTTAGGGGCAGCTATGCTGAAAGATCGGCCGCCAGCAGTGGAGAGACGGAACTTAGGGACACAGAGAAGACCTAGGTTTGATGAGCAAAGGGAACGTGTTGGTGTGTAAATGTGCAGTAAGTCACAAAGATATTGGGGTGCTAAACCATTTAAGGCTTTGAAGGTGAGGAGCAGGAAGTTTGAATTTAATGCGACAGGAGACAGGCAACCAGTGCAAACCAGCTAGTTTTACTAGTTTACAGTTTTACTGATAGATTTGATGTGCGCTTCAAAAGTCAATGATGGGTCAAGTATAATACCAAGATTTTTTATTTTCTCAGAGGGTTTTGTGAGGAAGCCATCGATATCCAGGCTTATTTCAACATTTTGTCTGCGAGCTTTTGAGCCAAAAATCATTATTTCAGTTTTTTGAGCACTGAGTTTAAGAAAATTAGTGTTTAGCCACTGTTTTATTTCATGAATACAGGCTGTTAGTGCACAGACTGAGATGGATATGTCAGACCGGGCGGTTGCATAGATCTGTGTGTTGTCCGCATAGCAGTGGTATTATATACTTATATTTATATATACTTATAAACATAGCATCCTATCAATGCTTGTTGGTGAGAATGTGCCCAGGTCCATGCTGTGTCCACTGAGGGCTTTCTCCAAATTTTACTTACTGAATGTTGCTTCACCTTAACCCATGTGCTCTGTGGTGCGTATGAATTATCCTCACCCTCAGTAGAAAACAGTATTATGACTCTGAGGGATTCTTATTCCAAGATAAGTATAATATTAACACAATGAGTAATTTTCACCATCAATAGAGAGCAGTGTCAGAATGTTAAATGATCTAAAGAACAATATTAACAACCTGAGTTCTCAATATCAATCTCAATATCAATCTCAGTAAAGTGTGGTCATAGCACTATTTGAGTGCTGTCTGTTATTGTCTGGCAAGGTACGCCATCAGGATGTTTGACGCACAACCATCACTAATTCCCAAGGAAGCCGCCCTGGCAGTCCGGAAAGAAAGGAAGTACAACACAAGGTAACCATAGTTCTATGACTAAGTGGATGAGTTGACTAGAATGGCCAGAGGACGAGTATGATGTAAATGGGGGCCGTTTATAGGTTGCACATATGAGATCACGATGATGACTGTACTCAACAAGGAAATGACTCTTCAAAGGAACCCCCCCCCGGTGTTCCTCCACTTAGTGGATTTAGTGGTTTATATAAGTAACCTCCTGTTATATTCACAAATCTAACCATTCACATTCTGGAAAATTAGCTAAACATTGTATACAGTGGGGGTTCAAAAGTCTGAGACCACACTGAAATTCTGGGAATTAAAAAAAAAAAAGGAAATAAACAGAGGGTTTTAGAACTTTGAAATATTTATAACAAAGAAAGTAAATGTTCAATATCCTGACTATTTAATTTTCAAGATTCCGCACTCAGACTTTTGGACCCCACTGTATGCCAAATGGAAAACAAAGATTGCACATTTTGAAGGGAAAACATTCGGAGATTGTTCATGCTTTACAGCATATAAAAATTTGGTTATGTAATGAACAACCATTTTTAAAGTGAATGTAATTACTATTTTGTGTGAACCTTGAAGGTTACATGCACATACACCAATTTTGAACAAGAACCACTTAGCAGGCAGTAACATATTGTGTGCCTTTATTATATCAATGCAGGTAGAGCTGGCAAACTGGAGCATGAAACTCTATAGATTAGGACAACAGTATGCATGCATCCAGACCAAAGTTTCATCATTAAGACAAAAAATGTGCTGCATCATTAATCAATTACAATACATTTTTAAATGCATGATGGTTCTGTGCATAATGAACATCCAGTGATGTTCTGGTATTACTTACATAAGAAGCAAACATGTGCATGATGTTAAATATGGGAAGGATGAAATCTGAGTAAAGTAAGTTCCTCTTTAAACAATGAAATTGAATTGGCAAATATGTACATTCACAGACCAATGTATATTGATGTACTTACATACAGTCCCTTCTGAAACTATTGGAACGGAAAGGCCAATTCATTTGTTTTTGCTGTATTTGGGTTTGAGATCCAAAGATGAATTTGAGAAGATAGTTTAGAATTTCAGCTTTTATTTCATGGTATTTATATGTAGATGTGTTAAATGACCTAGAACATAACACATTTTGTATCAGACCACCCAATCTGTAGGTGAGCAGAAAATATTGTAACACGTGACTGACAGGTATTTCTTGTTACCCAGGTGTGTCCTGATAGATTGACTGATTAAACAATAAATAGCTCTGAACATCTACTCTTGGTTTTAGCCTTCAGTTTAACCTGTGAAGACTGCATTTGTTGTTAAAAAGGATAAACCAGCATGAAGATCAGACAGTCTATGGGAGAAAAGTAAGCCATGAAGCTGAGAAAAGAAGGAAAATCCATCAGAGACATTGCACAAGCATTGGGCATAGCCAATACAACAATTTAGAATGTCCTGAAAAAGAAAGAGACCACTGGTGTACTAACAACCAGACATGGAACAGGTTAACCGAAGAAAACAACAGCAGTTGATGACAGAATCTTTGTGAGAGCTGTGAAGAAAAACCCAAAAACAACAGTTAGTGACATCACCAACAATCTCCACAGGGCAGGGGTGAAGGTATCACAATCCACCATTCAAAGAAGACTTCAAGAGCAGAAATATAGAGGCCATATCACAAGATGCAAATCACTCATTAGCAGTAAGAATGTAAGGAAATCACAAAGAAATACGGAGATGAGTCACAAAAGTTCTGGAACCAAGATTAACCTCTAAAAAGTGATGGAAAGGTGAAAGTGTGAAGAAAGAAAGGATCTGCTCATGATCCAAAACATACAAGCTCATCTGTGAAACATGGTTGAGGTAGTGTCATTGGCTTTGGCTTGCATGGTTGCGTCTGGAACAGGCTCAGTAATCTTTATTGATGATGTAACTCATAATGGTAGCAGCAGAATGAAAACAGAAGTTTACAGGAACATTTTCTCTGTCAATTTACAGAGAAATGCATCCAAATTAATCTGGAGGAACTTCATCATGCAGCAAGACAATGATCCAAAACATACTGCCAACTCAAAAAAAAAAAAAAAAAAAGAATTTATCAGGGCGAAAAACTGGAAGGTTTTAGACTGGCCAAGTCAATCATCAGACCTTAACCCAATTGAGCAGCATTTTGAGACTGAAGGGAGAAATCCCCCAAAACAAACAACAACTAACAGAAGCTGTGGTAAAAGCCTAGAAAAGCATCACTTTTCTATTCTTTATTTACTTCAAATCTTATCTGTACCATCCTCACCTCCAAATCTTATCTATACTTTTGCTCACCTAAAAATTGGGTGGTCTGATACAAAAGGTTATATGTTTTATGTTGTTTAACACGAGGAAATAAAAGCTGAAATACTAAACTCTCATCTCATATACATCTTTTGATCTCAGAACCAAATGTCTTCCATTCTCACGGTGACTAGTGGACTTCTCAGCACACTGTATAGACATGGTCATTTTTGGATCTCACAAACTTTCGTAATTGCACAGATTGCACAGCTAGTTTCAAGCCTGGGAGAATATGTGTCTAGGGGGTGGATGTGTATGCGTGTGTGTTTGCATGTAATTACAAATATTAGGCAAACTCCACTTTTAGCTAAGTTCAAAATGGCTGCCAAGCCTCAAAGCCTCAAACAAGCCCTACAAATTTTGGACTTAATACTAGCAACTGGTGCATGACACTGACATGTCATACAACGCTTTTATGCAAAAAATGCACAAGGGACATACACAAACTCCCAATCTCTCTCCTTCACCCACTCTTTCAGAGTCATCTCATGACATCACTGTCCCTGACAAATAAATTAGTAAATCAGTAAAATAAATCTAACCACAATCTGTCATGCTGAAATTATATTAATTAATAGTATCATCCCTTTTATAATACAACCCCAATTCCGAAAAAAGTTGGGACAGTATGGAAAATGCTAATAAAAACAAAGAGGAGTGATTTGTAAATGTACTTTGACTTTAAACAAAAAAAAAAAAAACATAAAACAACTACGTAGAAAGAATCCACAGTCACTTCATAAACACCAAGGACACAAGGCATATGTGGCAAGGCATTCAGGCCATCACAGACTACAAAGCTACATCACCTGTCTGTAATGATGACACCTCGCTCCCAGATGCACTGAATGATTTCTATGCACGGTTCGAAGCACAGAACAACATGCCAGCGAGGAAGACCACCCCAACTCCCACCGATCAAGTACTTTGTTTGTCTGCAGTAGACTTCAGGAAAACTCTGTCCAGAGTCAACACACGGAAAGCTGCAGGTCCTGACAACGTACCTGGCCGGGTGCTCAAGGAATGTGCTGATCAGCTTGCAGATGTCCTCACAGACATCTTCAACATTTCCCTGAGTTAAGCAGTCATCCCAGTGTGCTTCAAGATGACCACTATCATCCCTGTGCCAAAGAAATCATCTGTGTCTTGCCTGAATGACTACCAGCCTGTTGCACTAACACCTATCATCATGAAGTGGTTCGACCAGCTAGTCATGAAACACATAAAGAGTGTACTATGTACTTTACTATGGAACTCACTTTTTTTGCTGCCAGTATTACTGCTATACTTATGCTGCTACATTACACAATAGCTTATAGTTTACGGTCTATATTTACAGTTTACATGTTCTGTGTATTTATTGTCCTGTGTATTTACTGTCCTGTGTATTTACTGTTTTGTTTCGTGTACTTATTCTTTTGCTCTCGTCTCATACTGTTGTGTATCTGCACTTTATGTAGTCTTGCGTACTGTTCTGTGTTACAACATGGTCCCGAAAAAAATGTCATTTTGTTCCAATGTATACACGCTATATAGAGGAATGAGAATAAAAACCTACTTGACTTGACTTGACTTGACATATAAAGACAAGGTATTTGATGTTTTACCTAATCAACTGCATAGTTTTTTGAAGATAAATGTTTATTTTGAAATTGATGCATGCAACATGTTTCAAAAAAGTTGGGACATGGGCAATTTAGGACTAATAGTGACGTGACAAGTTGATATAAGAAGGTGATGTGAAACAGGTGAGGCAATCGTCTAATCATAGTATATAAGGAGCCTCCAAATAAGGCCTAGTCCTTCAAGAGCAAGGATGGGTTGAGGCTCGCCAATCTGCCAACAGAATAATCCAACACTTTGAGAACAACATTCCCCAAAGACAAATCAGTAGGATTTTGGGCATTTCACCTTCTACAGTGCACGATATAATTCAAAGAATCCGGTCAAATCTCGGTGCATAAAGGGCAAGGCCGAAAACCACTTCTGAATGCATGTAATTTACGATCCCTCAGACATCACTGTCTTAAAAGCCGTCATGAGTCTGTAATAGATATCGTGACATGGGCTCGGGAATACTTTGGTAAACCCTTGTCAGTCAACACCATTTGCCGCTGCATCCACAGATGCAAGATAAGGCTTTACTATGCAAAGCAGAAGCCATACATCATCACTGTCCAGAATCACTGCCGACTTCTCTGGGCTCGGTCTCATCTGAGATGGACAGTAGAGATGGGATCGTGTTTTTTGGTCTGACGAGTCAACATTTCAAATAGTTTTTGGACAAAACAGCCGTCGTGTTCGCCGGGCCAAAGAAGAAAAGGGCCATCCAAGCTGTTATCAGCATCAGGTCCAAAAGCCAGTGTCTGTCATGGCCCATGGCATGGGTAACTTGCACATCTGTGAGGGCACCATTAATGCAGAAAGATATGTACATATTTTGGAGCAACATATGCTGCTATCCAGAGCAGGACAATGCCAAACAACATTCTGCCTGGATGGTTGCGTAAGCAGAGAGTGTGGGTGCTAGCATGGCCTGCCTGCAGTCCTGACTGGTCTCCGACTGAGAATGTGTGGTGCATTATGAAGCGCAAAATAAGGCAACGAAGGCCCCGTACAGCTGCGCAGCTTAAGAAATGCATAATGGATGAATGGGGGAAAATTCCACTTGCTAAACTTAACCAACTGATGTCTTCAGTGCCCAAATGCTTAATAAGTGTTATTAAAAGAAAAAGATGTTACACAGTGGTAAACAGTCAACTGTCCCATCAGATTTGAAAATCTATCAAATAAATTAAATTCACAAAGTAAAACATCTAATAATGTGTTTTCAATATTGTACAGGGCAAATTGAATTTTCAAATGACTCTTTTTGTTTATTTTTTTCCATACTGTCCCAACTTTTTTGGAATTGGGGCTGTATATGAAAAGGTTTTTTCACAGAGAGGAAGCCATCAGCCTTCAGGCTCCCCCATGACCCTGTGTAGGGTAAGTGGTATGGAAAATGGATAGATGGATGGATAGATGGATGGATGTTTATTTCAATGCTTATTATTTGCTGCACAACAAATTTCCCTTGAGGAACAATAAAGGATGATGTTGCTATAGTCTCCTTCATATAGGCTTTGTATTAAACTTTCATCATTATATTAATCTTTTTTTTAAATTTTATTTTTAAATTGTTTCTTGCTTTCATGTTGCATCGCATTACATTTGACAGCAAAGAAAACAAAAAATGCTGAATATGGTCAAATGTCTAAGTATTCAGTTCAATTTTATTTGTATAGCACTTTTAATAATAGGCATTTTCAAAAAAGCAGCTTCACAGAACTCCCGTTGTCAATTTAGATCCTTGAGAGGAACCAGACCCAAAAGGGAATTCATAATTTTCTGGGTGAAACCCAATAGTAGAATTATAAGTCACACATTACAGTATACAGGTGTAGAAGAAAGAAGTCACAGTACCTTACAGTACAGTATAATGAAAATATCTTCAATATGTGCATATTTGAATAAGAGCTGAATGGGCTGATTCAGAAGAGGAATATCTTTATGATTACAGCAGCAGTTCTTAGATACAAGCATACAGTATTCATGTGGTTTTATTTATGTCAACAATTTATTCACAATATTATTTCAGATAAATGTTTCCCTAAGCACTGTGATTCAAATCTTCCTCAGTTGAGGTCACTGTGAAAACTGAAACATCCTTAGCTCAGTCAAAGCTTGCCACATTTTGTTGGAACAGATAACAACAAACCATGCTCTTTCACCTATTAGTACTTGCTATTTATTAGCTGCCATCCTGTTTAATGGAGAGCCTGTAAATATCAAAGAGACTTCTCGTTTGAAGGGCTTTCCAGGGTTCATATTGACTGGTTCGTAGAATCCGTGCTTTTACAGAGCTTTTGTGTTTTGCTCACAAAAAAATGCTCGCCACCCATTTAGTTCTTTGATCACATTGTAAATGCCCAGGTTCAGCTTTTTTTTTTTAATGTGACTACCATTTATCTTTTTGATCAGTGCACCAAATCCCATTTAGCTTACAGGAATAGTCACGAGTGTCCAGAAGTTCCTCAGAATGTTTATTAGACTTTGGGGCTTGAATGGAAAAACAAAGAAGAAAAAAAAAAAAGATTACAGCTCACAGATTACTATGGTTTATTTTATGTGCTCGCATGATTGAATATATATTTATTTTTGTCTAAAGGTTTGAGCAGTTATCTGGGTTCAGGCCTGATTAGCAGACCAAAACTGTCATTTCATAGATTATACAGAAAACGTGAAAGATTTTTCAAGAATGGAAGAATCCACAAACTCTATCATTATCACACTCAGCGCTCTGGATCACACTGCACAAACACATATTGTCAGTTTTATCCGAACACTTCCGCAGGGATAAGACAGATTACGCCTGAAGCCTGAGATACTGTTGATAGATGTGTACCCACAGATCAACCCTTTCTTTGCACACACACACACACACGCACACACACACGCACACACACAAGCACACACACACACATTCTTCACCACTCCAAGGCATCTTGTTGACACTTTCAGAGAGGAATTCTGGCCTCTTCATTTGTATTATGGCCTTCTCTTCTTTGATAAGTAAAGGTTCAGCATTCTAATGACTCATTCTAGATTAGCTTGTCATCACCATTTCTCTCCCAGGTACATAACTATTTAATACCTAGGTGTGAACCATAAATATATGCTTCCTTCACCCCCATAGTGTTTTTTCCCTGCCATTTTAAAAGCTATGTCAGAATTGTTGGCATCCTTAATGACAATGAACAAAAATGCATATATAATTTAAATAACACATGAAATGAGTGATATTTTGAAGCAGCATAGTTTTATTTTAACATGATTTTAGCACTCCTACAATAACTATTTGGTGTTACCTTCCTTTGAGAGATTAAAACTAATGAGCCTTACCTTTTCTAACAAGGTTGGAGATACTTGTATCTTGGAGCATACAGTACTAACTGGTTTGTGTTTCTGGACTGCCCTGTTTATTTTAGATCACAGGTTTCCAATAAGGTTCAAATCCAGAAACTGAGAAACTGAGACAGCCATTGCATTGTTCAGAAACCATTTTATTGGTGATGTAGATTTATGTTTGCGGTTGAAAGATTCATATATACTGTAACCTTCTGGCAGAGGCAACCTGACTTGGGGCTAAAATATCATGGTACTTAGCATAATTCATGATTCTTTTAAGAACTCCTGGACCACCAGCCACTAAACAGCCCTAAAGCATCAGTGATCCACCACCAGGTTTTACAGTGGCTGTCAGCTGTCTTTCTTTATGGAGACCTTTTATTAACCAAACATGGAAAGGCTACAATCAAAATGTTTGATTTTGCTTTCATCTAACTAGAATACAAGACTCCAATTGTAGTGCCACTTACAAATATCTGGCACTGTATTTATTATTGATTTTACAACTTGATAATCCTAGGAAACAAACTTTGCAATTCTGAAACTATGATCTTTGGGTTCTTCAAAGAAGCTTTTGCAGCAAAATTTCAACTGTTGTAGGCTTTTGAACCATTTTCTTATTTATTTATTTATCTATTTATTTATTTATTTATATCTAATAGTGCTTAACTGTGTTTTTAACTGATTATGCCTATTTTTATTCATTATCTGACAAGTCAGAAACCATCTGTATATTTCATATTGAAAGCTCTTTGTTTTTTCCCCATGCTGTTGGATAACAAAAGATTTTACATGTATGCAATGTGCACAACTTAATATGAATACCCTCAAGAAACAGGTGATATTCATTAGAGAAAAGATGTATGTAAAATATCTGCCCAATTTTGATAATTTTCTTAAAGGGTGCTAATCTTTCCAGACTTAGTAACACTATGCAAGAGCAGATAAGTATTCTTCCTGTTATGTTTAAAAGTTAAAATGTCAACAGGCTTTTTATACCACTTCCTTTTTACTATTCAGCATAAGTTGTTTGTTTGTTTTTCCATGGAGCAAACTGAGCTGGGCCTTTGACAAATCTTGTGGCAATGTCTCCCTGAGCCAATTATAACTTGGAAAAGTGTATGTACATTCTTGGCAACTGAAGCTAAAATGAAAAACAAAATCCCATTGTACATGCTTCTGGGAGCTAATGGAGTAAGATTTGATACTGACCTTGAAAGGGTGATGGGGTGGATGGAGTTCTCTCAAACTCAAGTATCATACATAGCACAAACTGGTCTGAGCCCTGTGTCTAACTCTCATATGATTAGCACTCTCCTGTATCTTTTTTAATAGAGGGAACTTTTCCAGGATGCCTGAATAATATGAACAGTATGAACAGAATTAGAATACAATGAAACCCATGAACAGTGTAAAGAGAAATGGTTTTACTTGTTCCTTGTTTTCCTGTGTTGTACACTGTCACCCTATATCTACATCACTGCCCCATCAGTCAGAGGGAACAACCTAGCATGTCTACAAGCACAACTATATGAACACTTTAAATACTATACTCACTGTTAAACTCCACTAGCAGCACTCACTACAATGTGAATCTTTGATGATTTGTGACCTTTTTAGCTTTGTGTCAATGTGTCAGAGGAGGTTTTGGCATGAGTCGTCAAGTTGTATGAAGACAGAGCCTGAACATAGTGTTCTTTATCAGACACTTTATCACACCCTGGATTGTGGATTCCAATGGTTTATGAAGAAAATGGCTGCAGTCCATCGTCCCTACAAAAATTTTCTGGAGATAAAAAGTGGGAAAGATTAGATATTGCAATAGTGTCAGGTCTGAAAGTCCTGTGTGAGAATGGGTTTCTTTTTCGAGAAGATGGCTTAAAGCATGCACTTGCTTTACACAGTGTTTTTTTTTTTTTCAAGAAAATAATAATCCCTTTCCTATTTTTTTAAAAACCATAATACAATGAGAGGCAGTGTTTCAACACAGCTCTCCGAGACTTGGGCTTTGTTTATCTCTGTGATTGATTTCCTTATATTGGCATTTGTCCTGAAAAGATCACAAGATGTTCTTGTGTTTTTTGGTGTTTTGTAGATGCTTATCAGTGAATATGAAATGGGAAAAAGTGGATTGGCATAAATTTTTTTTAAAAAACTGCTCATGTGGGTGACATTAACAGCATTCATTCAAAAGATATTCCAATTGGTGTTTTGCTGATGGTGGTGGAGAGCGCTGTCTAACACCTCCGTCTAAAATCTCCCATAGGGGTTCAGTTGGGTTGAGATCTGGTGACTGTGAAAGCCATGACATATGATTTACATCTGTTTCGTATGTATTTCACCATTGTAATTCTAGAACAGACCACTCCCATAATTATAGAAATGTTTCATCATAGCAAAAAGGTGATCAGTCAGAATAAGTTTATATTGATTTGCAGTGACCCTTCCCTTTAATGGGACAAGTGGACCCAAATCACGGCATAACAGAGTCCCTCACAGCATAACAGAGTCACTGTTTTTCCTTCTGTAGAACTGTTTTATTGTAAACATCCATGACTATGACCAAGTTCTTGAGAGGTTTGTGAGTATTGTGAACTTTGAGTTTAGTTCTGCAGTTATCAAGGGTAATCGAATTAAAGCCAATACGGTGGCAAATTAAATAAATCATTGTACTAATAAAAATATATCACTATTCAAAAGCATTTGCCAGTTGAGGATTCAGGAAATGATCAGACTGTCACATCACATTATAATACTGATCAGAATGTCACATTACATTATGATACTGATCAGACACATCACATTATGACTGACAGTTGCATTTTTGCATTTTTCCAGAAATGGAAACAATCTAATGACATGTGCTTGACTGGTGCTGTGGTGCTTTCCACATTCAGCTAGATTAGAAAGCTACATTTACTAAGATTAGATTGTATTGCTTTCAACGCTGCAATAGTGCAGAAGCATGATGGTTAGTGCTCCTTGTTTAAAATGAGCTTTATTGTCCTCACATTTAGTTTCCTAATATCACATTACTGTGGATGCTACAGAAATACCTGCTGTTTACAACATTAGGTGTAGTTTCACACCCTACAACATTCATTTTCAATGGAAGCTGGCAAGATACAATGACAGGAAACAGTGATTTTAACTTTATGCAAGTAAGAAGCAAAGTGATGAGATTGAAAGACATTGGTGCAGTTCATTTCCCCCCAATGATGAGCAAACATGGTTTTCAGCTCTTTCTGCTACTAGTAGACAATGATGCACTGGATGGACAGCTGATCTTTGCAGGAATTATATTGTGATTTGTAATGCAAATGTTGAACATTATGATTTGAAGTCCAGCCATTCTGTTAATTCCAGTTAATCTCTCAGGTTTATAAAAATACAAAACTACTAGCTACTAATGTAAACCTACCTATGCCCACATGCTCTCTAGTGTCCTAAACTAGTGTATATAAAATGCTAGCTAGATATCAGGGTTAACTGTAACAGCTAATTTGGCTTTAGTCTGGTGTCAAAAAATACACTACTAGTTTTAATCATGTTTTAGTCATTTGGTTATTGTGAATTTTACTCTAGATTTATCAGACAAAACTACAGGAATTTATTAAAAAACTAAAAGTTTGGTCTTTCCCCTCAAATATTAATCAGTAAGGTCTTGAAAATGTCCAAAACAAAGGTTTAATTCTGACCAAACTGTTTTGTAAAAACGCATACTACAATTGCAATTACTACAAAAAGCTTACTAAAGCCTTTGTCCCTCTCCTTTGTTGTGCATTGGCTAAATGACTCCTTTAACATGCGGTATCTCTTTTGTAAGGAAATAAGACATAATTTTTTTTGCTTTAATTACCACTGCATACATTTATTAAAAGTGACTATGGAGGTGCATGCACTGCTGAGGACCCTAGATTCGGCCAAACTGTCCCGGGCCATCAGAGAGGCAAAGTGCACACACACCCAGAAAATCCACAGCCACTTCATGGACAGCGGTGACACGTGGTGCACGTGGCAGGGCATTCATGCCATCAGCAACTACAGAACAACATCACCCGCCTGTGACAGTGATACCTCCCATCCAGATACGCTGAACAACTTCTACGATCAGTTTGAGGTGCAGAATGACGTGACCACCATTGCCCCTGTGCAGAAGAAGTCCTGCCTCAATGACTACTGTCCCATTGCACTCACACCCATCATCATGAAGTGCTTCGAGAGGCTCGTCATCAGGCACATCAAGACCCTGTTGCCCCCCTCACTGGACCCCCTGCAGTTCATGTTGCCACCACCCTACACCTGGCCCTCACCCATCTGGACAAAAAGGACACCTACATTTGAATACTGTTCATAGACTTCAGTTCAGCATTCAACACAATCATTCCTCGGCACCTGATTGGAAAACTGAACCCACTGGGCTTGAACACCTCCCTCTGCAACTGGATCCTGGACTTCCTGACCTCAGTCAGTTCAGATCAGGAACAGCATCCCCAGAACCACCACACTGAGCACGGGGGCCCCCCAGGGCTGTGTGCTCAGTCCACTGCTGTTCATTCTGCTGACTCACGACTGTGCAGCAAGGCACGGCTCCAATCACATCATCAAGTTTGCCGATGACACGACTGTGGTGGGTCTCATCAGCAAGAACAACGAGTCAGCATACAGAGAGGAAGTGCAGCGGCTAACGGACTGGTGCAGAGCCAACAACCTGTGTCTGAACGTGGAAAAAACAAAAGAGATGGTTGTTGACTTCAGGAGAGCACGGAGTGACAACTCTCTGCTGAACATCGACTGCTCCTCCGTGGAGATTGTCAAGAGCACCAAATTCCTTGGTGTTCACCTGACAGAGAACCTCACCTGATCCCTCAACACTAACTCCATAACCAAGAAAGCCCAGCAACACTTTTACTTTCTGAGAAGACTGAAACAAGCCCATCTCCCACCCCTGATCCTCACCACGTTCTACAGTGGAACCATTGAGAGCATTCTGAGCAGCTGCATAACTGCCTAGTTTGGAAATTGCACCATAACGGATCACATGACCCTGCAGCGGATAGTGAGGACAGCTGAGATCATTGGGGTCTCTCTTCCCACCATCATAGACATTTACACTGCATGTTCCATTCGCAAAGCCACCAGCATTGTGGATGACCCCACACACCCCTCCTGCCGTCTGGAAAAAGGTACCGAAGCATTCGGGCCCTCACAGCAAGACTGTGTAACAGCTTCTTCCCCCAAGCCATCAGACGCCTCAATACTCAGAAACTGGACTGACAACCCACACACACACACACACACACACACACACACACACACACACACACACACACAAACACACTTTCTCTCTGAACTGAACACCATCTCACTCCCATCGACTGTATTGTATTTACTGCTATTGTATTTATAAAAACATCGTATTTACTTTCTCATATTATAGAAATATAGTCATTATTATACACTTGTCATTATTATACACTTTACCTGGCTGCTACTGCAATAACTGCTATGTCCATATTTGGTATAAGCTTATCTGCTGAATACTAAGTCATAGCATGTTATGTTTACATTCACAGTATTTTTTAATTATATTGTTACTCTTCTGCACCTATCTTTTGCACTACCTGTTATATCGGACACTTACATACTAGAACTGTGTACTGGTCAGCGCTATACTGTCACTTTCTGTGCCTATTGTTCCTGTTTTAGTAGTTACTGTACTGTCTTTTGTTGTTTGCACACATTTGCATGTGTACTTTATGTAGCAATGTGTAGGTCTTATTTAGTTTTATGTCGTCTCATGTAATTACTGTATTGTTTTATGTACTGTAGCACCATGGTCCTGGAGGAACGTTGTTTCTTTTCAGTGTGTACTGTACCAGATGTATATGGTTGAAATGACAATAATGCCACTTGACTTGACTTGACTTGACTTGACTATAGTTTTCATGGGGTGTACTTTTGTCGGGTGTCATCAAGTATGCTAGCTGTAGCACAAAAGTCTATGTAAAAAAATTCCTAGTGGCTAAAATATATATATATTTTTAATTAAAAAAATTGTATGTCACCATAGATGAAAAGGTTGTAAATTAAGGAGTGTGACTGAATCTTCTTCCAACAAGTCAAACTCAACGCAAATGGTGTTAGCAGGGATGCTTCTGCCACCAACAGGCCTAATGCTTTTTGTTATGAAGTTGTATGCCAGAAATACCCTTAAAATACTGTATACTTCAAACACAATGGAAGCTATTGAAGAAAAACTATCTAACAGTAAGAGACCTAATCTTGACAAAAAAAGTCTAGTCGTATGTACAGTACTGTGCAAAAGATTTAGGCACCCTATTTTTTAAGTACAAACATTGTTATAGTTTTTATTTTATGACTTCTACATTATCAAGTCAGTACAAAAAACATTTTAGATTCCCAAACATTAGTTTTCTAGCACAAAATTAAATGTTACAGAAAAATGAGTGTATGTCATTAAAGAAAGCAGCATATTACGTAAGAGATCACTTTTCAGACACAAAACACAATGAAGGCTGCTGGGTTTTGCTGCAAAAATAAGAAGCAAGTGCGAAAGTCAAAGTCTCCAGAAGAACTGTGGCTGGTTCTGCAAGATGCTCAATAAAACTTACCAGCTAATTTCCTTATAAAACTGCACAAATTGTACTGGAGACTACTATTTTTATTTTTTTGTCACACCAAATATTGAATTTACTACTGTTTACTGCTCTTTATGGTATTTTATTTATTTATTTTTTTTACTGTAGAAACATTTAATTTAATTATTTTGAAGGCAACTTTTCTCTACAGCATTTCTTTGCATGTGCCTAAGACTTTTGCACAGTACTGTACCTAATGCATCATTAATTGCTTTGTATATTACTTGTGCAGTGTGAGTGTGCAAAGATGAAAGGGAAAAACAGCTTCCACTTTGGACAGTCAACCGGTTTTGAAATTTTCATTTAATTTTTATTTGTTGAGTAAAATGTTACTACATTTCATCATGTGTTTTGGGTGAAAAGGTGAATTATCATTTAGTTACCATTTACGTTAGTTTTCAGAATCTTGAAATTGAAGAGATAAAAGGCACTCTTTTTGCAGTCGACTGTAAGTTTTATTTATTTATTTTTCAATGAGTTGACTGCATTAAGCTCACACTGGAAATACTTACTGTAGACTATTTGTCATATAGCATTTACTGAATGTGTATGCATGTCAGTGTGACACTGCTGACCTCTAAAAAGCTACATTAACTTCCTTTTTGGAACAGATGACTGGATGTTATCAAGCCCAAAGGGAGGATGAAGCCATTACTGAGTTTTCATAAGATGTAGCAGCCAAAAAGCATGAACATGTTGGAGCATATTGAAAACCTCAACCATAAATTTGCTGTGAAAGCAAAATGCTGGAATTTGGTTAATCTCTGCATCATAACAACTCATCTTTAGAACCTCATGAGGTTTTAAAGTAAACATGGAGTTTTAGAGTACATATCGTTTTCGTTAAATCTTATCCCAATAAGTCATAAATAAAGCTATAACCCTGTGTTTTTAATTTGTTTTGTAACTTTGATACAAGTTACTAATGCTTATATTATGCTTGAATTTTTGTATCATGCTTGAAACATTGTTGCTGTAGTCTGCTACTGATCTAACAAAACTTCCAAACAAGCCAGCTTTCACTTGTCACTGCTTAGATCTGATGGAATCCAGAGATCTACACAAAAGGGTGAGAGAGATGTATGACTCTACGAAGGCATGATGCAGAAATACAATTCTCAGTCCATAGTCATACTGCGAGAAAATCCCTTTCCTTTTATGGTACTATGCTTTAAGTAGACTTCTTTTCATCATTCCCTGAAATGCAAAGGTCTACCAAGAAAGCATCACTGGCAATATTTTATGTCTTGTCATGAGTGATGTCATTAAAATATTTGCACAGGTGGAAGAAAAGCTTCCAATTTGGCTAAAGCAGCAGAAAATCAAGAGTGTTTAGCAGCTCCAGAGAAAGGGATCTGAACAGAGCTTTCAGATGTGATTCGAATTTTCACACATGTTCAAAGTAACCAAATGACAGCAAGGTGAAACCAATTTTGAAACAATTGTGATTTTATTTTGAATACCCTTGCCAGTGGGATCAAATGAAAAGTTTCTGTACTTTTCATATGATCCCTGAGGACCTTATGTTTGTGTAAAGACATCAAACAGATGCATTTTTTCATACGTGAGTATGAAAATGATTACTGATATGAAAAATCAAACAAACAGAGATTGTAATCCAGGTTATATAAAGGAGAAGATAATTGTGTTCAGGTACTTGCAGTATAGAATTTCTGAGACTGTGGCTGCATCCGAAATCACATACTGTGACATTATATACTGCATATGATTCAGTACCTACTGCTTAGCCGTTGATACAGTACGCTCTGATCAGTATATGTGTGTAGTACGAATACATACGAATACAATAGCAGAAGTGGTTAGCAGTTGCAGTGGATTCTGGGAAATGTGTTGTGTTGAGTGCTGAAGCTAGTGACATGTTAGCTATGAATTTTATATAGCTTGCTAGACAACAAATGGATAGTGTTGTGCCTTTTATTTTCAACGAGGATCGTACACAGAGAGGGGGGAAATCACATTAAGTCATTTTCTATAGATGCAGGTTAGTGTTTTATCCCACCCTAGACTGCCACCCCAGAGTCATCGGGTCTAACGAAGCCATTGTAAAAGGTCTGGCTATGCCACTGATTACTGCTTTACTGAGTAGAACTGGTACAGCTTTGTATTCTTGATTGAGCTCTTGTCATTTTCGAATAAGCAATAGTGCTACAGAAATAGTGAAGGTTTAAATTAAGTATGCAACTGCAATTTCCTTTTTGGAATGCAACCTCGTGACTTTGCAGTTCAGCAATTGATGGTCAAACCGTCAACCTGCTTATTAACCTAAAAGAGTGCTGGAGGCCATTAACTTTCTTAATGAGGACTTGACAGTAATGCTGGTTTCGGGACATCATAATCCACTGAATGTGGTAGGGAGCACGGCAAGTAAAAAAGCAGGCCCTTTTAGGAGTCATTAGGGAAAGTGGTCAGTTCATCAGTATAAGCCTCAGGAGGTGAAAATGAATGCATCTGTTTTGGGATGCATACACACTCTTAAATAGAGAAGGATTTAGGGAAACCAGTAGACCTGTATGTGGTTGTAAAGGACTCCTTATTGAATCAATTAACACTCCCATTTTGTTAACATACAGGAACTAAAGTAATTGACATAGTCAAATTTCCAAGTCTTATCCTAAGGCTACTTCTTCTCTTTAGTGTTTGTTCTACTTCCATATGTTTCAGTCCAACAGGTTGGAACTTCCAGAACAAGTTGAGTTTTCCCATGAGTTACATTCCTACCAGGTATTAATAACAAGGTTGTCACCTTGTGGCCGTGACCTCATGTATATACACAATGTTATTCATTCATTGTTTCACTGAGACTTGTTACAGCACTTGTATACTGTTGCCCTCTTGTTGACCGACTTGCTTCTATTGTTCTCCTAATTTGTAATTGTCAGACATAACCACAGACTACTACGTGATTCAGAAGTTGCATGAGTCAGACATGCAGGGTGGAGTCTGAGTAAAACAGAAATATTATTATTATTATTATTATTATTATTATTATTATTATTATTATTATTAAATTAACTAATGGTATTATCCCTTTAAAATCCATGAGAAGGATTTTTTTTGCACAGAGGACATCACATCTTTTCTGAGACATTGCTTATTTTGAGGGCCGATTTTTGTAATAGATAAAATTATGAACTAAAGTGAGCCATAAGCATAGTACATGAGTGATGGATCAGCTTATCATTCAAACGATGAGCATGTTTTCTTTACAGGAGTGAAAATCAAATAAATAAACACATTGGCATTGTTTTATTAATTCAATCATTCAAAATAACAAATTAAAAGTATGATAAAATATCCTACATCCCATGCACACATTTTGATTTTATAACCTTGATTTAGAATCTTGTTGCTTTTAAAGTGTATGCACAAGTAACTGTTGGTGACATGTCCAGCTCCACTGCCACCGATCCAGGAGCCACCACTCCACATTCTGCTCTGCCCACACATATACATCTTTCCCCCTCACCTGCCTATTGATCACACATGTCTCAGTTTTGTTCATCAGCAATGTATGTATATACCTGTTTTCTTACAGTCTTTGTGAGTTTTTCTTTTCTTATTCTCTGACTTGGCTCTGGGTTTGCCCCTTTTAGAATTTTTGGTTATGACTTTAGGACATTTTCAAAAATGTAATGATTACCAATAGGAATGTTCATGCAGCAATATATTGGAAATGAGATGTTTATTTTATTTTTAAATCATCTCATGTAATGTTACATCATATTAAAATTGACTGCATTTTCTGTCCTTGTTTTATTTTGGCTTAAAGGCAAGTGCTCAAAGACAGTGTGTTACATGCATCCCTCCTGTGATGTTAATTTAGTAGTGAATTATCGATATTATACACAGACTCAAAGAGCAGGAACATAGCATACAGTTTTTCTTGGTTTGAAGCACCATGGTGCTGCAAATGCAGAGTAATTCAAATCACACCTTATCAATTCATATCATGCTGTGAACTTTAAAATGTTTCCAATTTCTATCTCTTAGTTTGTGTATTTCAGGGACCAATGGCAAGTTCTCTTTTCTCCCAAGCCCCACTGGATGATGGATATGACCAATGCTCCAATTGCTTGGGACTGAAGAACAGCAGTGGTTAATGTGCTGCAAGCTGGCTTCAAGGTACACTTGGGAAAACTAAATCTTTACCTTCCACCTAATGCAACAGATCAAATACCTGACACATTTTACGATATATCAGCCCAAGTGTCTGGCCTATTCCACAGTGCACTATTTTCATAAAGGAGCATTTATGTATATGATTTAGAGAGTGCAGGGAAGATACAACTTGGTATAAGAATACACATAATGGCTGCAGTTGTAGATATGGAAACCATATACGGTTGACGGTGTACAAGTTTCCTCATCTCCAATTAAACGATGGGAAACATCAAGTGGATACTGAGCACACTGTCCACAGAGTTAGTTGCAGCATCGACCACTCCTGAACACAGGGGTCTGCCCCATAGAGGTGCATTATATACATACTAGAAGAAGTATCTGGAAGTGTATATGCTAGTAAGGAAGCATATGCAAGCATGCTTGAACACAGGCCAAGAAGTGGTTAAATTTGACATGCACTATGGCCACCTCCTGGACAGCAGTGACATTGGCAGACAAGCGACAACATGGAGTTCACTTTGTATCTTCAGCAGATTCTACAGACTAAATTCTGTGTCATCACACCCCATGTGTCTTGTGGTGAAGTTGAGTTAATCTCTCCCCCAATCATGAACAGTTTCTGATCATGAGTAATTCTCAACCACACTAGAAAACAGCACAGGTTTGTCCTTAGTAGAGTACAGTAATGTGACTTAGAGTTGTGATTCTCAGTAGAAGACAGGAGTACCCTGAGTGATGCTCATATTGGGGGCCTTCTGTAAACTACACATGTGACTCACATTCACAAGGTGATTGTGCTACTAGGAAATTATTAGGAAAAAATTATTAGGAAATGAGCATAATCCACTAGTTCTGGGAGGAAGCTGCCCTGCCAGTCTTCCATGTAGTCATAGAACCACTGTACTGTATACATACAGAACATGCTGTGGTAGTTTGTGGACATATACTGTATACTGTATAACATGTCATTTTATACTAATCACTGATTCAGCAGTAATGCACAGTTTGCCATGGCTAATCTCTTACTTTACTAATCTCTATGGACATATGGATGCAAGTGCAGATTTGTAGTTTAATGAAACACGAATGATACAGACAACAAACTGTAAACTTAGACATCAAGACATGAGTTATAATATCAAGGCAAAAGGCATACATGGACTAGAGAACACGACATGACACCTAACAACAATAAAAGACACAAGCTAGAAAATGGCTGAATATCCCTACTAACCTACTATACAGTAGGCGAAAAGCAGTACGCCAAAGGAGTAGTATGTCCGAATTCTCAGTATTCATAAAACAGTAGGCGAGAAATACCTGGATGACCTTCTACTTCCACTGAGATTCTGCAGTAGGAAACTAATGGACACTGCGCTATCCCATAATGCAACAGGACTGGCACAGAAGAGCTGTCTGAATCAAAAATGGCGGAATGCAGGGCGTTGGCTATTTTGAAGTTGTAGGTCACATGACAATGCCAACATGGCAGACGTAGTATGTCCAGACTGTATTCATACTACACACATATACTGATCAGTACATACTGTATCAAAGGCTGAGCAGTAGGTACTGAATCGAATGCAATAGGTACTGTCACAGTACACGATTTCGGATGCAGCCAATGAGTGAGGTGCAAGATGTGACTTCAATACTTGTACTTGTTAACCAAAATGTGACACAGGTGCAAACAGTCATGTGACGTGATCCGGTGAGGTGCAGTGGCTGATGGGAAATGTAGTCATAACCATGCCATATTCCTATATCTTTCACACATATTTAGGTCTAAATGTGCCTTGTATAATTTTAGATAATTTGTCAAACTTCAGCCTTACAAGTTAAATTATGGGAACGTGGGTTATACACATGGAATACAAGTTACCAATCAATCTAACATTGGTTCCTTTCCTGGGAAATTTTTGTGGGTTTTGTATCATATGTTCAGATAAATCAAATTTGCATTTTGCCTTTTGCTCAAGTCAGCCTGTGTAATCACAAGAGTCTCTACTTACTGACAGCCAGAAGATAATTACCAGTATGTGATATCAAAATGCAGCTAAATCTCATTGTAACAATCTTTGCTTAAAATTTAGAGTGTGGTAAATCCTACAGCTGTGCTAGTGTGGGAATTTGGCCTGACCCACTGAAATACAATTAGTACAATCACCATTCTCTGGATGCTCATGTTACATGCGGGTAGTCAGATGCCAGATGGTATAATTCTACCCCTTTCCCATAAGTTTCTTAAGCAACCTCAAAGTTCAGCTTTTCTGTCACAGAGCTTTTAGCTTAATGGCTCTGATTAGTATTAGGAGGCTGGAGGAGTGTTTGAAAAGGTCCAGATGCCTTTTCTTTAAGAGTGCTATAATTTTTTGGCATGTAGCTGGAGTGTGGGAATAAAGAAAGAAAGAAATTCTAGTCAATTTCAGAAATATGAGCAACTTTCATTAGAAAAATTAATGTTAAAAAATAACACAATATTTTAAAATTAGGTATTTTTCATGTAGCCAATGTAAACAGCTTGTTATTATAGAAGTGGTGATCCTTGAGGTCTTCTTTGTACTTTTCAGCATTTTCCCCACTGTATGTGGGAACAATATACTCAAGTATGCAATTCTTGAAAAATGTTCAACCATTCCAGACTTTTAGAACCGTTTTATAGCAGTCCTGATTGTGCTTAATGATACCTTAATGAACTTCTTATGTATTGTATTCTGTATTAACGCATTATACCCATTACCTGAATTACATAGGTTAACAACTATCAGTTTGTTTTGTGTTAAAAACCCTCATATTTGTCAAAGGGAACTATAGAGTTCTACAAATATTTTCAAGGACAAAAGCTTTTTTGCATTTATTTTAAAATAATAATATGTGGTGTCAAATGTGTTTTTGATATAAAATGGTTTAATTTTAACAAAGCTGTGTGATCATTTTGTTAGAGGAAAGATAAATAGTTTTCCTTTTGTTTGAGTTGATGTTGTTGTAATGTTTAGTTTATAAAATTCATTTAGTCTATTCTCCTGTAGGGAGACAATCATTCCGGCGTTACCTGTAAACTGGTTGGAAGTAACAGCATAATGGCTGTAAAGGAGTTGGTTGTCTCGAACTCAAACTAGGCCTAGGGGTATGATCAAAGCCATGTGTGCTGTCACTCATGCTGGTCTTGGCATAAATGCAGGCAGAATCAACTACTAGTGGGTTGCAGCATGATGAATACAAAACACACACACACACATACACAGACACACACACACACACACACACACACACACACACACACACACACACACACACACACACACACACACACTTTCTTCGTTTCTTTCTTGTCAGGCTGCACTTAAAGGCTCCACAGGCGATCCATAACACATATGCACAGACCATTTTCATCCCCTGAACACACACACACACACACACATACAGAGATAGATAGATACACATACATACGTGCATACATACATACATACGTGTGTGTGTGTGTGTGTGTGTTTCGGGGGTGCAAAAGTTTTGTGCATATGTGTTATGGATCGACTGTGGAGCCTTTAAGTGCAGCCTGACAAGAAGAAAGTAACGGCCCATCACATATGTATGTCCTGTTCCCTTTGAGGTTCACTTTTTGGCCCAGCCAAAGCCCAATCTGGTAGTGATTGAGAGGATGACATCATCAGAGAGCTTGCTGTTGGAAGGGGAATGTGGAAGGGAGCTCTGTGCGCATGTGTTTAGGGAACAGGATGAAGATAGGTGGAGAAAAAACAATAATGAAAAGAGTGTGCTTCCTAATACCATTACACACATTTTGTGTTTTAGTTTTCTGCACAGTTATATTAAACCATTTTCTACTGTTTTGCCTGTCCACTTACACTGCAAGTGAAATTATTCAGATGCACTGTGTGGCAGGCTAAAATGTTAATTCTGACACCAGACAGTCAGTGTCCTGTCTGAATTCATCAGTCTGTTATCTTAGACAGGAAGTAAAATGGAGTCTGTGAACAGTTCTGACACATTACGCAATGATTTTTATTCTTTCCTCCTTATGGGGTTTCACATCTCACCAAAGCAGCTGTGCTTCTGTGGCCTCTGCCGTGAGAAAGTTGATCCGATAAATAAACTACTTATGAGTTAGGCTGATCTGGAACAAACGACCTGTCAGGCAGATAAAGTGCCTTCCATATGCCTATTTGCACTGATTCTTACAATCACACACTGACCCATGGTTGTCTCTGCTGCAAGCCTAGTTATGATGAAATATGGCCAGCAAAAGATGAACAGATATACAGAGCCACAAAATGTAATTTATTCTGCAACTCAGAAAAAGTTGTCACATCCAAAGAGGGTCTGTGTTTGGAAGGATGAGCTCAGGCACGGACTGTCATTTGTGTTTTTTTTTTCCTGTTCTTGGTGAATCATAAATCAGTTCTGTGTGTGTGTGTGAGACACTTTGAAGAGGACATCATACTGATGTGCTTTGAGTTGGACTGTTCTGGGCATGATGTTGCATCAGAGCTGCCTCCCTCCCTCTTTTCTCTGCTCCACTCTATATGAAACCCTATACACTGTCCAACACTTTGGTCTGACTTGAAAGGATTAAACATATATGTGTGTGTGTGTGTGTGTGTGTGTGTGTGTGTGTGTGTGTGTGTGTGTGTGTGTGTAGGTATTACATACACACTTCCAGCTGTGCAGTCCTTGTAACACATGGTGCTGTTACAATATGCAGTTTATGTTTACCATAGTGCTTTGTGTGTTATCAGTAATTCAAGTCTTTCTACCTTGTCACCAGTATTATATTCTTGCTTTGCAATGATCCGTGCCCCCCTTTTCCAATGTCTGAATTATTTGGGCTAGTTTCAGGTGTTTTGCGTGGCTGTATTCGGGCTAGAAATTGTTCTGTAATCTGGCAATCCAGAGCTATTAGAGATTTTAGCTTTTGTCACACATACTGTATCGAAGACAGTTGAACAAAGGTACATCTAAGACCACTCAAAATGAGCTGCTAAACTGTGTGCTGGATGACTGCATGTTGTCACTTGATAGTAGCCTGTAGCAGGTCAAGTGGGATAGCCAAACTCTATGGTCACAAGTCTCAGCTGATTTTAAAGGACCTTAATTAGTAACTACAGTAAAACTAATAAGCAGTTCGTAGAGGATTTCCCAGAGTTTTTATTGTTAAGACCAAAAATGCTTGCTTTTCTGTGGCTTTTTAAAAAATTTGCATTTTAAGTTTTTTGTACTTTTTTTGTGGAAAACTGCTTGAATTGAATTGTTGTGCATTGTCTTTCGCAGTGATGTTTGTTGGTAAATTAGACCTTTTAGCTGTACTCATGGTCTATACACATGAATTGAAGAGTGCTTTGACTAAATGCGTGTTGCGATGATGTCAGTCTTGGCCCAAATCTGTGGAAAATCTGCGGTAATTTTGAAAAATTGCAAGCTCCTTTGAGTTTGCTTGTTTTTGTGTTAATTACTGTGATTGCAAAAAAAAAAATTGCAAAATCCTGGAGTGACTAAATAAGAAAGTTATGTGGTTATAAGAGCAAGCAATGTATGTCTGGAGTTTAAGGGATTAATTCACTATCCTACCTCTTCATATATCTTAATATCTCACAATTATTAGAAATTGGGTTACGTCCAAATGCCCATTTATGTTAGATCCACTTGATCCCTGGCTTTGCTGGATTTGTCATATCCTCCTGGTTATGATTTCACTGCCTTGAGTTTCTTTACAGCATTGCTAATTTGTTTTCTCCAGTCTGGTATTGTCTTCTCTGTGGTATTGTATTTTCTCCTGTTTTTGACCTGCATGTTAACTAGTTTGTGAGTGTTGGCATGCCTCAGTTAGCTGTCTGCTTGTTTCTTGACCATGGCAATAGACTGATATGATGACTTTGATAAAGGCTGAATAAAGCTCTGCATTTGGCTCTTTGCCTCTTTCCCAAGGCCTCCCTGTTACAGGTGAACTGTTCCAAGAGATAAAGCTTGCTATTTATCTGCAAAACCAAAATGAGGCCAAAGTGATAGCCAAGAATCTTCTATCTAGAGGAGACCCAACACTCTTCCATTCTTCCATGAAATGACATTGGAACATTTGATTTGTGGCATGGAAGGACTTTTAGTTCTTTGTGTGACACATTCTGACATACTGTTCTAGGCTAGATAAATGCACAAACAGATACCTCTGGTTTCAGTTGTCCTCTTATCAGGTCTGCAGAGATTTGGAGTCCATAGCTTATACTATCTACAAATGCAAATGCTAATGAAATGCAGGACATCCAGTAGACCACCAGAAGACTGTGTATTCTCTCTGGATTCTGGATAACTAGAGCTACACACCATGTGTGAGTTTCTGGCTGCATTACTCTTTGATGTGTGACATTTGTCATGAAATGGCTATGAAAAATATTTTATGGAGATCCCTTAATTGAAAAGTGATTGACATGGTATCCTTCTGTTATATGACTATAGCTATAAAAAAAGAAGAAGAAGAAGAAAAAAAACCCTTAAGTATCTTTTTGGGCAGTCTTTCCTGCCAAAACTGGAGGCCAGAAACCAATAATTAATTGGCTTGTGTCCTCTGGGTTGTATAACCCACAGGCATCTTTAATGAAAAGCAAGCTCATGGCTCACTGTTTTACCATCCAAACAAGTGTATCCTTCTTTCCCTTAGGTCTTCCTATGTAATGATCCTAACTAATCTGCTTAAATGTTTATACTGGTAGGTATATTAATATAAAACTATAATACTGATATTATTAACAGGTATAGTTATATAGTATATTAATATTAATATTTATTAAATTATATTTGGTTAGCACTGGAGAAGGCTTAGCATTTTAGTTTCTATTGTGGAAATAAAATACCATTTTATACAGTGGGTATAGAAAAGAATCACCCCCCTTTAAAATAATCGCATTTTGTTGCTTTTCAGCCTGAAATGAAGACAGACACAGTTTTTGTTTTATGCAGCTGTATTTACTCAGTGCAACTTATAACATCCACGTGAAAGATATAACACCAACATGTCAGAATAATTTGTCTTCATTTTTTAATTACAGCCTTTAGTCTGTTGGGATATGTCTCTACTAACTTTGCACATCTAGACTTTGCAATATTTGCCCACTCTTCTTTGCAGAACTGCTCAAGTTCAGTTCAATTGCATGATGACCGTTTGTGGACTACAGTCCTCAAGTCATTCCACAGATTTTCAATGGGGTTTAAGTCTGGGCTCTGACTAGGCCATGCAAGGACATTCACCTTTTTCTCCTTCAACCACTGTGTGCTCAGTTTTGCTGTGTGCTATGGGTCATTGTCATGTTGGAAGGTAAACCTTCTTCCCATTAACAACTTTCTGGCAGAGGGCAGCAGATTCATTTTTAGAAGGGGGGCTGATCCTTTTTCCAACTCAGTGATTCTGGTTTTTTATCTTTTATTTTTTTTTTAAATTCATGTTGGTGTTATATATTTTACTTGGATGTTATAAGTTGCACTGAGTAAATACAGCTGGATAAAACAAAAACTGTGTCTGACTTCATTACAGGCTGAAAAGCAACAAAATGTGATTATTTTAAAGGGGGGTGATTCTTTTCTATACCGCCTGTAGCTCCCATCTTGGGCATATCTCACAACTCATCAAATATTACAGCTTAAAATTGTCTTAGATCTTCACCAGAACGTATGCTGTCCTCAGAAAAAAAATTAACATATATATATATATATATATATATATATATATATATATATATATATATATATATATATATATATATATATATATATATATATATATATGTATATATATATATATATATATAGTATCTCACAAAAGTGAGTACACCCCTCAAATTGTGCATCATCTTCGAGAGCGCTTCGAGAGCGATAACACCAAACTTAACATATCTGCTCCCCATTCACACCTCAGACCTTGTAACACTAACGAGTCACATGACACCGGGGAGGGAAAATGGCTAATTGGGCCCAATTTGGACATTTTCACTTAGGGGTGTACTCAATTTTGTTGCCAGCGGTTTAGACATTAATGGCTGTGTGTTGAGTTATTTTGAGGGGACAGCAAATTTACACTGTTATACAAGCTGTACACTCAATACTTTACATTGTAGCAAAGTGTCATTTCTTCAGTGTTGTCCCATGAAAAGATATAATAAAATATTTACAAAAATGTGAGAGGTGTACTCACTTTTGTGAGATACTGTATATATTGCTTGACTTATCAGTTGATCTGCTCATCCCTCTGTTGCGATTTGGTGAAACCTCTGTCTTTTCATTTGTTTGAGTTCCACATCATCTGTCTTTATTTTTTATCTTCACCGCAGGATTTAATTAAATGTTGTTGTTTTTTTTTTTTGTTTTTTTTTGAATGACCATACTGAATTCCATCCAAGAGTTTCATCAAATGAGAGGAACAAAAACATTTATTTTGTGCTCTGTCAGCTTATTGTTGTCCTTTTTTCCATGGCAGGAGTAGAAGAAGAAGAGTTGGCACTTTTTTCAGGATATGCTGACAACTACACATTTGCTGACTGATCTCCTTTAAGCTCTTACTCATTGCCTCATTGAGGAGAAGGTTACAGATGTTAAAATGTCTAAAGAGTTTTAGTCACTGAGACAATGTGATGACACAGTTGAGGTTTAATTAAAAATAAATAAACAAACAAATAAACAAACAAACAAACAAACAAATAAATAAATTAATAATAATAATAATAATAATAATAATAATATGATATTTAGGGCAAAAGTATGGTAATTCATCAAACACATTCTTAAAACAGGATGAGCAATGATGTGATCACAAATATTTAAGCACAAAAATTAATTGAAATGTGTGGTCTTCACAGCAAGAACATTAATTAATTAAAATTAGGTAGGCTTTGACTGATGATCACACTCACTAGTTTAACATGCACTGTTGAACCATGACCTTTCCTAAGTACAATAAAGGGGTATCTTAACCAGTTTGGTCTAAAGTGGAGGATTTAGCCCCTGTCATTTATCAGCCCACACAGTTGCACCTGCACTCTGCTAAATGATGTCCTTGGCTGAGGTTATTGCCAGATTCTTATTTTCCCAATGACCATATAGCACTCAAAACCTAGGCTCTAATCACCAACAGATTCAACAGATTTGGGGGTTATTATAAGACAATGTTTCTCAATCCCAGTACCTTACCCTGCCCCTACCATTTTTGTGTTTGCTGACCTAATTCAACTCATCGGCCAATTAATAAACCTGAACTCAGTTTGCTGGGTGAGTTAGAGAAGGGAAAACACCAAAATATTCAGGGTGGATACTTTAGGAACAGAATTGAGGAGCACCATTAAGTTATGTTTCTTGGTACAGTACAGTTATGTGAAAAATAAGTACACCCCATGGAAATTGTTGACTTTTTTGGACATATTTGGACAAGCAAACATTTGATCCTCTTTGAAACAGTGCCTATTAATAAAGTTGATGCACTCTATCAAATGACATAAAATTGACATTTTATAGTATTTTTCACAATTTAAATTAACATAAAACAGATCAGTCACGTGTAAAAAGTAAGTACACCCCTACATTTATCACACCTTCAAATCCATAAAATTAGAATCAGGTGTTCTGTTAGGTCGCGCTACGATCGTGACTACAATTCCCAGCAGGCACAGCAGCCTACAAATATGGCTGTCACGGACTACACTCCCCAGAGCACTCCCTCACTCCCACGCTCACAATCACCCGCCTTCTGATGACGCACACCTGTAGGCAATCTCAAGTGCAATATATAAGAACTATCGCTTTAAACTTCCGGCGCAAAGTATTTGTGCTATCTTTGTATCTGACATTTACCAAGCCTTTATTCTCTGACGGATTATCTCTGGTTTACGAACTTTGCTTGTGTTTAACGGATTTTGGATTATTGTCTCTGCCCTTGGACTGTCTATTTTGTGTTTATGGAACTTTTGCTATGTTTGTGGATTTTGTCTGTTGCTCTGCCTCTGATTACTCTGTTTGCCCGTGATACTGAACGCTGCCTGTTTAATGACCATTCTTCTGCCTCACGTTTTGGAACTGTTGACATTTATCTTTATAATACAAATAAAGCATCGAAAGTACTCTGCACTTGCATCCAGTCAACTGTGCATATCATAACAGAATACTTCGCCATTATGGATGCAGCGGAGGAAATTCGCCAGGCTATCACCGCTCACGGGCAGCTCCTCGGCGAACAACACCGGCGTCTAGGGGAAGTAGACCAAAACTTACAACGTCTCTCCCAAGCTATCAGCGAAAGGACACCGCCTGTCATGCCTGCCTCCTCGGCTACATCTCGGCTGCCCAGGCCTACGCCTCACACATACGCCGGAGATCCTGCATTATGTAAGGGCTTTTTTCTACAGTGTGAATTGTATTTTGACTGTCACGGAAGCGTATCCGACACGGAAAAGGTGGCGTGGGTCATGTCGTCATTATCCGGAAAAGCCCTTAGATGGGCCACTGCCGTGAAGGAGCGAGGTAGAGAAGCGCTTACTTCATATGACCGATTCACCACTATGTTCCGGCGAGTCTTTGATCACGCTCCCGACGACCAGGAAGTAGGAGAGCGATTACTCACGCTTCGTCAAGGTTCACTCCGTGTCGCGGAATACGCACTTGAGTTCCGGACCATCGCGGCAGGCAGCGGCTGGAACGACGCTGCTTTAAAAGCTGCTTTCCGCCAAGGCCTGAAACCCAGTATTCTCACAGAAATGGCATGTCGCGATGAGCCCCTCACTCTCGATTCACTTATTGATCTCGCCATCCGGCTAGATCAGCTTCTTCACAGCCGCAGCTTTTACCGGAACCTCCCGGAGCCTCCAGCTACACTCGCTACCACAGAACCAATGCAACTCGGCCACGCCAAGCTCAACAATGAGGAGAGAGAAAGGAGACGTCAAGGACACCTATGCTTCTATTGTGGTGAAGCCGACCATCTCATCCACCACTGCCCGGTCCACCCCTCGAGAACCCCCCCTGGTGAGGGGCGGACCTTGTCCCCGCTCGTCCCTGGTAAGTTGTATCCCACAGAATGTCTCACATGCTTTCACGCTTCCTGTCGTACTCAAATATTCAGGCACTTCTCGTTTGTTCACAGCTCTGGTCGACTCCGGGGCGGCAGACAGCTTCATCGACGAGAACACAGTGCAGGAGCTCGGTCTACCAACCAGCTCCTTAGCACCCCCGCTCAAGGTCCAAGCCATCGACGGCAACCCCATTGGCAATGGACTCATCACCCACTACACACAACCTTTGGGGCTTCAAGTGAGCGCTCTACACCAGGAGGAGATCTCTTTCTGGGTCACCACCTCTGCTCGTTATCCCATCATATTGGGGCTACCATGGATGGAACAACACAATCCACAGATTTCCTGGGCGGACCATCAAATCACAAGCTGGTCATCCTTCTGCCGACAAAACTGTCTCTGTACACCAACGCTGATGTTGTCGACAACGACCATCGAGAGCCCAGAAACCACACTAAAGGTCCAAATACCCCAGGAATATCAGGAGCTCCAGGAAGTATTCAGTAAGACCAAAGCTAGCGGTCTTCCACCTCACCGTTCCTACGATTGTGCCATTGATCTACTCCCCGGTTGCACTCCACCACGCAGTCACATCTATCCTCTGTCCCAAGCTGAACACAAAGCCATGACGGAATACATTCAGGAAGCCCTCCAACAAGGCTACATCCATCCTTCCACTTCCCCAGCGTCTGCCAGCTTCTTCTTTGCTGCTAAGAAGGACGGAGGTCTCTGGCCCTGTATTGATTTTAGGGGCTTGAACCAAGTGTCCGCCAGGTGCCCTTAGCCCCTACCACTCGTTCCCTCCGCTCTGGAACAACTACGAAAAGCACATTTTTTCACCAAGCTGGACTTGCACAGTGCATACAACCTGGTGCGGATACGAGAGGGTGACGAGTGGAAAACAGCGTTTAGCACAACCACTGGACACTACGAATATCGGGTAATGCCGTATGGGCTAACTAACGCGCCTTCAGTATTTCAATGTTTTATTAACGACATACTGAGGGACATGCTGGGGAAGTTCGTTATCGCCTACATTGACGATATTCTTATCTACTCACCCACTTATGACTCCCATGTGACCCACGTGCGCCAGGTACTTACACGCCTCCTAGAGAACCAGCTCTACGTGAAAGCAGAGAAATGCGAATTCCACAGAAACTCCACGAAATTCCTAGGATATGTCATTAGCCCCGAAGGGGTCACGATGGATGAAAGCAAAGTGGCTGCAGTAACCCAATGGCCCACTCCCAAAACTATTAAAGAGTTGCAACTCTTCCTGGGGTTTGCTAACTTTTATCGACGATTTATCCGGGGCTTCAGCTCTATAGCTCTACCACTCACCGCTCTGCTACACGGCAAACCCCGCCGCCTTCTATGGAATCAAGAAGCCGAGAAAGCCTTAACCCGACTTAAAACCGCATTTTCCACTGCTCCTATCCTTAAACACCCGGATCCCTCTCGTCCTTTCGTGGTGGAGGTGGATGCTTCTGAGATGGGAGTGGGAGCCGTTCTATCCCAACGTTTTGGAGAAAAACCAAAACTTCACCCCGTGGCTTTCTTCTCAAAAAAACTATCCCCGACAGAAAAGAACTATGGTGTGGGTGACCGGGAGCTATTGGCCATCAAATTGGCACTGGAGGAATGGCGACATTGGCTCGAAGGAGCCGAACACTCTTTTATCATATTCACTGACCATAAAAATTTGGAATACCTTCGTACAGCCAAACGGTTAAACCCCCGCAAAGCCCGTTGGTCTCTTTTCTTCACCCGTTTCCAGTTCACCCTGTCATACTGTCCGGGCAACAAAAATCACAAAGCAGACGCCCTATCACGTATACACACAGACGAGCATACTCAGGAGAACCCCGATCCTATTCTGCCTTCCTCCTGTTTCTTTGGGGCCATCCAGTGGGAATTGGACCATTTGATAACCCGTATCCCTCGCAACCAAATCCCAGCTGCTTGTCCACCTACTAAACTCTTCGTTCCACCGGCCCATCGCAAGCAGCTCATCACCTGGGCTCACACGGCACCGGGCATGGGTCACCCTGGTATTCAACGCACCTACCACCTGTTAGAACCCAAGTACTGGTGGCCCGACATGCTACGTGAAATACAACATGCCGTTAAATCATGCACCGTTTGTGCCCAAGCCAAAGTCCCCAAAGCACTCCCAGTCGGCAAGCTCATGCCACTTCCCACACCTCAACGACCCTGGTCACATCTCGCTGTCGACTTCATCACCGATCTTCCCAATTCACTGGGTAACACCACCATATTCGTCATTATTGATCGATTCTCCAAGTCTCTACGTCTCATCCCTCTCTCTGGCCTCCCATCTGCCTTCTACTCAGCCGAACTTTTGTTCAACCATGTTTTCCGCTATTTTGGCATCCCAGAGGATATAGTAAGTGACCGGGGCCCACAATTTACCTCACAAGTCTGGTCTAGCTTCATGGAGAAACTGGGAGTGAATGTGAGCCTAACCTCTGGCTACCACCCTGAATCTAATGGCCAAGCGGAACGCGCAAATCAAGAAATAGGACGCATGCTACGCTCCTTCTGCAGTCAAAACCCGTCAGACTGGGCTCGCTTCCTACCTTGGGCAGAATATGCCCAAAATTCACTCCGTCACTGAGCCACTCACCTCACACCGTTCCAGTGCACCCTGGGGTATCAACCTCCGCTATTCCCCTGAACGCCACTGCCATGGATACTCCCACAGTTAATGAATGGTTCGAGCGGAGTGAACAGATATGGGCAACCACTCATCAACGGCTACAGCTAGCGGCTCACCAAGCCAAAACTCAGGCAGACCGTCGCCGTCAGGACACACCCAGATATCAACCAGGAGATCGGGTATGGCTATCTACCAGGAACCTCAAACCCGTGCATCCATGCAAAAAACTCTGCTCCCGCTACACGGGCCCATTCAAAATCATTAAACAAATCAACGAAGTGACATAGAAACTGGCTCTTCCACAGCACTGGCGCATAGCACCATCATTTCATGTTTCACTGCTCAAACCCGTTAATGCTGGTATCCTGGCTACCAATCACCCTCAGGAAACCCCACCACCTCCGCTGGAGGTCAGCGGACAACCAGCTTATCAGGTAAACCGCATCCTCAAATCCCGTCGCCGCCAGGGCAAACTTCAGTATCTCATAGACTGGGAAGGATACGGCCCAGAGGAACAAAGCTGGGTCCCAGCACAGGACATTCTTGACCCTCAACTAATCCGAGAATTTCACCACCTTCACCCGGAATATCCAGGCCCTCGACCCAGAGGCCGACCCAGGCAAGGGAATGCTCCCAGGGTGAGCCCTTCGGGGGGGGGTTCTGTTAGGTCGCTCTACGAGCGTGACTACAATTCCCAGCAAGCACAGCAGCCTACAAATATGGCCGCCACGGACTACACTCCCCAGAGCACTCCCTCACTCCCACGCTCACAATCACCTGCCTTCTGATGACGCACACCTGTAGGCAATCTCAAGTGCAATATATAAGAACTATCGCTTTAAACTTCCGGCGCGAAGTATTTGTGCTATCTTTGTATCTGACATTTACCAAGCCTTTATTCTCTGACGGATTATCTCTGGTTTACGAACTTTGCTTGTGTTTAACGGATTTTGGATTATTGTCTCTGCCCTTGGACTGTCTATTTTGTGTTTATGGAACTTTTGCTATGTTTGTGGATTTTGTCTGTTGCTCTGCCTCTGATTACTCTGTTTGCCCATGATACTGAACGCTGCCTGTTTAATGACCATTCTTCTGCCTCACGTTTTGGAACTGTTGATATTTATCTTTATAATACAAATAAAGCATCGAAAGTACTCTGCACTTGCATCCAGTCAACTGTGCATATCATAACATGTTCAATATTGGGTGCCAGTGATTAGTACCTGCTTAGCGAGTGCAGGTGGAACCTGTCTTATTTAAACATCTCACATCTAGTGTCAACGAAAAAAGGTTGTGGATGCCTATGAATCTGGCAAGGGATTTAAAAAGATCTCCAAATTATTTGAAATACATCATTCTATTGTAAGGAAAATAATCTACAAATGGCACAGATTTCAAATGACAGCCAATTTGTCCTGGACTGGATGTCCCAGCAAATTCAGCCCAAGAGCAGCCCATCTAATACAAGAAGAAGTCTCCAAGAACCCCAAAGTTCAATCACAGGATCTGCTAGTAAGTCTTGCAACTGTTGGTGTCAAAGTGCATGCGTCTACAATCATTAGAGCAAGACTACAGTTTGCCAATGAGTATATAGGCAAAGACCAGGCCTTTTGGAATAATGTGCTCTGGACAGGTAAATTAAAGATAGAAATGTTTGGCCACAGTAACAGCAGACATGTTTGGTGCAGACCAAAGACAGCTTTTCAGGAGAAGCACCTCATACCAACTGTGAAGCATGGTGGTGGAAATGTTATGGTTTGGGGCTGCTTCACTGCCTCAGGGACTGGACAGCTTGCATTCATTGATTCAACTATGAATTCTGCATCATATCAAATGCTTGAAAAAGCTTGAAGATAATGTGAAGACATCTGTCCGGAAATTGAAGTTGAACCGAAATCTTTTGATAGGATAATGATCCTAAGCACACTAGCAAATCCATGAATGACTCAATAAGAAGAAATGGAGGGTTATGGAATGGAATTCTGTTGAATAAATGATTGATAAAGCTAATTTTCCTTGTGGTTTTGTTCAAGTATATGAAATTTATTAATATACACTGTTTAAAAAATGATCAAATGTTTGCTTGTCCAAATATGTCAAAAAAGCCAACAATTTCCATAGTGTGTAGTTATTTTTCACATGACTGTATGTCTTCATTATGCCACTGTGTCATGCATCTACCATGTGTTTGAATTGTGTTCTGCAGGTTCACCAGAATCAGATCCAGTGGACTGATGATAAAACAGGAACCATTCTCCCAGCTAACAACCAGCATTCGTTTAATATTTAAGTTTAAAACTTTCTTCCAGTCAGTTCATAAACTGTATGTGCAACATATTGTTGCTGTAACTATAGCATGTGCTACTCATTCCTGAATCCTGACAGCTGCTAACATACAGACACCAACCATCACCTTGCAGTTAAACTCGAGCCAAAATGAGGACAATAGCCAGACCAAGATAGTATCTTAGAAAAACGTAGCAAATAGCTGAAATGTTAGCCAAAGTTTTGCTGTTGTTTTGCCAAGGGCACAGACACAATATGCTATGTTAGAGACATTATCCGGAAAGGATAAGGAGTATAGCTACGTAAAGTCATGCCTTTCCCAGGGTTTTGAGTGCTCACTCGTTATTTTTAGTATATATTCCTATGCACATCCCTAGTCTTTGTTAATGCATTTAGCCATCTAACTAGTCTGATACTTTTGGGTTAAAATCAGTGGTGGAAAGAGTATAAAACTCTCTGACTTGAGTGCAGATATTGCTACTGTAGTAGTAAAAAGAGTGATCAATACAAATTGAGTAGACATTTGAGTAAAAATTAAATAAGTTATCTGGTGGAAAAACTACTTGACTAATAACTTTACAAATTACTTTTTATGTTCGGAATTGACATAACTAACCTGAAAATGTTTCACATCTGAGAAAAACATTTTGGAACAATTATTTTAACTAACCAAGTGTGCTATTTTGAAGTGAACACCACCTCTATTATTAACAATATATAAAGAACAATAATGCTAGCTGGTTAGCTAACTTAGTCAAATGTTTTCGGGATTCAGCAGCTTGCTGTTAGGTTTACCCTTCTCTAGTGCTCGCGACTCGGCAGGGAGTGAGCGAGTGGCATACTTCCGCATTCCATTGCACGCATTCCAGCGCCATTCAAAAACTCTCCGATGGACATTTTCATTCATAGACTCACGTTTTGTTTACTTTTGCCATGTGCTCATGTTTTCGTTCACGTCATGTCTCCGCCTCCTATGTTCCCCCATGTGCTTATGTTTTGGTCTATGTCATGTCTCCGCCTCCTGTGTTTCCCCATGTGCATTTGTTTTCATTTGTGTCATGTCTCCGCCTCCTCATTTGTTCATATAGTGGTTTCAGCTGTCTTTGATTTGGACATGTGATTATATTGTGTTTAAATACGCCGCTCCGTTTCCGCTTCGGGGTGGAGTATTAGTATAGTAGAGTTTAACCGTGCACCGTTTTCCCCTTAGCTCTTAGCTATGTTTATTATTATTTTCAACTGTTCCTAATAAACTGAACACTTTCCCCTGCAAGTGCATCCTGCTTATCACCTTCACCCTATGGGTCGTAACAGAATACTCCGCCAAAAAATGGATGCAGCGGGGAAAGCGACGCCACACCACGCCCTGCCACACCACCATGAAAATGCCTGCAATTAATTCTATGTTTTTTCCTCAGTGGACTTTCATCTATCCTCCAGATGAATATGACGGTTTTTCCACTTGGCCACAATGCTACATTTTGCAGGCGCAGCTTTATTTTTTGAGCTTGGAGGACCCCAAACCCGACGAAGAAGAGTGGTTGGGGTTCCTCCTCTCTCATCTGGTTGGCTCCGCTCGCCAATGGGCGAAGCTTCACCTTACCAGTAGATCCCCGCAGCTCCAAACAGTTTCGGGCTTTGTGGATCTACTGGTCCAGGTGTTCGGAAGCCCAGACTTCCAACCTGACCTCAGGACATTTCTGGGGAAGGATCGTCTGGGCAACCGACCTAGTCAAACATTCCTGGAGTACTACGAGAGTAAGCAGGCTAACGTGGCGGCCTACACCTCTCATCCCCAACCCAGGAGTGTGCCACCGAGGGATGCACCCGACCAGCCATCCTGCAGTGTCCCACCTGCAGGAACCAAGGAGTCAGGAGCAGCTACTTCTGCTCCCAAGGCTGCTTCAAGGGCAGCTGGCGGGTGCATAAGCGGCTCCACAGGAGGGCTCCCTCAGAGCTCCAGCAGGAGGCCCAGCAAGAGGTCTCCTCAAGGGAGCTGCTCCTGGAGGTTAACATGGCGACCTCCAGCCCTGAGCTCCAGTTGGAGGCCCAGCAGAAGGTCTCCACAGTGGAGCTGCTCAGGGACGTTAACGTGGTGACCTCCAGCCCCGAGCTCCAGCCTGAGGCCCAGCAGGAGGTCTCCACAGTGGAGCTGCCTCTGGAGGTTAACAAGGTGACCTCCAGCCCCAAGCAGCAGCCAGAGATTCAAGAGGAAACCTCCTCTCCTGGCCTGCTTACACTGGAGGTCCACAAGGAGACCTCCGCCCAAGCCGTGTTCTCATCAGAGGTTTGAGAAGAAACCTCCACTCCTGCCCTGTCTATGTCTGAGGTCCATGGGATGACCTCTTCTCAAGCTAGTCCATGTCCAAGTCCATGTCCAGGTTCCTGCTCTAATCCCAGTCCATGTCCAAGTCCATGTCCAGGTTCCTGCCCTAATCCTAGTCCATGTCCAAGTCCATGTCCAGGTTTCTGCCCTAATTCTAATCCATGTCCAAGTCCATGTCCAGATTTTTGCCCTATTCCAAGGCCAATCTCTGAGCCAGTTCTCAGTCAGGTTCCCTGTCAAGTTCCCAGTCCTGCTCCCGTTCCCAGTTCCAGTCTAGTTCCTCGTCCAGTTCCTAGTTCAGTTCCATGTCCAAGTCCAGGTTCCGACCCTGTTCCTAGCCCAGTTCCTAGTTCAGTTCCAAATCCAGTTCCTGATTTCATTGCTAGCTACATAGGTTTAATTTCTGGATATGTGTTTGCTCTCCTTCTCAGTTCGGAGGCTGATTTGACTCCCAGCTCCATTTCCAACCCAGCTCACTCCTCTGTCTCCTCCTCTGTCTCCAGCCCTGTCTCCAATTTAATTTCCAACCAAGTTTTTGATTTTGTCTATGGTTTTCGGTCTAACCGAGTTCTCTGTCCTGTTTCCACGTCTGTCTCGAAGTCTATTTCCAAGTCTTTCTCGAAGTCTTTCTCGAAGTCTGTTTCCGAGTCTTTCTCAAAGTCTGTTTCTGAGTCTGTCTCGAAGTCTGTTTCTGAGTCTGTCTCAAAGTCTGTTTCTAAGTCTGTCTCGAAGTCTGTTTCCGAGTCTGTCTCCAAGCCTTTCTCCGAGTCTGTCTCCAAGCCTTTCTCCGAGTCTGTCTCCAAGCCTTTCTCCGAGTCTGTCTCCAAGCCTGTCTCTGATCCAGGTGCCAGAGCCAACTCCGATCCTGGTTCCAGAGCCGACTCCGATCCTGGTTCCAGGTCAAGCTCCAGGCCCAGCATCAGGTCACGCGCAGCTCCAAGATCCAGGCCCAGCACCAGGTCACGCGCAGCTCCGAAATCCAGACCAGGCATCCGTCCAAGTTCTCGTCCAAGTTCTCATCCAAGTTCTCGTCCAAGTTCTCGTCCAAGTTCTCAAGGAAAACCTGACACGCTCTGCTCTGGTTACGGGACACTGGACATAACCAGCCTCAGGTCCTGGAGGGCAGAGGTCAGGATCTTGCCCAGGGGCCCAGGTCCACCAAAGTGGTTGGAACTTGCGGTGCTTCGGGAGCTGCGCCTTAGGGGGGGGCTCTGTTAGGTTTACCCTTCTCTAGTGCTCGCGACTTGGCAGGGAGTGAGTGAGTGGCATACTTCCACATTCCATTGCACGCATTCCAGTGCCATTCAAAAACTCTCCCATGGACATTTTCATTCATAGACTCACGTTTTGTTTACTTTTGCCATGTGCTCATGTTTTCGTTCACATCATGTCTCCACCTCCTATGTTCCCCCATGTGCTTATGTTTTGGTCTACGTCATGTCTCCACCTCCTGTGTTTCCCCATGTGCGTTTGTTTTCGTTCATGTCATGTCTCCGCCTCCTCATTTGTTCATATAGTGGTTTCAGCTGTCTTTGATTTGGACATGTGATTATATTGTGTTTAAATACGCCGCTCCGTTTCCGCTTCGGGGCGGAGTATTAGTATAGTAGAGTTTAACCCTGCCCCATTTTTCCCTTAGCTCTTTTATCGTGATTTCCAGATCACCTTTCTAGTACCGTGCGATTTGTTCCTTAGCTCTTTTCTCGTGATTTCCAGATCACCTTTCTAGTTTAGTATTAGTATAGCTTAACTTTGATGCATTTATGTATATTTGTTGACTGAAGTCCTTTATTATTTTCAACTGTTCCTAATAAACTGAACACTTTCCCCTGCAAGTGCATCCTGCTTATCACCTTCACCCTACGGCTCGTAACACTTGCTAAGTCCATTAGTTAGTTAGCTAGCTCATATTAATTTATATACAGTGCCCTCCACTAATATTGGCACCCTTGGTAAATAAGAGCAAATAAGGCTGTGAAAAAATGTCTTTATTGTTTAACCTTTTGATCTTTTGTTAAAAAAAAAAAATCACAAAAATACTCTACTCTCATGGATATCAAACAGGTTTATCAAAAACAAATAATCTTTGTTAAATATAGATGTGCAACAATTATTGGCACCCCTATGAATTAATATGAGAAAAATATATTTGAAGTATATACCCATTGATTTTTTATTTTATTTTATTTATTTATTTATTTATTTTTTTTTACATTTTTTAGTACACCTGGGTGACTAGGAACAAGAAATTGTTCAACCATGACTTCCTGTTTCACAGGGGTATAAATATGGGGTAACACATAGGCCAAATTCCCATAGTCATTCATAACAATGGGTAAGACCAAGGAATGTAGCTGTGATGTGCAGCAAAAGGTTGTTGAACTTCACAAAATGGGAAGTGGCTATAAGATTTTTCACTGCCTTCTTTGCTCATTTTAACAAGGGTGCCAATATTAGTGGAGGGCACTGTATGTTTCTAAGTACATAATTATCTATCTAGCAAAGATGCTTCCACGCATTATCTGGAGCATTGCCTATATTGCCTGTAGCAGCATTTAAATATATACATCACAACAAACAATCACTATAGAACATTGAAGTGGCATATTAAGATTAATACTGTTAAGTTTCATACTGTAAAATTTAAATAAAAGATCTGGCTAGCTAGTCTAGCTCACTCAGCTAGCTAATGGCTTAACTGTACATGTTTCCTCAGGTTGGATGTGGTCCACAGGTTTTGGCTTGCATAATCTATTTGTGATCAAAAATAAATGTAATGAAGTTGAATATAAAAAAAAATAATAAAAGTACTATGATTTAATTATATAACCCCAATTCCAAAAATGTTGGGACGCTGTGTAAAATGTAAATAAAAACAGAATACAATGATTTGCAAATCTCATAAACCCATATGTTATTCACAAAAGAACATAAAAAACATATCAAATGTTTAAACTGAGGAAATGTAGCATTTTAAGGAAAAAATAAGGTAATTTTGAATTTGATGGCAGCAACACAAAAAAGACATCGTCTGGATGGAGTATATGTTGCTCTAAAAGCTGTATATAAGTTTCAGCATTGATGGTGCCTTTCCAGATGTGCAAGCTGCCCATTCCATAGGCACTAACGCACCCCCATACCATCAAAGAAGGTGTTTCTGGATCATGTTCACATATGGCTTCTTCTTTGCATGATAGAGTTTTAACCTGCATTTGTGGATGGCACAGCGAACTGTGTTCACAAACAATGAGTTCTGGAGGTGTTTCTGAGCCCATGCAGTACATACATTACAGAATCATGCCTGTTTTTAATGCAGTGCCACCTACGGGCCTGAAGATCACGGGCATGCAATATTGATTTTTGCCCTTGTCCCTTTCTCCAGATTCTTGGAATCTTTTGAAGATATTATGTACTGTAGATGATGAGATATTCAAAGACTTTGCAATTTTACATTGAGGAACGTTATTCTGAAATTGTTTTTCTTAAAATGGTACATTTCCTCAGTTTAAATATTTGATTTGTCTTCTATGTTTTATTGTGAATAACATATGGGTTTCTGAGATTTGCAAATCATTACATTCTGTTTTATTTTACATTTTACACAGTGTCCCAACATTTTTGGAATTGGGGTTGTACTAAAAACATACTGTTAGAGTGTACCATTTGCTCAAGTACTGTAACAATAGCAAATGTAGTTTGTTACTTTCCACCCCTGTATAACCCCACCCCTTTCGCTACCACGTTTTAGTCTAGTTAATTTGGTTTTTTGGGTAACCAAAACATGGAACTGGATTGGTCAAGCACATACTACACTTGCACAGTGAGCTGTCTGAACAGTCTCATTTCAACCAGATTCCTCAACCATCATTCAAGTGACTGTTCACTCATAACACCACTTATATTTATGAAATGATCAACTGATTGATCAAATGTGCTTTTGACAATGATACCTCAATAAATGGTTACTCTCCTCACCTCAATAAATATAATAATGGTTATCATTTTGTGAGTGAAAAAGTACATATTAAGAACGGCATAGGCTACCACCTTGATGAAACATGTTCTCAACACGAAAAATAGAGCCTATAATTTCCTGTCCCAGTGGAAAGATCACATCGTTTCCACATGAGAGCACAGTGAAACTACAACTAAGATCTAGCAGGTAGTCATGAATATGATGGATTACATGAAAATATGAGGTGGAGATTGCAGCAACAGCTCTTTTCCAGTAAAGCCAGGGTTCTATTTATTATTAAAGAGAGTGTGGGAGAGATTCTTACACTTGAATGTCAGAAAGTGGGAAATGCTGTATGTGGTGGTGCAAGAGTTTTTCATTGTTGAGAAACTCTTAAGCTGTTTTTTTAATATACGTCATGATGAAGGTGTTTGATCCAGCCGGAAATGAATGACCACTGTTATGCTGTAAAAAGTGTTTTTGGTACAAACCGTTTCTAGGTTAGTTTCTATCCAGTGATGCCATTTTGCCCATGAATATTATAAATACCATGACTAAGATTTAATAAGTTAAATTTTATAAGCTTTAAAAACACAAAAAGCTTACTGAGATAGTTATCTGTGATTAATATAACTAAAACCATCATTATACGTATCCTTAAATTACTTCAGTGTGTTTCACATGTAAAGTCTATAAAGTAGGCCACCAGTGATATATTGTAGATCTGTTCTTACAAAGACAAGAACCAGACTTCCACTTCCAAGCAACACCCAGTGATTGTTCAGCCGTTTTCATAACACATTGGACGTTTTCCTGAAGGGCCACATCAGCAAACAGACGGTGTCCAACATGCTCCAAAAAATGTCAGTCACTCGTAATACATATCAGTGGCTACGTATGCATCGTGAGCATCGGTCTGTTTCTTATTATTGCTTTTGTCACACACACAAAAAAATTTATTAAACGATTGAATGCACTTCAATCTGGCTACTGTGCTCTTGTGCACTCACACATACACACCCAAATTGCCTGAAATGCTCAGTCAACAGAAAATAATGGCTTTCTAAATAAACCAGGGCCATTAAGCGACACTGTGTCTCGCTTCCCATTAGAGAGCTTCCCATTGGGATTCTGGGATGTTTGAGCTGAAGCCACTGTGTTGTATTGTAGGTGGAAGTCAGAGCCAGTTATTGTTGCTCTAGGCTGTTGTTTTGTGCTCAGAGGGTGGGAAAGGGTGTGTGTTTTTAGCTGAGAACAGGACTACAGGAATGGGGTAGGTCAAGAGTTTGAGTTGGGGGGGGGGGGTGCAGTTTGGATGATCGTACTTCTGGAAGGCATATGATTGGAATTGGAAGTGAAGTTGGGGAAGTTTGGAGTGGATGTAATGCAGATTCAAACTTTGTGTTTTTGGTTCAGCCATGCTGACTCCACATTTAGCACCCACACACCAAGCTGTGAGTCATCCTGCTGGACCTCAGTTTGTATGTGTGTGTGACTGAGTGAGTCTGCATGTGTGTTCATTCTCCATAGCAATCCATGAAGCAATTGCATGACCTGCTGTAATGTAACCTCCCACAGTGACAGTGTTATGGATTAATGTCTCATATCTTTACATTTATATGTGAGTTCACTTGGTAGGGATGTCCATGCTATAAATGTATGTGGTATATTATTTTCACTTCTACAGCTTAACTACCAATCAGCACCTCTTCACACACTCTTAGAGTATAGCGTTTATGCATGACCTATAGCTTTATTGATTTCAAAATGATTCCAAATCTACTGTAGCCCCTAGCTTTCAAAAGTTTTATCACTTTAAGAAGCTGGTTTCTCACCAAGCTTCTGCAGGAGTCCATGCTGGACAGCAGTACATCTGAACATGTGGAACCAATCTGGCAGGTCACTAATGACTTGAGCAGGTGGCAGGAGTCATGAAGACTGACTACGAATTAACTGTAATTATAAGTAGGAGACTTTTGTTTGTATGTCAGCATACACCGCAACCTCAAAATGTCATTCTCTATTGCTGTCTAAAGGCCCTGATTTGTTGTTATACTGATTCTAAACAACATGGACAGATAGCTGACTGTTGGAAGAATAGTATCAGGGTGAGTCACTGAGAGCAGGGTTGCATAAACTAAAAGAGAGAAAGAGGCAGACTGCAAAGATCAGACAGGTCAACTTGACTTCAACGTCTGTCCAAACACACGAGCACACAAAACTATAAACAAATGTACATATCATAATGAATTTCTGCATATTCCTCAGTAGTGCAACCCACAACCTGTTCTGCATTTTTATCTTAGTCCAGTGCTGTGAAAAAAGTATTTGCCCCATCCTGATTTCTTCTGTTTTTGTGTATATCTCATACTAAATAGTTTTAGATCTTCAAATGAAATACAACATAAAACCTGGGCAACCTGAGTAAACACACAGTACAGTTTTATTTATGTATTTATTTTAATTGAAACAAAAAAAAGTTATCCAACACCTATCACCAACTGTGAAAAACGAATTGACCGTTAAACTTAAAGTCCAGGTGTGCTACCTTGAGCAGCAATAACTGCAACCAAACGCATCCGATAGCTGGAGCTCAGTCTTTCACTTACTTCTAGAACTAGGACTTCTAGGACTCCTATGCTTTGGATCATTGTCTTACTGCATAATCCAGTTTAGCTTGAGTTTCAACTTATGCACTGAAGACTGGACATTCTCCTTTAGGATTTTCTGGTAGAGAGCAGAATTCAAGTTTCCCTCAATTACTGTAAGCTGCCCAGGCCCTGAAGCAGCAAAGCATCCCCACACCATCACACTTCCACCACCATCCTTGACTGTAGGTATGATGTTCTTTTTGTGGAATTCTGTGTTTGGTTTACACCAGATGTAACAGGACCTCTGTCTTCCGAAGAGTTTCACTTTGAATTCATCAGTCCACAGAACATTCTCCCAAAAGTTTTGAGGATCAACAAGGTGTGTTTGGCAAAATTCAGACAAGCCTTAATGTTCTTCTGGGTTAGCAGTGGTTTTCGCCTCTCCACACACTCCACATGGATGTCATTTTTGCCTGGTGTCTTTCTGATAGTGGAGTCATGAACAGTGACCTTTATTGATGCAAGAGAGGCCTGTAGGTCCTTGAATGTTGTCCTTGGCTCTTTTGTGACTTCCTGGATGAGTAGTTGCTGTGCTCCTGGAGGAATTTTGGAAGGTCGGCCATTTCTGGGAAGGTTCACTACTGTGCCGAGTTTTTCCATTTGGAGATAATTACTCTCACTGTGGTTCTTTGGAGTCCCAGAGCCTTTGAAATAGCATTGTAACCATTCCCAGACTGATGTATTTCAATCACCTTCTTCCTCGTCATTTCTGGAATTTCTTTCAATTTTGGCATAGTGTGTTATTGGGTAAGACCTTTTAACCAACTTCATGCTGTTGAAAAAGTTCTATTTAAGTGTTGATTTGATTGAACAGGGTTGCAGTAATCAGTCCTGGTTGCATCTAGTCCAACTGAATCCCATTATGAATGCAGTTTCGTAGATTTAGGGAATTAGTAACTATGGGGGCAAATACATTTTCACACAGGCCCAGTTGGAATTGGATAATGTTTTTGCTTCAATAAATAACATTATCATTTAAAAATTGTATTTTGTGTTTACTCAGGTTGCCTTTGTTTTATGTTATATTTTGTTTTGATTTCCGAAACAATTTAGTATGAGATATACACAAAAACAGAAGAATCAAGATGGGGTAAATACTTCACAGCTTCAATTTCACAGCACTGTAGCCAATGTTAAAGATGACTCTTTAAAAAAAAAATTTCAGCATTTATTTATGAAAACCCATCCTGGTGCTCATAAAACCTCATACAGTTGATATTAATGTCATGGCCTGTGACTGTACACTCTAGAAGCAGAAACAAAGCAAATTACCATGTAAAATTCCTCTGTCAGCATCTGGTTTGGAAGAACAGGATAAGATACACTTCAAAGCCTTTCACCTTAGTGTTACGTTTCACCCTTATTGGAGTTGATGGCATTCTGTCCGTCTCTCAGCCATGTTATTATAACACTGAGTCTTTCTCCGAAATGTTTGGTTTATTAGCTGGTTGGATGCTCTCTTATTCAAAGCAGAAGTTCACTGCAGGTGCCAACATTGCTTGCTATTCATCACAGCTCCCCAATTCATTTTAACTTCTGTACGTCTTTAGGCTATTAATTACATGTGAGTGCTATGAAAAAATTAAGGCCAAGGCGGATCTTTAAGTAACAAGAAAAACTTTACTTAAGGGCATTAAAAGTACATTCTTGCAGAGCAATTGTAAAGCCAGCCACCCCCTCAGCCTAATAATACAGTGGGTTATTGCTGCTGTCATAAAGCCAGAAGATTGTTGTGTTCACACCTTGCCCCCTTATCCATTTCCTCAACAAAACAAAGCGAGTTAGTGCAAAGAGCCAAGCGGACCTGCCAAAATACCCTATAGGGATTTTTTTTTGTTGCTTGGAGCATTGTGCTGGAGTATCAAAATTTATGGCTTTAAAGAAAGTTAATTCCCTCTTTTGATCATTGTGCTGTGTGTGTGTGAGTGTGTGCCAGCTTGGAGGGGGTGTATAGCAGAGGTAGTCCAATCTGTGTGTTGGCTGCATAAATGTCTATGAATAGCAAAGATATGTTCCCTTTAGTGACCTCAACCCTTTCAGCTCTAAGTGGTGTAAAGAACTTGGCCAGTCTTGTGTTTAGTGGTATATGACATTTCAAATTCACAAACTATGAAAACAACATTGGGTGCCACATTAATTCATTTGAATAATTTGTAACTTGGCTACACCCACTTTCATGGTTTTTATCTATCTTCAATGACTATTTTTCTAGCATACTTTTTGCTTTCCTCTTCACCTTACATTGACCTTGTGCTTGATCTCCATCCAATTGTTGGGGAAATGAGTGCTGAATCAGAAAAAACATATTTCATATATAAATATTATTTCAAAATTGGGCAACAAATTCTCTGCGGTTTTGAAGGAGTACAGCCATCATTTTTCTAGCAAGCATTCATATTATACTAGTAATCAGTCTGTTCAAGAAAGGGTAAACAAAAATATTCAAAACTTGCTAATCCAGTCTTCTATATCAATTCAGTTACAATTTGGAAGAATGGCATTTCACAAGAGTATTTTTCAAAATACTAGTAAAATACTCTGTGCAGCATATAAAAGCCAATTAGCATCATGGCATACTGATAGGGGGAGTGGATATAAAAGATGTGGAGTTGATCACTGAATTGAAAAAGAAAATATGTGACTTAATCATTTAAATTGTGCTGAATGACACAGATCACCTTTTAATCTTTAGCCAAGAACATGTAAATAAATAAGAAATAAAAATAATTTCTTTCAATGCCATTTATTATATGAAAAAAAAAAAAAAAAACTGGGTTAAACTACATGGTTTCCCCATTCTTCACACATATAACAGATGTTGTGCACATGGTTACAGAGGCTTGAGCACATTATTAGTGTGGAATACTGGGTGTGGCATCTCATCACACAAGAGAGCACAGTATTGTGTGATGTATGCAGTTGTAATAGTCTGATGTACACACCATGATGCCATCCATCTGGTAGTAATACGACAGCAGCGCTGAACTTACATTTAATCAATTGTGGTAAATGACATGCTGTCAGAAGCATACCAGGAGTAGTAATGTTTTAGCTACACAGACTGTTTGGACTATGCGTTATGAAATACACGGGGAGCTGAATGCAGGTGCAGAGCACTTTCGTCACTTTATTCGGTGCAGTACTTAATGTGATAAACAGTTCCAAAACGTTAGGCAGAAGAATGGTCAGATAACAGGCAGAGTTCAAAATCACGGGCAGACAGAGTAATCAGAGGAAAGGCAGTAGAATAAATCCAATAAACGTAGCAAAAGTTCAGTATACACAAAATAGCAAATCTAAGGGCAGAGACAGTAATCCAAAATCCGTATAACAAAAGCAAAGTTCAAAAACCAGACTAAACAGTCCATGAATGAAGGCTTAGTAATTGTCAGATCAATGAACAGAACAAATACTTCGCGTTGAATGCTACAAACTAAAGTCCTTATATAATGAACATGAAATTGACAACAGGTGTGTGCAATCAGAAGGAGGGTGACTGTGAGCGTGGGAGTGAGGGAGTGTCATGGGGAGTGTAGTCCGTGGCGGCCATATTTGTAGGCCGCCGTGCATGCTGGTTAGTGGAGTCCATGTACTGATGTGAGTGCGTGGTGGCCATATTTGTAGGCCGCCGAGAATTCTGGGAATTGGTGTCGCGCTCGTGGCACGACCTAACACTATGATGTGAGCATTATGTTTAATGCATAAGTCACTTAGAGATGTAAATGAATACAAACACATTATTCACTATGAACAGATGTGCTTTAAACAGATTAATAAAAAGGATAAATACAGATATAGTACAAATAGAAGGTGCACTATTTGCTTTTTTTGTTTGTTTTTTTAGAAAGCTTGCCAGAATGATTCACAGGTCATGTGGCTAAGACTAGAGATCTCAACTCAAGTCAAGTGGCTTGACAAGTCAAGTCAAGTGGCTTTTCATTGTCATTTCAATGATATACAGCTGGTACAATACACAGTGAAACGAAACAACGTTCTTCCAGGACTATGGTGCTACATAAAACAATACACTAACCACATGAGACGACACAGAACTATATAAGACCTACACATTTTTACATAATGTGCACGTGCAAACAACACAACATACAGTAACTACTAATACAGGAACAATAGGCACAGTAAGTGACAGTGTAGCGCCGACCAGTACACAGTTCTAGTATGGAAATGTCCGATATAACAGTAGTGCAAAAGATAGGTGCAAAAGAGTAACAACATAGTTAAAAAATGTTGTAAATGTAAAAATAACATGCTATGACTTAGTATTCAGCAGATAAGCTTATTCCAAATATGGACATAGCAGTTATTGTGGTAGCAGCCAGGTAAAGTGTATAATAGTGACAAGAAATTAAATATGATATTTTTATAAATACAGTAGCAGCAAAAAAAGTAAAACAGTCAATACAAAAATGTGCAATATATTGCACTGGGAGTGGGATGGTGTTCAGTTCAGAGTGCGTGCATGCGTGCCTGTGCGTGTGTCAGTCCAGACTCTGAGTATTGAGGAGTCTGATGGCTTGGGGGAAGAAGCCGTTGCACAGTCTGGCCTTGAGGGCCCGAATGCTTTGGTACCTTTTTCCAGACGGCAGGAGGGCGAAGAGTTTGTGTTAGGGGTGTGTGGGGTCATCCACAATGCTGGTGGCTTTGCAAATGCAGCGTGTGGTGTAAATGGATGTGCATCAGGTCTGGGATCCTGCAGAACAAAAAAGTCACCAAGCTTAATATTTTCTTTGATGCAAGCACGAGTAAGTGGTCAGGTATGAAGCTCACGGGACAAACAAATACTTGTATGATGTTCATTCGTTCAGCCTTACTAAATACCCGGTCAAGCTTAAATACTCAGTATTGTGGGATTTAAAAAAAAGAAAAAGTCTCGTACACATTGTTATTTGACACCAGTTATGAATTGGAATAATGTAGCTGAGGTTGGGGAACTGTCAGGGCCAGAGTTCACATATGCTGAAAGTGCTGGCTTTTCTACTTCTGCTTTTTTTTTTTTTCCCCCAGTGTATTCCAGTGCTTCTTGGGGCATATTGGTAGGGTTCAGGTGTTTAAGTCACACCCACTTAGGTTTAAAATCTGAATACAGATATGGATATTAATAGGATTGAGCATGTACAGATTTACATAAATTAAAATGCTATGAAATGCAACTTGAGTATTCCTAATTTAGCATGGTGCTGCCTTTCTGTTAAAAATGTTACATGCTACATATTACATGCTAATATTTCTATGTTTTTATAGCTGTTAATTAAATAAAATTTCAATCTAAGAAAACAAACACCTATTATTAACTGTGGTAAAAAGAAAATATAAACTGGATCTATAATATATAAAATACAGAAGTGGTTCAATATTTAGGAACTGTATTTTAGAGTCTTGGGAAAATATTAAGTGCACATTACATCTGCACATTCAGATGGTTTTCCTTCTACAATGGTACACACATCTCGGTTATCATCTGGATCTGTGAACTTTATTGTTGTGCTGTTGTCCAAACACCAAATTAATGAAGTTGATATTAATGAAGGAGGCGGGTGACCAAGGCTCTGCATTAACTGAGTCATGAATGACAATGGATCGTAACCTTCACTTGAACTATGGGGCTTAGCCCAAAGCTGTTTCAGCATGACAATTCCCCTGTGCACAAGTAAGGTCCAAAAAGTCATGATTTGACAAGGTTGGGGAAGAAGAACTCGACTGGCCTGCACATGGTCCTGACCTCAACACTGCTGGGATCAACTGGAATGCCAAGGGTGCCCCAGGCTCTCTGGCTCAATATGAGTCCCTGACCTCACTAATACTTTTGTGTCTGAATTTCATTTGAATTCCAAAATCTAATGGAAAGCCTTCCTAGAAGAAGGGGTAAACTGCTATAGCAGCAAAGGGTGAGCTATTCCATATTAATGCCCATGATTTTGGAATGGGATGTTCAACAAAGACATATGGGTGTGATGGTTAGATGTCAACATGCTTTTGGATATATAGTGTCTGATTGTAGAAAAAGGAACCTGGTTAAAGGGCAAACCAGTCATTTTCTTACAGCAAATCAAATATCCACAGAGACATGACAAAAAGGGATTTACTGTACTGAAGAAAAACTTTACTTACTTTGCAGATGGTGATCTCCATCAATCAGATTTGCTTCAATCAATTCAGAAATGGAACTGTAGCAGATACAGGCACTGCTGTGGAACTCAAAATGAACAAAAAACCCTTTAAAGGCCTCTAATTCATCTTCCGACTTTGCAAGTAGAAGGACTGTAACATTAAAATGGAGTGGAAATTTGATAAACATCATGTGTGTTTCTTATAAGTAGCAAGTACAGCATGAAACTTGATGGCCTGGGTGATAGACATAGACTAGTGGAAAAAGATTATTTGCTTCAGGACAAAATTTCTTATAAATAATTTAGTCACATGACCACTTTTCCCCAGTGTAACAAAAATGAGCTGATGTTTTGCCATGTAGCTTGTGGTGTAGCTTTTGAGTAGCTTGTCCAACATTGCCTCCAGAGAGAACAATGTGAGAGTCCAAACTTTTCATGCAAGATTAGTGAAAAGATTCACAGTATCTTATCAGAATATATGCATATTCTGTGTGCACTTCTGTACATTGAATTTAATTTGTATTCGGCATGTGTTAAATGTTTTGGTTACACTGGCAAATTATATAAAATGAAATTGGAAAATGACTGCTCCTTGGTCTAAATTAAAAGGGGAAATAAAAAAGGATAACACACATTGTCAGAATAGAATGGAATATAACAGAATCTGAACACACATCTGATTATTAAACTGAAGCTATTTCATTTAAGCAAGAGCATAGGATTCTGGGTAGACATACTGTAGATTTCCCTGCTCTCCATTCATCTTTGTTTGGGAGGATATCAGGGAGGTATCCTCCACAGGCTCAATGTTAGTATATAATATTATTATACATACAGTAGGGGTGTGTGTGTGTGTGTGTGTGTGTGTGTGTGTGTGTGTGTGTGTGTGTGTGTGTGTGTGTGTGTAAAAATACCTGCTCATTCATGCTATTATGTATTCTGCCAATCATGTGGCAGCAGTACAATGCATAAAATCATTCAGATACAGGTCAAGAGCTGATGTTAATGTTCACATCAAACATCAGAATAGGCAGAGAAAAATGTTGTCTTAATGACTTTGACCATGGCATTTTTGTTGGTGCCAGATGGGCTGGTTTGAGTATTTCAGAAACAGCTGATGTTTTTCCACACACAACAATCTTTAGAGCTTATACAGAGAATGGTGTGAAAAACGAAAAACATCCAGTGAGCGGCAGTTCTGCGGGTGGACACAGATTGTTGATGAGAGAGGTCAGAGGAGTATGATAAGACTGGTTCTGTATCTCAAATGACCACTTTATGTGCTTTATTTCATTCATTATTATGCTGCTACATGATTAGATAATTGCATGAATGAACAGGGGTACAGGTGTTTCTATTAAAGTGGCCAGTGAGTGTATGTGTGTGGTGGCCTGGGTTGATATTTTCTACTATAGTTCTGAAAAATACAGGCTTTGTAGTACTGAATAACGCTTTCCTTTTGCATGTAGCTCAACCAGAAGTAAAATTCTAGCATTTTAAAATTCCTCAAAAAGTGAAAATTGCATTTAAAGATTTCATTAAATTGCATTCACAGATTTAATTCCAATTCGAGTGAAAGGTGATTTTTACATTTATATCCTAATCAACATACGGAAAAACAATATTACTGCCAAATTGTGAAGAATTATAAGTTTACAATAATAAATGTGTACTCACTTTGATTATCAGCATCATCCATGTTCTCATCACCTGAGATAAAAATCACTCTTGACATTTACCCATGAGCCTCATCATTGTCTCCTCATTCGACTGATCTCTGTTCATGCTAACATCTGTGCTGAAATAATCAATGATTAAATAAGTCAGTTCTGTTCTAATGGTTATATTTCTTATTATTAATATCTTTTTATTAGGTCATTTAAATATATTTTTAAAAGTTTGTCTGCTGTCATCTTACCAAGGTGTGTAAGTACTCTTCTTTGTTTTGATAATGTGATGGCGCAGGACATTTGACAGCCAGTATCTGATCACAAACTGAATTGGTTAGGCTTATGTTTAGCTTACATTTTGCTATCTCATGTACAGTTGTACAGAGATCTGTCTTTTCACACTTAGGACAACTGAGGGATTCATACAAAACTATTACAAAAGGTGCAAACATTCAGTAATGCTCAAGAAGGCAGCTCACTACATTAAGAGCCAGGGAGTGTAAACTTTTGAACAGAATGACTGGTGTAATCTGTTATTATTTTGTTTAAAGATCTTATTATCGTTAAATACTGCCCTTCAGAAACTAAGATATTAATGAGAATAAGATATTTACATGGTTCCCAGAAGACAAACCTATCATTCTGTTCAAAAGTTTTCACCCCCCCTGGGTGTATCATGTTGTGTTGTGTTGCATTCCTGAGCATCAGTGAATGTTTACACCTTTTGTAATAGTTGTGTATGAGTCCCTCAGTTGTCCACAGTGTAAAAAGATGGATCTCAATATTATATAGCCACTGCTGGAAAGGGGTCAACTATGCAGAAGATGCTTTAAAAGCAAATAATGTGCAGGACCTGGAGGATTTTTCTGAAGAACAGTGGGCAATTTAACTGCTCAGGACAAACAAGGGACTCATGAACAACTACTCCAAAACCAGTAGTTCATCATCCAGGTAACAACACACAATATTAAGAACCAAGTGTATGTAAACGTTAGAACTAGTTCATTTGTGTAAATTCAGTTATTATTGTGTCTTTATACTATTGTGACTATATTTAAACATCTGTTACTGTATGTGAAATAGCTTATTCAGGGCAACACTAAATAAAAAACAAAATGCAATTTTAATGATCCCTCTTATTATTTTTTAATTATTAACATTTTGCAAATTCTGCAAGGGGTACCTAAACTTATGACCTTGACTGTAACTATATCAACACTTGAACAAATCATGAGAAAAGCACACTTAGCTAGCAAGGTTTTAGACAACTTTAGGCAGACTGACTGTATTTACTGCTACATTTGTTACTGGCTCTTACACAGCGTAATTGTTGCATAAAGACAGCCAAGACAAGATTAGCAAATAACCTAAATAAGAACATTTCCATGTTGTTTCGGTAAAATATATTTATTTATTACATTTTTGGCTAATTTCCAGGATTCAGCCGCAGACATCAGAGCTTGTATTCAGCAATAATAGAGGCCTGCAGTCTAAAGTATAAAGATACTAATGCAGAGCTGGCGACCTTTACCACTACAATGTGCACAGCACTTTTATCATTCATATTAATAGTTATTATACCTCCTTATCCCTATCCCTATGATATACTGCAGGTGTGTTCATTTTTTGTTGCACATACATGCACCCCTACATAATACACAGACATAATACAGAACAAAAACAGACTTCCATACACACACACACATTCTTTCTTTCTCTTACACAATCCTTTAAGCACATGTGCATACACATCATCCACTAGCTAAAGAAAATAATCATACCACACGTCACAGTTTTATGCAGCGAGGTTTGAGGCATTCCAGTGACAGGACAGCCATCTGTAACACATACACTCAGCACAGGTGCCTGTTTATGGAACTCACTGATTGCAGTGTGGTGTGGTAGGTCTTGATATGCTACAAGTAGCATGAAATATGGACCAAATCTACAGCGTGTGAGGTCAGTCCATTCCAGGTTGTTAAACTGATGCTGTACCATTAAAGCGCTTCAAGCTTTATTTATTTTTTTCGATTGCTTAAAGGCAAATATTGGGTTTTAAAAATGCACTTGCATGTTATTCTTTATAATCAATATATGATCTTCAGTAGTGTCGAAGATTTCTTTTGTATTGAAATTGTATTGAGGTTTTTTTTGTTTGTTTGTTTGTATTAACTTCATTCATGAACATGCACAGTTTCCTACATTACCCACAATGTTGTTTGACTGCCTGCTGATAGTGGCATCAGTGGAATTTAGCCCTTAATTCATCTGAGTAAAGAGAATGATTCAGCGTTGCTTTAGTCCTTTAGTCTGTTTAGGTCTCTCAACTCTTCACCTGTGCCATTGAGGTTCAGCTTCAACTTCCATGATAATACCACAGTCAACACCATCACCATCATATTTGTCATCTTGTAGATTGCGAACTAGTCGAGCCGAGCCTCTGCCATTACTCAGGGCAACTGCACCAACCAACAAATTAGCACCAGAATTGCTAAAACACAAATATTTCAATGTTTCAGGGTGGAGGTTCCCTTTAAGAACTTAATAGTAAGTATTAGTTACACCTGAACAATGACAGAATCCACTGACTAGACATGAATGCCACCCATTTACAGACAAAATACTTAAAAGAGGGTTTCTTTTTTTCTGGAAGTGTGAAATTTAGTAACATTCCATCTTTCTTAAACCTAATCTTTATCTATAGAAAATACCACAGACTGTGGATAATAATTTCACTGCACTAACAAATAAATAGAAAGAAACATGCATATAATGAAAGTTTATGGGCAGTTATCTGGGCATCGATAACCATTTATGAGAATTATAATTATAATTATAATTGTGTCACAGTCCTTGGTCATGGGAATTATAATTACAGTACACTACAAAGGTTTAAGCGATGGGGTTGGAAAAATAAGTGAAAAAAGTGCTTAAAATAGATTAAGTTTGGGACACAATATTGCTTGTACACATGTGGTCACAATTTCTTTTGGACATCTGTAATGCTTCCAAGCCAGATATCTGACTTGTTATTGATTAATAAAAAAACAGAATATACATTTTCATGCACATCTAGGCATGTTAACAGGTCATACTTGGAGATGAAAACGGCATACTTTCACAGCTTTTGAAAGTATCATTATTTTATGCTAGTAACTAATCTGTCCCAGGTGATGATACAGTAATGGAATGAGGTCATGGAATGTCCCATGTACGATGAAGCAGTTGTAGTTAATGTGTTCCATGTAGCATCACTAATCTTTCTGAAAAAAGTTCCCATGAGAAAGAACCGTATAGTATTACAACAGGCACCTGCAATCTCGGCAAGGCAAACAATCTTACATGAAACAGCATTGGGGACTGGTCGGTCAAGTTCATCTGTCAGAGGTGGAAAAATGTTATTAAGCAATTTACAAAACTCTTATAATGTCCCAGCTTGCACGGCAGAATTGTGGTGTTAATAATGTTTTCCTGTCAGAGTTTAATAACTCACTCCATCAATATGGGGCTTAATGTATAATCAAACAAAATAGCTAAATTAGTTGAGTCCACCAAGCCAAAATTGCATCATAAAAAAGACTCAAAGTATTGCCTGACGTTATGAGAATAAAATAACAGTGTGTTCCATTTCAAAATTGACATATCCAACAGTGCAGTTGTTTCATTTGTGATTTAATGTGTACAATGCAGCAGCTCTCCATAGTTTGGATCCAGGCATGCTGCCGTCACAGACATTGTTTCCACATTACTCTTCACAATTCTCTGATTTTCTCATCTCAGATTTACGTCCCTCTCTGCAATACACATAGTTAACATCTGAGCATTTTCCATTCAGAAGCACTTGTCCTTGCTTGACATCCTTGCTATTTACAATGAGGACACTAATTTTCAAAAATTCATGGCTTAGTTGATTCATTCTTTGTAAACTGTCAAAAAGTAGGACAGTCTGGACAGGATTCGGGATATCTTACACACAGGGCTTTGGATAAGGTAAGTTGTTATGTTGTGCAAAATATTATAAATGTATCATTGTCATGAATGTAATTAAGGGGAAGAAGAAGACTATTGTCCCTCTGGTACAATAGTACAGATACAACACACGACATGTGGCATTTATGACAGCATATAAAACTCCATCATTCTCACCCAAATTTATTGGGTGAATTGAAGAGCAAATAATCATTTAATTAAAACATTTGGAACCAAGTATGACCAACTTCATGTTATTGAAAATATACTCACCAGCCACTTTATGGAACACCTATACACCTGCTCATTCATACAATTATCCAAGCATACAATCAAGGGGCAGCAGCGCAATGTTTAGCAGCAATCATTCAGATACATGTTAAGAGATTTCGGTAATGTTTAGATAAAGCAACAGAACAGGGAAAATGTGATCTCAGTGATTTTGGCATGGTTGTTGGTGCCAAACAGGCTGGTTTGAATATTTCAGAAATGTCTGATCTCCTGGGAGATCCGTGCAAAATGTGAACATGAACATGGCTAGAGTGTTTACACAGAATGGTGTGAAAAACAAAAAACATCTAGTGAGTGGCAGTTCTGCTGGTGGAAACGCTTTGACAATGAGCAAGGTCAGAGGAGAATGGCAGACTGCTTCGAGCTGACAGGAAGTCTATGGCAACAGAAATAAACATTCTTTACAATGACAGTGAGCAGAAAAGCATCACAAAATGCAGAACACACCAAGGTGCATGGATTACAACAGCAGACGACCACATCTGGTTTCACTCCTGTCAGCCAAGAAATCAGGAATCAGAGGCTACAGTGGACACAGGACACAGATTGGAAAAACATCGCCTGGTCTTTTTCCAATTTTCAACTGCCTACTGTATGCTCGGATTCTTGTTCTTGGCTGACAGGAGTGGATCCTGATGTGGTCCACTGTTATGTGAACCACACAACTGTTGTGAATTTGTAGGTGTACATGAGTTCATATGAAATTAGCTGGGGAGTGTACACTATACAGTGCCCTCCACTAATATTGGCACCCTTGGTAAATCTGAGCAAAGAAGGCTGTGAAAATTGTCTTTATTTTTTAACCTTTTGATATTTTGTTTTTTGATATAAATACTCTGCTCTCATGGATGTCAAACACAATACTGGTTTACCCAAAAAATATATATACAGTACTGTGCAAAGGTTTTAGGCAAAGAAATGCTGTAGAGTAAAGATGCCTTCAAAATAATGAAATAAAATGTTATTACATTTTTTTTTTTTTTAAATACCGTAAAGAGAAGTAAACAGTAGTAAATGAAACAAAGTCAATATGTGGTGTGACAAAAAAATAAAAATACAAATAGTAGTCTCCGGTACAATTTGAGCAGTTTTATAAGGAAATTAGCTGGTAAGTTTTATTGAGCATCTTACAGAGCCAGCCACAGTTCTGCAAGACATACAAACATTTTTCTGTAACATTTAATTTTGTGCTAGAAAACTAATGTTTGGGTATCTAAAATATTTTTTTGTATTTAGTAATGTATTTGTAATGTAATATGTATTTTGTAATATAGCTGTGATGTGCGGCAAAAGGTTGTTGAGCTTCACAAAATGGGAAGTGAAAATAGTACAAGCATTGAAAATGCCTATTTTCACCATCAAGGCAATAATTAAGAAGTTCCAGTCAACTGGAAATGTTATGAATCAACCTGGAATTGTACGTGTGCCTATATTGTCTCAATGCACTGTGGAGAGGATGGTTCGAGTGGCCAAAAAATCTCCAAGGATCACAGCTGGAGAATTGCAGAAGTTAGTTGCGTCTTGGGGTCAGAAAGTTTCCAAAACTACAATCCAAAGTCACCTACATCAGAACAAATTGTTTGGAAGTGTTATGTAACACAAATGGGGACTGGATGCAAGCGCAGGGGAAAGTCACTTTAATAAGAACAAACCAAAAGTATAAGGACAGGAACCATAAGTACTGGGACAGGGGAAAAATGTTACTCAAAAGGCAGGGTCAAAACAATAGCGAGGCTGGAGTCCATGGTCCAGGAGAGTGCAAACGCATGGCACATTCATTCACATAGATATCTACTTAATACTCCGCGCCGAGTGAACAAAGAAACGGTTTAAATAAGGAGAGAAAACAAGAGGTAAACGTAAAACACCTGAAACTCATAATTACACAATGAAAGGAAAACCAATGAAAGAACGGGGACGGAGACATGACGAGAGACGAAAACAAGAGAGCACATGACGGAGGTAAACAAGCTGATAGTTCATGAATGATTCCGTCAGCAGAGTTTATGAATGGATGACATGGAATGCGGAAGTAAGCTGCCGGCTGTCCTCACCGGCTGCACGAAGAATGGAATGCGGAAATGCGCTACTGGTTGTTTTCCCCAGTAGCGCCAAGAGAGAAGACGATTCTAACAGGAAGGGTTTCAAGAAAAAAGCCTCTACTCTCATCCAAAAACAAACTCAAGTGTCTTCAGTTTTCCAGACACTACTGAAACTTCAAATGGGATCAGGTTCAAATGTCAACAGATATTAAATGAAAACCTGACTGCCTCTGCCAGAAAGTTTAAAATGGGCCGTGGTTGGATCTTCCAGGAGGACAATGATTCAAAACATACATCAGTATCAACACAAAAATGGTTTACTGACCACAAAATCAAGGTCCTGCCATGGCCATCCCAGTCCCCTGACTTGAAACCCATAGAAAACCTGTGGGGTGAACTGAAGAGGAGTGTCCAGCAGTGTGGAACTAAAAATTTGAAGGATCTGGAGAGATTCTGTATGGAGGAATGGTCTCAGATCCCTTGTCATGTATTCTCCAACCTCATCAGGCATTATAGGAGAAGACTCAGAGCTGTTTGGCAAAGGGAAGTAGCGCAAAGTATTAACTAAAAGGGTGCCAATAACTGTTGCACAGGTATATTTAACAAAGGTTTTTTTTTGTTTGTTTTTTTGATAAACCTGTGTTTTGTTTGCAATTATTTGATATCCATGAGAGCAGAGTAAATTTTGTGGATTTTTTAAAACAAAAGATCAAAAGGTTAAACAATAAAGACAATTTTTCACAGCCTTCATTGCTCATATTTACCAAGGGTGCCAATATTAGTGGAGGGCACTGTATGTTATGGCTAGACGTGTATTGTAATTATATATAATACATGCCAAGAAAAGAAAGGAAAGTTCAAGAGGCTAAGGGTATACTAAACACTTATTCAGATTGGTCAAGAGAAGAAGTGTTGTGCTGGTATCAGTGGCTTTAAACAATCACTGTAATGGCAGTTTGGTAAAGAGGATGGTTGGGATCTGTTAAGAACATCCCACTCGTCCTTATTGTGGATGAATAAAAACCTTTGTAGGTGGGTAAGTTAGGGATTGTATCGAATTTTGACCTTCCTGTAAACAGTGATCCTCAGGAACTTGAACCTAAGTTGACCCAACCATTTTTTTAAAAACTGTCATTTATTTCCATTTTGCCATGTGTACACCATGACAATAGATAAATGACCCCTCTGCTCTAGATATCATTTATCATTGTTTGCAGATAAGACCTGCCATGAGCCAACAAATGTCAACAACTAGACTCCTGGGTCACTGCAACAGCAGTCATTAGTATAACAAGAAAAGGAGGGGGAACATACAGCCTTAAGGGATGCCTGTACTTATAAACAAGGTTTTAGCTATGTAGGCCCTGTTCCAAATGGAGCACTTGCAGTCCTCAGTTGTGTGTGTCCTCTAGGTCCACAAGGCTGTAGGGTGTTTTCATTCCAGGGTTCAAATAAGTTTGAAGCCTATATTGAAGCAGACTCAGCAATAGTGTCTCTTAGAACAAAAAAAAACAAAAAACAACCTTGCCATTATTTGCAAGGACCAATCACAGTGGATGGGTTAGAGCAAGGCAAGAATGCAACTTGGATGCAACAATGTTAAAGTATAAATTGTTATTAATTTAAGTTGTCGTCAAGCAGCTATAGATAATAGCTTAAAAATAATGTTAAAAAATACTGTTTTATTTTAATTAAACCAATCCTTCCTTTATCTGGAGCTACACCTTGCAATCAGTCAGTGTGACCTTAGGCAGTCTTTTCTTTTTGTGGGATTGACTGTTTAGTCTATGATCTTTTACTTATTGGTCATTGCATCGTCATCATGTGAATAAAATCCCCAAATGTAATAACTTCTGTTTGAGAGGGATGTGTTCTGGGAGATTCCTTTGTGTGATGAGCCACCAGCCTCTGAGCAGCCTGAGGAACTTTCATTCAGCATCACTGCATGAAATTATCTGGGCAAATTCTGTACATAATAAGTTAATAAATTACCGATCATTAATATATAATGTGCAGTATATACACATAATTGATCCCACATGGCTGTGGGTATCTTCAAAAAAAGCACATTCCTTTTTATGGTAATTTTCATGGAAATAAGTTCTCAGTATGGCACAGACCTAAATGCCAAATCCACCAAAGAATATTATCCAAGACCAGTCCTCTGTGTTGTCTTCTGAGGATTCTGAGCTCCAGAAGTATCATAAACCCTATAACGAGGAAAACATTGTAAAGTGCAAGCTTAACAACTTAATTACACAGTAAGGGCCTTGTCAACGGATTCTTATATTTATACAATCAATTTAAAGACAAAAAACAAGTTGCCCATTACCTTTCTGCTTCTTTAAATCATTTAAAATTCCTATTTATGTCTGTGTATGAAAAATATTGAACATACTGTACTTATGAGATATAGAAAAGAATTCTATGCTTTGAAGTCAATGACTACGTTTACATGTACATCAAATTCCTATATAGGTCTATATTCGGGTTGCAGCCATATTCCGAATATGATGTTTATATGCGTACAGGCATCGGAATATTCCTGTATACATGGCTGTTGTAAGTATGCCTGTGTAACGAATCATCATTATTAGCATTATTCTTTTCCACCAGAATAATGTAATGGATCAACTTTAAACATGAAAAATGAAACAGAAGCACACGCTTGGATTCGAAGCACCTTTTTAAAGGAGACGAGTTTTAAAGCGTGCCCGCATTATCTACCAGAATGTGTAGTAAATCGGATGAATCTGCAACGTCTAAAAATATTCTCCACCAGTTACAATTTACGTAACGAATTAAAAGATGTTTAACACGTTTAAATGTATTCTCCAATTTATATAAGGAATTAGCTTGAATGGCATGAAATATATCTATATATCTAATCAACGCGTGTTGTGACCAGTTATAAATATACATCAGCCATGAAAGGGAATTCGTGTATGTGCACATATACATATAGATAATTAACTACAATGGATTATAATTAATTATGACTATGTATGTGGTCTAGATCAGCTTTTAGGGTTAGCTGTGGTCTAGTTTGGAATTATGAACTCTACAGAGGGAGTTTATCCTTCTGGCCAGGAAGTATCTCCGTTTCCAGAGCATGTAGCGAGACTCGCAGCGTTTAATTTACTCATCACGTGACCAAACAGAGACAAATCAAGCGTGGGATAATAGATTTTAATAACTAGATGTAACTATGGATACACACGACTAACTCTAAGCAAAACATACATATGTACATCTATATACAAGGAAAGAAAAGGTATAGAGAGAAAGTAATGAAATAAAAGGGAATGGCAGACAAAAACACAACTAATTAGCCTTTTTCAAAACCAGCAATGAACTTAAATCTCCTGTAAACAGGGTTACAATCTTAAACGCAGATATAGATCCATTAATTATACTTGCATGGCTTCGGTTTGAAAGTTCACGCGAGGTCGTGTAGAGTTCGCTGGTTCGTCGTACCGTTTGAAAAGGTGTGGGCCGTGAGGCGGTTGCATCCTTTGTCCGGGAGCGAGAGATCCTGGCTTCCTCTTCCCGGGGCACGTGGCCCCGGGGGAGAGAAGCCGGAAAGAGTGTAGAAGTGAAGTTGAGGAGTGTGAGTGAAGAGAGACTGAAGAGAGAAGCGTGGTGTTGTTTTAAAGACAACACCAACACACACGCCTCTTTGGGCTAAGGGCCAATCAGGAAGTTGGATTTGTTGGTGGGATGAACTCTCTTTGTCTGGTCTCAGACCTGGATTTGCATGTCCAGGGAGGAGCCGGTTTAAACTGTATTACGTGTGAAATTAAGAAAAAGCATGAAATAATGTATCCCATTGCAATATGATATGCATAATCAATCAGGGTATCGCAAGACGATTAACCACATACCAAATTCGATGGACTTATAAAGAATATTACAGGTAAAACATGCTTACAGACATTTAAAATAATATCCTAAGTTAAGCTATCTAAAATCATTATAGTTACGTTACATAAACACACAATATATGTAAACAAGATAACCACACTATTTAGGCATCGAATAATTACATATAATTACATGTTACATTCAAAAGAAATTCTTACATTGTGTGTGTGCACGGGTGTGTGTTTGTGTGTGTGTGTGTGTCTGAAGAGGGGGGGTCATGTCGCATTCCGATGGCATCTGGTGAAGAGGTTAGATAAGGATCCACAGCTCAAGGAGACAGAGAAACTCCTTTGCTAAATCCAGGCTGATTCAGAAATCAGTTTGATACATTCAGACGTTACACCTGAGTTGCCTTTCCTAAATACCTAGCCTACAGCTGTTAGGTAACGCGGCGATAGGTGGATGCAAGTGCAGGTAAAAGTCCTTTTATTAGGAATAGCAGTAATCCAAATCGTGAAGCAAGGGCGTATCCAGGAAACAGGCGTGGGTCAGGCGATCGGCAAACAGCATGAACTAGGCTAGGCAGGAATCGAGAACACGAGACAGAAACAGGATCAAAAACCAGGAAACATGAAACAAAGTCAAACGGCTTGGTACATGACAGAACACAAGGTAGCTGAGCTAATACTTCGCAATGATACAAAGAAACACAGGGGTTTAAATACACGAACACAATGAGAGGTTAACACAGGACACCTGAGACATATTAGGACACAACCAGTGATAACATAGGGGCGGAGACAAGACACGAACCAAAACAAAACACACGTGTAGAAATAAACAAAGCGAAAGTCACTGAATCTGGAAGTGAGCTGCTCGCATGCTTCGGCGATCAGCGCGAGGGGAAATCGTAACAACAGCTAAGCATCTGTTAGCACCCACAATTCCTTGCGGACTGAGCATGTGCATATATCTCCTTTCAGTGGATTTTCTGAATAAGGTGTTTACATGCAACAAATTTCCAATTAAAACAGGCATATTCCAGCGGTGGGAAACAGAATTTAAACTAACAGCTTTCTCCATGGCAACCTGAATTTACAGTAACACTGGAAAATCCTTGATTACTCTTCTTTCCTTCCATGAAATTCTTTTGAAAGAAGTATGGTGCTAATGCTAATGAAATGCTAATGCATCATTTCTTTTGCTCCATCTCAATCTCTGTTTCCTAGTACTATATCATTTACTTTCCATGAGCTGGGTTAATTGAAGTGATAAGGGTCTTTAGTGTCTTATCACAAATCAATTAATTCATCCATCCATTCATTCATTCACTCATTCATCTTAAGTAAGCTTTATCCTGGTTAAGGTTATGATGGATCCATAGCCTGTAACAGGAATACTGGTGGGAGGAGACCAGAGAAACCAATGCTATATTGGATAACTTAATATAACTGATTACTCAATTGATCAACTGAGCAATACATTTTAAAATGAAATCAATTTACTTCAGTTAATAAAGAGTCATTACTAATATTTTACTAAAATTAAATGTTCAGCTTTGTTCTCTCTGCAGATTTCCTTACAGTCTACTTCAACTGAGGATGCTCTAAAACCGATGCAGACAACCTTCAGCTCTCTTTCTCCCTTTGAGTCTTTAAGTCTACATTTGTTTATTAACTTTTGTGATGTTACTTTTTGAGGTGACTGTGTGTTCCTTGTGGTTACTCATACTTGTTATTGTTAGTGTGGTTGTATTAATGTTATTATTCTATTAATTTTCATTTGTAGGTTGATGTACTGCTTTGTAACTAGCATTTTATGTTCATCTTAAAAGTGGCAATTTAAAATGCTTAGTTGCCATGCTGTGTATTTTCACTAATCTTCCTGAAAAAATAATAAAGCTGTCTACACCTTCTGCACATTAACATTTTCAACATTGTTTTCCTGCCTCCCTGCATATATCATGCATCTGATCCATGTGGTTTTATGAAAAATCTCAGTGCATAGCATGACTCGTTTTGCAAACCTGATAACGGTGTGACAAGTTTATTATTTTAACCTTTTATTAGAAGCCATTAGTTGCCCCAGGGGGGGTTGTTCTAATGAAAACCACCCCTGAGCAGTACTTCCTTCAAAGGTCCAACTTTCCTGTAATATCAAGAGGCCTTCTCAGGAGTTTCTAAGAACTCAAGAGCAAAGGGCAATAAGAAAAAGTGATATAAGGATTTGAGGAAAGCCAGAACACGTTCTTCGTGGTACCATCTAATGTCTCTAACTTCCTAGAAGAGCAAGATCCAAATGTGTTCATGTCATTCCAACACAAGTGTAAACATGAGTGTTGAGTGTTTTGCACCTCTTTTGAAGGATTATGGGTAAAAATATGGGAAGAAAGGTGACTAGGAGGGATTACCACTATTGGCCAATTAAGAGTTAATAGCATTCTGAAACCTACAACTAATTGTCCAACAATGGATATTTATAAAGTTGTTTTACAAAATTATTTTACAGTGTGCAGGTACCTAAAACCCCACATCTTATACTACTATAAGTAGACATGTAACACTCAGTTTACCCTGAGTATTATCCATTACTAGCAACAATATCCAAGCTAACCTAATGTTTAGTGTTCTGGTTCCTTTAACTAACATCATTTAATGCATTATTTAAAGGAGTCATATTATGCTTTTTAAACCTTTTTTAAAAGTTCACTATTTTGTTTATTGGGTGTAATAGAAAAGGTAACATGCTTTAATGTTCAAAATATGCATTATTTTTCACATACTGTACATTATTGTAGTACCTCTATTCCCATGCTGCCTGAAACGTTCCGACTGAGTTCTGGTTTCTCCAAAGCCCCTCCTTCCGAAAAGCCCAGAGTGCTCTGATTGGCCAGCTGACTTGTTCCGTTGTGATTGGCCAAAAACCTCAAGCGTGTGTTGGAAATGTAATGCCACTTACCATAATGGTGAGCTTCAGCTACCAAGGCTTCTAAAGCAATTCTAAGCTCCTAAGCAACATGTCGGTTTTACCGTATCAGTTCGAGCCCAAGTCAGATTCAGAAAATGCAAATGATCAAGCAGAACCAACTTTGCAAACACAGAAGGCAAGACTGTCCGAGCAAAGTGGGAATTGCCCCATTTTTCAGGAGTAGCCTTTGTGTGTAGTCTGCTTTGTACTCTCCCAGGTTCAGGAAGCTGTTCTCCATAAAATGCACTGTGCACAAGCAAACTTTTGAGTTGTACTGCTCAGGAACAGCATTATAGATAAACAGTAACCACTGATTCCTAATTTCACCCGTTTTCGGAAGACCAAACAAAGGGGTTTTGCTTTCACACCAAAACATGCAGCGTCTCCACGACATGCCGCCAACACAATTCGCTGAAGCCTTGTCTTCTTTCTTCGTGGCTGTCTTTTGGCAGGATTATGCTGACATTTCAAATTGTGACGTAGACGTTTGCAGAAGTAATATCTTGACTTTGAACGAGGCGTTTTGGGCAGATCTGGAGCAGTGTAAGATAGAATAACACTGTCAGATAGAATAAATCCCTTTGGGGGAGACTTTGAGCTTTGTAATTTTGCAATCTTCTACATGCACAAATAGATACATTACACACAATAGGAAAAGGAAAACATTGAAAAGCACAATATGACTCCTTTAACATTAACATAGAAGAACCTTCATTAATAAACCAAAGTAAGTTAACATGTATTAATTGACGTTTGTTTAAATGTTAACATTTTGGGTGAAAGAATATGGTAAGCAGTACAGGCAGCAGAAATTAGGTTCCTCTGCTGGGTTTACTCTCCTTGATAGGTTGAGGAGCCCGACAATCTAGGAGAACCTCAGCGTAGAACTACAGCTCCTCCAAATTAAGAAGATTCAGTTGACAGCTCCCAGTAGATCTGTATCAGGCACGTCCTGCTGGACAGAGACCCTGGGGCAGACATAGAACCCACTGGAAAGATTATATCTCACAGTTGTATTGGGAACATCTGGGGATCTCTTAGGTGGAGCTGGAATCTGTGGCTTGGGATAAAGAAGACTGGGCAGAATTTATCAGCCTTAAAAAGCAGGAAGAAATGAATGAATGATGAAATGTTAACTAAATGTAAAACTCCAGGTCTCCATGTATAAATACTGGAACTTGCTTCAGCCTCAGTGTGGAATTGAACCACAAACATGTTAAATAATTTGCTGGTTTATATTGGTCATTGATGGGCTTAATCAATGATGGTATGACCATTGATTAATCTAGGTGTTCATTATTTGGCGTATTTGGTATATTTTTTGAAAAAAAAAAAACACCAATTAATAAGTGCTATTTTGTTGGTGTTATGTATGGTGTATTAATGCTGATGTACATCTGTTCAAGATAAATAATATGTTAAAAGTTAAGGGAACCTTAAGGTAAAACATTATCAGTTTTGCTAACATGGTTACACTATGCTGACATGCTACACTCTTTTTGCCATATTTGGTCCTTGTTGTGTATGTGGGGTTGTGAGCTTCTGTACATGTTCATAGTTTAAATGTTATGGTACCACTTGCACATCCACAGTTTAATAATTCTGACTGATATCCCTTTGTGCTACCAAGGAAATCAAATTAAATGTCAGATCATTGCAGGTAATATATTATACATTTTACCATGTTTTGAATAAGTCATTGTCTTTTCCTTTTTCAAGACTAAAAATGGTACCAAAAGTGCTTCTAACTCCTGAGTGTTAAATAATTATTAAAGGGTTTACATATTGTTTCAAATTATCATTGCAGGATGTGTAGGCATGTTAGTTCATTAGACATTATTGGCAAGTATAACAAAGAAAACAAATGTTAGAATATGAAAAAAACAATAGAAGGTAAATTGAGACATGGACAAACTGAACTACTGGCATAACAAGAACTAAGCATAACAAACTAGGCATTGCTAGGATGCCTGGTGTGGTGTAGATGTAAGCATGTGGTAAGTGCAGGTCCTCACAACTAGACCCGAGGCTTTGGTCTGTTTAAAGAGTCCATGATTGGATTTGCTGATAGGATGCAAGTGTCAGTAATCACTCAAGACAGGGCGTTGGGTGCATGCTGCCAGGAACACATATGTGATACATATGGAGCATTCAAAGCTTCCACTCACATCACAGTGTGGTGGGAATACACACTGGATGGGACACTATGTACACACATATTCACAACTTTTATCTTAGTCATTCTACTGGCATGTTTTTGAGAGATGGGAGAAAACTGGAGAACCTGAATGGATCCCACAAGAACACTGGGAGAGAATCCGAAACTTCACACGGACAGTCACCTGAGCTCAGGATTGAACCCAGGAGCCAGGAGCTGTGAGGCGGTAATGCTACCCGCTGCGTCACCACACCACCTTAAAAGCCTCCAGTATTTGTTCAAATGTTGGCCTGAAACCTCTTCATTGTCATAAACCAGTGATTGACCAATTGGTTGTAGAAGCTGAACACTAATAGGTGTTCCTGTAGGCAGCTGGGATAGCCATACTGGGTGATCTTACATAAGTTGGCAGTACTAAAATTGGAAAGGAACACTAACATGTTGGTTCAAAACACACGTCAGTATTTGAGACCATCCAAGAATGGTTGGCTTATTTCATCCTAAAACTATTGCAGAAGAGTTTTGTGTGTAATAAATTGGAACATAAATACAGCAGAAGTAATGACATAATGTTCTTTCTCTTTGGTACAACAGCAGAGCATTAAGAAGATTATCCGTAGTGTTATGTTAGAAATTTATAGAACAATCCAGAACTTAGTGCTAATCATGTGCTAACTAGACTAAATCCTACAGGGCAAAGTGTTGGTCACACTGTAGGCAACAGGGACAGGAATTTACTGATGATTTATGGCTGACTATAATTGAAAGTTACAGTCAGTGAGGTGAGTGTTTTGATTGTCCACACATGTTTCTGATAAAGCTGAGAAATTTGTGTTGAGAATATTTTTAGTTTTTCCAAAACATTATTTCCCAAATGGCTGTTCATGATATAAAATGCTAAACATAATGTTTTAAATATATTTTTGTGAAGTCTTTCTGTAGAAGACCTTCTACAAAAGGAAGAAGTATACATTTGAGTGGTCATTAATGCACTGTAACAAACTGAACTGTTAAGAATTATGTTTTGGAATAGTACCTCTTTGGAGGACCTTATGCTACCTCATTGTTTGCCAATGCATTATGTTATCCTGTATGTGTTCTGTACGATGCCAAATTGCAGATATCTCGGTGATAACCTTAGGACGTTCCCGCTGGCTGTGATGGTTCTTGAATGCCTCTCTTCCTAACCCAAGAAACATTTTATATAGTACCAAATTATAAGATAAATCCTATGATAAGTTTGGCCTAATTGGATGGAGCAGTAACCAGTGTGCATGAGGTGATGACTCAATGACAGGTAAGATTCTCCAGTGGCCAGAGGAGGACAACCTAAAGCAGGAATTCACCGCCACTGGGCACCTGCCTGATATGGGAGGTGTAATCTGTATAAAGGGAGTGGATGTGATGCTTCTTTTGGGCCAAGAGCATCAAAGGGGGGACTGTAAGAAATTACAGATGGCCTCTAAACAGATTCCACTCCAAGGTAGTTGTTGGAAAAGCTCATCCCTGAAAAAGGCTTAATTATCAAAGGAACAATACACCTCAGTCTCAGCAATATGTGTATAATACTACCTAAAGCAACATTAATCAGTTATAGCATGGGAGCGGCAGTGGGACATCAAGAACCATCCCGGAACAAAGGGTTACGTGAGTTTAGTTATCATTCAGAAAGACATCTGTCTAGACAATCCTAACACGTCACCATGTGGGGGTCACACCTGTAACGACATCAGTACTGTGAGAACGGAAAGTGATCACATCAAATGCTACCCTTAATTTACATTTAGAGTGAAACTTCATTTACATTACGTGCAGAAAACCTGGTTTGAAATACAGTATAAAAGGTCTGTGCTGATATCGTTCGGGGTTCACTTTGACTCCGATGAACCTGAAGTGCTTCATGTACTTTGCCACTGCCATGCTGCAATAAAGTTATTCTTCATTGAGATCTTTGACATCCGCATCTTCTTTTTTTCTTACATTATATATATATATATATATATATATATATATATATATATATATAATTAAAATATGCTAAATATTTATTATTATTAGATATATAGATATTATAAATAAATATATAATTTATGTATATATTGGTTAGTGTCATCCCTCCCACCCTGAGAGCACAGCTAATCTTGAATCATTGGGATTCAAACGTGCAATCTCCTGATGATAAGGTGAACACTTTTTCTGTTGTGTCACTCAGTAGCCACTTTTTAATAACTTTAAAACAACTTTTTGTTGCTTATCTTATACAAACTCTATAACTCTATACATTTGTTAATAGATCTTGGTAGGATTTAATTAATCGGACATGGTGTCATTTTGTCATGGTCGCAAATTCGTTAAAAAAACTATGACTCAATTGGTATGAAATGCTAACAAGGTGAAGGTTAAGGTTAGCTTTCATACTTTTTCTTACAACGTCATACAGCCTCATTTGTAAGAAATTGAATAACATCGCCCTCACTTTCATGATATCAAATCGTATTTGTGTAAATGCAGCCTCAAGCATTCAATCCATTACTGAGTAAAAGTGCTAATTTAACTGTTGGATATAGCTTGACTTCTTCTTGCTTGCTTTTAATGATGAATCTGTGGTAAGAGAACAGCTGGAAGACACTAAGCATTGGGTGTTGGTTTACTTAAAAAGGAGTGGCCATGTAATTTAAGAATTTGATAGTTACAGTGGGGTTGTTTGGGTTTAAAAGAAGTTTGCATGCAAGTTTGCAAGGGAATGTTTAAGGTTAAACCCGAACAGGGTGGGGTTTGTCCAAAATATGACTTTCTCTCTTTTAGCTGGATGAGTTCCATGTGTTTTGCTGATTTACAGCCTTTAGATTTTTTTGCTTTCTGTGTTAAAATGGCTACATGTGCTACATGGCCCATTAACACCTTTTTGCTTATATGAAAGACAGCAATCAGTTATGCTATGTTATATTTACACTAGCTGTAATTCTAATCTGTCAAGTGCATTTAAAAGTATTACTTGTTTTTGCCTATACATCTCAGAATAAGGAATGAATCTGACTCAAATTTACTATCTGAAATCTTTTCAGTTCTTTAGCAGAGGACACTGCCAAGGCCCTATCAACCAAATGAGGTGAGATTAGACACAATCAGACCACACAGCTGGTAGTATTGCTGTTCATTTTGCATAGGAGATAATAAAGCTCAATCTTGGCTTCATTTACAATATTTATGTTGACATCACTATTACATTTCATGATAATTTGGTCTATGATAAGTTAAACCATATCCTATCTTGTGTATTCGCTATTTAGAACTAGTTGAAAAGTGATACAACAGACAATGGCCCAGTTATGCATTTACAAGTCTAAGAGGATTTCAGCAAATGGATGAACTGGGGAAGATACTACATTTGTCTCCTGCTACAAAGGTTTTGGGAGGACCAAAGGACAGAACATAATATTATAATCCACAATAAAAATCTAGAATGAACATGCCAGAATGAAAAGAACACTGGTGAAAAAAATGTGAAGTACAATACACAAACAGTATTGCTCTTCATTCGTTATGTGCGGACAACATGCTACACTAAAACGCAAAAACATTCACTGTGTTGATCTTATGTTGCTTGAGATCCTTTATGAAAAACAATAGGCAGTGGATTGCTTTTTTAATAATTAAGTGCTGCATGTGCTCCATCTTTACAAGCAATCTATGCAGCACCTCTGCATTGCACTTCATGGTGTGATTCCATTTAAGATCGAAGAGCAGTGAAAGAATCAGTGGATTTTTTTTTTAAGAATTAAATGCTGTCTTTGTTTCAGAAGGAAATATAATTCCCTGTTGCATTGCATTATACGGTCATAAGTATGTTGCAGTTGTAACACACTGAAATGCAATTACTGTCCAAACACAGCAGGACTTGCATAACCCTTATTTAGGGTTATGGCTGTAATCGGAGGAGGGAAAAAGGGCTTGAAAGCAAAATTTTCCAAGAGTTTAAAGTAACACCTTTAATGCCTTCTATTTGTTTTACTGATGGTCAAAACCTAAATCATCATGCTTAATATGGCTAAAATATTGGGGCCTCCCAAGTGGTGCAACAGAAAAGCATTCTATCATAGAGATACAGTATATGCGAGTTTGAATCCCAATGATGTGAGCTCATGCATGCAGAACTGGGTTGATAGCATCAGGGGTGGAATGTGTTATGAATTGGCTATGACTAAATTAGGGAGAAAACTCACAGCAGGACCTAGAAGTTTTGTTATCAAATTTCTGATACTTGCTTTCAGAGAGGTGTAGAATCAATATTTTCATCATAGAAATTCCTGCCATGTTTTGGGACAGCATCATGCCATATAAGCTGCTGTTCTGCAGTCAGTTCCACTTACCGTATGTATGTTTATAGGTATTTTATTTTGTGCTATGTATGTTAACATATGCACATGTATGCAGTACCTTGCATAAATATTTAACCCCCTTGAACATTTCTATTTTACTTAGAGTTACAACATGGAATTGAAATAAACTTAATTTGGATTATACATCATGAATCAACACAACATAGCCCATATTGAAGGGGAAGGTCTTTGTATTCACCCTTTTTGTATTCAGTTCTGGTTGCATAAGTATTCACCCTCACTAATGTGAAACCTCTAAATTAGTTCTGGGGAAAGTTACCATCAGAAGTCGCATTAGTTGAATGGAGTCCTCCTGCTTGCAATTCAAGTGTCACATTATTTCAATATAAATACCACTGTTCCTGTATGATCCCAGAGTTTGTTAGAGAATATACCTAGACAAATAGTTTCATGAAGACCAAGAAGGTATCAAAAAATTATGGGACAAAGTTCTGGACAAATATCAATCAGGGTCTGGTTTAAAAAAAAAAGCATCAGAAAATCAAATTCATCTCTGCCTAGAAGAGGCTGTTGAAGTCACTGACTTGGTATGGAGGGCATTAGTCAGAGGAGCAACCAAGAGGCCAAGAGTAAGTCTGTATGAGATGGAGATATCCAAAGTTCAGATTGGCAAAGCTTTCACAAGACAATCTTAACCTGGACACTCTACAAAGCTGGGCTTTATGGAAGAGTGGTGAGTCATATGAAATTCCATTTTGAATTTGCCAAAAAGCATGTTGGAGACTCAGCAAACATGTGGGAAAAGGTTCTCTGGTCTGATGAGAACAAAATGTAATGTTTTGGCCTTGGCACACAGAGTAATGTTTAGTGGAAACCCAACACTGCTCATCACCCCGAGAACACAATCCCCACAGTGAAGCATGCTGGTGGTAGAATCATTTTGATCATTACCCTTGGCCTCTTGGTTGCTTCTCAGACTAATGCCCTCATTACCCAGTCATTGACTTTTGGTGGATAACCTCCTTGTGTTAGAACATGTAAACAGGGGCTGGATGCATGCGCAGGGGAAAAAGTCACTTTATTAGTTATAACCAAAAGTAAAGGAACAACCACAAAAATAGGAACAGGGGAAAAAAGAGATGTATAAAGCAAAGTCAAAGAAACACACAATAATCCACAAAAGGGCAACATAGTAATCCAGAAAAGGGCAAGGCAGTAATCCAAAACAAGGGCAAGGTAGTAATCCAGAAAAGGGCAAGGCAGTAATCCGAAAACCGAGGGGCATAGCAAAGTTCCAGAAACCAGAATCCAGTCCGTAATAATCCGCTTGGTATAGACAAAGACACAAAGGTACGGGGCTAGTCTAATACTTTGCGTTTAAGCGAAGAAACAAAAGGGCTTAAATAATATGAATGAAACTAGATGCAAACGTAAAACACCTGAAACTCATGATGAAACAATCACCGAACCAATGAGCAAACAGGGGCGGAGACATGACAGGAACCAAAACAAAGAACCAATAAACATACAGGGGCGGAGACATGACATAAACCAAAACAAAGGAACACATGGCAACATAAACAAAATGAGAGCGCAGCAGGCCGTCCCATCGACCACAGGCATGAACGGAGCTTGGAACTTGGCTTGGAACTTGGCTTGGAACCTGAAATGGAACCTGGAGTGGAACCTGGTGTGGAACCTGGAGTGGAACCTGGCGTGGAACCTGGCGTGGAACTTGGAATGATGCTTGGGCTGGAACTTGGCTTGGAACTTGGCTTGGAACTTGGACTGGAACTTGGACTGGAACTTGGACTGGAGCTTGGCTTGGAACTTGGAATGGGACTTAGCTTGGAACTTGGAATGGGACTTGGCTTGGAACTTGGACTGGAGCTTGGCTTGGAACTTGGAATGGAGCTTGGATTGGGACTTGACTCGGAACTTGACTCAGAACTTGACTCGGAGCTTGGCTTGGAACTTGGACTGGAGCTTGGATTGGAACTTGGACAGGAACTTGGAATGGAACCTGGCTTGAAACTTGGACTGGAGCTTGGATTGGTACTTGGACTGGAACCTGGAATGGAGCTTGACTCTGGGCATGACTCTGGGCATGACTCTGGGCATGGACTGAGGCATGGACTGAGGCATGGACTGGGACATGAATCTGGGCATGAATCTGGACATGGACTGGGGCATGAATCTAGGCATGACTCTGGGCATGGACTGAGGCATGGACTGGGACATGAATCTGGGCATGAATCTGGACATGAATCTAGGCATGGACTGGGACATGGACTGGAACATGAATCTGGGCATGAATCTGGACATGGACTGGGGCATAAATCTGGACTTGGACATAGACTTGGACATGGACTTGGACATGGACCAGGGCATGGACCAGGGCATGGAACTGGACTAGGGCATGGACTGGAACCTGGACTGGAATCTAAACCGAAACTTGGACATGGACATGGACCAGGGCATGGACCTGGGCATGGACCTGGACTAGGGCATGGACTTGAACTTGGACTGGGACATGGAGAGGAGGTCATCCCGTGGACCTCTGGCATGAACTTGGCTTGGGAGGAAGTCATCCCGTGGACCTCCGACATGGACGTGGCTTGAGAGGAGGTCATCCCGTGGACCTCCGACATGATCTTGGTTTGGGAGGAGGTCCCCTCGTGGACCTCCAACCTGAACTTGGCTTGGGAGGAGGTCATCCCTTGGACCTCCGGCAGGAACGTGGCTTGAGCAGAGGTCTCCTTGTGGACCTCTGACAGGAACGTGGCTTGAGCGGAGGTCATCCCGTGGACCTCTGGCAGGAATGTGGTTTGAGCAGAGGTCATTCCGTGGACCTCCGGCAGTAACGTGGTTTGAGCGGAGGTCTCCTCATAGACCTCCGGCAGGAACATGGCTTGGGCGGAGGTCTCCTCGTGGACCTCTGGCAGGAATGTGGCTTGGAAGGAGGCCATCCTGTGGACCTCTGGCAGGAATGTGGCTTGGGAGGAGGCCATCCTGTGGACCTCTGACATGAACTTGGCTTGAGAGGAGGTCCCCTCATGGACCTCCGACATGAACTTGGCTTGGGAGGAGGTCATCCCGTGGACCTCCGACATGCAGTTGGCTTGGGAGAAGGTCCCCTCGCGGACCTCCAGCAGGAGCGTGGCTTGAGCAGAGGTCATCCTGTGGACCTCCGACATGCACTTGGCTTGAGCGGAGGTCTTCTTCTGGACCTCCTGCTGGGTCTCCGGCTGGAGCTCTGGGCTGGAGGTCACCAGATTAACCTCCAGGGGGAGCTCTGCTGAGGAGACCGTTGGCTGGATCTCTGGCTGGAGCTCTGGGGGTGCTCGCTTATGGAGCCGTTTGTGGACATGCCAGCTGTCCTTGAAACACTCCTGCGAGCAAAAGTAGGAGTTCTCTCTCCCTTGTTTTCTACAGGTGGGGCATCGTAGTTTGGCCTGTCGGATGCAGCCCTCGGTCGTGCACTCCTGAGTCAGGGGCTGACAGGTGTAGGCCGCCACGTCGGCCAGCTCCCTCCCATAGTGCTCAATGAACGGCCGGCTGGGCTGATCAGAGAGGCGGCTCCTCCCCAAGAAAATTTTGAGGTCGGGCTTGAATTCAGGACTCCCGAACACCTGGATCAGTAGATCCACAAAGCCAGAAACGGTATTTAGCTTCATGGATCCACTGGCTAGGTAAAGCTCTGCCCACTGGCGAGCTGAGCCGACTAAATGGGATAGGAGGAACCACAATCACTGTTCCTCATCGGGCTTGGGGTCCTCCAAACTAAGGAAATAAATATGGGCCTGTAGGAGAAAACATTGTGGGTAAACAGAAAAACCATCAAAGGCGGAAGGGGGATAAATAAAGGTCCACTGGGGAAACGATATAGAATCTAACGGGGGAACCACAAAAAATTTGGCACGGTGTGCCGTCAATTTCCCCGCTGCATCCATGTTTGGCGAAGTATTCTTTTAGAACACGTAAACGGGGGCTGGATGCATGCGCAGGGGAAAAAGTCACTTTATTAGGTATAACCAAAAGTAAAGGAACAACCACAAAAATAAGAACAGGGAAAAAACGTGACGTAAAAAGCAAAGTCAAAGAAACACACAATAATCCACAAAAGGGCGAGGCAGTAATCCAAAACAAGGGCAAGGTAGTAATCCAGAAAAGGGCAAGGCAGTAATCCGAAAACCGAGGGGCATAGCAAAGTTCCAGAAACCAGAATCCAGTCCATAATAATCCGCTTGGTATAGACAAAGACACAAAGGTACAGGGCTAGTCTAATACTTCGCGTTTAAGCGAAGACACAAAAGGGCTTAAATAATATGAATGAAACTAGACGTAAACGTAAAACACCTGAAACTCATGATGAAACATAATCACCGAACCAATGAGCAAACAGGGGCGGAGACATGACATGAACCAAAACAGAGAACCAATAAACATACAGGGGCGGAGACATGACATAAACCAAAACAAAGAAACACATGGCAACATAAACAATACGAGAGTCTATGAAAGCCAGCCTCAGCGAGCAGCGCGGAGGGGGAAACCCTAACACTAGGCAAAGTTACAGTGGTGCCATTTTCTTCCCATTTTTAATAGTTGATTTAATGATGTTCTGTGGGATGTTATGTTATATTTATTGATTGATAAGTTTCCAGAATGTTCATTTGTTTTGATAGTGTCTTGGTTTTCATGATGGTGTTCACTAGCAACAGGGGTGAACATTTATGCAATCACAACTTTTACATTTTTAATTTGTAAATAATTTTGCAAGTTATATTTATTTACCCTCCACTTCATTATTATGGGCTATTTTGTGGAGAGTCACAACATATAATCCAAATTAAGTCTATTTCCTTTCTAGGTTGTAAGTTAAATTGTGTAGTGCTGTGAAGCGTTTTACTTCTTATTTAAATGCTTATATCCTTTTCCTGATTTTATCCTCGTCAAACGTTTAACTAATTTTATATTTTTACAGAAATGCGTTGGATCTAACTATACAGTCCAATTTGCTGTTTACAAGTCATAAGGTTCATTAACTTTCCATACTGCAGGCTAGTATGTGTGATTTAGCACAGTCCATGCCTTTGGCTTAGATGACCAAGTATAAACTGAACATTTCAAAAAAGAATTCTTTGTAAAAGTGAAGTCAAATGGTTTGTTTGCATCTATGGTCATCTGGAAATAATAATATCTCTAGCCAAGAAAATTCTATGCAAATAAAGCCTGTGAGTTCTTTGGCTCTACATGAGAGACTCAGTGTCCCAACAAATGATTAATAGTTTTGCTTACCAAGCCTCTATTTTTTCACTTTTATATAATAAATGCAAATGGAGGATTTCCTGGTGTTTTGGGTCTTTTTTAATGCTGATATTTAAAAAGCCTATATGAAATATGTTTCTTTGGATCCCCTTTTCTTTTTATGAGAAATGCCCCTGAAAATAATTAGATTCTCCTTACATATTCTTCCCTCCCATCATTCAGTCAGCATTTGTTTACTGTCTCTTAATTGTTTGTTGTTTTGTGCTCCATTCAAAAGTAATAAATCGTGCATTACACTACTTGATTAAAGACACGTTAAGATGAATGGAGAATGGAAATATTCACAAATGACAGCATGTGTTTTGAATATGTGTGGATTGGCAACATAGCAGGAATTTTACGGTTATTATAATCAATGACATTTGTCATTCACCAGATGAAAAGACCACCATAGACCACTGATATGGTATTTTATCAGCCTTAGCATTGTTGTGTACACTTATGGGCCAGGTTATCAGACAAACTTATCTTGTTAAGCCACTATGTTGGTATACAGTTAGAAACTATAGCTGTAACTCATACACTCGTACCTGTGCAGACACTGCCATGTCACTGCAGTGCTGAGAATGATCCACCACCCAAATATATGGTAGGTATTTCTGATAAAATGACCACTGAGTTTAGGTATTAGGTAGGTACATATACAGATATGTAAAATCCAATTTTATTCCAAAAAACTTTCTTTAATGATTGCCAAGCTAAGCCAAGGGCTTGCATTTCATGGTACACTGCCAAAAGAAATCCTATAAAAAAAAAATTTAAATAAAAAAACTACTGGCAGCGGTGGTTGCCAGCATTATACTGTAAAAATATGGTGTGTTACTGTTGTTGAAATTAACAGCTAGATACTGTTATGTCAGCTAAAGTATACAACTGTAATTTATCAGCATATAGATGTTAAATTACAGTGCATACTATTTTCAGTTTTAATAAAGAAAACAGATCATTAATATGCGGCACAAAGTTCAAAATTTGTGTTTCGAAATGTCAATAGTGTCAATATTTCAACAATAAAACACCTTATTAAGGATAAATACTAAACAAAAGGGAAAGCAGCACATCTGTTTGTTTTTTCCTCTAAACAAATCCAACTTCGGACACATTTTACAAAATTAAAAATTTATGCCCTGTGATGGACTGGGATTCCATCCAGAGTGTATTTCAGCTTTGCACACATTGTTCCCAGAACTCTGGATCTATCATGACCCTATTCATAAAGTATATTGAATATGAATGAATGAATGAACATTTTTATTCCATATGCTGTTAAATCAGGTTGTTTTCATTTAGTATGAAAATGAAAATTTAGTATTAAATTTCATATAATTTTGTAATTTTTCATTTTTTATTAAATGAATTTATGGCAGTGTTATTGTGATCTTTCTGGCTTTTAATTTTGCATTTCATGCTCCTTGTTGATGAAAGATGATGGAAGATGAGTAGTGTATTTTCCACAACAGGCTAGTACAGCAATCTTAAATTAAAACTTCTTCATCTTGATTGATGTTGTTCTTGGAAATCTGACTTGCAGACCACCTAGAATTAATTCTTATAATTAGATAGCTAGTTTGAGTAGGAATTTCCATTAGGTCTCTCTTCTCATCTTTTTAGCTTTAGGTCTCCCTGCTTAGCTTTTTTGTATTGTATTCGTCCTATTACAGCTATCAAATAAGATATATGTATTATTTTAATTAATCATTAAAATAATACATATATCAATTTTCCTTCATGTTAATAAGTTTGCCTTGGTCCTAGGTTTTACAAAAAAAAAAAAAAATTAAACAGCATGGTGCAGAAATTCACATTAAATCTGCACAGTTCATGGTCTGATTTCCCATCCAATGAAATCATGCTATAAATCCTGCAGAAATGCAGCTCTGTTGTTGTGAATTTTATTCTGAGCAGTGCTACAGTTGGGGATACAACAATCCCCCCACACCCCCACAACCATCTCTATCCTCTTTCAAGATGTTTTTTCCCCTGGTAAGTAATAACATTTCAGGCTTTGTGGACTGATGTGGTCAAAGCTCAGGCTGTCTCAACCCACAATCTGCAGATAGATGATGTGATCCAGGGAAAACCCCCAAAAGCAAGCTTGCAAACTGACACAGCTGAGAGATCAACATTTTTTTAATGGCTGAGGGGTAGTATGCCCTGCTGAATCTAAGAACACAAACATACATAATGCCAGTTCATCTGGGACTTTTTACTGATCACATGACACTGTGTCTTATTCTGAATCAGCTTTACTGTAAATTAGCGAAATCGCAGAGTTTTGACCTGACCTCTGTGTGTGGCTGCAGGTGAGAGCCAAGAGCAAAACCACCACCTCTTGCGTTGTTTCTCTCTAGCTCTGTGGCTTAAATGCATCTCTTTTCTCATAGCTCGACCACTGAAAAAGTTATTGCTATACATTGCTATACTAGTTATGTTTTGTTTTGTAGTGATGCTTCATGGTAGCAGTTTTGACTAGCACCACAGACTCTGAACAGATGACAATTTTTTATTTGAGGGGGGGAATAAACATGTACACTATATGGCCAAAAGTTTGTGGACACCTGACCATCACACCCATACATGCTTTTTGAACATCCCATTCCAGATTTAGTCCCCCTTTGTCATTATAATAACCTCCACTCTTCTGGGAAGGCTTTCCACCAGATTTTGGAACAGCCTTCAGGTATTGATATTGTGCATGGAGTGCAGTCAGCAAGGTGTTCAGTGGTGTTGAGATCTGGATAATGGATTTTCTGGATAATTTTAGCCAATTTGTGTTCTTATTACCAGCAATCAAAAAGAATATTTTAGATTTCTAGGTATAATGATTTCAAATTTATACTGGTATCACAAGAACACAATATTCATTGCATTAATATTGCAAATGTAGGTTTGGAGAGTTTTCAGCTGTTGCTGCACCAGCAGTGGTGTAAAGTAACGAATTACAAATACTCTTGTTACTGTAATTGAGTAGTTTTTCTCAGGAATTGTTCTTTATTAAGTAGTTTAAAAACAGTGTACTTTTACTTTTACTTGAGTACATTTTTAGTGCTGTATCGGTACTTTTACTGCGCTATTTTTTCCTCAACCTGCCGTTGCTACTTTGTATGTTTATTTTTTCCTGTCAATGGTGATTGGCGAATAGGAAGGAGAATAATCAGTCCCGTGATTCCCGTCCAATCAAATCGGGCATAGAAAACTTGCATCAGACAGATTTCGAAACACTTGGCGCCAATTTAGTTTAATCATGGAGGAGGAGGAGGAGGAAAGAGAAAGTGTGGTGGATGCTTCTATATGCAACAGCTCAAATACAGCATTTCAGCATCCTTGGCCACACCTGAAGGAGCTTTTTGCATTGAAGGCGAAGAAGAGCAATTGTGTCATTATGTCATGCCTCCTTTGCTTGCCCAGACCAGTTGAAATATCAGCATTCAAGAGTTCTTCCTCTAATTAAAAAAAAAAACACATAGAGGTAAGTTTTGAATATCTGCTAAGTATCATATCTTAAATGTTAAATGGTATAATAAGTCACAATAAATATAGTGCGGGGGGCACAAATGTGCAATTTTTGGGCAAGTGTGTTTATGCAGAGGTTTTATAAGCCAATGTGAATTAGAGATGCACCGAATTTTTGGCAACCAAAATTATTCGGCCAAAAATAGCAAATAAATAAATTTGCGATTAGCAACCAGCTTAGAGTGAGAGGCACGGTCGCTTTATAAATGCAGTAAACATGTCCGGAGTGTGTGTGTGTTGTCTGGAGGTCTGCGTTCATGTTGAGACACTTGTCAGTTAACGCATGCTGTATTAACTTCAGTGTAATTTTCTCATTTGTGCTACAGGCTCATCTTTTTATGTTAAATTGTTAATGTACAATGCTTTGCAACCTTTTTTTTTATTAACCTGCAAGAAGACCTCTACAGAATGATTGTCATAAGTGTTACCTGATTATTGGTTGCCTTTTCAAATATTACATGCCTGGATTTTCAGTCCTAGCAGTCAAATAAAACTGTTGGAGAAATATATATATATATATATATATATATATATAAATATATTTTCAAAGAGAAACACACTGATGTAAGATACATTTTTAATTTGCAGGGTATAAGGTGGAATAACATTCACAGCATAATACTCACTACTCTCGAGCACTTTTAAAAGGGTTACTTTTTACTCATACTTTGAGTAGTATTTAGGACAGGTACTTTTAGTCTACTCACACTACATTTTTGGGAAGTAATAGTACTTTTACTTGAGTATGATTTTTCTGTACTCTTTCCACCACTGTGCACCAGCTATAGTGGCCATGGCATGCAGCATATCACCGTTTTCCAACTGTGGGTTCACAAACCCCTAGGGGATTGTGATGGTATTGCAGGCATTCTGTGAGAACAGCTTAATGTTAAATTAAATTAAAGCAATTGAAATGTAGCACTTTCCCATAACTTATGTGATAAAATCACTTGATAATGGTGGAATTTTGTGAAAATGTTAACACCATAACACTTTATACTGCCAAGACTCGGAAGTGGGTTACATTCCTCACTTTTGTAGCCTACTTACTAGTTTCAGTGCAGTTACTGAATAATATGCCTGATGTTACCTTCCCAGAAAAGACCTTTAAAAATAGAACATGCAAAGCTGATTACAAAACCAGTCAAAAAAGGCCTCATTTATGATTTTTTTTTTTTAGTAAAGTTGTGTGTAAATATTTACATAAGGCTTTTTAGAAATGCAGATTTTCTTCATACTCCCAAGTGTATGCTCAGTTCAGTCAGTGGTAGAACTGAAAACTAATTTGACTCATGTCATGTGCCAATAAAAATATACTGTATACATTTAACAGCACCTTAAAAGCTTAAAATCTGGTGCCAAATTACAGAAAAAGTTAGTTAAGTGATGTGTGAACAGGAAACCAAGGAGATATATACTGAATATGTTTTGTTGCTTTTCAGCCTGAAATGAAGACAGACACAGTTTTTGTTTTATCCAGCTGTATTTACTCAGTGCAACTTATAACATCCAAGTGAAAGATATAACACCAACATGTCAGAAAAAAAAAATTTAAAAACAGAATCACTGAGTTGGAAAAAGGATCACCCCCTTGCTTTAATTTGCCTTAATTTTTTTATTACAGCCTTTAGTCTGTTGGGATATGTCTCTACTAACTTTGCACATCTAGACTTTGCAATATTTGCCCACTCTTCTTTGCAGAACTGCTCAAGTTCAGTTAAATTTGATGGTGACCGTTTGTGGACTGCAGTCTTCAAGTCATTCCACAGATTTTCAGTGGGGTTTAAGTCTGGGCTCTGACTAGGCCATGCAAGGACATTCACCTTTTTCTCCTTCAACCACTGTGTGGTCAGTTTTGCTGTGTGCTTTGGGTCATTGTCATGTTGGAAGGTAAACCTTCTTCCCATTGACAACTTTCAGGCAGAGGGCAGCAGATTTTCCTTAAGAATTTGACGGTATTTTGCCCCATCCATTTTCCTTCCAACCTGACAAGTGCTCCAGTTCCTGCTGCAGAGAAACACCCCCATAACAGGATATTACCACCTCCATGCTTTACTGTAGGAATGGTGTTATTTGGATGGTGAGCTGTATTGGATTTCCGCCAGACATATCGTTTGGTGTTGAGGCCAAATAATTCATCTGACCATAACACCTTTTTCCACGTGGCCTCAGAATCTTCAAGGTGTGTTTTGGCAAAGCTCAGTCGTGGGTGGCTTTTTTCTTGCAACCCTCCCATACAAGCCACATTTGTAGAGAATTTGTGATATTGTTGTCCCATGCACACAATGACCACTCTTTGTCATAAATTCCTGCAACTGCATCAGAGTTGCTGTAGGCCTCTTGGTAGCCTCTCTGACCAGTTTCCTCCTGACTCTTTCATCCAGTTTGGAGTGACGTCCTGATCCAGGGAGGGCTGTGTTGTACCAAATACCTTCCACTTCTTAATAATAGACTTCACTGTGCTTCTAGGCATTGATAAAGCCTTTGAAATTTTTTTTTTTTGTATCCATCTCCTGACTTGCCTGTCCACAACTTTATCCTGGAGATCTTTTGACAGTGCCTTGCCACCCATAGTTGATTATTTCCTTCAGTTGCACTACAAAATGCTCCAGGAAAGCCCTTTTCATGCTGAGCTAATCAAAATGACCACGGCTGATCACAGTTGAAAGTCAAATGGCTTTGTGTGCCATTGAGAAGGTGATTAGCTACACCTGATTGAGTTTACAAGTCATTTTTAGGAGGGGGGTGATCCTTTTTCCAACTCAGTGATTCTGGTTTTTAATTTTTTTAATTTTCTTCTCACATGTTGGTGTTGTATCTTTCACTTGGATGTTATAAGTTGCACTGAGTAAATACAGCTGGATAAAACAAACTGTGTCCGTCTTCATTTCAGGCTGAAAAGCAACAAAATGTGATTATTTTAAAGGGGGGTGATTCTTTTCTATACCCACTGTATACCAAACGGGTGCTAGTGATCATCAATTCAATATGTAGGTTGAAACACAATCATTAATTGAAACAGAAACAGCTGTGAAGACACTCAAGTCAATGTTTGCATTAGTTAGTCTTCTTATACTTAAATTTACACACATTTAAGAGTTACCTTGATGCAAATAATTTGGTTTGACAGGGTTCAGCTGACAAAAAAGGTTGGGAACCCGTGTGGAGGCATAAGGCAAGTTCTCTCTCTCTCTCTCTCTCTCTCTCTCTCTCTAATTGTTCCCTTTCCATCTTTATGACTCTCTCTCTCTCTCTGTCCCACCTCTTCTGCTCTCTTTTTCAGTCTCTCACTTGCCTCTCATCTGCATATTTTATTCCTCTCCTTTGCTCTCTTTCACATACACTCTCTTACTGTTCTCTCTCTCTCTCTGACTCTCTCTAAGGCTATTTTCTATTCTTCTGTTCCCTCTATCTGTCCAACATTATCTCAACTTAGAGAGACTATGATTATCACACACACACACATGCTCACATAAACTCACTGCATTTCCTGTCTCTCCCTCACTCTTTAGTTCTTTTGCCTCGTGCTCTTTTCTCTGAAGCTTTTTTTTTATTCTGTGGATACTGACTAATTTCACAGGCCTTCTTTTACCTCTCTTACAGCATTTTCTCTGTAGTCTTGTTAAAGTGTAACATCATCCTCATTCTCCCTCTTTCCCTGACCTGCATGACACTAAGCTTACTTTACTGAACTCTTTTTCCATAGCAGATTAAGTGAGTAAACTGGATTTAAGACTGTAAGACAACACCATTTATGATCAAAGTAACAGGAACATGAAGAACAGCAAATCTCTGACTTTAGTGACGGAGATCTCTATCTCCTTTAGTGAAGCAGGGAAACGCAGCCTATGTGTGCATGATTTGCCATTTTAATGTGCCTTTACTGAACATTGTAAAAAAAAAAAATAAATAAAATAAATAAAAAAAAATAAAATAAAAACACTGCTCCTGATGTAATCTTAGTCTCCCTCAGGTTTTATGTAAAGTAAAGAAAAAGGAAAAAAGGATGTAGTACATCAGTGGTCAATTTTTCTGCATAAAAGATCTGTTTGTTTTTTTATGTTTTTTTTTTTATCTTTATTGTGTAATGACCATTGGAAGGCTGTAAATAACGATAGAAAGAAGATTTGTGAGAATTTTAAGTAGGCATGTGTAACCCAGGTCAGAATTGAGCTGATCAAAAGCAAATAAATATAATTTGTAATATTATATTTTCACTCAAAATACTAAAAGGAGTAATATAATGTGTCACCAAAGTTGTTCTGCTGTGCTATGAACATTAAAATAATTAAAATAGCCAAAATAAAGTATGACGTTTGTCAAATGACGGGCGCTGCGTATGACATCATTGAGATGAGACGCAATAATCGCAGAGGTAGCACGCACTTTGCAGATCGCGGGTGCCATCAAAACATGTTAAAAGGCAAATATAACAATCATCTTTGTTTAATATGCATAAATAATGTTATGTGATGTTGTAACCTTGGTATAAATCTTTTCGGGTCATTTTAGCGCGATTGTTGATGATATCGAGGTGGATGATAGCCGATTGTGAGTCCTGTATAATCTGACGTGGTTGATTAATTCTGTATTGAAATCCCCGCATTTGGTGAGTTTTAAGATAACATAATGTTTAATTCTCTGAAATGAAGTATTAATGAGTTATATTCATGTTTTGAAGTGTTTTATGCGAGTTTATATGCATTTATTGTTCAGATGGTATGTGTAATGTATTATAACTATATGTATTGTATTACTGAAGAGCTTAAATATGCTAATCAGCAGAGTATTATCATTTATGTAGAATGATTTGTCATATATTGAGTGACAAAGGTGCACAGATCGTATTTTTCACCCAGTTGAGTTAATGTATGGTAAGATATGTTGAGTTTAAAAGTCATATTGATGTATATGATGTTTATGGTGCTGTTTGCATAAACGGGTCAGGTTTTTTTTTTTTTTTTTTTTTTTTTTTGAGTCTGGAATAAGCTGTGATCCTGAGATGGCGAGCCTCCTAGTTTGAGAACCCTAGAAAGACGAGAAGAAGAGATTCTGCGATTCGTCAAGTGATCAGTGCTTTATCTGCTGTCACAAGTGGAATTCTTTCAGCTTTATTGGTATTTCTTATCGATTACCTTAACGTTGCACAGAACTGATTATTGCACTATTGAACATTTACACCACAGTCATTTGCACTACACTCTACTAAGAGACTTTGGCATTCATTGGATCTGTCATTTAGATTCAAAGGACTATTTTCTTTTTTTTTGCACACGTACACTCGCAAGTGCTCCATTCACTGAGAGCTGTTCATATATGGTGAATTATTGTTGAGTTTTGTACTATTTCCAGTTATATTGTTATTTTTCTTGAAGTAATCTGTTTATTGAGATTGTATTTTCTTTTGAGTTAAAGGTTCTAATTCAACCAAGGTAGTAACAAAGCTCCAAGACGCTAATTTCTTCTAGTTTTTTTTTTTGGAGCTTTGTAAGTGACATCAACTAAAATTTAAGCCAACTAAAGATTTAAATCCAACTAAGGATTTAAGCCAACTAAAACACAAATATAATATAAGCAGATAAAATTAAATCAGGAAAATACAAAGGGGCACAAAACCTACATTTCTTAAAGGTAAAGAGACCGAGACAATTTCAATTGTGTATCATTTTATTGTTTCATTATTTCATTTCATATTTGCATTCATTTAAACTTTCCTGCCAAGTAAACAAAACCATCTTGGTGAAAGTCATTTTCCTGGTCTGTCTGATTTTTGAGTTGATGTTATTTGCCTCATTTTTGCCCTCTGTAGCAAACCTAGTATTCTGGTCCATTACTGTGTATCCTGACATGCAGATTGATACACAAACCAAAGAAGTAGCTATGGTGCACTACTAGTGTTACCGGGTACACGTCTTTTTATTAAAAAAAAAAAAAAAAAAAAATGCATGAAATGCACATCAAGCTCACACACTTATCGAGCATGACTGTGACGCATGATGTCATTATCATGGTGTTATGGATACCACACACTAAAGTACAACTGAAAGTCTGAAACAGGACAGAACATGCTGTTGTTAATGGAAATGAAGTGCTCTCAATAAACCATGGTGCTTAATTTGCCGTTGTTTTGCAGAATGTTCTTTTTGTAGTATTCACTGAAATGTGTATCAGAAGTGTGTATCCTAGAAAACATTGTTTGCTTTCTCTCTTTCAGATATACTCTAACATGCAGGAAGAGATTTAAACAGAGACACAATCATAGTGTTATGTATAATGCATAGATGCTATGTTAGCACAGCAATAGCAGAAAGCTACATTACTGCCTGCAGCATGCTGCTTTTATATAATAATGTTTTATGAGGCCAAATCAATTCACCAAAGTTCCTTACAAATCTAATTCTCTCCCACATTAAAGTAATAAAAAAAAAAAACAACTAAAAAATAAACTTCAATTCATTCAAATCCACTGGAAAGTCCTACAGTCATACCCTGTGATGTGGGAGTTGGCACTTTCTGGTTACTCCAATGACCAATATTAACAGGAAATCTTACAGTCCTAGTTTTGTTATGATGGTGAATTACAGTGGGGGGAAAAAAAGTATTTCATCCCCTGCTGATTTTGTACGTTTTCCCATTGACAAAGAAATGATCAGTCTATAATTTTAATGGTAGGTGTATTTTAACAGTGAAAGACAGAATAACAACAAAAAAATCCAGAAAAATGCATTTCAAAAAAGTTATGAATTGATTTGCATTTTAATGAGGGAAATAAGTATTTGACCCCTTCAACTTAGTATTGGGTGGCAAAACCCTTGTTGGCAATCACAGAGGTCAGACGTTTCTTGTAGTTGGCCACCAGGTTTGCACACATCTCAGGAGGGATTTTGTCCCTCTCCTCATGCCCTGGCTGAGGGAAGGAGGTTCTCACCCAAGATTTGATGGTACATGGCCCCGTTCATCATCCCTTTGATGGGGTGCAGTTGTCCTGTCCCCTTAGCAGAAAAACACCCCCAAAGCATAATGTTCCCACCTCCATGTTTGACTGTGGGGATGGTGTTATGACTTGGGGTCATAGGCAGCATTCCTCCTCCTCCAAACATGGCGAGTTGAGTTGATGTCAAAGAGATCTGACCACAACACTTTCACCCAGTTCTCCTCTGAGTCATTCAGGCAAATTTCAGACGGGCCTGTACATGTGCTTTCTTGAGCAGGGGGACCTTGTGGACGCTGCAGGATTTCAGTCCTTCATGCCGTAGTGTGTTACCAATTGTTTTCTTGGTGACTATGGTCTCAGCTGCCTTGAGATCATTAACAAGATCCTCCCGTGTAGTTCTGGGCTGATTCCTCACCGTTCTCCTGATCATTGAAACTCCACGAGGTGAGATCTTGCATGGAGCCCCAGACCGAAGGAGAGTAACAGTTTCTTCCATTTGCGAATAATGGCACCAACTGTTGTCACCTTCTCACCAAGCTGCTTGGCGATGGTCTTGTAGCCCATTCCAGCCTTGTATAGGTCTACAATCTTGTCCCTGGCATCCTTGGACAGCTCTTTGTTCTTGGCCATGGTGGAGAGTTTGGAATCTGATTGATTGATTGCTTCTGTGGACAGGTGTCTTTTTACAGGTAACAAACTGAGATTAGGAGCACTCCCTTTAAGAGAGTGCTCCTAATCTCAGCTCATTACCTGTGTAAAAGACACCTGGGAGCCAGAAATCTTGCTGATTGATAGGGGATCAAATACTTATTTCCCTCATTAAAATGCATATCAATTTATAACTTTTTTTAAATGCGTTTTTCTGGATTTTTTTGTTGTTATTCTGTCTCTCACTGTTAAAATACACCTACCATTAAAATTATAGACTGATCATTTCTTTGTCAGTGGGCAGACGTACAAAATAAGCAGGGGATCAAATACTTTTTTCCCCCACTGTATACACAGTATATTTACCTGGAGGGAGGCTTTATAAATAATATGAACTCACAAAACTGAAATGAGAATTACTCCCATCAATATAGAAACCTCAATATAAACTGAAGCAATTCAGCAGGCACCAGAAGGTCCAGCTCAGTTTCTCTGGCTGTCTTATACTCTGTTCTTGGGATTTCCAGATTTATGTTTTCCCTTGGCCTCGCAATATGGCTGACCTGCAGGAAAATCCCTCAGCACAACTTCACTTTGAAACTTCACGTGTGGTCCCCAGGCAAAGGAAAACAACAGAAAGCCAAAACTGGTGTACTGTACCATGCACAACATCCACAGTCTCTACAGCTGGTTCTGAATTATTTTGCCAAACACTGAGATACAAATGCCTCAGAAGTTCCACTACAAAGGTGGCCTGCAAATGAATGGTAGTCTATATAAAAAGGTTTTGATGCAACACATGCTTTAGGGAAATTATTTTAAATACATACAATTATTCAGGTTAAATTGTTTCAAGGTACTATATTTGATTTCTCTTGTTTGGACAAGTGTGCATACATTGTGCCTACATGACCATGCTGAAAATCTTAGTGGGAATACTAAAACATCAGCAGTGTTTTTCATTTACCAGGCATGGTTTCAATGAGCTACTTGGTTCATGGCTGACTGGTACTATAATTATTTTCTGTTCTGCGAGTGTTTATGACCATGGCTTGTGCCGAGGATGTGTTTAGGAAAAGTACACTCCATTTACAATTATGCTTTGGTTTGTCACATGGTTTTTGTAATTCTGGTTCTGCTTTGTGTATTCCCATAATAACATTATGCACTAGCAATTTATTAAATGAAGCAGATATAATTATTCACTATGGGGTCTCTATAATCATCAAGTTGTATTAATGGCCCAAGGTTTGGTTTCACACAAATTCTTTGTGGCCTATTAAAGAATATAAAACTTGTGCAGTGTTTTGTGAGATGCTAAAACCATGAAAGGAAATGTATGTATGTAATGTCATTTTTTAATGATGACAAAAATGGTGAAAACTTATATTTATATATAAAGTGAGGGAAAAAAGTATTTGATCCCCTGCTGATTTTGTACATTTGCCCACTGACAAAGAAATGATCAGTCTATAATTTTAATGGTAGGTGTATTTTAACAGTGAGAGACAAAATAACAACAAAAAAATCCAGAAATACGCATTTCAAAAAAGTTATAAATTGATTTGCATTTTAATGAGTGAAATAAGTATTTGATCCCCTATCAGTCAGTAAGATTTCTGGCACCCAGGTGTCTTTTACACAGGTAACGAGCTGAGATTAGGAGCACTCTCTTAAAGGGAGCGCTCCTAATCTCAGCTTGTTACCAGTATAAAAGACACCTGTCCACAGAAGCAATCAATCAATCAGATTCCAAACTTTCCACCATGGCCAAGAACAAAGAGCTGTCCAAGGATGCCAGGGACAAGATTGTAGACCTACACAAGGCTGGAATGGGCTACAAGACCATCGCCAAGCAGCTTGGTGAGAAGGTGACAACAGTTGGTGCGATTATTCGCAAATGGAAGAAACACAAAATAACTGTCAGTCTCCCTCGGTCTGGGGCTCCATGCAAGATCAAATACTTTTCCCCCCACTGTATATACAGGTGCATCTCAATAAATTAGAATGTCATGGAAAAGTTCATTTATTTCAGTAATTCAACTCAAATTGTGAAACTCGTGTATTAAATAAATTCAATGCACACAGACTGAAGTAGTTTAAGTCTTTGGTTCTTTTAATTGTGATGATTTTGGTTCACATTTAACAAAAACCCACCAATTCACTATCTCAACAAATTAGAATATGGTGACATGCTAATCAGCTAATCAACTCAAAACACCTGCAAAGGTTTCCTGAGCCTTCAAAATGGTCTCTCAGTTTGGTTCACTAGGTAAGCCACAAACATTCATTGCCAAAGAAGCTGGCTGTTCACAGAGTGCTGTATCCAAGCATGTTAACAGAAAGTTGAGTGGAAGGAAAAAGTGGAAGAAAAAGATGCACAACCAACCGAGAGAACCGCAGCCTTATGAGGATTGTCAAGCAAAATCGATTCAAGAATTTGAGTGAACTTCACAAGGAATGGACTGAGGCTGGGGTCAAGGCATCAAGAGCCACCACACACAAACGTGTCAAGGAATTTGGCTACAGTTGTTGTATTCCTCTTGTTAAGCCACTCCTGAACCACAGACAACGTCAGAGGCGTCTTACCTGGGCTAAGGAGAAGAAGAACTGGACTGTTGCCCAGTGGTCCAAAGACCTCTTTTCAGATGAGAGCAAGTTTTGTATTTCATTTGGAAACCAAGGTCCTAGAGTCTGGAGGAAGGGTGGAGAAGCTCATAGCCCAAGTTGCTTGAAGTCCAGTGTTAAGTTTCCACAGTCTGTGATGATTTGGGGTGCAATGTCATCTGCTGGTGTTGGTCCATTGTGTTTTTTGAAAACCAAAGTCACTGCACCCGTTTACCAAGAAATTTTGGAGCACTTCATGCTTCCTTCTGCTGACCAGCTTTTTGAAGATGCTGATTTCATTTTCCAGCAGGATTTGGCACCTGCCCACACTGCCAAAAGCACCAAAAGTTGGTTAAATGACCATGGTGTTGGTGTGCTTGACTGGCCAGCAAACACACCAGACCTGAACCCCACAGAGAATCTATGGGGTATTGTCAAGAGGAAAATGAAAAACAAGAGACCAAAAAATGCAGATGAGCTGAAGGCCACTGTCAAAGAAACCTGGGCTTCCATACCACCGTGCCACAAACTGATCACCTCCATGCCACGCTGAATTGAGGCAGTAATTAAAGCAAAAGGAGCCCCTACCAAGTATTGAGTACATGTACAGTAAATGAACATACTTTCCAGAAGGCCAACAATTCACTAAAAATGTTTTTTTTATTGGTCTTATGAAGTATTCTAATTTGTTGAGATAGTGAATTGGTGGGTTTTTGTTAAATGTGAGCCAAAATCATCACAATTAAAAGAACCAAAGACTTAAACTACTTCAGTCTGTGTGCATTGAATTTATTTAATACACGAGTTTCACAATTTGAGTTGAATTACTGAAATAAATGAACTTTTCCATGACATTCTAATTTATTGAGATGCACCTGTATATACAGTGGGGGAAAAAGTATTTGATCTTGCATGGAGCCCCAGACCGAGGGAGACTGACAGTTATTTTGTGTTTCTTCCATTTGCGAATAATCGCACCAACTGTTGTCACCTTCTCACCAAGCTGCTTGGCGATGGTCTTGTAGCCCATTCCAGCCTTGTGTAGGTCTACAATCTTGTCCCTGGCATCCTTGGACAGCTCTTTGTTCTTGGCCATGGTGGAAAGTTTGGAATCTGATTGATTGATTGCTTCTGTGGACAGGTGTCTTTTATACAGGTAACAAGCTGAGATTAGGAGCGCTCTTTTCCACGACATTCTAATTTATTGAGATGCACCTGTACTATGTATATATAATATATCTCCTACTTTGCAAACACATTAAAATCAAAGACCCAAGTGACCATGCCTCATCAAAATGGTACATTAGTCAATACCAAGGATGAAGGATGAGTGTTTTAAATCAAGGATATTGCTATAACAGGTTTTTTAGGAAAGGTAGAGCATTTTAGTCAAGCATTTAAGTAAGTGAGTCAAGTGTACTTCCTCTGCTTTGCGTCAAGTTTACTTCCACTGTGCATGGTGCACTACTTTCCAGGTGAAATTGTACCAAATATTGGAATCACTGTGGAACCCAGGACTTCTTGACCTGAGATTGGAGCTTAAGTGGTCTCTTTTTTTTCTAATCCTTTATATTCCAGTTGCATTATGAAGAGACAGGGTTATTAAACCAACCAAACTGAGGAGCTGGACTGCATGAAAATGTCACCAGTGGCCCACATGTTCATATAACACTACAATTCTGGTCATATACACTTAAACAGTTCTTATCTATTTTTCCTTTGTTAGATGAATTTCAGTAAAGAATAGAAACACTGCATTATGGAAGGCTTATATGCAATGCTATGCTGGCCATCAGAATGATAAGGCTCAAAATAGTGTAAGGCTCACCATTGATCTCTGCTGACTGGTCCAGTGGCAGGAGGTTATATTGGGTATAGATCAATAATTTGTGGTGTGACATAGACAGGCTGGGAGATTCAATCTCTTGCAGACCTCCACATTGTAATGAGTTTATAGAGGTGTACTTATGTACTTTGTTCTGTGTTCCTTCTTGGGCATATTGTTCCATCTCTGTACTAGTAGACTTGCAAGTCTGTGGAGCACACTGAGAACCCAGAGGAGCTGAGTATGATGGTTTTAACTGGTTGGGAATATAGATCATTACTTCATCTGATCTGCTATTCCAGTCTATAATGGTTCTTCTTTTGTCCTTTGACATCTCGCCTCACTTCCCACTGTACATTAAATCTTAAAATTGAGGAGGATTACAAGATACATGAGTAAAGATGATGGGAAAAGAGGAAATATGACACAACCAGCAATAGTGAGCTTGTATTTCCCCCTTTCCCCCACCATTAACTCTCCTCCGCCTCCACAACACCCCCAGCACCACCCCCCCCCTTCTTCCATCCTGTCAAACCTGGCAGGCACATTGGCCTTTTCCCTGCTTTCCCATTGTCTCCGGATATGAGTAACATGGCACGTCATGAAGAAAGGGATGTTATGAGGAAGAAGTGGAGCAGAGGATGGGGGTAAAGAGCACCACCGCCCCTACCCTTCATCTTCCCATGGGAGTCCACAGACAAACCCGCTGATGTAAATGACTTACCTGGCTTGTAGCTCTGGTAAGTGTAGCCTCTAAAGCTAGATAATAATATAATATACTAGAATAATACTGAAGATGAGTGAATGAATGAATGGTTCAAAGAGAATACTTGCATTTTAATCAGTGTGGTGTTTATACTGTTGGGTAATCCTAGAACTTATAGAGCTGCAACTTTAAAGCCTTTAAAGCAAGCAGAGATTAATGTTAGTGCTAGCAGGAAAAGCACAGAGAAAGCAAGATAGTGTGTGCAAAGAAAAGAAAATGACAGATATGGTTGAGAGAAAGAAATCCAGCATCTGTTCTAGCTGTTCTTTTTTGATATTCCAATCCAATCTTAAGTGAGTCTGCTGATATAAAACATTTTTGGCAACTGACATGACAGTGCTTTCTGGTTGATGTAATACTTCCAGTCCAACTCACAACCCATAATGTTCCCCAATGGCTATATATACCCTGATGAAGCCTCACTGCCTTATAAGGCCTGGGATAGTGAGCAAAGAGCTGCTGCATTCTATGGTTTGAAATTTGGTCCACATGATCTTTCTCTCACTTTCCATCACTCCCTCCCTTCCTCTTTCCTTCCAGTCAAGGAGTAGCCTTTGAACAGTCTCAGTTCCTGATTCATGGGAATGTTGAAGGGAACTAAATGGAAAATGATACAGAGAAAGCAAAATGTGTCCCACACAGGGAATCTTAAAGAGAGAAGTCATGATGTGAGTTTTTCCAGTATGTGGCATATAATCTATTGTTCATGGTGCAGGAAAAGCCTCCTGATACAATTGTGTCAAGATGTTAAGCTGAAGACTCATCACCCAGTAATAGTTTTTGGTTTTAAGCCCACTGTAAGTCATAAAGTATGTTTCACCAAGACAGTGAAAAAACACACAGGATTCTGAGTGATAAAGCATCTCGTTAGTACATGTTTTATTTGGAATAAATACCTTGAAGTCAATTCAAAATGCCAGCGTAAAAAAATACATAAAATAGAAAGGTATTTACAAGACTTATTTGTGCACAGCTAGATGGATGTATACATGGTATACAAGGCAGCCCATGCAGGACGTTGAACTCTTTTGCTGTACTAAAGTGCAAAAGAAAAATAAAACTGATAAAACATTCCAAGTCATATAGGAACCATCTTTTAGATGGACAATATGGTCACTCCAAAGAACCTCACACATATATCTTTTTACTGTATTATGCATTACATGAATTTACACTGTGTACAAAAAAACAGTTTACCAGGTTGGCATCCGGCAGACAAAACCAAGCCTCATGGCATAAGCCATCATAAGACATTGCTATAATAATAACTTAGTTACTGTACCAGACAGGGCTTGATTATAGCAGCTGCACCTCTGTCTCACTGGAAAGAGAGGATAAAATAAAAACAAACGAGATGTTGGATGACTAATTGAGATAAAGACCCTGTCATGGAGGCACAGTTTGCAGAATGAACAGGGCCAGGTTAACTGTCTCACCCTGAACTATAGATAAATAAATGGCCTACTGTTGAAATTCAGGAGAAAGTTTAATATGCTAATACTGAGATAGTTGACTCAGTTGGAATCCTTTTCTTCAGCTTTTATATATGTCTATGTGATATTTGGTGTGTAAATTGGTTATGAAGTACCTTGTTTTAAAAGGCATGAAAGTTCTAGTCATTAAGGAATAATAATAAATTGACAGAACTTTTCTCTTACAAAATAAGGTCTTGGAGGGACTCAACAATTTCCTGCTGATCCAGCACTCTGGCATTCTCTCAATGTTTATTATGCCAGGAATATTCAAGTAGACTATTAAAGGAATATTAAACGGGACTAATTAACGTTTTCAAATGTTAATGGAAATTGATCAAAGATTTAAACTATGCTCTCTTTATATGAAAGTTGACCCCAGTCTCTCACCAGACACTCTGGACCCTTCTGAGGCATCAATACAAGAGGGATTTAAGGAGGACATGCAGTACAAGGGCAATTTCTGTGCTACTCTTTCGACTCTGTGGAATGTTTCTTCTTAGTCCAAAAGATGATCTGCATTTAAGTTAGCCTATATGGCAATATTGCTTTAAAAGGTATTGTTTCTCTCTGTTTTGTAACAGTTTTTTCTTCTTCTTCTTCATAAAAAAAAAGATGCACCAGAACAAATAAAGTTCCGGATAGTTTAACTTTTAACTGTTCTTTGTTTGTTGAGTATATCGTTTAACAAAGTGACAAGTCCATGAAAGGAGTTAACATGGAAGGTGAAGTACTGTGGGAAAAGGAGTCATTAGCAGGGTTTTAACGAACAAAAGTCTAGCTCCTGTGGCTTCTTCATGCTCACACAGTGATCCCTGGGAAGCACCATGCCTGACTCGGTGGCACAGTGGAGTGGGCGCCGTTTAAAGCCTTTGCCACAGGTCTTGGAACAGGAGGACCACTCACCTATATGCCATACTGGGCATGGGTCACCACAAGCCCGCAATGTGCTGGGCCTTTTGGTTGGATCACAGTCCGTTCCAGGAGTGCCGTCTCCACTTAGGCACTGTACCAATCTCCTCTGGAGGCCATTTCCACAGGTCACTGAGCACTCCTCCCACCCAGTAGCCACCCACTTCCCAAGGGGTGGAGCCTCTTTGATGTAGGGAGGTGGAATCTTTTTATTGAGGGGATCGGCTTCTTTCCCAAGCAAGTCCTCAACGAGAACGCTGTTTTCAGCCAGAGTCCTGCCCTCCTTCTTTGACACCTTGTCCTCCTTGGTTTCTCGTTTGATATAGAAGGAATAGCGGATGCGTGGAGGCGTTAAGTGGCCAACAGACAGCACCTCCACTGTCAGAGCCTCCCCCAGTGGCCTTACAGCCTGCAGCGTCTCTGACTGTCCGCTGGTGCCGCTGTAGCGCAAGAGGCTGCCACGCACTAGGATGTCCCGCTCCACCGCTGACACTATATAGTTGCCATTAAGAAGGTATTCGCCTCGGCTGTTCTTGACAGCCAGGTAGTTATCATCATTTACCATTCCCTTATAGCCACGCTGGCGGATGTCAATGTTGGACGCACCCACTGGAAGCATGACGACAAAGTTGTAGCCGTGACTAAGGGAAAGAAGGTGGAAGAAAATAAGGTTAGGATTTTAATACTGAAGTGAATCTAGACTTATCACTTATCACTTATCTGAATATGCAACTTTGGTTTCCAAATACAAGACAGTAAATTTCATATTAAATATTCACTGCATGGTTGCACCTCCAATGTCAGTCAATAGCAATCAAAAAGAGCCTGTGAGAAGGTTTTCTTTTCATGTTTACACTTTTTTTGCATTCATTTTGCATTCATATTTTTGGTGCATCTGACGTATTAAGCATTATACATTATATACAGTGGGGGAAAAAAGTATTTGATCCCCTGCTGATTTTGTACGTTTGCCCACTGACAAAGAAATGATCAGTCTATAATTTTAATGGTAGGTGTATTTTAACAGTGAGAGACAGAATAACAACAAAAAAATCCAGAAAAATGCATTTCAAAAAAGTTATAAATTGATTTGCATTTTAATGAGGGAAATAAGTATTTGACCCCTTCGCCTTAGTACTTGGTGGCAAAACCCTTCTTGGCAATCACAGAGGTCAGACGTGTCTTATATTTGGCCACCATCTTTGCACACATCTCAGGAGGGATTTTGTCCCACTCCTCTTTGCAGATCCTCTCCAAGTCATTAAGGTCATTTTCAATGCCCTGGCTGAGGGAAGGAGGTTCTCACCCAAGATTTGATGGTACATGGCCCCGTCCATCGTCCCTTTGATGCAGTACAGTTGTCCTGTCCCCTTAGCAGAAAAACACCCCCAAAGCATAAGGTTCCCACCTCCATGATTGACAGTGGGGATGGTGTTATGACTTGGGGTCATAGGCAGCATTACTCCTCCTCCAAACATGGCGAGTTGAGTTGATGCCAAAGAGATCTGACTACACCTGACCACAACACTTTCACCCAGTTCTCCTCTGAATCATTCAGGCAAACTTCAGACTGGCCTGTACATGTGCTTTCTTGAGCAGGGGGACCTTGCGGGCGCTGCAGGATTTCAGTCCTTCACGGCGTAGTGTGTTACCAATTGTTTTCTTGGTGACTATGGTCCCAGCTGCCTTGAGATCATTAACAAGATCCTCCCGTGTAGTTCTGGGCTGATTCCTCACCGTTCTCATGATCATTGAAACTCCACGAGGTGAGATCTTGCATGGAGCCCCAGACTGAGGGAGACTGACAGTTTCTTCTATTTGCGAATAATCGCACCAACTGTTGTCACCTTCTCACCAAGCTGCTTGGCGATGGTCTTGTAGCCCATTCCAGCCTTGTGTAGGTCTACAATCTTGTCCCTGACATCCTTGGACAGCTCTTTGGTCTTGGCCATGGTGGAGAGTTTGGAATCTGATTGATTGATTGCTTCTGTGGACAGGTGTCTTTTTACAGGTAACAAACTGAGATTAGGAGCACTCCCTTTAAGAGAGTGCTCCTAATCTCAGCTCATTACCTGTGTAAAAGACACCTGGGAGCCAGAAATCTTGCTGATTGATAGGGGATCAAATACTTATTTCCCTCATTAAAATGCAAATCAATTTATAACTTTTCTGAAATGTGTTTTTCTGGATTTTTTTGTTGTTATTCTGTCTCTCACTGTTAAAATACACCTACCATTAAAATTATAGACTGATCATTTCTTTGTCAATGGGCAAACGTACAAAATCAGCAGGGGATCAAATACTTTTTTCCCCCACTGTATATTGATGTGTAATTGCTCATATGTGTGATAAGTTTCAGGAAATCTCTTTTTTAAAAATCACCATTGCTATAAAGAATAATTATCAAACTTAAAAAGCTCATTGAAATATTGTTTCAAGACCCTATTTTGCACTTGACATCATTTACACAACTAGGGCTGAAAGTCTGCAACTTAAGTTCAAAGGTTTGTCAGTATTTAAAACAGGAAAGTCACCAACATGCAGTTTATGCCTCTGAGGTTGCTAGATTTTTTTTTTTTTTTAGAAGAGTCGTCTGTGACTAACCCTATCCCTAGCACCTCGACCACCACTATTTATTTGCATTTTTATATCAAACACTGACAGTTTAATGTGTGCACTAGATACTAAATCAGTGGAATTAAATCATGTGTAAACAGTTATTTTATCACACTTTTTATTTGCTATTTTGAGTTGTAGAATTAATAAAACAATGCCAAAGCTTAGGTTAATTCGATGTGTTCTTCTGTACAGAAAATGTGCCTATGGTTTAAACGATAACCAAGAATGACCAAGCATTCATCTACTATGCTTACAGGTCACTTTAAGTAAGTTTAGTTAATAATTTTATCCATAAAAAGATGTCCTCCATATGAAGAAAACATATTAGTGGACTTTAAATTAATAAATTAATTGATTAATTGATTAATTGATTAAATGATTATGCAATATTTAAGTATTTAATACTGCCTAAAATACAGATTTCATTGTGACATATTGTTGTTACAACAATTGACTGATTAGACTGCTTCTCACTCGATTCAATATCATGCAAGAAAAATGGGCTTACGTCCAAGGTCATGATCCTATGTAATTGAAACTACACATTCAGCACACTCCGCTTTACACATGGAACTTCTGTACAAATGTGGTAGCATGCAAGTGTACAATTATGTCTGAGGTCTGAATACCCATGTGTACAATGTTGGTATTTAACTCCTCACTACACTTACAACTAAACTCTGCATACTGCACTAAGTCTTTGTAGATAATCCACAAATTAGTGCCCTTCAGTTTGTTGAGAAATAGGAAATTACTTTGAAGTCACTATGAAGGAATGTGACTTGTCTTCAGTCTGTACCATAATTTCATTTAGGACAGTTTGGTCTGTTTTGCATGAATCTGTATAAACAATTAAGACGGGAACATGTGAAGGCATGATCATGATCTGAACCCCTAAAAATCTACATTTTATGAAATACCATGCCACGTGAGGTATGACTTCTAGGGAATATCAGCTAATATGATCGTAATGTGGGCTACAACAATAACTTTACATGACCTTCCTACAGGAACTTACATGGGTTTTGTGAAGAGGCCAGAAATCTTCTTGCAGCTCTTATTGTCCCCTCCACAGACGCCACACTTGTCAAACTTCTTGCTGGAGCCGAGTTTACCGTCGCAGCCCGCCTTGCTACATTTGCCCTGAACACAGACTCCTGAAGAGTCAGGAGAGCATGGAGTCCCATCCACAACCTGCACAGGACAGGAGAAAAGAAACTGTGTAATGCTGACTGCTTACAGTTTGTAAATCTGTAAGGACAGGTATTCTCTACCAAATCATCAAGGCTTTGTAACATGGAACATGCCTTTTACTTTAATAAATTATTTATTTTCGGCATTCTTTCTTGAGTGCTGTATTTTCCAGTGTCCCGCAATCTCCTCCACAGTAGTTGTGCAAATCTTTTCAACTGATCCTAAATCAGTGGTAGCTGCCTGTGAGTGAGTGCCTAGTCCTGATATGCCTCATGAGTCTGTGGAGGCTCAAGCCACACCTCTGTCTCTCACCCCAGATTAACCCCTTGTCCCTTACTATCTCTTCCATAATTCTATTTTCTCCATCCACCCTGACAGCTATGAGAAACTAAAGGCAATCACGGGATGGTCAGAATCTTCACCAATGACCACACAACCTGTTTTATTTCACTTGTCTACATTATAGGTTTACATAATATTCTTGTATTATTTATTTCAATGCTTTCTTACAAAAATGTCTATAGCTCTGATTTTTATATGTGCAATTCTAAAAAACTTATTTAAAATACATAAGAGAAGAGTTTATTATTTATGAGCCATGAAATGTGTCCTTTAAAACATTTACAATAAAACATAGATGTGCTTTCTATTTGTTCTTCCACCCATCGCCAGTGTAGTTCATCTATTTTAGGCCTCCAGACTTGACCATCGTTTCACTGAATGAAACGTATTAAATTTTTTTTTTTTTTTTTTCACGAGAGAATGTTAAAACTTGAAAATGAAGTAAGCCTGTATTTCTCACCTTGGGAGCGAGGACGTAGAAGTAGCCTGTTCCATTAGCCCTGCATATCAGCTTACACTGGTCTTTATGGGAGATGCCTGAGTACTTAGGCACCCACACCACAGAGGGCGTGAGGCGGTTGGTGTTCAGATTGAAGCCATTGAACGCCTCGCACTGCTCCTCTCTGTAACTCTTCCCTGTTTGTAAGACATGTAAGAAAAGATGTACCCAAGAATTCTTTCTAAAACCAAACTAATGCTGGTTCCTAAGTGCAGTTCAGGTGTCGTAAATTTAAACCCAGGATCATATATAATATTTATAATTATACCTAATTTATAGCTAACATCTTGTCACAAATGGATAAACAAATTGCCATGTCTGTTACCAGGCATGACAGCGCCTGCACAGAATCAAAGTAAATACAAACTTAAGTTATTGCTAGACAGATTTGCTAGATTGCTAGACACATTTTTGTCATTCTAAAGAAGGGGACAAAAACAAGTGAGGGATGTTGAAAACATAGTAGATTGTTTTGAAGGTGCTTGAGATGCATTAAAAATTCCTTACCATTGTCTGGGCATGGTGTGAGGTTGCAGGACCGGTACTTCACCCTCACTCCTTGGCAGTATTTGCCCCCATTGTCTGGCACTGGATTATTGCACTCTCTCTTTGCCAGCTGCACTCCACCACCACATGTCCTGGAGCAAGGCCCGAATGTCCCCCATTTACCCCACTTTCCATCCACCTAGAGAGAGAGAGAGAGAGAGAGAGAGAGAGAGAGAGAGAGAGAGAGAGAGAGAGAGAGAGAGAGAGAGAGAGAGAGAGAGAGAGAGAGAGAGAGAGAGAGAGAGAGAGAGAGAGAGAGAGAGAGTCAGTCAAATTGTTGTCAGTTGATTAGAGTGAGGTGTAGGAAAGCAACAGTGCAAGATGTGGTTGAGAAAAGTCATTATAATTAGTCTAACAGTGATTCTCAATTTACGACTTCAGAATTAATAAACCAAAAGTAATGTTAATAATATGCAAAGTAACAAAGTTAACATAAGTAATGTATTATGAACATTAGTTGAACATTGGATAATGCAGGAGTTCATTACTTGGCTTATTTCCTTTATTATTTTAAAAAACATTGCTTAAACCTTAATGTAAAATGCTAAATACAGTATGTAATCAGCCACATGTCTGATTTCTCCTTTTATGGGCTGTTATCTCATTTTTTAGCATGATTCTCCTTCAAATACACTATATGGCCAAAAGTATGTGGACACCTGACAATCAGACCCATATGTGGTTCTTCCCTAAACTATTGCCACAAAGTTTGAAGCAAAATATCTTTGTATTCTGTAGCATTACAATTTCCCTTCACTGGAACTAAGAGGCCCAAATCTGTTCCTGCATGACAATGCCCTTGTGCACAAAGCGAACTCCATAAAGACATGATTTGCTAAGCTTGGAGTGGAAAAACTTCAGTGGCCTGCACAGAGCCCTGACCTCAACCCCACTGAACACCTTTCAAATGAACTGGAACACCAACTGTGCCTATAAACCTTTGGCCATATAGCGTACATACAGGTGCATCTCAATAAATTAGAATGTCGTGGAAAAGTTCATTTATTTCAGTAATTCAACTCAAATTGTGAAACTCGTGTATTAAATAAATTCAATGCCACAGACTGAAGTAGTTTAAGTCTTTGGTTCTTTTAATTGTGATGATTTTGGCTCACATTTAACAAAAACCCACCAATTCACTATCTCAACAAATTAGAATACTTCATAAGACCAATAAAAAAACATTTTTAGTGAATTGTTGGCCTTCTGGAAAGTATGTTAATTTACTGTATATGTACTCAATACTTGGTAGGGGCTCCTTTTGCTTTAATTGCTGCCTCAATTCGGCGTGGCATGGAGGTGATCAGTTTGTGGCACTGCTGAGGTGGTATGGAAGCCCAGGTTTCTTTGACAGTGGCCTTCAGCTCATCTGCATTCTTTGGTCTCTTGTTTCTCATTTTCCTCTTGACAATACCCCATAGATTCTCTATGGGGTTCAGGTCTGGTGAGCTTGCTGGCCAGTCAAGCACACCAACACCATGGTCATTTAACCAACTTTTGGTGCTTTTGGCAGTGTGGGCAGGTGCCGAATCCTGCTGGAAAATGAAATCAGCATCTTCAAAATGCTGGTCAGCTGAAGGAAGCATGAAGTGCTCCAAGATTTCTTGGTAAACAGGTGCAGTGACTTTGGTTTTCAAAAAACACAATGGACCAACACCAGCAGATGACATTGCACCCCAAATCATCACAGACTGTGGAAACTGAACACTGGACTTCAACAACTTGGGCTATGAGCTTCTCCACCCTTCCTCCAGACTCTAGGATCTTGGTTTCCAAATGAAATACAAAACTTGCTCTCATCTGAAAAGAGGACTTTGGACCACTGGTCAACAGTCCAGTTCTTCTTCTCGTTAGCCCAGGTAAGACGCCTCTGACATTGTCTGTGGTTCAGGAGTGGCTTAAAAAGAGGAATATGACAACTGTAGCCAAATTCCTTGACATGTCTGTGTGTGGTGGCTCTTGATGCCTTGACCCCAGCCTCAGTCCATTCCTTGTGAAGTTCACTCAAATTCTTGAATCGATTTTGCTTGACAATCCTCATAAGGCTGCGGTTCTCTCGGTTGTTTGTGCATCTTTTTCTTCCACACTTTTTCCTTCCACTCAACTTTCTGTTAACATGCTTGGATACAGCACTCTGTGAACAGCCTGCTTCTTTGGCAATGAATGTTTGTGGCTTACCTAGTGAACCAAACTGAGAGACCATTTTTAAGGCTCAGGAAACCTTTGCAAGTGTTTTGAGTTGATTAGCTGATTAGCATGTCACCATATTCTAATTTGTTGAGATAGTGAATTGGTGGGTTTTTGTTAAATGTGAGCCAAAATCATCACAATTAAAAGAAGCAAAGACTTAAACTACTTCAGTCTGTGGCATTGAATTTATTTAATACACGGGTTTCACAATTTGAGCTGAACTACTGAAATAAACGAACTTTTCCAACGACATTCTAATTTATTGAGATGCACCTGTATAAGGGATAGTTAGGGATAGGGGCATAGACTGTTATTTTACCATATTGTTTAACACCAAAAGTCTTCACCGTCAGCTGTTTCATAATACCCAAGGTAATCACAACCTATCTGCCACTTTTCATTGCAGCATCTGATTTTTAAAAACATTTTCTTTCTATTTATCCTCTGTCAGGTTCCATCACTGTTTAATCTAGCCTTTTAATCTCTTATATGTATTTACATGAGCCCAGCTAACCCCCAGCTATGTGGCTGGTAAATTAGTAGAATTGCCCAACAGGGCCAAATGTTACCCACATTTGGAAGTATTAATTTCAAAGCTGAAACGTCTTATGAAAAAAATAAATCTACTGTCCTCATGTAAGGATATCCCTCTTTTCATTAAACCCCCCCCCCAAAAAAACAAAACATTTCATTCAAAGACCTTGCTTTATTTTCATAGTTAATGAGATACAAAAAAGTGGCTTGGGTCCACTTGTCCTGTTTAGAGCAAAACATTTCTTTCTTTCTTTCTTTCTATCTATCTATCTATCTATCTATCTATCTATCTATCTATCTATATCTATATCTATATCTATATCTATCTATATATATATATATATATATATATATATATATATATATATATATATATATATATATATATATATATATATATATCCTGGAAGATACCATTCTGATCAGGAGATGTATTACACAGCACTCTTCACCATCATAATCAAAACACCAATAGATGGAATATCTTTAGGAAGAATGATGTTTGTCCCTCCAGTACAGTTCCAGAGACTTGTAGAATCTATTCCAAGGCATATTGAAGCTTGTATTGTATCTGTATCTTAGTGTGTTTATGTGCAGTATACAGTGCATTAGTGTGTTTATGTACAGTATACAATGTATTAGTATGTTTATGTACAGTATACAGTGCATTAGTGTGTATATGTCTATGTGTTGTCACTTGACTCACCTTAGGCCTGGTGACCTCGTATTTCTCTATGCAAATCCCACGCATGCACAGCATGCCCTCTCCACATGCTGTGCCGTCTGCCCAGGGGAAGTGGCGTGTCTGACAGACAGGCTGACCGCGGGTCTTGCCTGTGCACCACAGCCGCTGGCATGGTGCCTGCATAAGTGGGCATGGCTTCGAACCAGCACCAAATGACAGCTCACACTGCCTCTCTAGAGCATACGGCACTCCAGGGAGAATGTCAGGTAGTGCCAAGGGTTTCTCAGGCTGATCCAATAAGCAATCACCTGCAGGATTTAATGACAATGTTGTGTCATGTTTGATTTCTGGAAGCTTTATATGGGCTGTTGAGTTACATAACTTTTTAACCTTTATGTTCTATTCAGGTTTCTTTAACACTTATTACTTACATATAGTTTTTTTTTATTGTTCTTACATTAAATTACATCAGGTTGGAAATCCTAAGTATTGTTCCCCTTTTTAGTACAATACTTTAATAGTGTACCAAGTTACTTTGACCTGGGCACTACAATAGGGTTAAACATATCAGATATTCAGATGTTATTTTAAGTCAGTGTTATCACATTATCACATGTTAATTTAAAGATTACTTTGTCCTATAAACATTTAATGGAAAAAAGAGCAGCTTTGGTTACATGTTATATATGCCCCAAATTAACAAACATCATGCTGATTTTTAAAAAAAATCATACCAGACATTATTCACTAATGGTGTTGATATTATCTGAGAGAGAATTTGACCAAATGTCTTATAACTTCAAGATTTGTTTGACTCATCTTTAGATTCATCACATCTGTATGTGTTTGTTTAAATGATGAAGTCTGAGAGATTGTATTTGTCTCTGAGAGTCTGGGGAACCCAAAGGCCCAACTGTAAACTGTCTAATCAGTAAAGCACACAAACACTTCACCATTGTTTGCTTTCTCCTTTCTAGATTGTATATATACATGTGTGTGTGTGTGTGTGTGTGTGTGTGTGTGTGTGTGTGTGTGTGTGTGTGTGTGTGTGTGTTTGTGTACTCCATACTTCACAGTGACATCTGTATCTTTGAGAGACATTGTCTGAAATTGCATCTGTCTCTTTGAGGAAGCTCATGTGATCGGAGACTCAACATGCACACACACCGATCAGCACAACATATTATGTGCCCAAACTATTTGCACATGCAAGCGTAATTTACTGGTATAATAGAGTGTTTTATGTCCTGGCCCATTTCTTACAGTGCCTCATAAAAATGAGGAAATATGCAGTACAATGCTATGTTCACTAAAAAAATCAATAAGAAATCTATAAATCAAATCATACTGTTAGTAAACTGTCACAGAGTACACTTGGTTATAAGGAAGAATGAGCAAAACTGATCTAGTTGGATGTCATTTACATGTACCTCTTAATGATAGAGTTATAATAATGTATGACCCAACCCCTTTCTGTCAATGCTGCTTCTCTCTTCCAGGTTAAAAAGAATATATGCCACACCCTCACATGCTAGCACACTGAACTTATGTCTTATTTTGGGTTTGTGTTATCAACTGTGTATTTATGTCTTTGCACCAGGACATTTTCATTCATTTATCCTTCTTCAGTAGCCGCTATATTCGAGTCAGGATCACGGTGGATCAAAAACCTATCCTGGGAACACTGGACGTGAGGCGGAAATACACCCTGTATGGGACACCATGCACACATATTCACACTAATTCACACCTAGGGACAATTTAGTGTAGCCATTCTACCTGCTGGCATGTTTTAGGAGGTGAGAGGATACCTAAGAGAACCTGGCGGAAACTCATGCACACAGGCAGCAAAGGATCAGGATTTAACGGGGGACCCTGGAGCTGTGACGCAGCAATGCTACACGTTGCACCACCATGCCAGCCAAGACATTTTGTATGAGATGAAATTAGAGTAAAGGGACAGTCCCTCTACTGCATGTAAGGCAAATTGCTATTGCAAAGAACAAACTAAAGTCTTCCATTTACCTCTTATTTCTCTGTCAAAACTACATATGCCCCCTAAATTCTAAAGATACTCTAAATTGCCCGAGTGTGAAAAAGCGTGTGTAGGGTGCCCTGCAATGGATATAGGATAAACAGGATAAACTGGTTACTGGAAATGAATGAATGAATGAATGAATGAATGAATGAATGAAAGACGTTCGCCCCTTAAGGAAAAGAGGCAGAACTGAGCAGCTTGGTACCAGCTGGGGGCAGAGCAAATGCTGGAAAAATGCAAACAAACTAGCTAGATTTTCTGTGTGGCAATTTTGAAAATGATTTTTTTTTTCTAAGTTGCCTTGTATATTAAACTGCTTTTACTGTTCATTTAAAGACTACATATTACCCACTCCTATTATCTTGCATGTTTTCTTCACAGTGCTCCAAACTGACATCAGAAGCCTGTAGAGTTATGTCATATAAGGGTTTTGCCGGTATGAGAGTGAAATCTGACCCAAACTTCTGTCTGAATTTGCTTGGGAAAACATGATCTTGTTTTACCTATAATCCAATGAGAGCCAGACCACATTGGGCTGTGTGTTGTAAATCCTGTCTAATCTAAGTGAAGTGGTCTGGATGTCTGCCTGTAAAACACTGCAATGACTTTGTGGAACATCAACTGTCATTTCTCCAAAGGCAGATGTGGTGGTTTGCTTTGCTTAGCATGGCATACATATGCAGCCCTGTACACATGTCGTATTCATTAAGGAACACTTTAATGCATATTTCAGTGTGATATGAGTATGTGTACTTTACCAATTTGGAACACTCCTAACATGTAGATTAATGAAAACATCATCCATCAATATTAATCATATACATCATATTAAACTCACTGTAAACATGGCCACAAATAGCTATGAGGACAGGAACTTTTTTATTTATATTTTTTCATGTATATATGGTTTTATGGTAACCACCAGGCACACTGAGCTCTAATATATTTCCTAATTTTGGAGGCAATTTCAAAAGGAGTTACAGTAGTCCTGGTTACAGCCCTGACTGTAAATGCTGGCAGTAGATGACAAATGTCCCAGACTCTTGTCATTCTTGCATATTTAAAGTAGTTGATTATATTAAATGGTTATTGACTTGTATCTAGCTTCACTTATTACATGTCTGTCAGGATAAGTTAAAGAAGATGTGGTTCACAATTAACAATAGCCAAATTCACAGTCTGATTGATAAAGGTTTAATCGCCCATATATCAGTAAGATCAATAAAACCCAAATATTACATAGTAACAGTTTTCCTGGAAATAGATATTTAAACAGATAACCTGTGCTGCTCTGACTTACCATGCCCACTGTCCAGGAACTCTGTGATGATAGCAGCGCTACACGGTGACCATGGGCTGGTGCGGTTTATACGGATCAGTGTCGGCGACATCATATGATTGTCCTGCAGCTTTCCAAATACATCCTCACATGCCTTCACATTATCATGGGGCATGTTGAATACATGGCCTGTGAAGAAAAGAGAATTTTGCATTCCTTTCACTGTGCCAGTTGTGTCTGAATCATCTGCAAACCTCAAATAAACTAGTTCTGATTTTTTTGCACTTAAAATCACCAACACTGCTGCTCTCAGGTAATTATCATGTCAGCAATCAAGCCACAGCTATGTGACTCATGCCTCTAGTACCTCCAGCACATCTAGCAACTCTCCCTCATTTCCTACACTGGCCTTGTAAATGTACTTTACTAAAACCAATGATGGAGCTTCCCACATGGAAATAAGCAACTCCAAATGGGGCTTATCGTCTTACCTTGGCTGTTTCTCAAATATCTACAGATGAGCCTTAGGGGGCTTACTTGCTCTACAGATATTCAGAACACTTTTGCAGATAGTAGGTTTCAACAGCTGTTTAATACAATTGTCAAGCGGTGCCATCTGTATGAACCATGAAATCTAATTTGGCATCATAGACTACTGATAACATGGTGACTTTGCATGTATACTAACCAAGCTCGTGAGCTGTGGTGAATGCAGATGGCAAGCCATCATCCTCGATCACTGAGCAACTCCTCTTTGGGTCACACATTGTGCCAACATCTGCCATGCCCAAAGTGTCACAAGTGGAGGCTCCACACAGATCCTGGATCAAATAATGAGAATTAAGTCGAGTTGAGAAATCAGATGTGAACTAGCCAAAATTCCTTGAGTAAGAGAACATTTCTATGGGAAAGGTTAACTGATAATTTGAGGACTGGATGTAAATCTCATAGCCAGGTTAAAGAAAACTTCTAGAAAATGTCTGCAAACGCTAACCAGCCACTTTATTAGGGACACCAAACTAATATTGGGTAGGACCCCCCTTTGCCCTCAGATCAGCCTCAATTCTTTGAGACATTGATTGTACAAGGTTTTGGAAATATTCCTTTGACATTCTGGCTCATGTTACTATGATTGCATCACATAATTGCTGAAGATTTGTTAGTGTTTGCTATGAATCTTCCATTCTTGCGCATCCCAAATGTGCTATATTAAATTCAGTTCTGGTGACTGGGGAGGCCAGTGAAGTACATTGAATGCACTGTCATGTTTATGGAACCAGTTTGAGATACCTTGTGTGTTGGGACATGGCACATTATGATGCTGGAACTAGTCATTATTAGATGGGTAAACTTTAGATGCAAAGAGATACATATGATCAGCAAGAATACTCAGATAGGTTGTGGCATTCAAATGATACTCAGTTGGTTTTAAGGGGCCCAAAATATGCCAAGAAAACATTCTACATACCATTACACCTCCACCAGCCTGAAATGAACAATGCAGGTTGGGTCCATGGATTAATGCTGTTGATGCCAAATTCTGACCTTACCACCTGCATGTTGCAGCAGAAATCAAGATTCATTAGACTGGCAAATTTTTTCCATTCTGCAAGTGTCCAGGTTCAGTGAGCCTGTGCCCTCTGTAGCCCCAGGTTCTTGGTTCCTGTTTTTGGCAGACAGGAGTGAAACCTGAAATGGTCTTCTGTTGTAGTAGCCAATTTACCTCAAAGTTCAATGCATTCTGAGATGCCTTTCTGCTTTGGGATGTGGTATTCACAGCATGAATGTGCAGCTGAAATATCTACAGCAGTTATGTGAGGCAGTCATGTTAACATGAACCAGAATCTCAAAGGAATGTTTCCAACACATTGTGCAGTTGAACAACTGCGATAACAAAGGAGGGTCCTACCCAGTATTAGGATGGTGTTCCTTGAAAATGTGTCAACATTTATTTATTAGGATTAACGGGGTTCCAATGAAAGGATATTAAAATATGCACTTTTAGATTGAAAATGTAAATTATTGTCTCTAGAATGAAACATTGGTTAAAGGAAAACATACATAAAGATAAATAGATTTAAGGTGGAAAAAAATCTGCAAAGACGACTCCAATTCAAGTTAAATTAAGCTATTTAAGCAATATTGCACTTGCAATTGTGTAGTTATGCTGAATATCAGCACAGCTGCAATTCTTCCTTTTCATCTTCAACTGACATGCTTTCATATTTTAAGCCAAGTTATATTCCTAAAAAGTATCATTTGTCATATCCAGTCATGATGTTTCTAACACTACTGTAGTAACCGTTTCAGAATAGGAAGTGGAATTTTACGTGGTGAACACAGACAAGTGGAGTGATACACATAGTAAAACTTTCCAGTGCAGTTATAGGAAATATATGCACTCTTGGAACGCTGCTCAACCAATCAAATTAGTGGACCAGAACTAACTGTTGTATAAAAGTGAATAATCACAAACACATAAAGAATATACTCAAGAAGGCTGATTTTGTATTCCAGTCCACAGAAAGGCCCCATTCACCCAAGCCCATGCACTTGGGATTATTAAAACTATGACACTACCAAAAAGATCATCCTTGATACATGAGTAGCATGCTGACGCAATGACCAAAAAGAATCTTAAAAAGGCAGGCATTTGTTTGTGTAATCTCTTAAGTGCTTTTGATTCACCAAGAGATATTCCAGATGCCCAGTTAAAGATTCTCTTGAGTTTCAGGGCTACATGAGGTAATAGTTGCAATAAAATGCAGTGCTGTGGGCCAAGGAAAAGAAGTTTCCAGCTGACCTATATTTTGCTACCACACATCTTAAAACACATTTGTTCAAAGTATTCACTGTACCACACTGATTGTATATCTGGTAGTGATATTCCAAAATAAAACAAACTTGAAAATGACCTGTACTGATTTGAAACATAATAATATAGACTACACAACAAGTTATATTTAGTGCTGGCAATGATGCATCCAACCAACAGCAGAAGTCCTAATCCAGAGAAAGTTGGCTTCACAACATGCACTAAATTAAAGTTGGACAGAAATTTGTCTTCACAGGAGTGCTGATATGTTGCTGGATCGGCAGACCTAAGATGGTTTGTAAAATAAATAAATAAATAAATAAATAAACAGTATTTGTTTAATGGCCAAACTCATTCTGGCCTCTAAGTCTCAAGCCTAATACACTGACATATACAGTCAGACATTAAAGAGTGTCATATAAACTGAGGTCCCAAATCAGTGTAGCAAATTGTTTGTGAGCTGCAGTTGTTGACCGTTGAAAACCCGAACCAGATGTGGGTATGTGAGAGGGAGGATGGTTATTACCAAAAGCTCAAGACAGACACATTTTAAGGAAGGAAAGAAGAAAAGCTCTTTTTTCTTTTATGTAACAAGCGTATGTTTTGTAACCGTAACCCAGTTCTTCCATCTGCAAACCTCTCTTACTGTGTGAATCATGAGGAGCTGCACTGTTAACAAAGCATCAGTGTCATTTGGTGGCCTTTTTTATTAGTAAATTGCCTTGAAGAAACATTCATTATCAAGCAGAAGTCCACCAAAACCCCTCTGCCACCACTTAGGAATCAGTGATCAAAGGCTTTGGGAAACTTTGTAGAAGTTGCATACCTACACAATAGATGTGGTATAGTAGATAATTCACATTTTGTTATAATATACTATTGTAGTACACCAACAGTGCAAAAAATAAGAGCTATATCACAAAGTGGGCGTCTTGGTTGCGTACCAATAGATCATGTTTTATATGGATTTGGATCACAGCAAAATTCATTATTTCTTGAACTTATTAGTTTAGAATTATAAGCTTATGATGTCCTGAAACCACTCAGTGGGTAAAAGCATGGCTAGACAACCTTAGAAGGAAGGGTGTGACAGCCTTTGTGCTTCCCCTCTTTTTTAGCTGCCCATGGCTGAGTATTTCCTTCAATTCTAAATTTATGTCAAAATGAGTCACCTTGAGCCTGGTAACAAGTATACACAAAACAATTCAATATGGGAACTTAATTAGATTACTAAAGCATATGATGCCTTGTGGTTGTGTGTGGTTAGGGAAGCTGTCAATGCCATGGAGAAATATGATATTTTGTGAACAGGCTAGCCAGCCATGTAATGTTCACTTTCACTTCAGACAAGTGCTTGATGACATTACATTATAAAATAAATTATATAAAATAAACTATAGACCTTCCTATTTAGGAGTGGATGTCAGTCTATATTTAACAGGATGTGCTCGAGTTTGACATGAAGTTCAGGTAACAAGTTGTGGGTGACTGCTCCTTTACCCTGAGTGGTTAGGGGTCAGTGAGATGCACTAAGTTGATGTCAGTTGATTTCATGTGCTTCTGTAATGCCTCTCTCCCTCCAACACTTCTCCAAAAGGCCTGCTAAAAGTTCTCTTTCACTGTTAAAACTGAAGAGGAGGGATTACTCTTTTCTTTCCTGCCACCCAACAGTCAGTTTTTGGTTGCTTTGTTTGTACTTTCTACAATAAATGATCTGCACCTGTATCCACCTACAATCCCTGACACAAACACTCTCTATTTGTTTTACTTACTCGTTTGATTTATGTAAATGCCACAACAATTTTTTGAACACCTCTCAAAATAATACCCCTATTACTCTAATGCTAATCAAAGGACTGAGGTCCTTGTGTAGACACTGCTTATACATGAGCCTACTGCTGCAAATATGACATAAATTGAGTCCTCTGAGCTCATTGCCTTCAAGTCAAATGGGATCTGGAGCTTAATAAATCTGTTCTGAGTCACCACTGAAATGGTAAGATGACATATTCTGTTCTGCCTTTGCATGTTTGTCTTCAAAAAGCATCAAAGAATCTCTATGGAAGTCCCCCTTTATAAGTTTGTAGAACATGGTCTGTAATGGATTATATGAAGAATGCTGACAAATCTAAGAGAAAGTGAGTTCTGTGATGTGGTTCAATGTGCCAGCTAAGTGTAGTTTACACTGTGCTAATTACTTAGCACTCAGAGCTTTTACAAACTTTATAAATATGCATTCATCCCAGGCTATGGAAAAACACTGCCTCTGGAAAATAATCAGTCATTTTCACAAATCATAACTGTTCCAAGTGTTCTAGATGCACTTGAAGAAGTGACTTAAGTGCGAATTATATAACAAAAAAAGAAGCATCCAGTTTCTAAAGCAATAATCACTATCCTGTTTCTGGAGAGCTACCACCCTACAGAATTCAGTTTCACACATAATCTAACACACCTGCTTCAGCTCATCAGTCTTCTTTATTAGCCACATCAGCTCTATTTGATGATAACTTGAACTGAATTCTGTGTATAGGTAGAGCTCGATTGACAGGGATGGTGATCAGTGCTCTGCAGAATTCCCCCTTAACCACAATCCCAGCTGGGAATGATCTGAGCCATTCATTCCAGATACCTTCACCCCCTTCACTCATGTCTTCAATGGTTCTAAGTGGTTGCTATAGACTTAAAAACATTCAGTTCAATAATTAGCTTTGTCAAAATTAATTAAATGTCCTTTTACTAAGTTGCCTTGATATGTAGAAGTTGCAGTGCTTGCCATGGGCCAGTGAAAGAAATCACACTCCTCATTGGCTTAAAGGGCACAACCTAGAGACAACAGAGTAGATTAGTCTGAGGAAGGAGCTTGTGCTAAAAGTGCTGGTGGAAAAATGGGAATAACTTGGAAGAAATGTTGCAGAGCCCCAGAGAGTGACTTTCCCAGGCTGCAGCTGGAAAGGGCTTCTACAGCAGGTGGGCCTTGACAAGGTGGGATTTAGGGGTCTCTCCCTCTCTCTTTGGTAATGGAAAACAGGCTTTTGCTGAGGAGATGGGTGGCTGGGGAGAGGGTAGATGGGTGGATGGGGAGAGGGGACATGGGAGAGAAGGTATCAGATTTTTCCCAGCTGGAAGTGTGGTTAAAAGAAGATTCCCTAGAAATAGGACATTTCTTCTTGTTTCAAATGATACAGCCCTGCACAAAAGCCCCATTCACCTACTTGTACATGGTCACCACAACTGCAATAAACCAGTGAAGTTATTTGGTTATTTGGATTACTGCATTGTGATCAATATGATTATACTTTTGTGTAAAGTCTTGAATTCTAGGTGAAAAATAAAATACCTAAACATGACAAAAATATAATATAAGCTTTCCTTTAACATCACTGGAATGACAGAAGGCATTAGCTAGTGTGTGAGAAGTGCAGTAGATCAGATTGCATGTTGGAGTTCTCAGAGGAACCAAGGCCTGGCTCTCGTCACTGTCTGCTTAAGTCGTTCATAGAGTAATGTTGAACCAGATTTGTACAGCTCTGAATGCTTGAACTAGCTAGACTATCCACTGAACTTTGGATCCATGTTTATGTACATAAGCTACATTACTGACTCCCCCTCTCCCCTATGGACCACAAATGATTTCTGTAGTCCAAAATGTCCTTGTCCTTAGAGGGCAATAACTGCAGTAACTGCAAAAATGCAGGCAAGAACAATCTGCACTTGGGCTCTGAAACTTTGCTGTCTCTCAGCAGAGAAGAAATGCTAAATCTTCAAGATCACTGGCTCAGGCCACGTGTGACTCAGGCGCTTAGTTAGGGGAAAAAGACTTTGTTTGGTGTGTGAAGGACTGGCTGAGTGCCTGCACATGTGGGCGTTCCTGAGCAACAGCTGACAGTGAATGCTGACTTCAGTGAGGGTTTGTTAGGGGTGAATCGGTGCAAAGCATGACTCTTCTGCACGTGTTTTAAACACGATCTGTAGAGATTGAAATCTTGAGCCCTGCTGCTGTGAATGTAAACAGGCACAGATATGAATGAGCAGCCAAATGAAGATATGCATAATGTCTGTCCCTTACACATGACTGTAAAGGCACCATGCGGAGCACGCATATTCTGCATATGCACATGCTCTAACTAACTATGAGTAAATGGTTTTCTGTTTATGTCTGTGTAATACCCTACATAATTTAAAGTAAATTATCTAAAGCTGGCATGCTACATTGGTGTTTTGTGTATTTCTTAAGGTGCACAATCAGATCCATATTCAGCTGCCAACAGGGGCAGTAACCTGTAGTCATAACTGACCATTTATAACATGTCATTACCACAAAGAGTTACCCTGAGGGACAGATTAACCCAGGCGGATGCTCTTTTTGTACCATGTACATTGTGCAACAGAAAAAATACTCCAGTGATCAGACTGGGTTTAGTTCTGATGTTTCTTTCTTGATTGAGACTATATGACCCAAAGTGTATAAAGGGCGTACATAACGGATAGTTAAATATTTATATTAAGTCACATATAGGAAAGCAATTGGATTATAAACCAATTGACATGATGGCTACTAGTATCCACTGAATAATTATGTTACTCAGATTTTCCTCACCTCTCTGGTGAACAGGATGGCGGTGTCCCAGTACTCCGGGTGCTTGTCGCTGTTCTTGTTCATCTTCTTTTGCCACGTGCAGAAATTGCGCAGGGTCATGGCTGCGTTGCCGGTCACCTTGGGTCCTTTATCCTCGTCGGTAATCACTAGAAACTTCACCACCACGATGTTAATGGGGTTCAAGATGCTTGGGTGTTTGTAGAGGCGAGCCGCCACTGCCATGAGTGTAAGAACGTAATGCCTCAAATCGTCACCATGGAAATTGGCCATGGACTCGTCGGCCACCACAAGCGTCTCCACGTACCGAGGCACCGATGCGAATCGCTTGAGCCGGCTCCTCTGTGCGGTGGTTTTATCGCCAGCATTAGCTTCTTCGGAGCGTTTAAACTTCTCCAGGGAGCGTGCGACCTCCGGTGTCGGGCCACCGTCCACACCACATCGCGTCGTGCCGTTGCCTCCAAGCTCAGCGTTAGCGCGTCGTCGCAGAAGGTGCGCGCTCTCTGCGCTCCGCCGCGCACCCGAAGACAACGAGTCGTCGCTTGCCGGATTGACAAAATACTCCCAGCCGTCGTAGCCAAACGCGCCGCGCAGGCCGTCGCACAGACTGAGAGCCGCGTACGAGAGTGGATCCGAATTCACGGTGCCCGCGTAGAAACAGCGCTGAAGGTCCGCGCGCTCGGACCCAAGGGGCATGCCCAACGTCGAGAGCGTGGATGCGATGAAGCTAGAATCCGCGTGCAAGTCGAGCACAAAACCCTGCCCAAATGCACTTATTTGGAAAGCCACTTTATTCGGCGGTGCGCTCATTTCAGAGACGACGAAGTTGTTATTTGCATAGTCATGATTATCCACTCTGACAGGTTCGCACAGTTGACTCTGCATGGAGCGCGAAACTTTGCAATTCACAAATAAAACGTTCACAAAAAGCACTGCCCTTGTGAATAAAAACATGATTGCATGCAAAATGCTATAGGATTTCTACGGACCAGGAGGGACAGGACGCAATGTTTGTAGGAAAAAAAAATTAACCAGTTAAAAGTATTTAATCAGTGCATTTAAGAATAATCCGAATAACGGAGCCGGACTAAAATGTCGCCTGCGAACGTTCGATCCATTCCCTTCTTGCACCTGGATGCTCAAGCGTCCTTCCGTGTGTGCCGGCTTTATGCGCGCAGGACATGTGTAAACCGCGAGTGCCTGTCACCGGAGATTTTGAGGAAGGTTTTCGGTTGAGCTGATTGGCTAGCGCCTCTCTGCTCGCGACATCATTGTGGCGCGCACCGCGCGGTGGTGAGGCTTCCCTCCCACTTTGCGTGTTCGTGCGCTCTTGCAGCCATGTGAAAAATTATGAGAACAAAGATACACTTATTATACACTTGCAACATGCCAAACCGCATTCTACCATACTAGTAAGTAAAATTAATGTGATACTATATATATGGATACTTTATTATGACATAAAATTTAGCACGGTACTATGTGATTTGGGATGTAATCTGTGTTTCTTATACGGTTTCAAATAATGAAACATCTTCCTTTCTTTGCAGTGTTAGAGCAAAAAAAAAACCATTTTGACACTTTGAGATATTGGCAAACCGTAATGCCTTCCTGCACAAGCTATATTGCTGATCAGGTCTTAAAACAAATGACAACTTTCTGTAAAAGTACACAACATATAACTTTTATATTTGTTTTGTCATGGGTATGTTAAAAAAAAAAAAAAAAAAAAAAAAAAAAAAACATTTTGGAGGCTGTCACTTAAGCTTTGTCAATAACAAGAATCTAGTACATTGCTTTGCAGATATCAAACCTAGCAGTGGACAACAGCAGAAGACCACATCAGGTTCCACTCCTGTCAGCCAAGATCAAGAATCTGAGGCTATCATGGGCACAGAATCAGCTAAACTGGACAGTTGAAGATCACCTGGTCTTTTTCCAGTCTTCAAATGTCTGTGCCCATGAAAGCCTCAGATTCCTTTTTTCCCCACCATTCTGTGTAAACCCTAGAGATTGTTGTTTGTAAAAAATCCCAGGAGATCAGCAGTTTCTGAAATACTCAAACCAGCCCATCTGGTACCAATATCCATGCCATGATCAAAGTCACAGAGATCACACTTTTACTTCTGATGTTTGAAGTGAACATTACCCCAAGCTCTTGACCTCTTTCTGCATGTTTTTTTTAATTGCACTGCTGCCACATAATAATATATTTATATGTGTGTGTGTGTGTGTGTGTGTGTGTGTGTGTGTGTGTGTGTGTGTGCTCTCCAGCCCCATAGATTTGCCATAGATGATATCTTATTAATATGTGCTTAGAGAAAATATGGGTTAGAAATAGTGACAGATTGTGTTTTGGATTATGGAACACTTGAAAAGCATGTACTGCATACACATATTGTGATCAGCTACACCAGATTTTAACTTTACTCGCTAACTCACTTTCAGGAACCACTTTATCCTGGTCAGGGTTGCAGTTGATTCAGAGCCTATCCTGAAAACACTGGGCGTGAGGCAGGAATACACCCTGCAAAGCCAAGCCACCTACTGGAAGTGGGAGGAAACTGGAGTACTTGGAGGAAACCCATATGGACATGGGGAAATCATGCACAGAATCTCCACACAGACAGTAACCCATGCTCAGGATTGAACCTGAGACCCTGAAGGCAGCAACACTACCCACATCGCCCATTTAATGTTAGCGTTGTGTACTGTATGGTGTTGTGTATAAAACTTAATATGGTTCACAAACTCCTGTCCCAATGACTGAGCGATTGTGGCCACAAGAACAGTGAATTAGGAATTCATGTCGGGAAAATGACTGTTATGTCACCGTTAAAAAGGACAGCACCGTTAAAATGTACAACAATTTTTATTAAAAATGGCACTCATAATAAAAGGTCAGATCTTGCACCTTTAAGGGTTTTTTAACTGTCCCTCTAGGAGAATCACTAAAGGTTCTGTGTAGAACCATGCAAACAAGTGGTTCCCATCAGGAAGGGTTTCAAACTAGAACCTTTTTAAGGGGCTAAGAACTTAACTATACAAAGAACCTTTTGAAAAAGCCTTAAACCCATTTCTAAGTGTTGATGCAAAAAACAAACAAAAAAATTAAAAAAAAAAAAAAAAAAAAAAAAAAACAATTCAACAATTCAATTCAAACAAACAAACAAAAAAAAATTGTATGCATCTCTTCACAGTGCAACCAAAAAAGTAAGTTGAAGCTGGTGCATGTAGAGTCTTTGTAATACAAACGTGCCATCTGGTGGTGAACGAACCTGACTTAGAATTCGTTCTAAGGATTTCCTGAGGCTTTATACCGCAATGGACATAAAATATCTTTTGTTGTCTTCGCCTGACAGGCAGATGTGCTTGTTAATTTTTTTCTTGTTGATGTTTTTTTGTTTGTTTGTTTGTTTTACGACCCCCCCCCCCAATTTATTTAGTAAGAAGTATACCAAAGCAAGAACGCCACAGTAAAAATAATGCAGTGGCGCCACCTACTGGAGGTGTGATCTAAACGTTTACAAACTACTTTGCTACGTGTTAAATTTTTTATTTCACGCTTTTGCTTATATTAACAGTGGTGTATTAAAGCAATTTGTTGTTTTAATACTGTTAAAGATAGACATTTTATTAACCGAAAGACGTGCCCTAAAATCCAAGCAGTACATGTTCCCAATCCTAATCGAGTAACTTGCAAAAATCGCATTTTGCCTAACGTTCATGTGTACTCGTTCACTTTTTAAAATAAAAATTTGATAATCAGTGTTGTCATAAATAGCCTAACTTGTATCGTTTGTACAACCAACTTGTATTGTTCCAACTGTTGTTCAAATCACCTTCATTTCAGGGATAAGTGGTTGGGAGTGCCAGACTGTTTACTGTTTAACAGCCAGTCACGGGTTAAAACCCGCCCCGATTCGCACCACTATAAGCGTGTATGAGCTGTAACTGTGCCAAACAATATATATTGGGCCAAGGCCATTTTTTCCAGCCCATTATGATTAAAAATAGCCTAATTTGCGGGAAACATTTCAGTCAGGAAACACTATCACCGGGGTAAAACATTCCACGCATCAGAGCAGCTTGTACGTGTGTGTGCGCGCGCCATGCAGTAGGGTAATAATAGGTAGCGCTGCAATGTTCAAAAGGGGGCGTGGCCGGGAGTCCCCATTGGATCGGAGCACTCGCGGTCGGCGCGAGTATCGGAAATAAACCGCGCAAGTTCAAGAAGATTGCGAGTGTATAAATACCGCGGACAAGGACGCGCACACACTGAGTGTACACAGGTCGAAGAGGGTTTTTTTTTAATGGCGACCTCATGTTCAAAAGAATCACTTTGGTCTTTTCTGTGAATGGAAACGTGCCGTTTGTTTCAGCTCAAGCCGGTGATTTCATCTAGTTTCATCAAGTGCAATTAGTGTAGTTTGTTGTTGTTAAAACATTTTGCATTTATATTTGAACGTAAGTAGCAAGCTAAGTTTTGTATTTTATGTTAATTTTTATGACAATATTTGCATATCACCAGTCACCATGGTTTTCATCGCACATTTAATCTTGGCCACTGTTTTGTTGTCCGGACTTGTTAAATGTAATAGTGTGGATTTAGACGAGACCGAGACAGTACCTGTCAAAATGTCTTTAAAGAGAAATGGCATTTGGACTGAGGACTGGAATGTTTTCCAAATTAAGGCGTTCGGGCAAGTTTTCACGCTGTACCTGAGGCCGGACGACAGTTTCTTGGCTCCCACGTTACAGGTTCAGCGCGTAAAAGTGAAACATCTCTCGGCTGTTGTGAACGGCTCCGGGCATGAGCGCGTCCTGAAGGATATATTGCCTGAGCCCAGAAAAAGCGAGCAGGAGCTCAGGGGCTGTTTCCACACGGGTACAGTAAATAAGGACGAGGAGTCGCTTGTCTCTGTCAGTCTCTGTCGTGGCATCCGGGGAACTTTCGTAACGCGCGGTCAAGAGTACTTCATTGAACCAGTCGGTGCGCGCACTGGAGACGCGAGGGGGACTTTCTCTCAGCCTCACGTCGTTAAAAGGCGAGCGTTCTCCAGAAAGTCCGGCGTCGAGGGAGAGGAAGAGGACAACAGTTACGTGAAGCATGATATAAATCAGTCTGATGAATATGAACAAAGAGAGCAAAAGCGGGAACGGAGGTTCGTGTCAGCAGCCAGGTACATCGAGACCCTAGTAGTGGCGGACGCTTCCATGACGCGTTTCTATGGAGACGATATCAAGGTAAAGTATAAGTTAGGTTCTGATGATAATTTCTCACTGCCCTTAAACGTCTTTCCTTATAATATTGTTTAATGTTTAATTATATTGGGCTATTGTTGAACCATTATAATATTGTTTAATCTTTGTAATATGAATGTTAATTAGTCCACGCAGGAAACATATCTACAGTAATATCCACTAGTAACTTTTTGGGGGGGTTCCACTGAAATAGCAGTTTATGTAATTCGTGAAATTTGTGAAATTTGTACTAATAAACATGTCTATTTATGCACTGTAATATTTTCCGTTTCAACTGAGATATGACAAAGATTCCAAGAAACGATTCATTTCGCGTGCGGTCGGACGTGCGTGGGCAGAAGAAAAGAGAGGAACCGCGGCGCTCGCGCGATGAACCCGAGTAGAGCCTATGGGATATGTCAAAAACAGCATACTGCCGTACTAAATTGTATGGGTGTATCTAAGTGCTGTAGACGAGAATACCGGCCAGCAAACAAATGCGTGATAAAACCCGAAAAAAAGTCCGAAAGCGCACCAAAAGAGTTTCCGTAACATTTTAAACGTGTATTATTCGCGTCTCAAGGAAAATATAGGCTTCCATTTTAACGAGCACTTAAATCCACATCAGCTTTTAAACACCTTTCACAATCACGAATGGATTTTAAAATGTGGCTGATATGGTTTGTCACCTACATTACCTACATACTAGGGGTCTTGGAAGGAAAAAGAAAATAATCCAAGCGGAATGATACTGCGGACTGGTTAAACAGGCTATTATTATTACAACAGTTGGTACAATGCCTAACTTTATAAACGCATAGGCTACAATATCACAATAAAAAAATATATATTCATGATGGATGTGACAGTGTTACTCCGGGTTCTCTGGTTTTCTCCCACTTCCCAAAAATGTTGCTAGGTTGATAGCCTACTCTGTTCCCAGGTGTGAATAAGTGTACAAATGTGTGCAAATGTGTGCTTTGTGCCCTGCAATGGACAGGCATCCTATCCAGTGTGAATTCCCTTTCCACGCCGAGTGTGATAGGCTTTAGATTGAGTAACACTGACCAGGATACAGCTATAACTGAAGATGAATAAATGAGTGCTGAAGTGATATTTTTAGTAAACATTTGGATCAGTTTGTGCAGCAACTATTACATAAAATGTTTTAATGGACTTCACTTTCAAAAAGTGGTAGGACATATAATCATACACAGTTATACACCTATATAAATACTGTAGGGTGTCAAAATAGAAATCAGCAACAGGCAACCTACTCTATGGTCCCTGATCCCATGTGTATACAGTACTGTGCAAAAGTTTTAGGCACATGCAAAGAAATGCTTTAGAGCAAAGATGCCTTCAAAATAATAAAATTAAATGCTTCTACATTTTAAACAAAAATACAGTAAAGAGCAGTAAACAGTAGTAAATGAAACAAAGTCAATATTTGGTGTGACATAAAAATAAAATGGTAGTCTCTGGTACAATTAGTGCAGTTTTATAAGGAAATGAGCTGGAAAGTTTTATTGAGCATCTTGCAGAACCAGACAGTTCTTCTGGAGACTTTGACTTTCACACTTGTTTCTTATTTTTGCAGCAAAACCCTGCAGCCTTCATTGTGTTTTTTTTGTCTGAAAAGTGTCTCTTACGTAATATGCTGCTTTCTTTAATGGCATACAAACATTTTTCTGTAACATTTTTCTGTAACATTTAATTTTGTGCTAGAAAACTAATGTTTGGGAATCTAAAATGTTTTTGTACTGACTTTTGAACTTTTGCACAGTACTGCATCTCATTCATGTATATGAGTAAATGAACTTTCTGAACGCATCATACAGCTTTGCTCGAGCAACATGCTGCATACACTTACACATTAATACACTACACTTACACATTAATGAATGGGGCTTTCTTTTTTGTCCTGTGAGCTTCATCTCTCACTGCCCACTCTCCACCTGCTCCCATTACTTTTTTTTGCTGGTTGGCACAGTATCCCAGTCCCAGTGCACATCTCTACCACATGCTACTATATTAAATACTACTATCAATTTTAAACATAGTCTAAATCTCCAGTCTGCGGAACAAAGTAAACTTTTCCAGCTCTCCCTCATCTGCATCATGCACTGCAACTGCTTGTTCAGCGCATCCTTGTCTGTTTACTAAGAACAGGGTCTTTACTGCATTTCTTTACATGAATGAGGCCACATAATCCAGCCATGTTTATCATCTCAGACTTTGCACACAGAGTTTGTGATCACAAATGTTTACCATGCTCCCTGTTTTGTTGATAGTGTTTTACCATCATCATGTCCCTCTGTAAACAGAGGATGCAGGGGAGGATTCTTTCAAACTATGCTGTTGATACTTCCAAATCGTGTGTAATTAACTGAAGGTGATGGCTGACAGAGCTGCTTGAGACAGAAGTTTTCTATCTTTTTAATATAGTACAAAATGTGTCCTTTTACGTATTGAATGGAATGAACAATTATTTGCGAAACTGTCATGATATTATCAGTATAGTAGCAGTTTTTCTTCATGCTAGATGCAGAACTAATTTTAGCATTTCAGACTGTGAAGAAATAATATAGATCATAGATTTAAAAAATGCTTATATGGTGTCCTTTAACAGTTTCCCCTATAATAACATTAAGTACTTGTATTAGATCATAAGAGAGTCATCTCTTCGCAGCAATAATTCTCATATGTTAGCTTATGTATCATGCCATCAGACCTTATGCAGTTGAATGAGTGTGAATGATGTGGTACATCTCTGAATGGGATGGTAGTCAGTCTCAAGGCTTCATGTACACACACATTCACCCACTAATTCACACCAAGGGAAATTTAGTGTAGCCAATCCACCTACCAGCATGTTTTAGTGAGGTGTAAGGAAACTGGAGAACCTGGAGGAAACCCACATGGATGAACATGATGAAGAAGAACATGCTCAGTAACCCAAGCTCATGATCAAACTGGGAACCCTGCAAGTGTGAGATAGCAACACCACCTGTTACGCCACCATGCCCCCCATTCCAACTACACAGAACATTTACAAAATGATGGGTTTGACTGGGTCTCTCAGCATATGCTTCTGGTTTGAATTTATTGTCAGAATTGGAAAATTAAACTGTATTGTTATTAAATGTGATATCTCCATCCGCTATGACATGATATACAGAGACAAAGAACTAAAGAGATCTATGAAATAAAAATGCTGGCATTAGGGACTGGAGTTAGATGCAGCACCAACTGGAAGACAGGGGAGTTTGTTTTTGAGCGGTTTCCACCTATTTTATTGACAGAAAAAAAAGTTGTATTATATATAAATATTTGACTATAGGAGGATTCTAGATTTTAGTGGCTGAACTGATCAGCTGTGCAGTGTTTGAAACTTCAAAAAACTAAATTGTAACGGATCTATCATCGTCTTTTTCTGCTATTTCTCTGCAGCACTACCTATTAACCTTAATAGGGATGGCCGCACAACTTTTTGGCCACCCCAGCATTAAGAATGCAGTGAGCCTAGTGGTGGTCAAGATGTTGGTAGTGGAGGATGAGGATGTTGGACCTGAGGTGTCCAGAAATGGCGGAATGGCCCTACGCAACTTCTGCACCTGGCAACAACTCTTTAACCCAGCAAGTCCACGCCACCCTGAGCATTACGACACAGCCATTTTGTTCACTAGGGAGGTGAGCCATTATCTCTGTTTCGAAAGTGCCACATTTTAAAAACTAGTTTGGTACTTTTCATGCAAGACAAGTCTTTAAAATGAAAAAGGCACCCATACTGTGTATTTACCCAAATGTGAATGATGTGTTAAATTATAGATAATCCCTTAATGCATACATTTTCAGTAACCACTTTGTCCTGTTCAGTCCATCACAGGGTACCATGTACACACACATTTAACATCTAATGGCAATTTAGAGTAGCCAATAAACCTACTGGCATGCTTTTGAGTGGTGGGAGGAAACTAGAGAACTCTGAAGAAACCAATATGGATACTGTGTGAATACAAGTTCCACACAACAGTAACCCGTGCTGAAGATACACAGGAAAATATTTGGCAGAATTTTGACCACATGCTCATCAGAGAACCACTTCTTAGGTGAAAATAGACAGAAAGTGTGAGACTTCTGCCAAGTACAGAAGGTTACCAGTAAAAGAGCTGAACTTAAAGCTGATGTTTGGCCAGACATCCTGTGGCTAAAAACAGCAGAATTCATGTTTGTCTCAGTTGGATGGGCCAGATGTCTTGCAGATGCAAAGCTGTCCCTACTTTTCTCCAAAGATTTCTGTGGAGCCCTCCTTCAAAGGCAAGGTTGCTCAAGTCAGGGGTGGCACACATTTGAGAAAGGCCTCTGTTCTGGAAGTGAACTGTGCAGACCAGCCATCACACAGTTAAAAATCCTCCCTCGCTCTTTTTAGTCTTCCATGTATTTGCTTCATTTTACGATGGAAACACTGACAAATATGTTTTGCTGGCAAGAGCCTACTTGGGGGGGAAAAGGTCTGTCTGGAACTAATGGAGCGATGTCTGGATATCAGTGTCTGAAATCTGTCCCTCCTCTCCTCTGCTCTCCTCTCCTCTCCAACATGTTTCTTTTCTCTCTTCTGGTTGCTGTTTCAACCTGTCCATCTTCCTACTGAATCCCTTATCCACTCTGTCTCTTTTTTTTCTGTGTTGTCTGTCTTTTGCCCCTCCAGGATATTTGTGGACATCAGCATTGTGACACCCTTGGTGTAGCTGATGTGGGAACCATGTGTGACCCCAAAAGAAGCTGTTCAGTCATTGAGGACAACGGCCTTCAGGCAGCCTTCACTGTGTCACATGAGCTCGGTACAGGTCACATACATACAGACACACACACGTACACTCAAATGCCACCAAATTCCACCCCATGCCTCCGTCTGACATCTCACGCCATGCTGAGTGTCTGGACCAGAGTGGACGACCCAAATTTAGACTTAGCCATTCATTAATGCGTCTCTAACAGTCTCAGCTTCACTTGAACAGTTTCCATGATCATATTTGCACCATTACAGAATGACCAATCTGTAATGGCTTAAGGGAATATTTTTATTCCATTAGATCACCTTAATTGCAAAGCTGTTGGAGTTAAGTTCCCAGTAAGTATGTCATAGATGATTATGTTCACATAAAAACATATTGCCAAACAACAAGCAGTTTCACTAAACAGGTACTCTTTCATATGTGGTTGTGAAACCCATGGTCCATAAGTGTCATAGTATTTAGACACAAACTTTTTCTCCTCTCCCTGCCTCCCCATAGGCCATGTACTAAGCATGCCACATGATGACTCCAAAACTTGTGAGAAATTGTTCGGTGATATCGATGGACACCACCTAATGGCACCCTTCTTTGTCCACCTCAACAAGACACTTCCTTGGTCACCATGCAGTGCTCTTTACATCACAGAGTTCTTCGACAATGGACATGGTATGGCCTGTGTCACTATACTGATCCAATCATGTTTGCATAAAAGTTCACACAGTGTTCATCAGCCAGTGTGAAAACAATTTTGTCTCAGACATTTGCATTTATGGCATTTGGCAGACACCCTTATCCAGAGCGACTTACATTTTATCTAATTTATACATCTGAGCAGTTGAGGATTGAGGGCCTTGCTCAAGGGCCCAGCAGTGACAGCTTAGTGGTGCTGGGATTTGAACGCACAACCTTCTGATCAGTAGTCTAGAGTCTTAAACACTGAGCTAACACTGCCCCATTTGGTTGTCCAAATTATTTTGTTGGTCTTTGCATATCTAAATGCAGCTGCTGCAAATATGGTGGCTGAAGACAATTAAGTTACAGAAGCAAAGAAAAGGAAAACAGACTGCTGTGACATTAACTGGAAGAAAATTAATGGACCAAAATCATGACAAATTAGAATGGGGAAAAGCACACTGGAGAATGCTTATGTTTGAAAGGGAATATTAAAAAAGATACAGATATATGACACTGTTTTTACTTGACTCATAAGTCTGTGATAGCGTGAACATATCACTCAAACAAAGGGGCAGACTGCTTTGAGCAATTTTTATGCTTTTTATGGTATAAAAAACACACTAGAATATTTAAGATACTGTACATGTAAGACTTTGAGGAACAGCATTTTAAGTATGTGTGAAAGTATTTAACAACATGCAAACAAAGTCATGCCTATCTTAAAATTACATGGCTCCCTTTATGATGAGGGTTTGAGTGGTCCTTTGGTTTTGGCACAAGTGCAGGTCATGTTTTTTCAAGATCCAGATAAAAAAAAAAACAGTATCATTCAGTAACCATTTCAAGACAGTTATCCTAAATCTTGAAGTTGACGTTATTTAGTTAATGGAAACTTGCCACAGAAAACAAACAGTGCAGTGGAAATCTATAAAATGGAGGTCTCTGTTTTACAAGTTTAGTCACACTTTTTTTCATATGTCTATTCTGCCTTTACTTGCTCCCTAACCACTAATAACAGACCTGGAAAACCACACTGTGTAATTTTGCTGAGAATGTTAAAACTAACCACCTATGTAGAGTATGCTCTCTTTTTTCATTTCTTTCTTTCTCTCTCTCTGGGTGGTTTTTGCCCTCACCACAGCGTAATGTAGTCAGGTGACTGACACATGCCAGGCATGTCTGATATTGTTACAGGAATCTGTTCAAGGTTTCCCAAGTTTACTGTCTGTACAATCTCCCAGAAGAGTACCTCATGCTTCAGTAGAGCATTCCCACAAAGCCAGAAAAAGAGAATTGAAAAATAGCAAACATATTTTTGCCTGAGATTGATTTATCTGTCAGTATTTCAGTCTGAGCTCCTCACTCCTGCTTCCTTGTCATCCTCAGTGACTAACACATTCCAGCTTTAATAGCTGTTTTCCCTCACTCAGATGCCGCTGTTGGCAGGCGCAGGCTGCCTCTACTGAACTTGCTGTTGCCACAGGTACATAAGAGCACTGGTAAAACTGCAAGGCCTAAATTCTTACAGTTATTTTATTATGCAAGATGTAAAATGACTGGTGAAAGCAGTCTAAATACATAGTTACTGAAGCTGTTGGAAGTTTAAGAATCAAAATCTTAGGAATCCAAGTACACATAAAGAGACTGGGAGCTGAAAAACCCTACGGAGAAGGAACTGCCATTTGGTTGTTCATGAGGTACACATGATGGTATTGTGTGATTCAGAGCTGTGTAAGGACCAGTGTTAATGATTGAGCTGAAGTGAATTTGAATGGCGCTGCAATATAATCGGTTACACAATGGAAATCTCCAGATGAGACCATTTTGATTTACACACATCATGAAAATACCTCCTTCAAGCTACAAATGTGCACACCTGTTTACTCCAAATAAGACGTGGTTTCAGTATACTTAACTTACAGATGCTAGTGCTGATGATGTCAATGAATGGTGGATAAAAGAGAGCAGACCAGCTAAACAGTATAATTAAAGGGGCATGACTGTCTCTTGATTTCTTGATGTCTCTTGAATGGCATGTGTAGTTTATTGACACAGCAGTATTATGTGTTCATTTTTTTAGTGTGTGTACATTCTGTTTTTAGGTGACTGCTTACTGGACATGCCAGAGCAGACTATTCCTTTAAGGGGTGACCCTCCAGGCAACATGTTTGGTCTGGACCGTCAGTGCCAGCAGGCATTTGGGGAGGAGTTTGCCCACTGCCCCAATGCCCCGGAGGACCAAGCATGCATCCAGTTATGGTGCCGCGAAGAGGGCAAACTACAGTGCACTACCCGTAATGGGAGCCTGCCCTGGGCTGATGGCACACCCTGTGGTGAAGACCAAAGCTGCCGTGGGGGTGTGTGTGTGTCAACCATATTGGCAGAGAAGGGAGATGAGGTATGTGTAACATGAGCCAAGCTTGAGTAAGACTCATTTTGATTTATAAGAACAAAAATTCTAGTAATTGCAAAAATATTGGCTAGTAGCAAGTAGATACAAATCCATTTGTGGGCAATGTCATCATTTTTTAATTGTACTGTTATTACTACTCTCATTCTTCAGTGTCTGAACATGTACCACAAGCTTTTTCTGAAGTGTCTCACTTTATTCAAATTCTATGTCAAATGAAGGTCAACATTTGCCTGGTCAGATATATTCCAAATACCATTTAGGTGTCTGGACAATAAGTCAGATTTTTCACTTTTGGAAATCAAACCAGATGCTGCTGTGTCTCAGAACTTCGTAGAAATAATCTACTTAAAATCCAGTTCACAAATGCCAGACATTCCTGTAGCCAGAGAGATATAGAAAAGTAACAAATGGCAGGAGTGACAGTGGAGAGAAAGAGAAGCAATAAAAAAAAAAAAAACAGGGGGAAGAGAGAGTGAAAGAGAGAGATGCGAGTATGTGTGAGAAGTGTGTTGAGGTGGATGGTTACAACAGCAGAAGACCACATTGGGTTCCACTCCTGTCAACCAAGAACAGGAATCTGAGGCTATCAGTGGCACAGGCTCAACGAAACTGGACAGTTGAAGAATAGAAAAACATCATCTGGTCTTTTTCCTGTCTTCAACTGTCCAGTTTTGGCGAGTCTGTGCCCTCAGTCCCTCCAGGATTTTGCGGTCACAAAAATTAATGCAAAATCAAGCAAACTCCGCAATATGCAGAGGAGCTTGCAATTTTTCAAAACTACCCCATATTTTCTGCAGATTTGGGCAGAGACATCATCACAACATTCAGCCAAAGCCCTCTTTGATTCATGTGTGTCGAACATGAGTACAGCTAAAAGGTCACAATTTGACCAATTCAAATAGTTTTTTGCAAAAAAAGCACACAAAAACGCAAGTTGCATCACAAATTTTTAAAATGCTGCAGCACAGTCAACCATTTTTGGCAATCACACACAAAAAAAATCCTGTACGGACTGCACGATAGCCTCAGATTCTTGTTCTTGGCTGACAGGAGAGGAACCTGATGCGAGCTTCTGCTGTTGTAGCTCATCCACCTCAAGGTTTAATGTGTTGTGCGTTCTGAGATTTTTTTCTACTCACCACGGTTGTAAAGAGTGCTTATTTGAATTACTATAGACTTCCTGTCAGCTCAAGCTAGTCTGGTCCTTCTCATATGATCTCTCTCATCAACAAGGTTTTTCAGCCTGCAGATCCTCCGCTCATTTTTTTGTTTTTCGCACCATTCTGTGTAAACTCTACAGACTGTTGTGTGAGATCAGTAGTTTCTGAGATACTCAAACCAGCCCATCTGGTACCAACAACCATGCCACGGTTAAAGTCACAGCGATAACACTTTCGCTTCATTCTGTGAACATTAACTAAAGCTCTAGACCTGTATCTGCATGATTTTTTGCATTGCACTTCTGCCACATGATATGCTGATTGGACAACTGCATGAATGTGCAGGTGTTCCTAATAAAGTGGATGGTGATTGATATAAGTTAATAGACAGGGAAGTGAAGTTAGAATGAGCATACAGATGTTTTGGTCATGTTTTTTTTCAGTGTCAGTATTGGTCTAAACCAGGGGTGTTTAACCCTAACCCTAGAGATTTGTATTATACTGCTTTCAGAGTACCAAATTTAGCCCAAGATAAGCTTAGATAATTAGATAAATCATTGTGTTAAATTGGTGTGCTTTAGCCTTGTGTAAGCTATACCACTACTCCAAACATTCTTGCATGTTTTTTGCATGTCAATTACTTGATTATTGTTTCCTCAATCTCTCCATATGTTTATTGTCAGTGAGGTGTGTATCCATGATTTATTTTCTTGTTTTTCAGGTACCGGTCAATGGTGGCTGGGGTGCATGGGGTGCCTGGGGTCCATGCTCTCGGACCTGTGGCGGTGGGGTTGAGTTTTCTCATCGCGAGTGCACAGATCCAATACCACAGAATGGAGGATCCTACTGTGTGGGCCAGAGAGTGAAATACCAGTCCTGCAACATTCAGACCTGCCCAGGAAATCATGGTAGCATTTTATAAACATTGTACTCCTACTCTCTCTTCTTTTGGGAAACATTGTTGTGTGCAGAAATGTTTTTTAGGTAAAAGTTAATATATTTCACACTTTTACATTTCTTTTCATTCTGTATTGGCTCATTAATAGTCTTTTAATTCCACAGGTAAGAGCTTCAGAGAGGAACAGTGTGAGAAATACAACAGTGATCGTTACTTGAATGTGCATGGCAAAATAAAGCAGTGGATCCCAAAGTATGCTGGTGTTTCGCCCAGGGATCGGTGTAAACTTTTCTGCAGAGCCAAGCACAGCAATGAATTTAAAGTCTTTGAAGCCAAGGTGCAACTTTCTCAGTAGTCTTTGATTAAATGTTGTTCTAATATATTAAACACACTGACCAGTTCTTCCTCTTTGTATCTAACAAATTTTTAAACCTAATATCTGAATCCTTCTTGAGATTCCTTTCTTTTCACAGCACTGATGATGTTTTTGCACTCCACTAAACTTGAAAGTGGAAATATTTGCTCTGTAGTAAAATGTGATATCTGAGCCCCCTAATCCCCATAGTCTATTACCTCATTTTTTTAATATTGATATTTTGTACATGAAATGTAATTGTTTTACGTGGTCTTGTAAAACAGCTGTTTTTTTTACTTTTAACTTTAAACACTCTAAACATCTGTTGTTGAACAGGTCGTCGATGGCACAACCTGTGGTCCAGATACAACATCTATCTGTGTCCAGGGACAATGCATCAAGGCTGGCTGTGACCAGGTCATAGGCTCCAATCTTAGGCTGGACAAGTGTGGTGTCTGTGGTGGAGATGGGGCAAGTTGCAGAAAAATTAGTGGCACTCTAAACAAAGCTACGTAAGTGAGGAAACTCTCTCAAAATATTGCAAGACTGGAACAGATACATAGCTGGAAAAGTACTTCTACTGGTATAAAAAGAATGAAGCTCTTTTACAAATAGTATTATATTTCCACAGCTTTGGATACAATGACATAATTACCATTCCTGCTGGGGCCACCAACATTGACGTCAAGCAGCGTAGCCACCACGGCATTAAGCATGATGGTAACTACCTGGCAGTGAAGGCCGAGGATGACACCTACATTCTCAATGGGAATTTCTCAGTATCCACTGCTGAACAGGACATTCCAGTGCGTGGTGCTGTCCTTCGATACAGTGGCTCATCCACTACCCTGGAGCGGCTTCTCAGCTTCCAGGTACTCCAGCAAACCATCACCATCCAGCTTCTGTCAACAGCAGGTGACACCTCACCACCCAGGGTTAAATACACCTTCTACCTGCCCCGGAATCTTCCCTTCAGCAAGCCAGATGCAGATAGGAGCCTCTCCCCACATGTCATCCTGCCATTTGGAGGAGCCGAATGGGTCCTGGGTGAATGGTCCGAATGCTCTAAGAGCTGTGGTGCTGGCTGGTCCAGGAGGAGTGTCGAGTGTCAGGACAGAACAGGAGCCCCATCTTTCTCATGCGACATGGAGCTGCGGCCAACCGACATCCGACCGTGTGGTGATCTGCCCTGTCCTGTATGGCAGATGGGACAATGGTCAGCCTGCTCTCGGACTTGCGGTGCCGGTGAGCGCCGGCGCAGTGTGCTGTGCATAGACTACACAGGCAAAACTGTGGAGCCAGAGAAGTGCAACCCAGATAAGCGGCCGGAGGCTGTTTCCACAGAGTGCTTTTACCAGGACTGTTAAAACAGACTGTTCCCTGCAAAAAAGAACAGGGGCAGGTGGTGGCAGAGGTTTAAGATCCATAGGGCAGGTAGTAGATGAGAGCGCTATTAACCCAACACCCTCCATTTTAAATAGGAAGCTGACCATGCTTCAGAAGCAAGCTAGGAAATTGTAACATACAAAATGGATACAGAAATCACCTGTCAAGCCTAAGAATGGCATTAGATATGAGGTATCATCTATATGATTAATTCCCATTGTTATTCTTCTAATATACATTTTAATCATCTAACCACTATTGAATATATTTTCCTGCCCCTCTGAGATCTACCTCAAACCATAAAAATGTTGTAATACTAAAGGAAAAGATTCTGTTTTAAACATTACTACAAAACTGCTGAATATTATTCAAATATGACTGGTCAAATACCTCCTTTTTAATGCATTTCAGTCCACATCAGACTGATAGATTATCTAACTGAGTCAAAATTTAAAGCTACCTGAGACATGAACCTACCAGCTTCACAAGTAGGAGTGTTCCTCTCTTTAGGCTTAGTCCAAATCCAACTGCCTTTTTAGTAGATAATTCTTCATACACATGCTTATGCGCTATTTCACATGTTTAATTTATTTGCCAGTTTGTATTCTATAAAAGTGTGTTTATTAATTGTTAACACTTCTCATAACTTAATGCTGGGTAATATGAAATATTTCAGATTTATGCATTTCAACACTGGAATTTAGTACAGTCCTTAGCTACATAGGGATAAACAGACATCATCTAGGCCAATGTGAGAGCTATTGAATAGTGAGGGCATTTAACGTCTTAGTATCTGCTTTTAACATTTGTCTGCTTTCTTTTAAAATTATCAAGCTGCTTTCTAGTTTGTCACAGTGTCACAATGAAAATCGATCTAGACGATAAACTCTATTTTGTACTATAGCCAGGCCATCATGGCCTCGATCTTTTCTAAAGCCACCTTTTACTATGTGTTTTCTATCACCATCCTTTGTTACACAAAACAAAGTCCTCTGGAGAAAGGTATTTTTCAACTCGTAATGCCTGGGAATTAGTAGTAAAGAAAAATCGGAATCTAGTCTTATAAAGTAGTGTGGAGCAAAGAGAGTGATGACCTTGCTCAATTGAATAAAAGGCTCTTTTTCAGTAATAGGTAAACTCATTTCAGAGTTTTGAGCTTAAAAATAATGAGTGTTAGAACAACAATAAATTCAGCAACAGAGTGTATATATTAAATTATAAAACAGTTTGATTGGACAAGCTGCGTTCCAAGAGTATAACCGCACTGATACATTTCACTGTTTGTATCAATCCATTTGTCTGTGTTCGCGACATAAAATTCCAATTCTGCACAGCAAAATCCCCAGTGTTGAATTAACACCTTCAGTGCCAAATGGACTCAAATGAACACTGAAAGAGTTAAATCAACACTATAGGTGTTAATTCAACACTGGGGATTTTGCTGAGTAGCAACAGTTCGTTACATTGAAACCGTTACTACAGTTAGTACAGTCTGTCAGTCAGTCTGTCTGTCCGTTGCATGGCAACACGTACCACTCTATCCACCCGTGGCTTCTTGAGAACTATTTTCGTTGATGAAACAAAAATAAACAACATATTTGACCATATTTGAAATGTCTGAAATGTCAGTTACTCAATATTAATTTCTTGTTTATAGAACTGTTCTATAAAAGCAATATCACACTCACAATTGTGCTGTTGTACTGAATATCAGCATTACTGTGATTACCTGGGCCAAATCACAGCTGTGCTGATATTCAGTACAACATTCTTGTTCATGTGATATCGCTTAAATGTTTGCGTCTCTCTGCTCAGACCCAAAAGAAAAACTACAACAACTGCATAAAACCCAAATATAAAGGTGTTAGTCCAGAGATTTGCATTCCTTCTGAATGAGATGTTCTGAAATTATGCAGATCTGAAACTAGAGCGTTCTATCCCTTCAGTGAAGGTCTGTATAATGCTATTGTTATAGCTTCCTTTTTAAGGTATTTATTATTTTTTTTCTAACTTAAAACACCCAAGTTGTGTTTTATTTCTTGTTGCTGTTGTCTGTCCTATATAACTGATATGAACTGAAATCATTAATTAAATGTGTCTGAACATGTTCAGTATGTTGTTTTATTTGGTGTGATACCTGAATAAAACCAAACCGTGCTCAGTAAAATTATATTTGCTGTAATCATATACAATTCGATCCGGCAAGATTTCCTTACATGACGCTGATAACTTTGACTGTCAAAGTCACAATGTTTCCCTGTCTATATAAATACACTTATACAGATTATGATCAATTACATTAAACCTGGTTCCACATTCTATGTAGTGCACTTAAATCAGGAGCTATTTGGAAGTTAGCCAGAGCCTTTTGGGCTCGTCAGTCAAAGTAGATATCCTGAGGGCTACGCGAACGGCATGCTGGGATAGATGTAAACATCAACTGGCCCAGAAAAGGAGCTGCAGCTCCGATACGGCAAGATTTTTTTTTTTTTAATACCGGACTTATAAGACTTTTCTCAGTACAAGTTATAGCAGTAAGTTACGACGTACAGGAATGTGACATTTTTTTTCCCCGAAAGAAAGGGAGAGAACTCCTGTTGAAACCGCAGCACCAATGATACCACTGCCGAGTTAGCTAGCCCGCGCTAATATGGATAGCTCGCTGGTTAGCTTCATGCTCACGTAATTTGTGACCAACCTTCGTGTTTATCCTGCTTTCGTTTAAAAGGTGAGTAAATTAGACATTTCTATATCATGTACGTAACATGTCGTTGCTGGGCCGTGAAAAGAGTCAGACTTTTAAGGGTCGGCGTCACATAACGTTACTCCCCTAGCAAGCTAATGAGTTAGCCAGCCAGCTAGTTACAGGAGGTTGTGGCTATTTATCACTTTTCCGTAACATTTCGTGAGAGACTTACCAGCAGCTTTATGGGCAGATGTTTGGAAATTGTACGCGATGTTCTATTTATTTTATGGGACTTAAGTTGATAAAAGACGTAGTTTTAATTTTGTCTGAGCGTCGCCTCGAGCTAAGCTGAAATATCCTAGGAAATGAAAAGGTGCTAGAAATAATGAATATTCTTAAACGCGCACACAAACCCGCGGGTTGATCTGAGTGAAGCTCGTGCTGTTTTGACTGGAGGCAAGTTTACTGTTCAGGATCAGCGCATAAACAAAAGCAGCTCGCGCACAGAGCCACGCCCCTTCAACTTTCCCTAAGCAGGCCTTCTCACAAGACCTCAATCCACAAGTTACGGATTGTTTTTTGTTTTTTTACACTTAGGCAGTGGCGTTACACAAAATGTCTGTCATGTGTAAATGTCTGTAGGTCCCTGTCCAACCTCTTGAAAATAATTTTTATTAGTATTATTATTATTTTTTTTTTTTGTTCCAGTGTGGTAACAATTTGTCGTCTCTTACCAAACCGCCCTACCACCTTTACAGGTCTTAGTAAAATAATACCGCGAGGTATTTTGTGCTATTTTGACTATTTTATGACTGTGACCTTGTGAGAAAATGCTTCCAGCATCAAACTATAGGCACCGTATTTTGATTTTGATCTTTTGATCAGGAAATGCCTCCAGCATTAAAATATTTATAGAAGCATGTATTTGTTGACGTGTGAAAGTGAATTGCGCATGTGCAAACATCTTGTGCCATGATGATATTTTTGCTTTATAACACAGCACTGCTGAAATGTTGACTTTGATTGGTCAGAAGATGTTGATCAGTTTTCTATAACAGTAGTGCTGGCTCTAGTTAGTCAGTTAATCTGCTCGTTCTAATGTTAATGTTTCTATAGTAACAGCTTATCTACAGGATCTTGTATGGCAGACGCTTCACATAATTTAAGCCTAATAATAAATGGATTAAAAATTGTTGATATGTTGAAACCTTCTCTAAGAAGTTGTTTTCCATCATGGGAGAGTCAGAACAGATGACTTTGTGCTTTTTGGTTTCTCAGTAACATGACAAGCTACTTTTTGTGTTTTGTTAACTACACGAGATGAAAAAAAGAGCGGAAACGACTGTTTACGACTGTTATAATGCAAGGGATGTTTTTCGAATGTTCACAATCTTAAAGGGGACCTATTATGCAAAATTCACTTTTACATGGTGTTTGAACTTAAATGTGTGTCGGCAGTGTGTGTACACAAGCACCCTATAATGGTAAAAATCCACCCACTCCTTTTTATATTCCACATAAATCATAAACAGTGTCTCAAAATGAGTCATTCGCGTTTTCTATCCAATGTGATGTCACGTTAGAACAGGCCCCGCCCAGGATTGGTGACGGACTCTGCCCTATTAACATCCTCCCCTGAGAGAGCTGCACACAGTCCGCCATGTTCTCCACGCTGGAGCAACTGTAGTGATAAGAAGAATGTCTCAGCTTCCTAAGCTTTGTAAGTGTTCTGCTGTTGGCTGTAAGAATGAACATGAGTCTTCATGTACTCCCGGCATCAGAGCCACTGAAAACACAGTGGAGTAGTTTTATTTTTGAAGGAAATGTGCCCCAAAAAATAGCTAAATCCGTATATGTTTGTTTGAATCATTTTACACCAGACTGCTTTGTGAATGAGGGTCAATACAAAGCAGGATTTGCTGAAAAGTTGATTCTCAAGGATGGATCAATACCAACTGTTCGTGATCCAGCTTCCTTTCCAGAAGACATAAGTATCACACTTTATTTTGTGAATGTTTGCAAATCGCCTTTCCGAATGTGCTTGTTAGCAAATTCCACGGCTAATGTGGCTAAAGTTACCATTGTCTCTGATTGTATTCACAGAGACCAGAGCTATGTCGTCATTTTTATTTTTAACCTGAAAACGCTTACTGTCTGTATAATTCATACATATAGGGCTGAACACCGGTATTTACGGTGTCAGTCATACTGGTTCTCCTGATTTGTTGTTGCCGTAGTATCCGAAGCACTAGCTGTAAAGGCACAGATCTCTTCTGGAAAGGGGGCGGGGAGCAGCAGCTCATTTGCATTTAAAGAGACACACGTGAAAACAGCGTGTTTTTGCTTCCACCCAAAAAGGGGCATTTACAGCATGGTATAATAAATGATCTCTGTGGTATTTTGAGCTGAAACTTCACAGACACATTATGGGGACATCTGAGACTTATATTACATCTTGTAAAAAGGGGCATAATAGGTCTCCTTTAAATGTAACTATAAACAGTTAAAAAGTATGACGCCATTCATTAACAAATTCAAAATTGTAATTATTGGCAACTTGCTGTGGTTTGAGGAATAAAACACTCTGTTATATAAAACACTCTGGTAATGTCACTCTAACCAGTCACTATTTTTGATAATTTTCTAAAGTTATGGCCCATCTGAGCCTCTGTTGTTAAGTTATGCAAAACCTCAGAGGTGTGAAGGACGTTTCTAACTCTGATGCATACTATGTATGGATTGGTTTTCACTTACGTTTTGAGAAAGATAGCTTCTAAGCATGTCAGAGTTGGTCTCTCCTCAGTTAACTGTCATCTGAATCAGGCAGCAGTGATACTAAGCAGATCTTAGTATCACTGTTCTACAGTTTATTTGAGTGTAATAGTACTACAGTATCTCCATGTTGCAAATTCCACAGCACATAGTCATAGAGTGTCCGTGTTTTCCCTTAGCGTCATACGGATTCCAGTTTAAGAAGACTCAGTCATAGGGATCGGTGGAATGTAAATCTCTCTCTCTCTCTCTATCCCCCTCTTTCTCTTTTTCTCTCTAGGACATGCTTGTTAGGGCTAGATTGTAAGATGGCTCTCTAGACTTAATGGGATCCAGCAATTCACTTGCATGAGTCGGTGTGTTTCGACATAATTGTTTTCTTGCTTGGGTCATGTTATAATCTTACCTTTATGAATTTATAGCCTGTTGTTCCTCCTACAATTTACATTACATTTTACATTTACATTTATCTCATTTGGCACAGATGCCCTTATCTAGAGCGACTTACATTTATCTCCTTTATACAACTGAGCAGTTGAGAGTTAAGGGCCTTGCTCAAGGGCCCAGCATTGGCAGGTTAGCAGTGCTGTGATTTGAGCTCACTACTGCTCAATGGTAGCAATTTAGTGGGATAATAGGTGGGTTTAAAACATGAAGCTGTGGGTCAGGTCAAGCTTGGATAGAATGTTCATACATTGTAAGATTTCTGTAGTAAAGGAAGAAGATTGGCATTGTTTTTTTCCCCAAGAAATGTTCACTGTTTCTTTTTAGTGAAGCCATTAGTATTTTAGCAGCTGTTCTATTAAATCACTTTCTGTCTCCAAGGAAATCCATCGTTTATCAGTGATGAAGATGGGAGTGAAGACGTTTACCCACAATTCACCCAGTCACAGCCAGGAGCTGTTGGACAAGCTCAATGCGCTGCGCAGCGAGGGCCACTTCTGCGATGTTACTATCCGTGTTCAGGGCCAGCTTTTCTCTGCCCACAAGGTGGTGCTGGCTTGCTGCAGTGACTTCCTCAAAGCTAAGCTCTCGGGGAAGCCAAGCGAGGATGAGGCCAGCACAGAGGACAGTAAGGCAGTTTTGGACCTCCACCATGTTACTGTAGCAGGCTTTGCTCCACTGCTGGAATACGCTTACACATCCACACTGTCTATCAGCACAGAGAACATTATCGATGTCCTGGCTGCCGCCAGCTACATGCAGATGTTTGCAGTGGCCAACACCTGCTCAGAATTCATGAAGTCCAGCATCTTGTGGAACTCGTCCTCAGCTTCCAGCAACTCCGCCACTCTTCACCGGCCGCAGGAAACTCCAGAAGGTGCCACAACTTGCACTCTGACTCCACTGGATGCCCTATCTCCCTCGCCGGTGTCTTCAGAATGCAGTGCACCTGAGCGGCCTGTCCCTGTGTGCCGCGAGTCACGCCGCAAACGTAAAGGCTTCACCAGCCCACAACCAACCTCCTCTTCCTCACCACAAGTCCCAAATCCTTCACCTTCATCGTCTTCCTTCCCCGAGAGCTCTGCTCAGACCCTGGAACCCTCCCTCGCTTTTTCTTGGACTTACCCATTTGGTGTAGATCGCCGCTTCACTTCAGAAAAGGCCAAACTTCCGGAGGGGTTGCTGGAGTCTAGTGGAGCATCCGGACAAGACGGAGGCAGCCGGGCACTGGTGGAGTACTTGTCCTGTGAGGGCCCTCGGGCACTGGGTGTGGGTGGGACGGCTGTGGTAGAGGAGGAAGAGGAGGATGTGCAAGTGAAGGTGGAGAGGCTAAGCGATGAAGAGGCACACGAGGAGGCATCACAGCCAGTCAGTGCCTCACACAGCTCACTGACCGACCAGCAAACTGTGCCTGGCAGTGAGCACACCCAGGAGGATCTGCTCATCAGTCCTCAGTCTTCATCCATAGGTATGATACTTTTAGTGGCCCAAACCCTTATTCTACCATACTTGCACAACTCCTTATTTGTATTTTCATATCATGATTTGTCTACATAATATTTACATTTTCACAACATAATTAGTCTGCAATAATGTGAACATCATTAGTTTTACATTACTGTTATTATTATTAGTAGTAGTAGTATTATAGTGATTTGTTTAAAAGTGTGCTCACAAGCACCCTTTTTGTCTGTCTACTACAGGCTCAGTATACCTTGATGCAATGAATGATAAAGGCAGTAGGGCTACAACGAACAATTATTTTTATTAATCAAATTGAATCTGTTGACATTTTTGTTTTTTAATTGACTAATCCTACCATTATTCCCTGTTCCAATGACAATAATTAATTTAAACAAAAATTAAATCATAGAAAAAGATACTTGAAATTTGATACTTGCATTTGTAAATGGATTGTATGTATCTTTGTCTTTATTCAAACAGTACTAGGTCAGAATCCTGCACATACACGTTTCCTTACCATTAAATACAGGCTACAGTAGTCAGCTTCAATAGTGTGTTTAATATAAGAGGCTTATGTGCTCTTACATTAAAACTCATTTTTGTTGCTGATTAGTGCAAAATGTGTCGACTACGAAAATCCACATTGATGAATTTTCATAATCGACATAGTCCATTATAACGACTAATAATTGCAGCCCTAATTAATGTCAGAAGGGTTTTGGAGTCAAAGTCTCCAGAAGAACTGTGGCTGGTTCTGCAAGATGCTCAATAAAACTTACCAGTTAATTTCCTTATAAAACTGCATAAATTGTACCGGAGACTACTATTTTTATTTTTTATTTTTATTTTTTTGTCACAACAAATATTGACTTTGTTTCATTCACTACTGTGTACTGCTCTTTACGGTTTATTTATTTATTTACAGTATCTCACAAAAGTGAGTACACCCCTCACATTTTTGTAAATATTTTATTATATCTTTTCATGGGACAACACTGACGAAATGATACTTTGCTACAGTGTAAAGTAGTGAGTGTACAGCTTGTATAACAGTGTAAATTTGCTGTCCCCTCAAAATAACTCAACACACAGCCAATGTCTAAACCGCTGGCAACAAAAGTGAGTACACCCCTCAGTGAAAATGTCCAAATTGGGCCCAATTAGCCATTTTCCCTCCCCGGTGTCATGTGACTCGTTAGTGTTACAAGGTCTCAGGTGTGAATGGGGAGCAGGTGTGTTAAGTTTGGTGTTATCGCTCTCACACTCTCTCATACTGGTCACTGGAAGTTCAACATGGCACCTCATGGCAAAGAACTCTCTTGAGGATCTGAAAAAAAGAATTGTTGCTCTACATAAAGATGGCCTAGGCTATAAGAAGATTGCCAACACCCTGAAACTGAGCTGCAGCACGGTGGCCAAGACCATACAGAGGTTTAACAGGACAGGTTCCACTCAGAACAGGCCTCGCCATGGTCGACCAAAGAAGTTGAGTGCACATGCTCAGCATCGTATCCAGAGGTTGGCTTTGCAGAATAGACGTATGAGTGCTGCCAGCATTGCTGCAGAGGTTGAAGGGGTGGGGGGTCAGCCTGTCAGTGCTCAGACCATACACCGCACACTGCATCAAATTGGTCTGCATGGCTGTCGTCCCAGAAGGAAGCCTCTTCTAAAGATGATGCACAAGAAAGCCCACAAACAGTTGCTGAAGACAAGTAGACTAAGGACATGGATTACTGGAACCATGTCCTGTGGTCTGATGAGATCAAGATAAACTTATTTGGTTCAGATGGTGTCAAGCGTGTGTGGCGGCAACCAGGTGAGGAGTACAAAGACAAGTGTGTCTTGCCTACAGTCAAGCATGGTGGTGGGAGTGTCATGGTCTGGGGCTGCATGAGTGCTGCTGGCACTAGGGAGCTAATTCAAACATGTACTGTGACATACTGAAGCAGAGCATGATCCCCTCACTTCGGAAACTGGGCCGCAGGGTAGTATTCCAACATGATAACAACCCCAAACACACCTCCAAGACGACCACTGCCTTGCTAAAGAAGCTGAGGGTAAAGGTGAGGCCAAGCATGTCTCCAGACCTAAACCCTATTGAGCATCTGTGGGGCATCCTCAAACGGAAGGTGGAGAAGCGCAAGGTCTCTAACATCCACCAGCTCTGTGATGTTGTCATGGAGGAGTGGAAGAGGACTCCAGTGGCAACCTGTGAAGCTCTGGTGAACTCCATGCCCAACAGGGTTAAGGCAGTGCTGGAAAATAATGGTGGCCATACAAAATATTGACATTTTGGGCCCAATTTGGACATTTTCCACTTAGGGGTGTACTCACTTTTGTTGCCAGCGGTTTAGACATTAATGGCTGTGTGTTGAGTTATTTTGAGGGGACACCAAATTTACACTGTTATACAAGCTGTACACTCACTACTTTACATTGTAGCAAAGTGTCATTTCGTCAGTGTTGTCCCATGAAAAGATATAATAAAATATTTACAAAAATGCGAGGGGTGTACTCACTTTTGTGAGATACTGTAAATAAATAAATAAACTGTAAAGAGCAGTACACAGTAGTGAATGAAACAAAGTCAATATTTGATGTGACAAAAAAATTAAAGGGCTCCTAAGTACAAGTATCTGATTTGTGATGATAAATGCTAAATTGATATCACTAAGCTCTAAATGGAAAATGACAGGTTTGTTTCATTGTGCTCGTGTTAACACCCCGAAACCTTGATATATTGTGAATGTTACCAATATACAGACTCGGAAGAGTACCACAGAGCACCAAAACATTGGCAAAATGTTATGCTTTATTTTTTAATCAGACAAACTCCAAAATTACTCTCTTTTCAGACAGGAATGTCTCAAATGGAACACAGGATTAGTGACATGAATTGTCCACAATTATATAAGCAGTATGTTGTTTATAAAATATGGGGGTAGATCATAATAATGTGAAGGCTTATTTGTGTCTGCAGTGTTATGCAAGGTTGACCATAGACACTCTCATTTAAAGTAGCAATATGCCCTTATATTTGCCATTATGTTTGCCAGAACTGTTACTGGCTTGCTCTCCAAATATCATACCATGCATAGACATCATAACATTCCATACCATTGTCAGCTGTTAGTAATAATTAATAAAAAAGAAATTAATATTTACATCCATTATTTCACCGTTTTATTATAACTAATGTACAGTATTGTGCAAAAGTTGCTGTAGAGCACAAATGCCTTCAAAATAATAAAATTAAATGTTTCTACGTAAAAAGAAAAATACAGTAAAGAGCAGTAAACAGTAGTAAATGAAACAAAGTCAATATTTGGTGTGACAAAAAAAAAAAAAAAAGTAGTCTCCGGTATAATTTGTGCAGTTTTATAAGGAAATTAGCTGGTAAGTTTTATTGAGCATCTTGCAGAACCAGGCACAGTTCTTCTGGAGACTTTGACTTTCACACTTGTTTCTTATCTTTGCAGTAAAACCCAGCAGTCTTCATTGTGTTTTTTGTCTGAAAAGTGTGTCTTACGTAATATGCTGCTTTCTTTAATGACATACAAACATTTTTCTGTAACATTTAATTTTGTGCTGGAAAACTAATGTTTGAAATAAAAAATCTGTAACAAAGTTTGTACTAAAAACAAATGGGTTGCCTAAAACTTTTGCACAGTACTGTATTTTTAAAAAATTATTTTTTTTTAATCCTACTGGATATTATCTAATTACACATACCTAACCAGAAGTGCTGATTCTTTAAACGTTTGCCTTGATTTGTCTGCATTTTGGAGTCTTTTTTTTCCCCTTTCTTTCTTTTTTTTAAATTTTTTTTTTACATTTATTCTTATTTATTATATAATCTAAGAAATGAAAATAAATGTCTGTATGCTTTCATAGGCTCCATGGATGAGGGGGTGACAGAGGGCCTTCAGTCCATCCAGGGCACCCCAAACACCACTGGCCACATGGAGGAGGATGAAAGGTACAGCTGCTTTGCAAGATTGCAGTGTTTTTACAAAGTATCTTTTCACGATGTCTCAATTTTACAATTATATTAAAATACTTTTTTAAAAACCTAAGAGGTGGGCTATAGTTTTTCATCCTTTCAGTCTCCATCTTGTACTTGTACTATAAGTGGAGGTGGCTTAGGCGGTGTTGTCGTGGCTATTAGACTTTGGCAAGATTTGTTGCCAAAGGACCAGAAGCTAGTTGGCTAGCTGTCTGGAAAGTTCTTGGCTCTTGAATTTTGCAGAAACACGGGGAGAAAAGTGAAGTGTCGTGATGCAAAACAAAAGGGAGAAGAAAAGAAGCACAGCTGTACATCTCTGAAAATGAACTTTTTATTTTTATAGGATAACCTGATATGCCTGAGTAAACTTGTGATATATTAGTCTGAAACCTCTCTGAGCTGCAATTTGTGGAACTTTAGAAGCAGACAGTATTAGTATAAAAAAAAAAAAAAAAACTGTCAAGTTGCCAATTCAAACTGTTTGCCCACAACCCTTTAGTAATTATTAATAGCATCTGCATTACACATGCACACTGTATTTAAACTTGGAAAAAAGCATTTGGTTACAGAGTTTAACTTGATCATTTAGCTAAATAAAGTATATTTTAACAGCAACATTTGTCCCAAATGTTCTCGCATCTCAAATATCGACATGACTATACTCATTGTCTCTTTTGTCCTCATGACTCCTCATTTATTTGGTGTCTTGTGTTTGCTTTCTTCTCTCGTCTCCTCTTTCCTTCTGTACTCTATTGTCCTGTAGGCTGGAAAATGTTCAGTACCCTTACCACCTGTACATCAGCCCTTCCACGCGCCCGGGACTCAACGGGCCTGAACGGCCGTTCCAGTGCCCCACATGTGGAGTCCGCTTTACTCGAATCCAGAACCTTAAGCAGCACATGCTTATCCACTCCGGTGAGAGCAAGAGTCTCTGCTCTGACGTTACTTTTAGGATAATTTCAGCTCCCAGAATTAGCTTGGGTCCCCTTTTGGCCCCAATTCTTTCAGGGCTGTTTTTAATATAATCTATAAGTGACAAAAATTAATTTTTAATGTGTGCTGTCCTTGTCGCATTTATTGTCGGTATTGTGGTTTTCTTTGGAGGACACCTGCTCCAATCTATACATTCATTATGTGCATAAAAGCTTGATTTGGTAAATATTAATATATTAAACTGTGGACTTTCTTGTGACTGCTGACTCATTTGCTCGGCAGGGATTAAGCCGTTCCAGTGCGACCGCTGTGGGAAAAAGTTCACACGGGCCTACTCCCTAAAGATGCACCGTCTGAAGCATGAAGGTAAACGCTGTTTCCGGTGCCAGATCTGTAGCGCCACATTCACATCCTTCGGTGAATATAAGCACCACATGAGGGTGTCCCGCCACATCATCCGCAAGCCTCGGATTTACGAGTGCAAAACGTGCGGCGCCATGTTTACCAACTCCGGCAATTTAATCGTACACCTGAGGAGTCTGAACCATGAGGCATCAGAGCTAGCAAACTACTTCCAGACCAGGTGAGGAGGAGTTGAACGTAATTAGAAATGTCTGTGCGAACAGAAACACCAATGCAGGCTTAGCTAGTCATGAGGGTTTCAAATGGCAATGATTAAGGCGCGACATGTCTATAATAAGTGTAATTAATCTCGACCAATATCTTCTTTCATTTATAAAGTCCCAGTATTAGAAGCGGAAAAGCGGTTTGGAATTTTTCACATTGTAGGTTACAAATTCATTTTGCTGTTTCACCAGAAATCTCTTTAACCAATCTACCATCCCTCACTTCTTTTGATGAGGATAAGAGGTTTCATGATTTCGTTCTTACTTCGTGACATGGCAAACATTTTTTGCGTTTTTCTGTTTTGGTGTCCAAATTATTTGATATACACTCTTGCCTTTTGATGACCAAAATATATTATCCTTGGTTATCCTTGGTTATCCTTGTGTTGTGCACATCCCAAAAGATTATGTATTCTTTCAGTTGATAACAGTGCATGGGCTCTTCAGGCGTAGTTATCCACTTAAGTTCCCAGGATGAAAATCTGTATTTATAACACTGATATAATGAAACAGTTATGTGTTCTATTTCCAGATGGTGGTTGTGAAAGGTTCTTAAATATGGGCTTTATTAGGAAAGGAGTCACTGTAAAGGGCAGCATTGGAGAACGCAAGGAGACAGTTCCATATTTGAAGGACTTGGATTTGAACACTTAGTTACATACAAGGGTGTACATGGACAGCTATTGTAAACCAATTCTTAAGAGCTTAGTGGTGGCCTAAAAAAAGACCACTCATTAGAACCAGTATATCAATCCTGAACTAGCATCCTCATTAGATTCCTGGAAATGTTGAGTCTTCAGTTCCTAAACCACAAAAATGCACTATTTCGTCACCCATTCCTCTCTCTCCATCATTCTCTCCCTGTCCAATCTGTGTGTATCCAGCACAAATAAACAATGTATGAGCTGAACAAGCCTGCAAGAATGAGGCAATAATTTGGCACGTTCTCAAGATATGAAGCAAAGGCGTCCAAAGAGAGAGCAATTGCTGGCAGAGAGTGTGACTGCAATTTGTGTAGAGATGCATGTTTCTCTGTTGGAATAATGAGAACCAGCCACTGTCTACCTTGTATCAACCCATTGTCCGTTCCTGCCGAAAGCTGGTATAACTCTGACTGAGGATGGAAGACAGAGACCAGGCAATTTGTATCCTTAATAGTTAATTGGATTTGTTAGTAATGTTAGGATAGCAGTGACCGAAATACTGTAATGCTGTAATTTTTACTTAAAAGTTATATTCTAGTATTCTAGTGTATATAAACTATTTGTTGAACAATACTAAACAGTTAGTTAGTAAATATTCACTAGATTGTTTTTTTTTTATACCAACTTAAAATAAATTTTTGCCATGAGATCTCAGTGGAAGTCATGAAAGAACTATGTGTAACTACTGTGATGTAGGATAGGGGAACATAGCCAAACATACAGAATAAAGTGCCCTAAAGTCAGCCACTAAGGTGCCTCTATTTCTGTCTGGTTTATGGACAGCCAGACATAGACAACAATATAAAATATCCCTTTTCAAAGATAATCTGTGCAAAAAATCTAAATGTAATGATCATTTCTACTAGTTAACAGTAGTTCTTCGGTCATCCCTTTCAGTGTTACCTTATGACTGTTTCAAGTATAGCCATAATAATGTGACCACATTTAAGGGTTCCATTGTCCCTTCTTTCCTCTCCTTTTATTTTAATATGCCTCCTTCTTTAAAGATTTATAGTGCATTACTGTCAAATAGTTTGAAACATCTTGCGTCAATTTTGTATTGTTTATTACCACAGCATTGTTGGATTCTCTAATCTGATTGGTCAGAAGGTGTTGATTAATTCAAATTCAAGCAATAGGTTTATATCAAGGCGCTTCAAATCATTTCTATAGTAAAAACACATAGACAGGGATTTGTTGGGCGAACGCTCCACATAATATAAGCTTAATAATAAATGGATTAAAAGATGTGTTGTTCTTTAACAAAGAAAAACATATAACCATTAATATGGTGAAGCTTTCCATAAGGAGACGTTTATGGAAGGAGTTGCTGGTGTCAGCGCTTTGTAACTCTCAGTAAGTTTTCTGCCATGGGAGAGTCTTCAGGAGCGATGAGCATTTTTGGTTTCTCAGTAACATGTCATTCTGCATTTTTTTTTTGTCATATTAACTTCAGTAGAGAAAAAGTAAGGCTGGTATAATGTAAGTGACAGGAATTTAACTTAATAGTAACTGTAACTACAGTTAAAAGGATGATGTGTTCATTAAAAAAATTAAAATGTGTCATTGTTGGCAAATCAGTGAGCTTTAAAATGAGCAAAGCATTCCAGGGTCTCTCACACACATATCGTACTCCTGCACATGCACGGTAACACATCACGTTTAATTGTTATACATCAAAGCGGAGAGCTCATATGCGGGTCCTTTTTTACACATTTTAACCATGTTCAAGATGGCATAGTTGGGTATTTCTTCTCATTTTGATGTTACCATTTCTCACTGGGTGTGGATTGCACTTGTCAGGACATGGAACATTGATTTCTGTTTGTGTCTTGCCTAATTATTATTAACATGCATTGTCACTTTATATGATCACAGGAAGTTAATGAATCCAAAACAGTTTCATTTCTGTGTTCTGTAACTGTTAGACCTACAGTCCCCACTGAAAGCATTGGAACAAGGCCAATTATTTTGTAAACTGAAGACATTTGAATTTGAGATAAAACGATGAATATGAGATGATAGATCAAAATTTCAACTTTGATTTCCTGATATTTACATCTAGATGTGTTAAACAACTTGAGGAGCTGAAATGCATGCTCAATTGTGTTAAGGTCTGGTGATTGACTTGGCCAGTCTAAAAAATTCCATTTTTGACCCCTGATGAAGTCCTTTGTTGTGCTGGGAGTGTGTTTTCATTCTGCTGCTACCATCATAAGTTACATCATCAATAAAGATTAATGAGCCTGTTCCAGAAGCAGCCATGCAAGCCCAAGCTATGACACTACCTCCACTGTGCTTGACTGATGAGCTCTTATGTTTTGGATCATGAGCAGATCCTTTCTCTCTCCACACTTTGGCATTTCCATCACTTTGGTGCACTGAGGTTAATCTTGGTTCCAAAACTTTTGTGGCTCATCATTGTATTTTTTTCTGATTCTTTTATCTGTTAATATCTGATTCTGATATTTTTTCTGATTCTTACTGCTAATGAGTGGTTTGCATCTTGTGGTGTGGCCTCTATATTTCTGCTCTCGAAGTCTTCTTCAAACGGTGTATTGTGATACCTTCACCCATTTTTCTGTCATCAACTGCTGATGTTTTCCTTGGATGATCAGTTCACTGTCTGGCTGTTAGTACACCACTGGTTTCTTTCTTTTTCAGGACATTCCAGATTGTTGTATTGGCTATGCCCAGTGAATGTGCAATGGCTTGCTTGTCTCCCATAGACAGCCCTCTGGTCTTCATGTTGGTTTTAGCTTTTTAACAACAAATGCAGTCACAGGTGAAACACAAGGCTCAAACCAAGAGTAGACATTCAGAGCTATTGATTCTTTAAGCAATTAGTCTAACATGCAACAAGAAATACCTTGCTGTCGAATGTTCCAATATTTTTGATCACTTGGGGAAAAAATGGGCTCAAACAAAAAGTGCCATGTTCTGAGTTGTTTAACACACATAGATGTAGATATCAGGAAATGAATGCTGAAATTCTGATCTATTGTCTTATTTTCATCTTTTGATCTGTCTAACAACATAATTGGCCTTGTTGTCCCCAGTACTTTCAGAGGGGACTGTAAGTTAAGATTACCGGCATGGAACTCGGTTGGTAAAAATCAAGTCCGAACATATCTGCATATCAGGCAACCCCAAGGTTGAGAACCTGTGGTGTGGATCATCATGTAAATCATTCACATTGTTAAATAAAAAAGGCACAAGTCATAAGTCATCTGTTTTGGGTGACAGATTTTGGCTAATCTGAACTAATATAAACCCTTCATTCTTACCTCTAAATGCAGCTGATAGCTGATGATGATGCTTGATAAATCTTCACTGATGGCCTATTACCTGTCTGCCAGTGTTTCTTTAAAGTTGTGTGCTTTCAAATTTTAATGACTATGGCACATGACCGTATTTAACCTTCTGTGCTCTGTTTCCCCAGTGAGTTCCTCCTCCCAGACTACTTGAGCCACATGCAGGAGGAAGAGGAGGAGAACCTGGCCCATTTTGAGATGACGGAGCAAGCCTTCGATGTCACCGCCACCTCCTCCTCTTCTTCTTCCTCAGTACAAACACCTGTCATCTCCCAGGTCTCCTCAACCATGAACTACGACTCCCGACCCTCTGCCTCCATGACCCAGAATTCACCAGGCTCTAGAGCAGGCCATGGAAATGAGGAGGGAACAGCAGGGGAGGAGGCAAAAAATGCCATAGTTGTCACCTCTTTACCAGAGCCAGAGAAAGAGGAAAGTGAGAAAGAGGGCGAGGGACAGAACCAAAAGAAAGCACTTGTGTCGATTACAATCGAATGAGAAGCATTCCATTTAATTCTTTTGGAATTTGTGTATGTGTTTGTTGTTTGTTTTTTTTTTTGTTTTGTTTTGTTTTTTTAGATCTTATTGCCTGAATCAGTATAATACAAAAGAAATAAAATGTACACTGGACTGTGCGTGGAGAATGCAAGTTGGAATACTTATTATAGTTGACTTTTAAAAAGCTTCATATGTAGTCGTGAACAGTTCTTTATAGGAATGTTACTCTTTTCATTTGCTTTGTATAGGAACATAGTTATATGTCGTGATCGTTTTAAAAAGTTGCTTATTCTGAAATTCAGACTTTGTAAACTTGAAATGTTTAGACATTTTTTAACTGTCCTATAATTGTTTTTCCCTGAAGCTTTATCTAAAAGTTCTTTATCATTTATTTAAATGATGACCCTCTATGAGGCCATATGTTAAAGGATTTTGTGTATGAGTAAAAGCTGTGAGATGATTACACCTTCGCCTTATTCAGTCAGGCTGGATCATGCTGGCCAGAGTTGTTCCTCTAAGATGTTTTTTTTTTGTTTTGTTTTGTTTTTTCTCTTCTTTCCAACCCCTCTTGTCCCTTTGAAGCAGTTTGTTTAGTCTTGTAAAGCAGAGCGCCTTAACTGTAGCACACTGCTCTTCCTGGTCTGCAACCTGAACTTTTGAAGCTAACAAGCTGAAATGTGAAAGACTGTGCTACTACTTCATCTTCATTCTTCTGCAGCAGAAGAAGTCCAGTATGATGTTCTGTGTAGCCTGATTTGTTTAAATAAGCTTAGACTCCATTCAGGGGATCCTTTGTTGGTTGTCTTTCTTTTTCCAAAGGAGTGAGTTATCAGAATTTGTTGTGATACTAAATGGACATTTTGAGCACTGCATTGTATTTGGGGTAAGGAAGAGAGAAGTTAACAATCACCCACCAAGCGTCCAATTTATTTTCTACTGTATATCACGCTGCTAAATTTTCTCAGCTGTGCCTCACACCTAGAAACCATTGGGTTAAGCATTTCTATTAAGAAATTATTAACAATTTCAATACATGGAAGATGGTGAAAAAATGGAAGAAAGGAGATGGTTCCTTTCCCTCATTGGCTATATATCTTTTTTCAATTCCACTGATCAGGCTAATCAATGGAACTTTTTATCGATAGTGCCAATACTATAGGTACCTAATATCTTTCCAGTAAAGTCTGTGAAATATGACGACAAATTGTGAAATATTTATGTAGGACTTGCTCAATTTGGTCGTTAGCAAAAGCACACAGTCTTGTGTCTTTTCTTCCGTCTTCTTTTTCCCTTTTTTTTTTTTTTTTTGGTTCATTCGTTCGTTCTTTATATTTGACATTGCACAAGGCAATCATTTGGCCAAAAGCTGCTCCATTCCAATGTGATGTTCTCAATAAACCAATTGTTTGGTATGTATTGTGCAATATCCAGCTTTTAGATGACACCCGTGTTTCCAAGTATGACTAAAGAATTTTTGCCAAGTCCAATAAACAGCTGATAAAGTCAATGAGCAGCAGATAATTAGCAGGAGGAATGGATTTAGCACATTCTCAAGAAATTAAACTTCTTTTGAAGGGCTTTTTGAAGCCCTTTGAAAACCAGTTCCACTTCATTCCTGCAGTGTAGTTAATTAACAAGAAATTTAACAAACAAACAAAAAAGTATATCACTATATAGGATGTGGTGTCTGATGGCATCACTTCATCTTTTGAGTCAGTATGCTGACTAAATACATTCAGTCAAATCTTGCTTCCTCTATCTCACCAGGGCTTTTGTGGTAGATTGAAACACCAGTGTCTTTAGTCTGAGCATTCATAGTGATACATTTTCCACAACACAGTATTGCCCTCTGTATCCGCTTTCTTTCTGTGGTATCTGCATGTTGTCCCGGTCTAAATGAAATAAGAGCAAAATTAATATAGCATGGGTTGATTTTATTTGTTGGATGTTTTGGATGTGTGTGGAACTACAGTTTTTATGTACAATATTCAAACTTCTGTGTCTGAAATGTTTCAGCAGAGAGAAAAATTGGTGTTTTGATGGTCATGATACTCTTTCTGATCCTGCATTATAATACAAGTCACCTTAAAGTGAAATTTTGTACATTTCTTATAGCAATGTGAGTGTGAATTGTTATTTGACTTGAGCCTTGTAGCGTCTGCTTTTGTGACAATGTCTTAATGGTATTTACCCAAACCTTTTTGTTTTATTATTGTTTTGTTTTTGTATCTTGTGCCTTGGATATTAAATCTGTAGTATATTTTAATGGCTAAAAACATACATTAATATGACTTCATACCATTTTGTAGACAGAATGCTTATGATGTAGCTAGTGATCGAAAATATTTTTGAAGTGCTATACTATTGGTTTAATATGTGTGCTTGTGTTTATTTTGATAATGACAAATGTACCTTTATTGTTTTGTACCTTTTTGGTGGTCCTTATGCCAAGACAAATTTGCTGAATGATGTTTTGTAAAGTCAGCAAGTTGCAACTGAAATTAAATGGTTACAACCTAGCACTCCAAAATATGGCTTTGTCTCTGTTGTATGTAAATGCTGTTGTATTGGAGATATAGCTATTAATTTTGAATAATTGTATCAACAAGAATGAGCTACTAATAGTAACAAATTTTTACATTAAAAGTTATAGTCAGTGATTTTGATGCTGGTAAGTTAAGATGTCTCTTGGTATTGATTGGTTAGATGTTGGTGGTACTCATGTTTTGTTTTCGGTTTGTTTTGGGGTTGTTGTTTTTTTGTATGTTTACAGAGGCTGGGTGCTATTGAGACAGAAGTTTTGAATCCCTGACAGATATTGAATCTGCCAGAATGAGGAGACCTTTGCCTAAAATCACAAAAAGCGTTCTGTCTCCGACCCCACCTTTAGGTTACAAGATTGCAACCTGAGATACCGTGCCACCATCTAATAACCTACAATGTTCAAATGACAGAGGCTCAGCATACTGAGAGAGACCCAAGATGAAAAACTTGACTGCACACTGTCCAGCTGCACAAACAGATGATGAGAGGAAAAAACTCTTAAGCTCTAACTTTGCCTTGGCCTTCCAGATAAGGTTTAAGCGACAGCACGTTGGTCACGGATTCCAAGCACCTGCTTGTAATTTTGTGTCCTTTCATTTCAATGACCTACATCAGCCCAAAGAGTGAAAAAGAATGAAGGGATGAGTTTGGTAGACTTGGAAATTGGTGGTGTGCTCCAATAAACAGGTCAGAATCTGATGATGTGTCCGGATATATTGGAGAATTTAAATAGATAAAAGTCAGCACTGATACATTGAACACTGAATTCTTAATACATGAATTAAGAAGGTACAATTATCTTAATTTGTTGCAATACATCAGGGCATCTACATGCCATGTATTAGATTTTTGTAAGGGCACATTATGTGGCAAAAAGAACTCATACCTGCTTTGCTCACTCTACAAGTTATATAATTCTGGATGACCACCTACCAAGACCAAGGCACCAGGGTGGTGATGGATGGTAGACTCTCCAGAATGCTGCACTTAAACAGCCATGAGAAGACAAATGAAGTGCAAAACTTACTATTCAGTGTTGATAAAATGGTGTGGTGAACAACTTGACTGAGTTTGTCCGAGACTTGCCAGATGAGCATGAAATCTATTTCTGTCTATAAAATATATATTAGCACTAACTCAAGGCACCTGTTCTTGTTGTGTAAACTTAAATGCATTTTTGCTAATTTCCCATTGGTTTATCATCAGCTAATGGAGTCCTTAGAATGACTGGTGAAATATGATTCTACTAGATATCTCATATGATACATCTTTTTGCACTACTTGTTATACTTGACACTTTCATACTAGAACTGTGTACTGATCGGCGCGACACTGTGCCCATTGTCCTGTTTTAGGAGTTACTGTACTGTCTTGTGTTGTTTGCACGTGCACTTTATGTAGAATGTGTAGATCTTTAGTTCTGTGTCGTCTCATGTGGTTTAGTGTGTTGTTTTATGTGTGTATTTTATAGATAAATGCATCCAATCTAATTGGAAGGAACTGTCAACACAACAAAGGACTTTAAAAAGAAAAAAGGGGAAGGTTTTAGACTGGCCAAGTCAATCACCAGGCCTTAACCCAGTTGGGCATGCATTTCACTTCCTGAAGAGGTGACTGAAGGGAGAAACCTTCCCCAAAACAAACAATAATTGAAAGAAGTGGCAGTACAAGACTGGAAAAGAAGAATGGGTCACTGACTTGATGCATTTATACCAAACAAGGGATGTGCAACCAAAGATTGTATTTATTTCAATTTACTTTAAGTCTATCTGTTCCTATACTTTTGCTCACCTAAAAATTGAGTAGTCTGCCATGAAAGGTGTCATGTTCTAAGTTGTTTAACACATCTAGATGTAAATATCAGTAAATGAAAGCTGAAATTCGGATCTATCATCTCATATTCATCTTTTGATCTCAAACACAAATGTTTTCAGTGTATAAAAATTAGAATTGGCTTTGCTGTTCCAATACTTTCAGAGGGGACTTCAGTCATTTTTGTGTACTACAGGCATCTTGGCTGGTCTTCATTGTCTATGACATGTGACCATTATACATTGTTTAACTATCAGTCAGTTAAATTACTGCAGTGCATGCTGCTTTTCCTGGCTGGACTCTGCTTGCAGTAGTTTTACACAGCAGGTTACTACAGCCTGCATCTTGCGGAGAAGAATTATTATCATACTACAAAACATGGTGCAGAAGCCCATATGTTACTTTGCTGAAATAGTGGATTTCCATCATTCCTGTGACACTTTAGATATATTCTACTTTGGAAGATTCTGCTCACAATGTGTAAAGAACATTTTGTACCTTGATTGTGTACATGCGGAACAATATAGAGCAAAGCCTTTATATAATGTCCAGACAGAAATGGTGCTGTATAAGCATCTCCACAAGTTTCTTGCCACAATGACTTCCACTTTTAACAGGAGTGCTTCAACACCTTGATTAATTTACCGTATTCGTTTATCGACAACAATGCGAGGCGGCCTGGCAGTCTGGTGGAAACATCTAATAAAAGTTCCAGGATGGAAGCCAAGATAATCATGTCTTCTATCAAACATGGCCCTATTAAAAAGAGCAGACGCATGAACAGATGTACGCAGAAGTCCCTGTGAGCACTGGAAACAGTGTGTTCTCTTTGTTTTTGCCAGACATCTTTCACTTATTTAAACACTAGATACTCATTTGACATGCAACTTTACAGTGTACTGCCCTAGTTGGGGGTTTGGATCCTAATTTGTCTAAATTGCATGACATTTGCCTCAGATATGCACAGAAGGTCTTAAAGTGACATTAAAACCAGATAAACACTCTTTTTAGAAATCTTTTGGTCAGTCAGTTAATATCAGCTCTTCTCTGTGGTTATCTCAACTATATTGTTAGAACTTTGTAATATTGACCTGCTGTTGTTGTTGTTATGATGGTGGTTTTGACTTCCTCTGGCAAAAAGAATGTACACATATCCACCTGTGCAGGATTAGGCTCAGGGCCAGCAGTACAGTGTTAGACAATGTACCGGAACATACCGGGACGTCTAGAGAGAGTCGACCAGCAAACACAGTGAATAGCATGACACAAGTCTGTTTTTCATTTCAAACTTCACTTTAGGATCAGAGTGCGTACTCAAGCATTTTTGTGTTCAAGTATGTTTATTACCATATATGCAGAAATTCAGCTTGGTCTGCTTCTCTCATCATAAGAGAAAGAAAGTTCCTGTGCAAAAAGAGGCAATAGTAACATGGTCAAGTTTTGTTCATCCAAAAAGATGAATAGAAATATCCTGGCTTGGTTTTAGACAATATAAACACTTTTTTAAACCAATGAGGTGCTAAAGCAATACAGAGCTTTCGGTTTGTCTAGCCACAGTCCAATTTTGGGTAGTAAAGACAAAACAACAAGATGAGAGAACGTTAGATGAGGAGAGAATTACACAGTTATATACAAGCGTTTGTGTAATGAGGGTAAAATGCATAACGTCACTTGCTCCACATTAAAGTGAGGGGAAATAAGTATTCAGACACATTTGTTTTTGTTATTATAATATACTGTACTTCCAATGCATATATCCACTTCAAATTACACTTAATATATTTTGACTTTCTGCTTATAAATAATGTTGCCATTGGTTAGAAGATTTTGTGCTACAAGTAGTAATTATGGTGAAGGTGAAGAAGCATCCTAAAGTTCTCAGGGACTACATTACCAAACAACACTCAAGTGGAAAAAGCTACAGAGCCATAGGAAAGACCTTAAACATCCCTATCAGTAGAGCTGGTATGATAATATGCAGGTGGAAAGCCAGCAGTCACTTGAAAAAATGCTTGAGTACAACTGGGAATCAGCAGAAACAATAAACAATAAACTCCATCACAATCATCTCTGTTCCTACACCCCACACAAAACTCCTTTGCTAAAAAAGAAGCACAGTGATGCACATCTAAAGGCATTTAGATAAAGCAGAACACTTTGAAACAATATAATCTGGTCAGACGAAACAAAACAAAACAAGCAAACAAAACAAAAAACACTAACACTCGTCATGTTTGGAGAAGGAAGGATTACCCATATGATTCCAAGAACACCATACCCACAGTAAAATACAGAGGTGGGAGCATCTTTATATGGGGCTGCATCTCTGCAAATGGTACTAGGGTTAATTACTTCTTACTGTAGATGTCTCAAACCTTGTTATTGCTTATGAATACATATTTTTTGTCCATATTTATAAATACAAAGACAAATGACATTATGTGGGTGAATTTGAAATAGATATATGCACTGGTAGTATATTAAATAGAAAAAATAAAAGTGTCCAAGTTCTTATTTCCCCTCCCTGTATGTCCCTATTAAACTCAAAATGGTTGCTGTTGTGCCTGTTAATTCATTTACAACCTGGCCTAGTACTGTGGTAGTGGACTACTACAGACACTTTAATCTGCCATTTTTTCTAGTTAAATTTGGTTGAAATAGTAACACCATTTATTTGGCTTACAACAGTCTTTGTGAGGGTGGCACAGTAGTGCAATGTCACTACTGCACAGCTACAGGGTCCCTGGTTTGATCTTGAGCTCAGGTTAATCTTTGTGTTGAGTTTCTGTGCATGGTCTACCGTCTACTGAGAATGAACATTCTCTGTAAGCCCACTGAATCAGGTTTCCATATACTGTCTAGCACTGAGACTACCTTCTTAAAAGTCTTGAATGACCTTTCTGTTGAGAATGAAGCTCTAAATATTAGTATATAATATTCTAAATATAGTGGATCTCAAAACTACTTTCGACATTGAATAATAACATATTTTCTCATTTGCTCAGATGTGTAAATGAGATAAATGTAATCTTTTTACTGTTTAAATGGAGCTAAATCATTCGACATCATGGACAAATTGACAGTGCATCAAATGAATCCCTGCCTCCTGTAGATGTTATTCCTAACTTAAAGCCTGAATCGTTTCTGACTTTCTGAAACTGAACACATAGAAAACTGAAATTCTGTGTGATGGCCCTAACATATCAGCTCCTAGGCATTCCAATATTGCCAGTGACATTGATAGTCTTATGGGAGAAATAAATGTGTAAAAATAAATCATATTACTCTATTTTATGAGTTACATTGGCTTCCTGTTTCATTGTGTATACAGTATAAACTGCTCCTTTTGGCCTGTCAAGTCCAGCTTCAATTTTGCTGAGCTTCTCCAATTGTGAAACCACACACATTCACTCAGGTGATCAATTCTCCTTTATTGTGGGTGTTTGTATCCTGTAATACATCCGTCTTTCTTTGCTTTAAGTAATTTTTATGACTATTCTTTGTAAAATTTTGAAAAGATGCTATGTACTGTATATTAAATTGGCCAGCAATATGAAGACTCTTTTAATGGTAGTGCGTCACACACATTGTTGGAACTGAATTCAGAATGCAGTAATATGGAATCTCATCTTTTTTGGAGAAAGCATTTGGGCTGATATCATATACTATGACTCATTCCAAGCTGCAGCGTCCAAGGATGTTATAATTCTTGCCACGATGGTGGAATCAGTTTCTTGACGCATGAGTCGGCCGTTACGTCCACTCGGGCATTGTGTCGTTTGATGTTTGCAGCTGTTGCCAAGGAAACTGTCCACGTGGCTTACTTTTTGTAATTTGATGTAATGCAAGCCAGGAAGCTGTCCCTTGTCTACACAATGTCAAGAAAGGTAAAGAGGATTAGAGTAGCCTCAGACAAAAGAAATAAAGAAATAATTTCTTCTTTCCCTCCTTTCATCTGCTACACAGATGATGAACTGTTCCTCTAGCTGAATCAATTGAGGTAATTCTGGAAGGCATTTGTTTTATGTTCAGACTGGTATGGTCCACCTTTATAGCTGTCAGTCCTACCTTTGCCTGATCATAAATATGGGATCCAAGGCAAATCTCTTGTTGGACAAGAGAGCCTGTTGTAGATTCTACATATTGTGGGCCAGGAAAGCTGGCACTGCTATTCCTATTTCTTTTTCAATTTAAATCCCTCAAATAATCCTGTTTTCATAGTTGGACTGTTTGATAAGTTTTACGATTTCATTTAGTTTGCTTTTTACAAATAAATGTGAAATACCATACACTGTTTTTTTTTTTTTTTTTGTTAACTTTACTGCAGTTTGTATGTTCCATCTGTTCTGTAGTTCATTAAAATAGGTCACGGTGGGACTTTCAGATCTTTCCAGTGTTTTACTGTCTGGACTTTGTGCAGTTATAGGCCGAAGAGCTGGCTGTTTCATTATAAAGCTCTTACTCACTTTCATCACTAATTAAGAGTTGGCCAGACAAGTGTTCCATTTTCACTGAGCAAAGTATATATATTTTTTTTCTTAAATTGTTCCTATGTCTTTTCTTATTAAATACAAGGTATTTAATTCGTACCATAAAACCATAAACCCTAAACACCATAAGTTCTGGTGTCTCTGAGACACAGCCAAGTGTTGTGAAAATAAGTGATAGGTTATATAGTTGTTTTTTTCAGTGCTCATGTGTATGAAACCTGGCTATTTTCCATTGCTGTTTTCCATTCCTCATTGGCGAATAGATGGAAAAGCCAACCTGAAGTGAACCTAGGTGAACATTTTAACAATATGTACAGTCATGTGAAAAAATAAGTACACCCCATGGAAATGGTTGGCTTTTTTGACATATTTGGACAAGCAAACATTTGATCATCTTTGAAACAGTGCCTATTAATAAAGTTGATATACTTGAACAAAACCACTAGGAAAAATAGCTTTTTCAATCAATTCTTCAGAACTTCAACAGAAGCAACCCCAAACCATAACAATTCCACCACCATGCTTCACAGTTGGTATGAGGTGCTTCTCCTGAAAAGTGGTCAGCACCAAACACGTCTGCTGTTACTGTGGCCAAACAACTTTATCTCTGATTCGTCTGTCCAGCGCACATTATTCCAAAAGGCCTTGTCTTTGCCTATATGCTCATTGACAGCAAAGGCTTTTTCCTGGCATGCCTCCCATGCAGATCAAATTTGTGCAATCTCTTTCTGATTATAGAAGCATGCACCTTGACACCAACAGTAGCAGATCCTGTGATTAAATTTTGGGGTTCTTGGAGACTTCTTTTTGCATCAGACGGTCTGCTCTTGGGTTGAATTTGCTGGGATGGGCAGTCCTGGACAAATTGGCAGTCATTTGAAATCTGCTCCACTTGTAGGTGATTTTCCTTACAGTGGAATGATGTATTTCAATTAATTTGGAGATCTATTTAATTCCCTTGCCAGACTCATAGGCATCCACAACCTTTTTTTCTGATGGTCTTATAGAACTCTTTAGATCTTGGCATAATGACACCACACACCTCAATAACAAAGGGATCTCTAGACACTAGATATGAGAGGGGTATAAATATGACAGGTTCCACCTGCACTCCCTAAGCAGCTTCTGATCACTGGCACCCAATCTTGAACAGCTGACTCTAATTTTATGCATTTGAAGGTGTGATAAATGTATGGGCTGCACGTACTTTTTCCATATGACTGCTCTGTTTTTTTGTTCATTTAAATTGTGAAAATGACTACTGAATGTCAACTTTATGTGTCATTTGATAAAGTGTATCACCTATAGTAATAAGCACTGGTTCAAAGAGGATCAAATGTTTGCTTGTCCAAATATGTATAAAAAAATATAAAATAAATATAAACAACAACAATTTCCATGGGGTTTACTTATTTTTTCACATGACTGTATATTTAATTATAAATATATAAAATATATATAAAATACCCTGTGTTAGTATTTTGTTTAGAATTTGGGTGCTGGAAAAGGGGGGAAAAAACAGACTTTTCATAATGCAAACTACCTTTATTAATACTGCAAGTCATGATAATAATTAACACAATGAGTTGCATACAACATACAGTCCCCTCCGAAACTACTGGAATGGCAAGGCCAACTCATTTGTTTGTGCTATACACCAAAGACATTTGGGTTTGAGATCAAATGATGGATATGAGAAAGGGTTTAGGATTTCAGCTTTTATTTTCTGGTATTTACATCTAGGTGTGTTAAACAACATAAAACATAGAACCTTTTATATCAGACCACTCAGTTTTTAGGTGAGCAAAACTACAGGAACATACAAGTCTTTAAGTAAATAACATTTAATATTTGGTTGCATATCACTTGCTTGCAATAACTGCATCAAGCCTGAGACTCACTGACATCACCAAATTGTTGGTTTTTTCTTTTGTGACGCTTTTCCAGGCTTTTACCACAGCCTCTTTAAGTTGTTGTTTTTTTCGGGGGATTTCTCCCTTCAGTCTCCTCTTCAGGAGGTGAAATGCTGCTCAATTGGGTTAAGGTCTGGTGATTGACTTGTCCAGTCTAAAATCTTCCACTTTTCCCCCTGATGAAGTCCTTTGTTGAGTTGGCAGTGTGTTTTGGCTCATTGTCTTGCTGCATGATAAAGTTCCTCCAGATTAATTTGGATGCATTTCTCTGTAAATTGGCAGACAAAATGTTCTTGTAAACTTCTGAATTCATTTTGCTGCTACCATCATGAGTTACATCCTCAATAAAGATTAGTGATCCTGTTCCAGAAGCAGCCATGCAAGCCCAAGCCACGACACTACCTACACCATGCTTGATTAATGAACTTGTATGTTTGGGATCATGAGCAAGTCCATTCTTTCTCCACACATTGGCCTTTACATCAATTTGGTAGTGGTTAATCTTGGTTCCAGAACTTTCAGCTGTTGTTTTCCTTGACCAACCCATTGAGTGTCTGTTGCTCAGTACACAAGTGATTTCTTTCTTTTTCAGGACATTCCAAATTGTTGTATTGGCTATGTCCAATGTGTGTGCAATGGCTCTGATTGATTTTCCCTCTTTTCTCAGCTTGAAAATGGCTTGCTTTTCTCCCATAGACAGCTCTCTGATCTTCATGTTGGCTTATCCTTTTCAACAGCAAATGCAGTCTTCACAGGTTAACTGAAGGCTCAAATGAAGAGTAGATGTTTAGAGCTATTTATTGTTTATACAATCAATCTAACAGGACACACTTGGGTAACAAGAAACACCTGTCAGTCATGTGTTCCAATATTTTTGCTCAACTACAAATTGGGTGGTCTGATGCAAAATGTGCTATGTGCTATGCCGTTTAACACATCTACATATAAATACCAGGAAATAAAAGCTGAAATTCCAAACTCTCTTTTCGTATACATCTTTTGATCTCAAACCTAAATGTCTTCAGTCTACAGCAAAAACAAATGAATTGGCTTTGCCGTTCCAATTTGGAGGGGACTGTAAGTATGTACAGTGCCTTCCACTAATATTGGCACCCTTGGTAAATATGAGCAAAGAAGGCTGTGAAAGTTTGTCTTTATTGTTTAACCTTTTGATCTTTTGTTAAAAAAAAAAAAATCACAAAAATATTCTGCTCCCATGGATATCAAACAATTGCAAACAAAACAGGTTTATCAAAAAACATCTTTGTTAAACATGTATGTGCCACAATTATTGGCACCCTTTTAGTCAATACTTTGTGCTAACTCCCTTTGCCAAGGTAACAGCTCTGAGTCTTCTCCTATAATGCCTGATGAGGTTGGAGAATACATGGCAAGGGATCTGAGACCATTCCTCCATACAGAATCTCTCCAGATCTTTCAAATTTCAAGGTCCACACTGGTAGACTCTCCTCTTCAGTTTACCCCACAGGTTTTCTATGGGTTTCAAGTCAGGGGACTGGGATGGCCATGGCAGGACCTTGATTTTGTGGTCAGTAAACCATATTTGTGTTGATTTTGATGTATGTTTTGGATCGTTGTCCTGCTGGAAGATCCAACCATGGCCCATTTCAAGCTTTCTGGCAGAGGCAGCCAGGTGTTCATTTAATATCTGTTGATATTTGATAGTTCATGATGCCATGTATCATAACAAAATGTCCATGTCTCTGGCAGAAAAAATGGCCCCAAAACATTAAAGAGCCTCCACCATATTTAACTGTGGGCAGAGCTTCATGTGGCCTGAATGTAAGCTTGCTGGCCTGAGTAACAATGCTTATAACGGAGTGACGATTTAACTGCAGACTTGGATCTAAACTGGAATATAGTCCAAATTAAAGACACTACTGTTTTATACTGGCTAACTATTTTCACAGCTCTTTGCTATTGCTACTTATCCTCTTATATCCATCTGCACTACAGAACCAATGTGTCTTTATAATCATATAAGCAAACAGCACAAGTTTTGTGCAACAGCATGAAGTACTTTTCCATATGGTTACCTCTCTGTGTGCACCAAAACCACCTTTGGTGTTTATTGCCAAAAGAAACCGATCCCATTTGAAGTTCCAGTAGCGTCTGGCAAACTGAAGATGCTTGAGTTTGTTTTTGGATGAGAGTAGAGGCTTTTTTCTTGAAACCCTTCCAAACAACTTGTGGTGATGCAGGTGACTTCAGGTTGTCGTTTTGGAGACTTTCTGACCCCAAGACACAACTTCTGCAATTCTCCACCTGTGATCCCTGGAGATTTTTTTGGCCACTTGAACCATCCTCTTCACAATGTCCAATTGCAGGTGGATTCATAACATTTGCAGTTGACTGGAACTTCTTAATTATTGCCCGGATGGTGGTATTGGGCATTTTCAATGCTTGTGCTATTTTCTTATAGCCACTTCCCATTTTGTGAAGCTCAACAACCTTTTGCCACACATCACAGCTATATTCTTTGGTCTTCAAGTTCAAGTTCAAGCGGTTTTATTGTCATTTCAACTATATACAGCTGGTACAGTATACAGTGAAACGAAACAACGTTCCTCCAGGACCATGGTGCTACATAAAACAACACACTAAACCACATGAGACGACACAGAACTAAAGATCTACACATTCTACATAAAGTGCATGTGCAAACAACACAAGACAGTAACTCCTAAAACAGGACAATGGGCACAGGAAGTAACAGTGTCACGCCGACCAGTACATAGTTCTAGTATGAAAGTCTCAAGTATAACAGGTAGTGCAAGAGAATAACAATATAATTAAAAGATGCTGTGAATCTAAGCATAACATACTATGGCATAGTATTCAGCAGATTAGCTTATACCATATGTAGACATAGCAGTTATTGCAGTAGCAGCCAGGTAAATGTGTATGATAGTGACAAGAAATTAAACATAATATTTTTATAAGTTTAGCAGCAAGAGTACAGGTAGTCGTTATGAAATGTGCAAAAATTGCAAGGGGAGTGGGATGGTGCTCAATTCAGTATGTGTGTGTGTGTGCGCGTGTGTCAGTCCAGTCTCTGAGTATTGAGGAGTCTGATGGCTTGGGGGAAGAAAATGTTACACAGTCTGGATGTGAGGGCCCGAATGCTTCGGTACCTTTTTCCAGACGGCAGTAAGGTGAACAGTTTGTGTCAGGGGTGTGTGGGATCATCCACAATGCTGGTGGCTTTGCGAATGCAGCGTGTGGTGTAAATGTCTGTGATGGTGGGAAGAGAGACCCCGATGATCTTCTCAGCTGCCCTCACTACCCGCTGCAGGGTCTTGCGATCCGGTACGGTGCAATTTCCGAACCAGGCAGTGATGCAGCTGCTCAGGATGCTCTCAATGGTTCCTTTGTAGAATGTGGTGAGGATGGGGGATGGGAGATGGGCTTTTTTCAGCCTCCTCAGAAAGAAGAGGCGCTGCTGGGCTTTCTTAGTGATGGAGCTGGTGTTGAGGGACCAGGTGAGGTTCTCCACCAGGTGAACACCAAGGAATTTGGTGCTCTTGACTATCTCCATGGAGGAGCTGTCGATGTTCAGTGGAAAGTGGTCGCTCTGTGCTCTCCTGAAGTCAACAACCATCTATTTTGTTTTGTCCACGTTCAGAGAGAGGTTGTTGGCTTTGCACCAGTCCATTAGCCGCTGCACCTCCTCTCTGTATGCTGACTCGTCGTTCTTGCTGATGAGACCTACCATGGTCATGTCATTGGCGAACTTGATGTGATTGGAGCTGTGCATTGCTGCACAGTTGTGAGTCAGCAGAGTGAACAGCAGTGGACTGACCACACAGCCCTGGGGAGCACAAGTGCTCAGTGTGGTGGTGCTGGAGATGCTGTTCCCGATCCGGACTGACTGAGGTCTCCCAGTCAGGAAGTCCAGGATCCAGTTGCAGAGGTAGGTGTTCAAGCCCAGCAGGTGCAGCTTTCCAATTAGGTGCTGAGGAATTATTATGTTGAATGCTGAACTGAAGTCTATGAACAGCATTCGCACATAGGTGTCCTTTTTGTCCAGGTGGGAGAGGGCCAGATGTAGGGTGGTGGAGATGGCATCATCTGTTGAGCGGTTGGGATGATATGCGAATTGCAGGGGATCCAGTGAGGGGGGCAGCAGGGTCTTGATGTGCCTCATGACGAGCCTGTCAAAGCACTTCATGATGATGGGTGTGAGCGCAACGGGACGGTAGTCGTGGAGGCAGGACACTGAAGACTTCTTCGACATGGGGACAATGGTGGTGCCCTTGAAGCACATTGGAACGATGGCACTGCTCAGGGAGATGTTGAAGATGTCAGTGAGGACATCCTGCAGCTGGTCTGCACATCCTCTGAGCACTCTTCCAGGAATGTTGTCTGCTCCAGCAGCTTTCCGTGGGTTGACTCTGCGTAGAGTTTTCCTCACATCAGCCATGGTTAGACACAGCACCTGGTCGTTAGGAGGAGGGGTGGTCTTCCTCGCCGTCACATCATTCTGTGCCTCAAACTGAGCATAGAAGTTGTTCAGCACATCTGGAAGGGAGGCATCACTGTCACAGGCGGATGATGTTGTCCTGTAGTTGCTGATGGCCTGAATACCCTTCCACATGCGCCGTGTGTCACCACTATCCTTGAAGTGCCTGTGGATTTTCTGGGCGTGTCCGCACTTTGCCTCTCTGATGGCCTGGGACAGTTTGGCTCTCACTGTTCTTAGGGCCGCCTTGTCACCTGCCCTGAAGGCGGAGTTTCGGGTCCTTGTCAGTGCACGCACATCCGCAGTCATCCACGGCTTCTGGTTGGAGCGTGTAGTGATTGTCTTGGAGACAGTGGTGTCATCAATGCACTTGCTGATGTAGCTGGTCACTGATGCCGTGTATTCCTCCAAATGTGCCAGTCAGTGTGCTCAAAACAGTCCTGAAGAGCAGAGATGGCTCCTGCTGGCCAGGTTTTCACCTGCTTCAGAACGGGTTTGGAGCATCTGACGAGCTGTATGCTGGGATTAGCATAACAGAGATGTGATCTGAGTAGCCGAGGTGGGGGCGGGGCTCCACCCAGTATGTGCGGGAGATGTTTGTGTAAACAAGATCCAGCACATTCGCCCCTCTCGTTGCAAAGTTCACATGTTGGTGGAATTTAGGGAGCACTGATTTGAGATTCGCATGGTTGAAATCTCCGGCAATAATAGACAGTCCATCAGGGTGTGTGTTCTGCAGTTCACTATTAGCCCCATACAGTTCAAAGAGCGCCTCCTTAGCATTAGCGCTAGGGGGAATGTATACTCCGATTATAAGCGCAATAGTGAATTCTTGTGGTAAATAAAAAGGTCTGCATCTAACAGTCACAAACTCCACCGGTGATGAGCAGTAACTAGAAACTAGCACCGAGTTCTTGCACCATTCAGTGTTGATGTAAACACATACGCCACCACCACGAACCTTACTGCACAGAGCTGCATTTCTGTTGGCACAAAATGAGGCGAGCCCATCTAGCTGAATGGCGCCGTCCAGAACTCTGTCACTGAGCCATGTCTCTGTGAAAACAAAGACGCAGCAGTCTCTAAACTCACACCGCGTTGCCTGCTGGAGTCGGATGTAGTCCAATTTATTGTCCAGGGAGTAGACGTTGGAGAGCAGGATGGATGGGAGAGCCGGCCGACTAGGGTTTGTTTTTAGCCTAGCCTGAACCCCTGCCCTTTTGCTGCACTTCCGCTTCCTCGCACACAGCTTACTTACACTCAGGCAACGACGTGGACTGGAGGCCTGTTCCCCACAACACGCCAAGATCACGTAGCTTCTCCAGCAAATCATCATGCAGGTTGGTTGTTGCATGATTTCTGTATTTTAGCAGTGTCTGGCAATGGTATACACAAACACCGATTGGTCTGATGTCCATGTGCAGTAAACAGTAATGCTAAGAAACAAAAATAGCACCATTTTGGATCCAGAGAGGCTGCTGCGTGCTACTGCCGTGCCGCCATCATGTATTTACTCATTCTAATGACTAAGGGAATTTAGCCTGTGTTACCTCACATTTATACCCCTGTGAAACCCCTATGAAAGTCATGGTTGAACAATTTCCTGTTCCTAGTCACCCAGGTGTACTAAAAAAAAATTAAATATCGATTGGAATATACTTCAAATATATGTTTCTCAGATGAATTCTTAAGGATGCTAATAATTGCAGCAAACATATATTTAACAAAGATATATATATATCTTATATATATATATATATATATATATATATATATATATATATATATATATATATATATATATATATATATATTATAAACCTGTGTTGTGTTTGCAATTGTTTGATATCCATGACAGCAGAGTATTTTTGTGAATTTTTTGAACAAAAGATCAAAAGCTTAAACAATAAAGACAATTTTCCACAGCCTTCTTTGCTCATATTTACCAAGGGTGCCAATATTAGTGGAGGGCACTATATGTTTATGTAAATACACTTCTCAGCAGTTGCATACACAGAAAAGGTCTAATTCCTTTATGTTAATACCATGATTAATGGATGTCCTCTAATAATTATCAGTAACTGCACTACTGTACAACTGCACCCGCCAGTGTGTGGCCTATGTGTACCCATGTAAAAGTGGGAAAGAGCCAAGGCCTGGTGCTTGTCATTATAAATAAAATGTTTAAGAGGCAAAAATGACCTGGCCTCAGCCACCAGCATGAGAGAGGCTGATGACACTAGCATGTGTGCACGTCCCTGTCGGTCTCGGAAATCCACTGCGATGGCTTTCACAGACACCAACCGGAACCCAGACTGGGACTAAGCCTCGATCCACCCGCTGCCTGTCTGTCCTTCCCATCAGGCTGGCGGCCTTCCATCAAATTCCTTTTCTCAGCTTTATACACACAATCGCTTCAGTTGCCACTGAATGTATTCAATATTCAGTCATTCATTCTATCCACTATTATTTTTGTTTTTCTTATGACAGAAAAGTGTCAAATAAATTGTATAGGCAAAATTCCATTTCATGATGACTAAGAAGAAGACCTCTCTTAACTAAACCCAGGCACAAAATAATTAAATATAGACCATACAGTGTGTCTTTGCATTATTGGCCTGGATAGAGATTATACAGTATGTCCATTGCCATCCGGTCACATCAAGGCAGCAATCATGGCTGGGAAAAATTTAATTATGAAATAACAGAAATCTGGGTGAAGGGCTGTTGAAAATTGTGCACTTGTTGTCTCACATGACCCTGGTTAGAGAATATTAGCAAACAGAGTTGAGAACATACGTTTACATATGCCTTGCAGAATCTGCAAAATGTTAATAATAATAATAACAACAACAACAACAACAATAATAATAATAATAATAATAATAATAATAATAATAATTGTTGTTGCTGTTATTGTTATTATTATTATTATTATTATTAGTAGTAGTAGTAGTAGTAGTAGTAGTATAAAAAATAAGAGGGATCATAAAAATTACATTTAGTTTCTCATTTAGTACTGCCCTGACTAAGCTATTTCACATAACAGATGTTTACATTTAGTCCACAAGACACAATAATAAATGAATTTACACAAATGAACCAGTTAAAAAGTTTACATACACTTGATTCGTAATACTGTGTTGTTACTTGGATGATCAGCGACTGTTTTTATGTTTTGTGATATTTGTTCATGAGTCCCTTGTTTGTCCTGAGCAGTTAATCTGCCCACTGTTCTTCAGAAAAATCCAGGTCCTGCACATTCTTTGCTTTTCCAGTATCTCTGGCATATTTGACAGTGGTTATATGATGTTGAAATCCATCTTTTCACACTGAGGACAACAGAGGGACTCATACACAACTATTACAAAAGGTGCAAACATTCACTGATGCTCAGGAAGCCAGGGGGATGTAAAATTGTGAACAGGATGATCATTGTAAATTGTTATTATTTTGTTTAAAGATCTTTTTTTATTTTATTTAGTACTGCCCTTCAGAAGCTACATGAGATTTTTACATGTATCCCAGAAGACAAAATAATAACTATTTATACCGATCATCCTGTTAAAAAATTTACCACCTGGCTGTTAATGTATCATGTTGCTTTCTTGAGAATCAGTGAATGTTTGCACCATTTATAATAGTTGTGTATGAATTCCTCAGTTGTCCTCAGTGTGAAAATATGGATCTCAACATCATATAGACTGCAGGGAACTGGAGCGGGAACGGCTAGTGCTCATCAACAGCTCTCGAGCTAGCCGAGGAATCAATTGCTTAAATGCCGCTGACTGCAGTACCTCTCGATGATGGAATTAACCGTGTTGCCCATCTGGGAAACAGGTGCATCTAATAGAAAAGCTTCCTCCTTGTCCTTGATATCAGTGAGAGTCAGCCACAGATCCGATTGCACGGGCCGTATGCTTGGTAGCTCTAAGCGCCAAGTCAGTGGCCCATCATAGCTCCTTAAAAGCCTTAGCGGTCAAGCCAGCGCCCTCATCCATCTCTTTCAGGACTTTGGCCTGGTATGCCTGCAGAACTGCCATGGTGTGCAGAGACGCACCCACCTGGCCAGCAGCCATGTATGACTTATTGATCAAAGTCGAAGAAACCCTACAGGGCTTAGAAGGCAGGGTAGGCTGTGACTTCCAAGACGTTGCCAAGAATGGCAAGAGATAGGCTGTGAGCATCTCTTCGACCACAGGCATCTCAGAATACCCCTGTTCTGCCATGTCAGTGATAGTGGTGAAATCAGAGGCAACCAGATTAATGATGCGAGCCGAATGCAGTTGGGATGGAATCGGTTTACAAGGCGGGCGTGTGCTATGGCCAGCTAAGAAACAGCCATCCAGCTTGGATGGTGTTTCTGGCCAAGCCATATCACTCCACTCTAAGTTAAGCTTACTGACAGAGTGGGACATAACACCCAAAAGCGAGAGAGGGGAGAGCTTCCTGATCACTCAGAGGAAGAGAACTCGTCTGCCCACTACCGAACCCCTCAGAGTCCAAAGCGGCAGTCAACAGCACATCATCCTCCTCATCCAAGCTGAAAGAGATCACTTCATGAGCTTCCAAGCTTGGACATAAATCTGCACAAGCAAAATTGACAAGTGAGCTGTGCATGCGCTCTGGGTTTGAGCTCCACCTTGGATCCCCAGGACACAGACTCATGCAGAGCCTCAGCGGCTGCAGAACCCAGGTGACGGGGGAAACCCAAGCTGCTTTCTTCCCTCAAGAAGAAAGTGAGCCGAGAGTGAACACTTTATACACTTATCATGAGTGTCCCCACTCAGAATGAAGCAAGGACACAGAGGCATGCACCTACAGAAAGACACTGTGTCCACTCAGAGGGAAGAAAATATCTCCGCTTAAAACGAGTCGCTGGAACACAAACTCCTAACACTGGCAGAAAGACCGTTCACCTGAAGTGAAAGAAATCTAAGTAAGATGGCACAGGCTCATACCTTTTAAGGCACCGATGACGCGATGACTCAGAGGGGCGGCGCTAGTGCCATCAGCCGATGAATTGGCATGATTCTATACCGGCTTCAGACATCCCATAGCGTCAGCTACTGACACAGCGTTGAGTGAACCTATGAAAGGGAACCAAATAATGTGTAGAACCTAGAGGATTTTTCTTGGGCAGTTTAACTGCTCAGGACAAACAAGGGAGTCATGAACAACTATCACAAAACATGAAAACAGTAAAAACATAGTATTAAGAATCAAGCGTATGTAAACTTTTAAACTGGTTAATTTGTGTAAATTCAGTTATTATTGTGTCTTGTGGACTATATGTAAACATCTGCTATGTGAAATAGCTTATTCAGGGCAGTACTAAATAAAAAAACAATATGCAATTTTTATGATCCCTCTTATTTTTTCTTTTTAATTATTAACATTTTGCAGATTCTGCAAAATTCTGTAAACTTATGGCCTAAACTGTAGAGTATGCCCTTTCTCATTTTAGGCTTCTAACAGATGCCCACAAATGCCATCTATGTGCTCTTATGTGATCTTTGGCAAAGCAAAATTGGCAGTGGTCTCTTACCCAAAACCCCTTGCAATAATGAGTGATGACCAATCATAGCAGGTAGGTAGGAACGACAAAAGCCAATTAAAAAAAGAGAAAAAGACCAAATAAAAATAAAAATTTGTGTCCTAAATTAGTGTCCTAAAGTATATTTTCCTATTCATTTTAATTTGGCATTAAGTAGTATTAAAATTACAACTTGTGTAAAATGAATTCTATAAAGTCAATAATTAAACTCAATATGACCAATTATCTATTTATATAATTACCTAAATGTTCGTGCTAGGCACAACATCTGGCAATGTGATGACCCTTAAATCACTCACACAACATAGGTTGACACCTCAATGATGTCATCAAAATGCAGACTTGGAAGAGGACAGCAGGGATTAGGATACCTTTTGGCACAGGCCAAAGGCTATGCCTGAAGCTCCACCTACTTCTTAGTTAACTTCTTCTACATTCCTATCTCTCTTCTTTTGTCTGCTTGTGATTAAGCTTGCACATGATAGGGCTTCCATTCACTACCATTTGTGCTATTTTTATGCATCCCTCAAAAATCAATATTGATGCATCAGACAATGATCTTTCCAGATGTTAGCACTCGCCAATTTCCCTGTTTGTTTTTTTTTGTTTTTTTTCCCTGTGCTTGCAATCCCTTTCATATCTCACTACTTGCAGTGTTAGAGGTGTGCATCAGAACTGGGATTCTGTAGGACTTAGGGGACCCAGAACCCAACAGTAATAACTGCAGGAGCATGTGGGATTGGTCAAGAGTGCCTGTGGGAAAAGGTCAGGATTGGTCAGTATTCCTTTGGGAGTGGGTGGGAATTGAGTTAATGAAAGAGTCCTCTGCATACCTCTACTCACAGCCCCCATCTCTGAAGGATCACAGCCCATGCAGACTTTGAAGGCTCATGGTCCCTCTGGACTCTGAAGGATCACAAACTGTCTCTCTCTGAAGGATCACAGATGCTCCCTCTATCTGAGGAATCACAGACACTGCCTCTCTCTAAAAGACTGTAGATGCTCTCACTTAGTCTGTACCTCAGGAATCACAGACACTCCTATGCAGAATCATTCACAGATCACAGCCCTTCTCTCCATTGAGCTCTAGGAGTTAATTACTTTTTTTTTTTTTTTTTTTTTTTTTTTTTTTTTAAATAACTGCTGCCTCATCATGTTTCTTGCAGCCTCTTTCCCCAACTCCTCCCCATTTATCCAAATACCCCTAATTTATCCAACCCATCTCTCCATTACTGCCAACTCCCTCCTTCACACATCTTATGCCTCTTCACTCATCCATATGCCCTCCCTCACATCTAATCCCTTTTCATACATCCCAATACTCCCCTATCCCTTGTTCATCCCAGACTTTTGTTGCACTTGCTCTGTTGCCTTTTGCACCAAGAGGTACCCCAGTTGCTCTATCAAATCCCACAACAGAAGTCCAACATACATGATTTCTGAAGCTTACACCCTGATTCTGCTACAGCAGAAGTGTACAGGCTCATGAGCCCATGCAGGTCTTACTCCTACTATCCCAAAACCCACCAAGAACATCATGCTCCTTCAAGGCACTGTCATGAAAAACTGCGTCTACAAATTGTGGAACAATTTCAGAATAATGTTCCTCAACGTAAAATTGCGAAGACTTTGAATATCTTATCATCTACAGTACATAATATCATCAAAAGATTCAGAGAATCTGTAGAAATCTCTGTGCGTAAGGGACAAGGGTGAAAATCAATATTGCGTGCCCGTGATCTTCGGGCCCTCAGGCAGCTCTGCATTAAAAACAGGCATGATTCTGTAATGGAAATCACTGCATGGGCTCAGAAACACCTCCGGAACTCATTGTCTGTGAACACAGTTCGCCATGCCATCCAGAAATGCTGGTTAAAGCTCTATCATGCAAAGAAAAAGCCTTATGTGAACATGATCCAGAAACACCGCCATCTTCTCTGGGCCAAAGCTCATTTAAAATGGACTGAGGCAAAGTGGAAAACTGTTCTGTGGTCAGATGAATCGAAGTTTGAAATTCTTTTTGGAAACCATGGACGCCGCGTCCTCTGGACTAAAGAGGATTAAAGAGGACTGTTTGCAGCCATGAAATTCAAAATGACCTTATTTTTTTCTATAAATGGTACATTTCCTCAGTTTAAACATTTGATATGTTTTCTATTTTCTATTGTGAATAACATATGGGTTTATGATATTTTCAAATCATTGCATTCTGTTTTTATTTACATTTTACGCACCGTCCCAACTTTTTTGGAATTGGGGTTGTACACTGAAAATTGACAATCATTCACATTGTCAATGAGGACATTTGTGCAGCTAATGCCATTTCCTCAGTACCACACTAACTTGAGCATTCACACTTCCACTCCACAAGCCGATCTGGCACCAGTCAAAAGTTTTTTTCATTGGATCCCTTCAGACTTCCAGATCACAAATTCAGGAGTTTGTGTATCTAAAATAATATTCTGATTGCCCTGACCAGCTGTCTCGTTGTCTGGTATGGCAACTGCACTGCCTTGGACCACAAGATACTACAGTGGATTGTGAGGAAAGTCGAGAAAATCATTGGGGTCTCTACCCATTATTGACACTTCTTACCAGCAGTATTGTGGATGACACCAGCCACTCCTTCATGGAACCACCCCTATCATGGACTCTTTGTCTTAACTTGACTTGAATAATCTGAACCATGGAAAGACTTGTGTAATAAAGCTTGCTTGAATTTAACTCTGAGTTATTTGGGGGCCCTGGCTGTCTAGTGTAAAACAGAACCACCCATAACTTCAGCCCAAGTTCTCAGAGTCCCCCATTTACTGTTCCACAATGCCATTTAGTTGAAAGCATGGTCTGCACTCAAAATGGCTGTTTAGATAGCTTTATATCTATCTCTGTCAATACACAACCCACCACTATCATTTGCTCTTCAGATGTCAACAAGCTCCATAGAGCTAACAAAAGTACTATGACTCATATTCACACCAGTAAGTACAGATGTTCATCTTAGTGGTAAGTATGTAGTATAATCCTGAGTCAGTGTGTGAGGGCAGCAGGAGCACATTACTATTATACCCCCGGATATTAAAGGGAGAGGCATTTCTATTGTAGCATCATAGCACAGAAATGAAATTTGGAATAGAGCTACTGTATATGAAGCTACCTCAAACTTGCCATTCCTAAGCAGATTTGTAAGGTGGTCACTACAGATTTCAGAGCATAGTCTATCTCTTCCTTCACACATCTGGTCACAGTTTCCCACTCACACAACCAGGCTCTGCTAGCAGCATGGAGCAACATGAATCAAAGGTCACACACACACACACACACACACACACACACACACACACACACACACACACACACACACACACACACACACACACACACACACACACAAGGGTATTTTAAGTAGTTGAATTCTCTTAAGCTGAGACACACAGATCTTTGTATTCATTAACATATTATGCATTAGTCATAACAGCCATAACAAAAGGAAAAGCTCTCAGGGAGGGAAAGAGTGGAAAAGTCTGGGGGAAACCTTAGGAAAAAAAAATATTGCAAAAAGACTGTGTTTATGACTCTAAATGTTAATCTCTTTTAGTGTTCTTGAGAGATTAGAGATGATGACAGCTAATAAGGTTATGTCTGGATTTAAAACCCACACACCACTGAGATCCACTAACCACAGGCAGATACTTTCTATTACCACATTCATCAGGCAGACTGCATGGTACTTACACAGCTTAAATAAAGTATTACCGCATTTACACACACACATCTATCATACTGACCGGCATCCACATGGAATGCTATTAAATTCTGAAATTTATGCATATGGTTGACCAGTTTAGCTGCATAAGACCATCATTAAATTTTCTTAACATGGACAAAACACATTACATAATCTCCTGGGCAAAGACATTATTCTTATTCTGTTATTCTGCCATACTATGCCACTCAAAAATACCCAAGAAGACAAATTAAAAACCATAGCAAAAACAGGGCAGCTGGAATTAATGTTAGAATAGTGATTTGAGTCACAGGGCTCCTTATATAGTCTGCAATGCTGTTGTCCCCATCTGAACAGTGTCTGCCATCTAAATATCCATAACTGCAGTGGATTATTTAGTCAACACAATTGTAAGAGAAATATTTACAGTCCTGGTTGCCCATTATACAAGTGTAACATTGAAGAATGCTGCCCCCAGATGGTGTAATAAGAATCAGTTCATGCCAATGAATGTCCAGTAATATAACTGTTTATAAATGTTAATCTTAAATTACTTAGTTCCAGTTCACCTGACTGGTATAAACGTCAAGCCAAAAAGGGCCCATCTTTGATGATGACAATGTAGCTAAATGGATGACAACACATCAAATCCTTGGGCGAAGGACTGTCAAACACAGCTGAACTGCTGCCTGTTGGGTCTCAAGGATCTAGAGCTTTTTGATGGCACTGTGATGACATCACCATTCCATGCCCAAGTGAGCATGACACATGCTGCAAACACACCTGCAAAGTGATCAGCTTCTGTCACTTGCCTAGGGGTAAACACAGAGACTGCTAACTAAGCATTCACTCACCATTATAAGGTTTATACCATCTGGGTTCAGTCTATCCACCACACAGGAAATGACTCTGGGCAAATAATTAATAGATGGATCAGGTTTATGATGCATGTCTCTCATCTGCTGTCTGACAATCAAATGTTACCAAAAATGACTAATAGCTTACTGACTGCAGTAGGAAGAGCTTTTTTCAGTGAATTAGTCACGGAGATCAGGAAGGCAGTAGAACTTTCGAAGTGGATCTCTCTCTTTCAGTGGAACTCTCACCAATGCTCTTGTGGCTGAATGGGCACAAATCCCCATAGCCATGCTCCAATATACACTCGCCATTCACTTTCACAGGAACACCTGTATACCTGCACATTTATGCAGTTATCCAATCAGCCAATAATGTAGCAGCATCACAATGCATAAAATCATGCATCGTTTACATCAAACATCAGAATGTGGAACAGTCTGATGTGTTTCACACAAAACAGTCTCTAGAGTTTACACAGAATGGTGTGAAAAACAAAAAAACATCCTGTGAGCAGAGGGTCTGCAGTCTGAAACACCTTGTTCAAGAGAGAGATCAGAGGAGACGGACCAGACTGGTTTGAGCTGACAGGAAGTCTATAATAACTCAAGTAAGCACTCTTTACAACCATGGTGAGCAGAAAAGCATCCCAGAATGCACAACACATCAAACCTTGAGGTGCTCCACATCAGGCTCCTCTCCTGTCAGCCAAGAACAAGAATCTGAGGCTATCATGGGCAGAGACTCACCACAAGTGGACAGTTGAAGACTGAAAAAAGACCAAGTTTTTGTTTTTCACACCATTCTGTGTAAGCTTTAGAGACTGTTGTGTGTGGAAATCCCAGGAGATCAGCAGTACTTAAACCAGCCCATATGGTACCAACATCCATGCCAGAATCAAAATCACAGAGATCACACTTTTTGTTCATTCTGAAATTTTATATCAACATTACCTGAAGTTCTTGACCTGTATCTGCATGATTTTTTGCATTGTGCTGCTGCCATATGATTGGCTGGTTAGATAACTGCATGGATGTGCAGGTGTACAGGTGGAAAGTGGAGGTGAGTGTGTCTGTATTTATACATGGATCAGACTTTTTTGTCCAGCACATCCCACAGATGCTCGTTTGGATTTAAATTTGGGGAATCTGGAGGCCAAGTCAACACTTTGTTATGTTCCTCAAACCATCCATCCATTTTCTGTATCGCTTATCCTACACAGGGTCATGGGGAGCCTGGAGCCTATCCCAGGGGATTCAGGGCACAAGGCGAGGGACACCCTGGATGGGATGCCAACCCATCGCAGGGCACAATCGCACACACAATCACACACTACGGACAATTTGAGAATGCCAATCAGCCTACAATGCATGTCTTTGGACTTGGGAGGAAACCGGAGTACTCAGAGGAAACCCCTGAAGCACTGGGAGAAAATGCAAACTCCAGGCACACAGGGCAGAAGCAGGAATCGAACCACCAACCCTGGAGGTGCGAGGCAAAAAATTCCAACCACTCAGCCACCATGCCTCCCTTCCTCAAACCTTCAATTTTTGAAGTGTGGCAGGGAGCATTATCCTGCTGAAAGAGGCCACTGCCATTAGGGTATACTGTTGCCATGAAGGGGTGAACTTGGTCTGCAACAATGTTTAGGTAGGTGGTACGTGTCAAAGTAACATTGTGTTAACACTATATATATATATATATATATATATGTACATATATATATATATATATATATATATATATATATATATATATATATATATATATATATATATATATATATATATATATATATATATATATATATATATATATATATGTTGATGTTGTACTCGAAGTTTGACGTTGGAAGATCCCAAGGCCCTTAACCCTCAACTGCTCAGTTGTATAAATGAGATAAATGTAAGTCGCTCTGCATAAGGGCATCTGCCGAATGCCATTTATACACACACACACACACACACACACACACACACACACACACACACATACACACACACACACACACATCAGAGTCCGCTAAGAAATTTTGGTGTCAGAATAACACCAATTTTTTTTTTTACAGTGTAGGCCATGTATGCATTGATCAACTGAGGGACAGGTAACTCATGAGTATATAAATTTAAATTAGTTAAGAATATCGAGCAATACCATGGATTAAACTTAGATACAACCCAAGTAGACAAATCTGTCATTAAATTCAGTAGTACAGCTCACTTCACTCTCAAGCTCTTGATTGGGAGCTGTCCAGCCAATGTCCCAATAAAAAGGCTTATAGGGCCCCTTTCTTGATAATAGGACATGCGAATTGTTGCCTCCCCAGGCATCTTTTATGCCTTTGTGTGACAAAAAAATAATAATTAAAATAACTTTAATGGACTGTATCACAATATGAGTTATTTTTAAGTATATGAAACCTCTCTCTGTTTAAATGTGGAAAAAAAAATTCAAATCTTAAACTTAAGTGAAGTAGAAGAGCTTTACAATGTTCACTAGAACACAGACTGATTAAAAGCCTTGTAGCGAATCTAGCTCAAATGGGTGAAATATATCTATAGCTCTAATCGAAGCGTGTTCTGATTAGTTATGGATATAAATCGACCATGAAAGGGAATGTTATATTAATTACTGTAGTCTAGCTTTAGAATTAAATACGAAGCAGCTTGATCTGTTTGTCCACCAAACTTACCAGGGCAATCTTCGTATTACTCTAAAAGAATAAATTATTCTTCTGGCCACGAAGCATAGTTTATTCTAAGTTAACAGAAATACAGCGCGTAGCGAAGAGCAACGTTAAAAGTGAACCTTGCCATGAGTAACAACAGAGATGATCCAGCGTGATAACCATGGATTTTAATAACTATGTAAAACTACTAATATACACAACTAGGTATAAACAAATAATACATATATACAGGGTAAGTGAAAGAAACAAAAGGAAAAATGATGAAAATAACAGAATGGCAGAACACACAACAGTTTAACCTCGAGAATCAGCAATGAATTGAAAATTCACCTTCAACAGGGGCACTGACTTAAAAGGACACCTCTATAGATCAATTAAAATTTATACTTGCGTTAATTTTATGCCGTTCACGAGGGTCCTTGGTTCGTAGGTTTAGCGAGGAGTTTGCTGAATCTTCTGCTTTGGTAGAGTCGGGGTGAACGGAGTTGGGTCTCGCCAAAGTAGAAAGAAGAAATAAAACGGTAATTGCCACGTGGTTTAACGAGACAAAGGAGAGTCCGGAGGAGTACCGGAAGAGGAAGGCAGAAGAGAGCAAGTCCGCGAGAGAGAGAGGGAAAAGTGAAGTCAAAGTAGAGAAAAAGGAAGACGAAGAATAAGTAGTGAAAAGGAAGAAGATGAGAAGAAAGAAAAGCGCAGAGGAACGCGTGTCGCGGTCTTTTATGGACCATGCCAATGTACACGCCTCTCTGAGCTGCTGGCGAATCCAGAGAGAGATGAGAAAGTTCTCGGGGGAGAAATTACTTGGTCTGTCCCAGAGCGGGTCGCATGTCAAGGCGGGGTTTGTATTAAGTTTGGATTAGGATAAAATATGGAAAAATATAGAATGATACATCCCATCGTCTTATAGTATGCATCATTAATTGGCATATTACGAGACAATGATTTTGGTACCAAACTTCAAGGAAATTATGATATCTTGGCCAGTGAAGGATCATTAGACATGGTTACAGACAACTTAAAATTAGCTTCTCGCTCAAACTATCTAAAATCACTATAGTTATATATAGGTTATCTAGACACACAACACAAGCATCTATGAATACATTATAACTATCTAGAAATATGATTACATGTTACATTCAAGAGACATTTTCACCGGGTGTGCGTGAGTGTGTGTATGTCCAGAAGAGGGGGCTGGCGTTCTTCTAATGTCCTACCGGTCCTTGGTCACCTCAGGGTGACCTTTAGGGAGGACGTTTTTTTTCCTAGCCTTGCCGACTCTGATGCTAATCCATGTGGTCGTAAACAGAGATTAGATCAGAGATTTACAGGCCCTTGGTCGGAGTTTTGGTGGACCCCTGCTGACGAACCTAATCGTGAAGTTTTCCAGACGTTCACACCCGTTAAGTCATGAAAGGTTTCTTTTATGGGTGCAAGTTGTGTGTGTGTGTGTGTTTTGCATTCCAAAGGGCATCTGGTCAAAGGAGGCCTCTCGGGGTTACTCTCGGTCACCTGAGTGGTGAAACTTTTTCATGTTCCATCTGGGTTAATTCAGAAATCAGTTTGGGCACCGTCATACGTTACAGCCTGAATGGAAATGGTTACTTTTATTTAAACATAAATATATTTCAGAGTTAGTTTATCTGAGTTATGTACACTTCTCATAAAAGGAGGTCACATCAGAAGATGATTCCCCAGCTGGAGGTCGAGAAGAGACTGCAGCTGGAGTAGGGGAGAGGTCTGCAACTGGAGGAGGAGAGGAGTCTGCAGCTAGAGGAGGAGAGAGGTCTGCAGCTGGAGGGGGAGTGGGGTCTGCAGCTAGAGGAGGAGAGAGGTCTGCAGCTGGAGGGGGAGTGGGGTCTGCAGCTAGAAAAGGAGAGCGGTCTGCAGCTGGAGAGGGAGTGGGGTCTGCAGCTAGAGGAAGAGAGAGGTCTGCAGCTGGAGGGGGAGTGGGGTCTGCAGCTAGAGGAGGAGCGAGGTCTGCAGCTGGAGGTGGAGAGGAGTCTGCAGCTCTAGGGGGAGAGGAGGTTACATCGGGTGACTTAGAGGGGGGAAATTGTTGATGCCCCCTCAATTTGTGAGGTATCCTTGGGGTCTCCTCATGGTGGTGCTTGAGGTGATCAATGTTGACCTTGCATATGGATTGACCCTCTGAATCCACAAGATCAACACTTTTCCCCTCTATTTTGGTTACCATAAAGGGACCAAATAATCTGGGTCAACTTGTCTGTAGTCATTCTCAAAGGAACCATCAACCTGTGAAAACATGTGAGTAATGCTAACTCTTTTATCTACTTTGCATGAGTATCTAATATGTTGTTTTAAAATTAGGTATGAATATGAATGTTCACACAAAATTAGGAGACATAAAATATGTCATTTTTTAAATTTCACCTCATAATGTTCTGGAACCTTGGAGGGGTATCGTGCCTCTCTTCCAAACATCAGGTAAATTGTGGTGAACTGTGTTGTGAGCTGTTTTTTTGTGTGCAGCCCAAACATTACTGCTTCCAAATATTGGACCCAGGTATTGGGCTTGTCCTCTACCAGTTTTGCAAGGGCTCTAAAAAATTAAGTGTTTAAAATATAATGGGAAGGCATACACAAATATATATAGAAAAACAAAGTGACGTCCTTCATTAGCTGTGCAAGTTCTTCTGAGGCTTTATGATGTCAACAAAGATCATTCATTCAAATATTTATTCATGTGTGTATACTGTGGTGGATGCATTTCTCACCTCTGTATGGTGCCATTGAGCTTCTCCACCAATCTGTTTATCTAAGGGTGGTATGGGGCACAGAGACTTCTCTTAATCCCGAACACTTTGCAGACCTCAGTGTTGATCTAAAGAAGTTATTAAAAAAGATGTTAATACCATAGATTTGTGTAATTTTACCTCAACCTGTTTAAACTTATTGACAAACTCTCTGCCTTGATCAGTTAGAATCCGTTTCAGCACTTCAAACTGATTTTAAAAACAAATTTTAATATGGACTGTGTAACCTGTGCTGCTGACTTTGATTTTAAGGGATACGCCTGTGCCCATTTGGTGCAATAATCAATTATAACACAGATGGTAAATGGTCTGCACTTTCAACCTTCACGGTTCTACAAAACACTTTACACTGTGTCTCATTCACCCATTCACGCACACTCTCACATACCAATGGCAGCAGAGCTACCATGCAAGGCACTTGCCTGCCATCGGGAGCAACTTGGGGTTCAGTTTCTTGCTCAAGGACACTTCGGTACATTGAGTCATGTGGGCTGGGAATCGAACCGCCAACCATACAATTAGTGGACAACCTGAGCCACAGCCGCCCCGTTGTATTGATTTTGCTGGTCAGATTTTACCAACTTTCCAATTAGGTCCATTCCAACCAGTTAGAATGGAACCTTGGTCTGACAAAACAGACAAGAATAGAAGAAAGTCAGAAATATTAACACATTGATATGTTTACATTAAATTAAATATTTATTACAAAGTATGAAACATAATGTTAGGTTCTCCCGATATCGCTACGCTACAAATAGTACATAGCCTACTTCCACATTCCACAGGAGTGCATTCCAGCGCCATTCACAAAGACTCACAGTTTGTTTACCTTTGCCATGTGCTTGGTGTTGTCATATTCACGTCATGCCTCCGCCTCCTGTGTTTCCCCATGTGCTTTTGTTTTTGTGTCATGTCTCCGCCTCCTTATTTCTTATTGGTTATGTTCTTCTCATTCATTCTGTGTAATTATCGTTTCCAGGTGTCGCTGATGTGATCTTGTTTCTGTTTTAATCAACTCTGCTACTTAAACCCCGCTCCGTGTCCGCTTCGGCGCGGAGTATTAGTTTAGTTTAGTGTTAACCTAGAGATAAGAGTAGCTTTTTGTCAGTGGTTCCCAAACCACCTCCTTGCCTGTCTTTTGTTTCCTAGCTCATAGTCCGTGGTTCCCAAACCACCTCCTTGCCTGTGTTTAATCTCGTCGCTCAGTGTTCATGGTTCCCAAACCACCTCCTTGCCTCGCATATTTTTCCCTGTGTGTTTTGGATTACTACCTTTTTGGATTACTGCCTCTTCGGCTAAGTAAACTCTCTTTTTGGATTATTGTTACCCTTTTTGTGGATGGATTATGTTTGATGGTGTTTTGTGTGTCTCTTTACTTTTGAACTTCCTGTTCCCAATAAACTGACGTTTCCCCTGCGCATGCATCCTGACTCCCTCGTCCTACTACACACCACGTGTCGTAACAGAATACTCTGCCAAAAAATGCATGCAGCGGGGAAAGTGAGGGCACGCCACGCCACGCCATGCCACGCCACATTTAATATGCCTGCTTATAAGTCCCGACCTCCAGCCCCGAGCTCCAGCCAGAGACCCAGCAGGAAGTCTCCTCCACAGAGCTACAACTGGAGGTTAACGTGGCAACCTCCAGTCCCGAGCTCCAGCCGGAGGCCCAGCAGGGGGTCTCCACAGCGGAACTGCCCATGGAGGTTAACGTGGCGACCTCCAGCCCTGAGCTCCAGCCAGAGGCCCAGCAGGAGGTCTCCACAGCGGAGCTGCTCCTGGAGGTTAACGTGGCAACCTCCAGCCCCAAGCTCTAGCCGGAGACCCAGCAGGAGGTCCCTTCAGCTGAGCTGTTCTTGGAGGTTCCAGAGAAAACCTCCACTCCTGTCTTGTTCATGCCAGAGATTCAAGAGGAAACCTCCTCTCCTGGCCTGCTCATATCGGAGGTCCATGAGGAAACCTCCACCCAAGCCACGTTCCTGCCAGAGGTTCAAGAGAGAACCACCTCTCCTATCCTGCTTACACCGGAGGTTCACGGGATGACCTCCTCCGAAGCCAAGTTCATGTCAGAGGTCCACGGGATGACCTCCTCCGAAGTCAAGTTCATGTCAGAGGTCCACGGGATGACCTTCTCCGAAGCCAAGTTCATGTCAGAGGTCCATGGGATGACCTCCTCCGAAGTCAAGTTCATGCCAGAGATTCAAGAGGAAACCTCCTCTCCTGGCCTGCTCATATCGGAGGTCCATGAGAAAACCTCCGCCCAAGCCACATTCCTGCCAGAGGTTCTAGAATAAACCTCCTCTCCTGTCCTGCTTATACTGGAGGTCCACGAGGAGACCTCTGCCCAAGCCATGTTCTCGTCAGAGGTTCGAGAAGAAACCTCCGAAGCTAGGTTCATGTCAGAGGTCCATGGGATGACATCTTCTCAAGCTCAGTCCATATCCGAGGTCCAAGGGATGACCTCCGTTCCAAGTCCTAGCCCATGTTTTAGGGCAACATTGAGTCCATGTTCAGGTTCCTGTCCGAGTCCTAGTCCATGTCCCAGTCCATGTCCAGGTTCCTGCCCTAATCCTAGTCCAGGTCCAAGTCCATGTCCAGGTTCCTGCCCTAGTCCTAGTCCATGTCCAAGTCCATGTCCAGATTTCTGCCCTATTCCAAGGCCAGTTTCTGATCCAGGTCCCAGTCCTGCTCCCTGTCCTGTTCCCAGTCCTGCTCCCGGTCCCGTTTCCAATCCTGTTCCCAGTCCTGCTCCCATTCCTGGTTCCAGTCCAGTTCCTAGTCCAGTTCCTAGTTCAAATCCAAGGCCAGGTTCTGACCCTGTCCCTAGTCCAGTTCCTAGTCCAGTTCCTAGTCCAGTTCCTAGTTCAAGTCCAGGTTCTGACCCTGTTCCTAGTCCAGTTCCTAGTCCAGTTCCTAGTTCAAATCCAAGTCCAGGTTCCGACCCTGTTCCTAATCCAGTCCCTAGTCCAGTTCCTGATTTAGTTGCTAGCTATATTGGTTTAATTTCTGGATATGTTTTTGCTCTCATTCTCAGTTCGGAGGCTGATTTAACTCCCAGCTCCATTTCCAGCTCCGTTTCCAACCCAGCTCACTCCTCTGTCTCCTCCTCTGTCTCTAGTTACCTTCCTAGCTCAGCATCCAGTCCAGTTTCAGAAGCTGTCTCCAATTTAATTTCCAGCCCTGTCTATAATTTATTTTCCAGCTCTGTTTCCAGTCCTGTCTCCGGCCATGTCTCCAATTTAATTTTCAGCTCTGTTTCCAGCCCTGTCTCTAATTTAGTTGTCAGCTCTATTTCCAACCAAGTTTTTGATTTGTTTATGATTCTGGGTCTAACCTAGTTCTCTGTCCTGTTTACAAGTCTGTCTCCAAGTCTTTCTTGAAGTCTGTCTTGAAGTCTGTTTCCAAGTCTGTCTCGAAGTCTTTCTCGAAGTCTTTCTTGAAGTCTGTCTCGAAGTCTGTTTCCAAGTCTGTCTCGAAGTCTGTCTCGAAGTCTGTTTCCAAGTCTGTCTCGAAGTCTGTTTCCAAGTCTGTCTCTGATCCAGGTGCCAAAGCTGTCTCTGATCCAGGTGCCAAAGCTGTCCCTGATCCAGGTGCCAAAGCTGTCCCTGATCCAGGTGCCAAAGCTGACTCCAATCCAGGTGCTAAAGCTGACTCCGATCCTGGTTCCAGGCCAAGCTAAGCACCAAGTCAAGCTTCAGATCAAGCTTCAGATCAAGCTTCAGCTCAAGCTTCAGGTCAAGCTCCAGGTCAAGCACCAGGTCAAGCACCAGGTCACGTGCAGCTCCGAGATCCAGGCCAAGCACCAGGTCACGCGCAGCTCCAAGATCCAGGCCAAGCACCAGGTCACGTGCAGCTCCGAGATCCAGACCAGGCATCGATTCAAGCACCCGTCCAAGCTCTCGTCCAAGCTCTCGTCCAAGGCTCAAAGGAAAACCCGACACGCTCTGCTCTGGTTTCGGGACACTGGACATAACCAGCCTCAGGTCCTGGAGGGCAGAGGTTAGGATCCTGCCCAGGGGCCCAGGTCCACCAAAATGGATGGAACTTGCGGCACTTTGGGAGCCGCGCCTTAAGGGGGGGGGCTCTGTTAGGTTCTCCCGATATTGCTACGCTACAAATAGTACGTAGCCTACTTTCGCATTCCACAGGAGTGCATACCAGCGCCATTCACAAAGACTCACAGTTTGTTTACCTTTGCCATGTGCTTGGTGTTGTCATATTCACGTCATGCCTCCGCCTCCTGTGTTTCCCCATGTGCTTTTGTTTTTGTGTCATGTCTCCGCCTCCTTATTTCTTATTGGTTATGTTCTTCTCATTCATTCTGTGTAATTATCGTTTCCAGGTGTCGCTGATGTGATCTTGTTTCTGTTTTAATCAACTCTGCTACTTAAACCCCGCTCCGTGTCCGCTTCGGCGCGGAGTATTAGTTTAGTTTAGTGTTAACCTAGAGATAAGAGTAGCTTTTTGTCAGTGGTTCCCAAACCACCTCCTTGCCTGTCTTTTGTTTCCTAGCTCATAGTCCGTGGTTCCCAAACCACCTCCTTGCCTGTGTTTAATCTCGTCGCTCAGTGTTCATGGTTCCCAAACCACCTCCTTGCCTCGCATATTTTTCCCTGTGTGTTTTGGATTACTACCTTTTTGGATTACTGCCTCTTCGGCTAAGTAAACTCTCTTTTTGGATTATTGTTACCCTTTTTGTGGATGGATTATGTTTGATGGTGTTTTGTGTGTCTCTTTACTTTTGAACTTCCTGTTCCCAATAAACTGACGTTTCCCCTGCGCATGCATCCTGACTCCCTCGTCCTACTACACACCACGTGTCGTAACAGAATACTCTGCCAAAAAATGCATGCAGCGGGGAAAGCGAGGGCACGCCACACCACGCCATGCCACGCCACATTTAATATGCCTGCTTATAAGTCCCGACCTCCAGCCCCAAGCTCCAGCCAGAGACCCAGCAGGCAGTCTCCTCCACGGAGCTACAACTGGAGGTTAACGTGGCAACCTCCAGTCCCGAGCTCCAGCCAGAGGCCCAGCAGGGGGTCTCCACAGCGGAACTGCCCATGGAGGTTAACGTGGCGACCTCCAGCCCTGAGCTCCAGCCAGAGGCCCAGCAGGAGGTCTCCACAGCGGAGCTGCTCCTGGAGGTTAACGTGGCAACCTCCAGCCCCAAGCTCTAGCCGGAGACCCAGCAGGAGGTCCCTTCAGCTGAGCTGTTCTTGGAGGTTCCAGAGAAAACCTCCACTCCTGTCTTGTATATAATATATATATATATATATATATATATATATATATATATATATATATATATATATATGTATGACACACACTTAGCCTTATTAACCTAATAGCTTAATTGTAAGCTGCTATCTGCTATTTTAAAATGTTATCTTATTACTATGATCAATTATATAAAATTTTCTACAGATGACGACCTATTTTACATTATAAAAAAAGAGATCCCATAATGAGACCACCAGTGTGTGGCCTATGTGTACCTATGTAAAAGTGGGTCATATGTATCATATATATATATATATATATATATATATATATATATATATATATATATATATATATATATATATATATATATATATATATATATATATATATATATATATATATATATATAATGACCCACTTTTACATAGGTACACATAGGCCACACACTGGTGGGTGCAGTTGCACAGTAGTGCAGTTACTGACAATTATTAGAGGACATCCATTAATCATGGTATTAACATAAAGGAATTAGACCTTTTCTGTGTATGGAACTGCTGAGAAGTGTACTGGATAATTTACATAAACATATAGTGCCCTCCACTAATATTGGCACCCTTGGTAAATATGAGCAAAGAAGGCTGTGGAAAATTATCTTTATTGTTTAAGCTTTTGATCTTATGTTCAAAAAATTCACAATATCAATTCACAGTGAATATATTCATGGATATCAAACAATTGCAAACACAACATAGGTTTATATATATATATATATATATATATATATATATATATATATATATATATATATATATATATATATATATATATATATATACACACACACACACACACACACACACAGTATCTCACAAAAGTGAGTACACCCCTCACATTTTTGTAAATATTTTATTATATTTTTTCATGGGACAACACTGAAGAAATGACACTTTGCTACAATGTAAAGTAGTGAGTGTACAGCTTGTATAACAGTGTAAATTTGCTGTCCCCTCAAAATAACTCAACACACAGCCATTAATGTCTAAACCGCTGGCAACAAAAGTGAGTACACCCCTAAGTGAAAATGTCCAAATTGGGCCCAAAGTGTCGATATTTTGTGTGGCCACCATTATTTTCCAGCACTGCCTTAACTCTGTTGGGCATGGAGTTCACCAGAGCTTCACAGGTTGCCACTGGAGTCCTCTTCCACTCCTCCATGATGACATCACAGAGCTGGTGGATGTTAGAGACCTTGCGCTCCTCCACCTTCCATTTGAGGATGCCCCACAGATGCTCAATAGGGTTTAGGTCTGGAGACATGTTTGGCCAGTCCATCACCTTTACCCTCAGCTTCTTTAGCAAGGCAGCGGTCGTCTTGGAGGTGTGTTTGGGGTCATTATCATGTTGGAATATCCAGTTTCCAAAGGGAGGGGATCATGCTCTGCTTCAGTATGTCACAGTACATGTTGGCATTCATGATTTCCTCAATGAACTGTAGCTCCCCAGTGCCGGCAGCACTCATGCAGCCCCAGACCATAACACTGCCACCACCATGCTTGACTGTAGGCAAGACACACTTGTCTTTGTACTCCACACACGCTTGACACCATCTGAACCAAATAAGTTTATGGTTCCAGTAATCCATGTCCTTAGTCTGCTTGTCTTCAGCAAACTGTTTGCGGGCTTTCTTGTGCATCATCTTTAGAAGAGGCTTCCTTCTGGGACGACAGCCAAGCAGACCAATTTGATGCAGTGTGCGGCATATGATCTGAGCACTGACAGGCTGACCCCCCACCCCTTCAACCTCTGCAGCAATGCTGGCAGCACTCATATGTCTATTCTGCAAAGCCAACCTCTGGATATGATGCTGAGCACGTGCACTCAACTTCTTTGGTCGACCATGGCGAGGCCTGTTCTGAGTGGAACCTGTCCTGTTAAACCGCTGTATGGTCTTGGCCACCGTGCTGCAGCTCAGTTTCACGGTGTTGGCAATCTTCTTATAGCCTAGGCCATCTTTATGTAGAGCAACAATTGTTTTTTTTCAGATCCTCAGACAGTTCTTTGACATGAGGTGCCATGTTGAACTTCCAGTGACCAGTATGAGAGAGTGTGAGAGCGATAACACCAAACTTAGCACACCTGCTCCCCATTCACACCTGAGACCTTGTAACACTAACGAGTCACATGACACCAGGGAGGGAAAATAGCTAATTGGGCCCAATTTGGACATTTTCACTTAGTACTCACTTTTGTTGCCAGCGGTTTAGACATTAATGGCTGTGTGTTGAGTTATTTTGAGGCGACAGCAAATTTACGCTGTTATACAAGCTGTACACTCACTACTTTACATTGTAGCAAAGTGTCATTTCGTTTCGTCAGTGTTGTCCCATGAAAAGATATAATAAAATATTTACAAAAATGTGAGGGGTGTACTCACTTTTGTGAGATACTATATATATATATATATATATATATATATATATATATATATATATATATATATATATATATATATATATATATATATATATATATATATACGCATGCAAGGTATTTCCTTAACTCCTTAACTAGCTTGTTACTTTTTTTTCTTGTTCTGGTTAGTTTACTAATCATTCAGAAATTCAAGGCTCTCCTTTTCAGGATGTAACACCGATGTTTATCGGCATCTTTAGGATATTCTCCCTCAAGAAGATACTTCAGTTCCATAAGCATGCTATTATCCATTATGAATAGATACAACTTGCAAATTATGCCTAAAGATATCATACATGCTGATCACGTGGGTGCTCAGGTGCTCCATAGGGATGGGCCATACCAAACTTTCTTAATTGGATACGATACCAATATTTTTTGCTATAATTTTAATGATACAGATACCTCTACCGGTACTGATTATTTCTTAAATAGGTATGTGATGTTTCAAAATAATTTTAATTAGTAATTTTTTAGAAAAAAAAAAGATCATTACACAGATGCAAATTACATGACATACTGGCCATTAATAAAAAAATTATTACAAATTAAAATATGAGCACAATTAAATAAAAATGTTTGTGCTAATATGTGTAAAAATAATCCCAAATTAAATAAAATAAAATACCAACAATATAAAGCGTGCACATTTTCAGTGTTCAACTGAACGCTTGCTGCTCAGTCATGTGACATGGACCAGTGAAATATGTCAGGGGTGTACAACGGTACTGAAATTGCTTGAAACTGATGTAGAAACATTTCCTTTTCCAGCAGGACATGGCACCTGCCCACAGTGCCAAAACTACTAGTAACTGGTTTGCTGACCATGGTATTATTATGCTTGATTGGCCAGCCAACTCGCCTGAATTTTGTCAAGAGGAAAAGGAGAGACACCAGACCCAACAATACAGACGAGTTGAAGGCCGCTATCAAAGCAACCTGGGCTTCCATAACACCTCAGCAGTGCCACAGGCTGATTGCCTCCATGTCACGCCACATTGATGCAGTAATTCATGCAAAAGGAACCCATACCAAGTATTGAGTGCATAAATTAACATACTTTTCAGAAGGTCGACATTTCTGTATTATAAATTGTTTATTCTAATATTTTGAGATACTGGATTTTTGATTTCCATGAGCTGTAAGCCATAATCATCAAGATTAAAACAGAAAAACGCTTGAAATATTTCACTTTATGTGTAATGAATCTAGAATATATGAAAGTTCCACATTTGAATTAAATTATGGAGGAAAAAATGAACTTTTCCACGATATTCTAATTTTTTTAGATGCACCTGTATATAGTTGGCAAAGTTGGAAAGTTGTTGGCAAAAAGTTTTTTGTTTGTTTGTTTGTTGTTGTTTTTCTTCATTTAATTAATTGAATATGAGATTTATTTTTTTTTTATATAAGCAAAACACTGAAAGAAATTAATCAAACCAAAATTGATAAAACTGTACCTGGCATGTTTTAGTGTTTATATGAAATCATGTAATTTAAAAAAGTCTTTGAATAGCCTCTCTGCTCAATACAAGGTAAGTCCTTTATGGTACCTCCTGTATGTAAAAGCATCTATTACTCAATTAAAGGATGAATGAGCTGATGATACATGTCTGCACATTCTGATTTACAAATTACATGCTGATATTAAAACCCATCATCTATAATTTTTTGTGATTATTAACGTCATTTGATTTGTATTTTTATTCCTTACACTACTACTTACTACACTTACTACAATTATTGACAATGTTGATTTAGATTATTTTACTACAAATCAAGCATTTTTCAGATTGTTGAAAATGTTAGGCTCAGATTTACACACACTTCAACCACACAAGCTGGCATATACAGTTACACTGAAGATTGATGAATAAGGAAACTCTCTAGACTTGTGTCATGTTTTTGTAATGACGATTCATTATTATTTTTACTTTTGGGTTTAAATTAATATTAATATTAAGACCATTCTGACCTACTGTGGACAAAGTAGATCTTTGCCAAGCACACTTTAAAATGTATATTATCATATACAGTGTATAGCACGTGTATTGTGAAAACATGAAGTTTACATTTGTCCTTGCAACTCCTTTCTGGACAAAACTGGCTTCCAGAAGACAGAGCCAGTGAAAACCTGGTGGAGCTCCATGGGCCAGGCTTAGATTTCCACTGCGGCATCTTTGTAGTGGCAGAATCACACAGATCCTACTGTCCCTCAGGTGTCAGTCTTACAGTGCACAGTGTCTGCATGGAGCTTTAAGACACTGGGCCCTTTCTCTCCAGGCACAGGAAAAGACATGGCACAAACACAGACGTGGATCACAGCAGGTTTAGATCCTATTATGCTACAGGTTTAATTAAGAACTTGTTGATCTTGAGGCTTCAGCTTCACAGTGGCCTTTTGTAAAGGACAAGGCTCTGGTCTGTTTTCTCTGATAATGAAAAGGGGATATGAAGGATATATAAGATAATGTTACATTTCCTTTACATTAAGGTTAGAACCGTAATCTTAAAAAAAAAAAAAAATTAATCGCATCCTTCCTATGGACTTCATGAAGAGAGAACAGAGACATATTAGAAATTCAATAAGCAACCTCTTGGTTTGTTTAAAAATAATAATTGCTAAAGAAAAAATTATGCAAAAAATTTAATAATCTATTTGCAATCCTAATAATAATAATAATAATAATAATAATAATAATAATAAAAAAACAGCAACAAAAAAACATTCATTTATTAAAGATGATGCTGTAAGCTGACTGTTCATCTATTTAAGATGATGCTGTAAGTTGACTGTTATAACTGATGGTTATTTATAATGATTGGTCTATGAATGAATGGAAGGCCTGTTCCTTCAGAATGTAGAAACATGTTCACATACAGTATGTAACCTTCCATTCTATTTCCTCTCATTACAGCCTTCCAGTTCTGTTTCTTTCATAACTAGTGTAGGCCATATATAAAAGTCATCACAAGTCCTGATAGCACACCTTGCAAGACAATAACAGACAGCAGCCTCTGTCACTGTATGTGTGGCAGCTGTACTGTACTATTCTCCTCTGAATTCTGCACTTTACTGCACTTGTGCATTGCCACAAACAGCTATTGCATTTGTCTCATGACAAATTATGTAAGCAAAAAGAATACTCTATATCGCGATTAGTTCTAAAGAAACTGCCCTCACAGTCCACAGTCTTTGTAAAAATGACATTTGTGTTTGTCGTTTCTCCTTGCATACACAGTTTGACAAGTAATACATTCTTCTAGAAAACAGCCTAATCATTGGTGCAATGCACAAATGAAGCCAACTAGAAGCAGAGGCTTTGCCTCAAAATGGATTTGATGGTTTTCAGTTTTCAGTCTCGATTTCATAGTCAAGACTTAATTTTGACTAGTCCTTGATTGCAGCCCTACTGTGACTAAACATTTATTTACTTTAACTTCTTTTTTTTTAGTAATATTTTTGTATTGCCAAAATAGACATTTTTTTAAAAAGATGTTAGAGATTTTAAATAGATTTTAAAAATCGAAATCTTTTTCAAAAACATTGAGGTGCTCACAGAGGCAGTCACTACTGTACAGTTCAGTTAAGACTCACTCACAAACAGTCCTCTTGCTGGCTGTAAGACAGATAAAAGGGAGTGTTTGTTGTCCTGCCAGCTTTCATCAACCATCTGCGGTCATGCTAGTGAAGGTTCTATAACTATGGACTTCCTGCATGCTCCAATGAGCATTGCTAACCTATCTGCTTCCTGTTTTTAATTAGCTCTGATGACAGACACCCTGCCTACAAGACATGCACACAAATCCATCAAAGGCCACTTTGTGTACAACACACAGAGGAACCAAAAAGGCCAAATCCTCAAAGGCCATACTACTGACCTCCTTATTTCATTGCCTATAGCATTGCAGAGGATTAATAGGCAAATAACTGTAGGTGGTTTTAGTTGTGTAACATGAATCTGTAATTTAGTTCTGTGAGAAAGACTGTAAATTATACCAATGGTTATATTACAGCTTTCAGAATTGTGGGAGCTTGGAAACATGTGCTTGACATATTTTGCTCATAATGTCTTTAAGTTATGACTGCAGTCATTTTTGGATCATTCAGTATGCCAATTCTTGTAAAGTTCCAAAAAAAGATTTTCTGCACATTTTCCAGTGCTAATTAAAGTAATTTGGTAATTTCTTTCTGAAACCCCATGCTTCAGAAAGAAGATAGCCACGAAATTAGCTCCCTTTGAATAAAGACAGTAAAACTCCTTCTAAAACTAAAATATTAGTAGTAAAATTACCAATGGAACAACATAGAAGAAGAAATGGTAGAGCAACTGGTGTGGACTATCTTGTAGTTCTACAAGGTAATTTGCAGATTACTGGATACACACCTTCAAGTCCTTGATCACTGTGGACAGCACTTGACATATCCAAGATAAACCTCCCCCCCCCCCTTTTTGGGGTCACCACAACGGATCACCTGTCCACATGTTGATTGTGGCACGAGTTTTACCCCGGATGCCCTTCCTGACACGACACTCCCTATTTTCCAGGGTTGGGACCGGCACTGAGAGTGCACTGACTTGTGCAATGCTCCAGTGGCTGGTGTTAGTTCCCTGACTGTGAATTGAACCCGGGCCATGGCGATAAGAGCACCACATGCTAACCACTAGTCCACCTGGGAACAAAATCCAAGATAGACCTTACTTGTGCCAAATTTACCATCCATGATAATTCCAAACAAGTTAATCTGGTTCTTCAACCAATTAGGTGTTTGAGATAACTGCATGTTCCATGTTGACTGGGAAGTACATGTATAACAAGACTCAAAACCATGACCAAGTTTACATACAAAAATACAAATTAATATCTGTGCTTTTTTTTTTTTTTTTACATTAAGAGGGAAAATCCCCATTCATAATTCACACAATAGCCCATGGCATGATGTCAGGGTTTATGCATATTATTATCAATGACCATTTTGAACTGGGAACTTGATTTTTACGTTTTATGACTTTTTTAAGGAGCATACGTGAGGTAATTTGTGTATTAGACAGTGATTGTGAGTTCAAATCCAGATGATGCCACCAACAGCCATGGCCGGGAGCCCAAAGTGAGCTAAAACTGGTCATGCTCTCAGGGTGGGTAGGAGGGCATACTGTCTCCCCTGTCAATCACAGCAACACCAGCCAATCATGGGTGTCTGTGACCTCATCATTCAGAAGAGGGTGGATAGCACTTTCCTCAGAGTGTGTTACGCCACCCCATGAGGCAGCATGAGCAGCAGTTTACGATGCAGTTGTCAGCTTCACCTGACTCTGAGGAAACCCTCACCCTCCTGGGGTGGTAGCTGTTGTATGGTAGAGGAGACCTGACTGGTGGGAATTAGGCAAGACTAAAATAGTAATAGAATAGAATAGAATTTTTTTTATTATAGATTAAATATTGTGGTGCTAAAAACTATTGTCAGGCAACAACAGAATAATACAATTTTTGAGGGAACTATTAATATAAAATACATAATTGTAACAAGTATACATAGGTTTTCTTAAAGCTCATAGCTGTAGCTCAAATTTTGGACTTAGTTTAACCTGATAAAATGTAAGAAAAAAAATCAAAAACAATGCTAGAGTTACCCATAATATTTAATTGAAAAAGCATACATGATGTAATTTCTTGTGACAACCAATGAGACCCACATCAGAGCTATTACACATACAGAAACACCTTGAACAAAAATAAGCCTGAAATTCACAGACTTGACAGTTAATCCAAGCAATCAGTGAGTTAATTGTTACATCTGATCATAATTTCAAACAAAAGTCCAAGGGGCTTCATAGACAAGGACAATAGCGGCTTGGAAATTATGTGGTGAGAGGTTCATCAAGTGAACTGTTACTATAATCGCACACAGTCCACTTGGAAAAGTCCCTAGTTGTTCTCCTGTAGATATGACATATAAGTGAAGGTATGAGATGTGTCATGACCTCAAACACTGAGGCTAAATCCCAAATGGCTCCATATCTGATGTATAGGATATTACAGAGAGCATGAGCAGCATTGTGATTTGGTGATTAACATACCCCTAAACTCTTTAAAAGGTTAAAGATGTCCGAGTCCAATTATCAGCATTAATATTTGGATTCAGTTTTTTAACACTGGGATAAATCAATAGTTTGGGACCAGTCCTGCCCAATGCATGACTGCAGATTCCTAGAGGATGACAGAACCTGTGTATTGTGCTAGCTAGCTAACTTAACCAGTGTTCGTGAAAAACTTATAGTATATTTTGACAGGTCTTGCTACTGTTAAATCACTAAAACTATTAGAAAGCAAATCAAGATACTGATCTCACTTGTGTTGATTTGTGACAAATGCTAGCAGGTAAATTGCTGGATAGCTATTCTGGATGGCATCAGGGCGTGAGGATATTTAAAGATATTTGCATTTTAATGAGGATATAAGTGTAGAGGTGTTCCTTAGTGGGTTAAAATGGCACATTCAGGGTTACTTTAAGGTAGATGATGCTGGAGTGGGGAGGAAGGGTTCAGTGTAAGATTTTCTCAGGGGACTCTGGATTTCTAGACTTGTCCCAGGGTACATTAGGATATACATTGGGATACTGAAATTGGAGGTATAAGTCACTTTTCATACCCTAAGTAGCATACAGGGAGTAAAGAGTCATTTGGGATTCAGTCTGAGCCATGGCAGTAGACCTTTCTTTCTTATTCACCAGCAAGGTAGAGGCTGCAAACAGGAACGCAGGCCACTTGTCCTTGAGAGGTCGCCCTGTGACAGCATGCTCAGTGTGTGCCCTTCTGCACCATCTGTGTGAAGCGGTTCGTGATGGCGAGTGTGGTGTCAATGAAGCGTTCAACACAGTTCACAAGGCACGCCTCAGTGCGCGAGTCCAGTTTTGAGCTCGGCTTCTCTATACATTTGTCCCAACACACATCTGTGAAGTTGTGCACCTGTAAATACACACAGTTTCAACATCAGTTCAAACAAATCAATATATAACAGGGTGTACTGATCCAATACGATCATGTTAGGATCAATACTGCCATGAGTGGTATCAGATCAATTTTAACATATTTTGTGACGCAGAACATATGTCTTGCACGTGAGCACAAGGCCATCACCACTCTGGTGTTTCAAAACGTTTGCAGAGTCTCTACTCGGTTACAGTTACATAATCAGAGCTATCGGTGTAACTCTCACTAGACAGAGACTCTGTAATGGAGAATTCCTCGTGTTGATCGACATACCTGAGCCTGAAACTGTGCTTTCTGCTGCTCCACAGCGATCAGACGCTGAAGTTCCGCTGTGTCCGCGTTTTCCGACAAACCGCTTGACGGCATATCAAAACTACTGAAATCCGCCATTGTCAATACTGTGCGATATTTTATAGTCACCTCAAAAGGGCAAAGCAGGGAGAGAGCAGCATGCAACCTAGAAAGACTTCCGCAGCCGGGTGGATATGACGTCACACCCAAGCTATCGACCATCGAAAAGATTAAATCTTTAAAATTAAGAAAAAAAAAAATATATATTTTTAAATATATATATATATATATATATATATATATATATATATATATATATATATAAACCTTAAAACAAACTGCATAACATTCTCATTTCCTTTTTTCTTTTTTATTCCACGAAATTATATTGACCTTCAAGTTATGTGTAAAAAAATTCTCCTTCAGTCCCCTAGGTGGCAGCAAAGGGGGGGGAAAAACAACATTTGGCCACGCTTCCGATATGAGGGGCACAGGCAGGAAATCATGTGTGGTGCTAGTTACAGTATTACGATGCGAAAACGCGCCCGCCATATTGGAAAGGGCCAGATATTGTGAGATGGGGATCTACCAGATGGGAAATCCACAAACAAAGCTTATCTAATTTTACACATACTACCAAATATTAGCTATTAAATATTAGCTACATCTCAGTACAGTACTAAACAGTGGTCCAACAAAATGCAGCATGTCCTGCTTTCTGTTCAAATGATGGTGGGGTCACCCATTTCACACAGGGAACTTCCTCACCAAATCTAAAAAGAAATTTCCTTATTGCACTTGGACAGCAGTAACTTCAAATGAAAGCCCTGCTGAAAAACAAAAAAACAATAGAAACCACCACAGAAATTCTAATAGTTTCCACTACAAATACCATTACAAACCATCAGCTAACCATTAAAACCATTACCATTATTGGTCCTTAACGGTATCCACTAGACATAACATGCCACCAATAGAAGGCAACAAGTTACCAGTAGAGACCCACAGGGACTATTATAGTTTCCATTAAAACCAATATAATTTGCATTATAACCATTAAAACCCTTACAAATTCTATGAAAATTCTATTTTTTTTCCCCCAGCAAATAAAAGCGAGAAGTGTCTGTTAAATATCCTGCCTTTCACCTTTATCAAAACATAGATCTGGGCAAGGGTATAAAACCATTTCTAAAACTTTGAATGTTCCCAGGAGCACAGTGGGCACCATCATTGTGAAATGGAAGAAGTTAGGAACCACCAGGACTCTTCCTAGAGCTGATGTATGGCCAAACTCAAAAACCAGGCTAGAAGGGCCTTGGAGGTGACAAAGAACACAATGGCCACTTTGACAGAGCTTCAGAAGTCCTCCACAGAGATCCTGCCATAAGGACAACCATCTCAGAAAAAAAAAACATCAATCAGATTATCATATCAGAGTGGCAAGACAGATGCCACATGGCAATACGGCAGACACTTAAAGGACAAAAGATTGGAAAAAGATTCTCTGGTCTGATGAGACAAAAATGTAACTCTTAAGGTTGTGGTGGTTTAAATTAGGCCTCAGGTTTAGAAATATGTTTACATTAAATGCATGTAAATAAACATGTCTCTTGTGTGACCCATATACTGTGGTAATTTGTGAATGAAAAACTCTAACCCTAACTCTTTCTTTTTCCAGCAGATGGTTTTCCAGTGTATCCAGAGCATAGCGGTAGGGTTAACATTAAAAAACAAAAAAACAAAACAAAGCAAAACAAAAAAAATCATTTCCTGTATAGAACACACCCACTTTCATGGTGAACAGAAAAGCATCTCTGAATGCATAACATGCCAAACCGGATGGGCTAGAACAGCAGAAGACCACATCGGGTTCCACGTCTGTCAGCCAAGAACAGTAATCTGAGGCTACAGTGGGCAGAGGCTCAACAAACCTGGACAGCTGAAGACTGGAAAAACACTGAAGCCTGCTCTTTCCAATCTACATTCAGGCTCCAGATCCACCTTGACCAGGATAAAGACTACTGAAAATGAGTGAATTAATATAAATACAAATATGCTTCATTTTAAGTAATGACCTATTTAAATTATTCAAAATTCTAAATCTTTCAGTTTATTTCCAGTTTTACGTGAAAATAATCCCAGATTTTCAATGTGGCATTAGATTTTTGGATCCCACTGTATATGGAAACATCCTTTTTCTCTGGTTACTGTATGTTTGAAGATTTTAAAGTTGTCAAAACAATATATAATGTCAATACATTATGTAATAAATAAATCACAATGGGATATATGCTGTCATAGACAAATAATCAACAACAGGGTGTGGTGTGATGTGATGTATTCCCATCCTGAAGTTTTTTTTTTTTTTTTGCAATATAATTTTATTATAATAGCATCCTAGTGTTTTTTCCTTCTTATACCAGAGCAATTTGTCAATGATAATTTTTTTTCTTTAATTAAACAGTAGCATGTCATGCTTTTAAAAAAAATAAAAAAAAAATAAAAAAAAATCAGTTTATAGTTACAGTAAATATTGTGGAACATTTGTGGAACAAGTTAATTCTTGATATAATTTGTTATAGCAGGATTAAACAATCATACCCATTTGCTCTCTTGCTTTTGAAGTTAATCAGACAAAAAAGCATGATAATATTAGCCTATTAATAGTAATAATATAGAAATAGAAATAATATTCCATAAATGCATTTATGTATTTATGTATTTATTTATAAATACATTTGCAAATATAATTTTTTTGTTAAATTACAACACGTTTTTAAATCCATTTATTATTAGTCTTAGTTTAGTCCCTGTAAATAAGTTGTTACTATACAAATGACAACCTATTACAACGAGCCCATACTATTACATAATATAACATAATAAATAGTTAGAAATATTAATGTAAATATAAATATTTATATTTATAGAAATGACTGTAGGCTGCACTCTGGGAGTTCTGGGAGTTGTAGTTGATGCAGATACTGATTCTGGCGTCGACATGACACGTCAGATTTTTCTCCACTTTTAATGTGATATAGCAACCAACAAAATTCAAGTGAACAAACATTTAGAAACATTTTAAGAAAAAAAAAGAAAAGGAAAAAACTTATAATAACAATAATAATGGGGCAAATGACTGTGCTCAGAATTAACCGACCACATTCAATCTCATGTTCAAAAGTAATTATCATACACCTGTCACCAATGAAATGATTCTGATTAACCCAAAATAAAAATAAACTGTTTCTGTAGGATTTTCTTCTTGATTTCATCAGATGGCTGAGGCCATGGACCATGAAGATCTTACAAAGCATGTACGAGAGCTAACTGTCGAAGGTTATCAATCAGGAGATACAAAAGAATTTCCAAAACATTAGATGTACCATGGGAAGGCCATCATCAACAAATGGAGCAAATGGGGCACCACAGTAACGTTATCATGAATATGACGTCCCTCCAAAATTGATGAAAGGACAAATAGAAAACTGACCAGGGAGGCTGCCAAGACATTAAAGGAGCTGCAGGAATATCTGGCAAGTACTAGTCATTCCCTGCATGTGACAACAATCTCTTCTATCCGTCACATGTCTGGGCTAAGGGGAAGGGTGGGTAGACAGAATGTTTCATGAAAACAACAATAACAACAACCACGCCTTCAAATTGTGGCAAAATGTGTTATAGTCTGATGAGACCAAGGTAGAACTTTTTTTTTTGTGCATAATTCTAAATGATGGTGCAAAGACAGCTTCTGACTCAAAGAACACAGTGAAGCATGGTGCTATAGGTCTGCTTCTCTTCAGCTGGGACTGGGATTCTATTCAAGACAAAGGGAATAATGGAAATCTCTATATACCAATCTATTTTGGGACAATACATTTTTACATCACAAAAACCTGCAATTTGAACAGGGATGTGTACACTTTATATATCCCCTGTATATGTGTTTTAATAAAAACACAACAAAACAAACAAACAAACAAACAAAGTATGTCATATTAATACATGTACATGTCATTTAAACCATATGGCTAATGATGTCAAGGTTCTGTCATGTCATGTCAAGGTTCTATCCATGGTGACCGTCACTGATAGAGGAACAGTGATAGTTGTATTTTTGCTCACTTATCAATCAAAATTCATTACATTTCACACTTTGTTGCAATAATTATAGTTTACTGAGCACAAGCTTGTTTTACTCCCAGGTCAAGTTCTAAAGATGTTTTTGAGGCAATTCAGTGTTAGGTGATTTAACATAAATACCTTTGGGAAAATGTGAAACCCTGCTCTAAAGGGTTTAGGCATGTTTATTTTTATTACCAGGAAGTGGCCTGGCCCAGTTACAAGCATGTTTACATAAGTCGACCAAAGATTGCACTCCTGCTCCAGTGCAAAGCAAAAGCATCTGCATTAGAGTTGCTCTTTTCTTTTACATGCTTTCAGTTTTGGTTAAAATAGTTAGAAATAGCCATGATAGGTAAGTCTGATCTTTACTTTTGATTTGTGATTATTTCTTTGTTCTCCAGTCTACAGGCTATCAAACATGTTTGTAGTTTTCGGTTTATGTAATGAAACATTAGAATTCACATGCGTATGTGTCTCTGTGCTAGTGTCAGTGACCTCATTTGGCCACAGAGGTAACAAACAACACTTGCTGGGTCTGTCAGTAATATATGTATTTTTACAGTTAAATAATGGGTAGGGTGGTGTCAGTGTTTTTATCATTTATCAGAAAAAGGCATGCATGCCAATATTATTCAGCCAAATGGGGTCTCATCTTAAATCTTTTAATCTTGGGTATCAGGATGATATCTGGATGGAGATTTTCCACTAGAAAATGCAAATGCCCACAAGATAAATTTAAAGCAGATTTAAATCTAATTGCTTAACAATAACAGGGGGACTGCCGTGCATTTTAGCCACACGTTAGATATGGTAATCTATGCCAATCTGTGCATGGATTATCCTGCTTACATGGTCACTTGCCAGCATTGACAAGTTAAAGCTGTCATTGATGTTTGCAGTGCAAAATTTGACTGAAAGGATAAAATATAACATTAATATTAATAATAATATTTACAGGTCGTTAGATCTAGAATTCCGCTAGCTCTAAATCATACACAGAGATAAAGTGGTGTGATAAGATTACATTTATTTGAATTAATCATAATGAATAGTTATTAGAGAGAGGGAGGGAGAGAGAGAAAGAAAGAGAGAGAGAGAGAGAGAGAGAGAGAGAGAGAGAGAGAGAGAGAGAGAGAGATTGTGTATGTGTGAATTACCTGCGTCTGTGCTGTGTCTCTACTAATAATGAAGTTCTGAGTTTAACTACTTTATGCAACTGTAACTGTATGTTAATACAGTGACAACTGTTTATAGGCAGCACATTAATTTAGAATGGTGATTACACTGATTGGAATTACCTGTGCCTTATACGGTTTGAACGCACACCTTCCAGCCAGTCAGAATCGAGTATTCAGACAGACCGTGGTATAAGTTTATCTGTTTAAGCATATAAACATATATTTACGCAAGAGTGCAGTACTCCATAAGCCTCGGAATTCAGTACACTTCCCCTGCTAACAGAACAGTAAAATAATACACTTGTGATCATTAAATATGATCACAATTATGTATTAAATATAATCTGCAGTTATTGTTATCTATTCCTTTTTTTCACCAAAACTGTTTATCTGACCAAATATACTATGATTTACCCTAAATTCAGTAGGCAGTGACAGAACCCCTACATGGTATGTGGGTGGGGAAGTGTTAAAGATGCTAATGCCATGGGGTGGTGAAAACATTTTTTCTTCCTGACTAAGCATTTACATCATCATGCAAGTCCAAAATGCAAGAACAGTTTTACATATACAATCCCCTCCTAAAATATTGGAACAGCAAGCCAATACATATACAGTCTCCTCCTAAAGTATTGGAACAGCAAGGCCAATTCTATTGTTTTCACTATACATTGAAGACATTTGGGTTTGAGATCAAAAGACGAATATGAGACGATAGATCAGAATTTCAGCTTTCATTTCCTGATACTAGATGTGTTAAACAACTTAAAACATGGCACATGGCTCACCTAAAAATTGGGTGGTCTGCACCAAAGGTTGCATATCCCTTGCTTGTAATAACTGCATCAAGTTGGTAACCCAATGACATCATCAATGTCAGGGTTTTTTGTATGTGTGTGTTGCTTTTCCAGGCTTGTACTGCAGCTTCTTTCAGTTGTTGTTTGTTTTGGGTGGGGGGGGGGGGGGGGGGGTTCCTCCAGTTGAGGTGAAATGCATGCTCAACTGGGTTAAGGTCTGGTGATTGACTGATCCACATTTCCCCCCTGATGAAGTCCTTTGTTGTGTTGGTAGTGCTTTTTGGGTCATTGTCTTGCTGCATGATGAACTGCCTCCAATTAGATTGTTTCTAATTAGATTGACTTCCAAATTCATTCTGCTACTACACTCATGAGCTACATCATCGATAAAGATTAGTGAGCCCATTCCAGAAGCAGCCATGCAATCCCAAGCCATGACACTACTTCCACCATGCTTGACTGTTGAGCTTCTATGTTTTGGATCATGAGCAGATCCATTCTTTCTCTACATGTAGGTCTCTCCATCACTTTGGTAGAGGTTAATCTTGGTTCCAGAATTTTTGTGGCTTATCTCTGTGTTTCTGTGAATCCCAATCTGGCTTTCTGATTCTTACTGCTCATGAGTGGTTTGCATCTTGTGCATCTTGTACTATGGCCTCTATATTTCTGCACTTCAAGTCTTCTTCGAAAGGTGGATTATCTACCTTCACCCCTGCCCTGTGAAGGTTGTTAGTGATGTCACTAACTGTTGTTTTGGGGTTTTTCTTCACAGCTCTCACAATGTTTTGGTCATAAACTGCTGTTGTTTTCCTTCCCCGACCTCTTCCATGTCTGTTGTTAATACACCAGTGGTTTCTTTCTTTTTCAGGACATTCCGAATTGTCGCATTGGCTATGCCCAATGCTTGTGCAATGGCTCTCATAGAATTCCCCTCTTTTCTCAGCTTCAGAATTGCTTGCTTTTCTCCTACAGACAGCTCTTTGGTCTTCATATTGGTTTATCCTTTTTAACAACAAATGCAGTCTTCACAGGCGAAACATCTGGGTTACGCATGTAACCCTGTTCCCTGGGAAGCGTCTCCGCGCGCAACTTGTATCTGAAGTCTGTGTAAAATCATGCCTATCTATAGGACTGCTGTGGTCAGGTGACATGGCAATTAAGCATGTCGTGTGATATAAAATGGCACCTGTGACGCCATGCCGTCAGCCTCTATTATCTGAAGTGAAGACACAATTCACATGCAAGCCCCAGCATGACAAAGCTACGCAACGTCTCGTTCCCTTCTCAGGGAACAGGGTTACATTTGTAACCCAGATGTTACATGTGTAACTCAATGGTGCGTGAGCTTCGTGCTGTGGGAACAAGTATACCCACTCCGTCATATTGAGGGTGTGGCCTATCACAGAGGCTCCATCAGTAGGGGCATGGCTGGCTGAAATGGCAGCCATGTAGACCCTAATTGTAGAAGGCGCCAACCTTGCTGAGAAATGTTTCTGTAAGAACTCCAGGGCTGTAGCCATTGTGAAGTTCACTGGGTCACAATGACATTCCTAGTGTTTAACATGATCTCAACAACCTCGACTGAGAGACCGGAATCTATGAGCTGGTGCCCCTCAGGGGCCAGATCACAGTTTCCATATTTCTGGCCGAGGGTAATAAATCAACCCTAAAGCTTGAGACAATAGATCCCTGCAAATGGGAAACTCCCAGGGAGTGCCATACAGCAGAGATATTATCTCCGAGAACCATATATGAGCTGGCCAATATGGCCAAACTGTAATACTGAATGAATGTGTGCAACGTAGACCACCCTGCCGCAGCACACACATCCTGTAAGGGTACCCCTTAGATAAAGCTTTTGAGGAGGCTCTTAGTGGAATGAGCCCCTATGGCCAGAGGCGTAGCGAGACCATGCACCTCATGAGCTATAGAGATTGCTTCCACTACCACAACACTACCGGCTGGGCAGCAGACAGAGGTACATAGGAATCATCCGGCCTAGGATATAGGGAGGCCTTGGCTAATCCAGGGGTAAAGTCAAGGCAGGAAGGGGCAACAGAGAGAGCTTGTAGATCTCCTACTCGCTTGAGAGATGTCGGGGCCAGCAGAAGAGCTACCTTTAGAGTCAGAAGCTTCTCTGAGGCTGACTCTAAGGGCTCGAATGGGGTGTCTGACTTGAAATATGGGCCTCAGCATAAACTTCGAGGTTAGAGGATGTTGCCCCACAGAGGCTCCATCAATGGGGGCGTGACTGGCCGAAATGGCGGCCATTTAGATCCTAATTGTAGAAGGAGCCAACCCTGATGAGAAATGTTCCTGTAAGAACTCCAGAACTGTAGCTATTGTGCAGTTTACTGGGTCTAACTGGTGTTCCTCACACCACGATAAAAAAGTTGCCACTTGAATGCACACAATTTTCTCGTGGGTGGTGCTCTAGCATTTAACATGGTCTCTAAAACCTCAGTTGAGAGGCCAGAATCTATGAGCTGGTGCCCCTCAGGGGCCAGACCACAGTTTCCATAGTTAAAGCCGAGGGTGATGAATCAACCCTCTGGCTTGAGACAATAGATCGCTGCAAACTGGAATCTCCCAGGGAGTGCCGTCCAGCAGAGATATTATGTCCAAGAACCAAATTCAAGCTGGCCAACCTGATACTACTAGCAGCAGACGTAGCACGATCTTGGCGAACTCTTGCTAGAGCCTGTGGGAGCAGAGCAATCGAGGGAAAGGACCTCGGCCACATGTGTACCATGGCGTCCAGCCCTAATGATGCAGGAGGAGTGAGGGTGAACCACAGCGGGTGGTGTGTCATCTCCTAGGAGGTGAACACATCCTGCTCTGCTTGGCTGAACCTTGGACTCCACCACTTGTGGATGGAGCCTCCGATCCCTGGGCCTCAGCCCCTGACAACGCAGCCTCCAAGTTCTGTTCATGCCAGAGGCTAATGGCGAGCCCTCCCTAGTCCAACTCCTGCTAGAGGCCAACGGTGCAGCCTTCCATGCCATGCTCCTGCCAGAGGCAGACAGCGAAGCCTCCCAAGTCCAGCTCCTGCCAGAGGCCGACGGCACGGCCTCCCAAGACCTACTCATGCCTGAGGCCGATGGTGTGGCCTCACAAAACCTGCTCACATCAGAGCCCGACGATGTCGGCCTCCCAATCTTTGTTCCCACCACCTGACCCTGGTGAGCTAGTCTCAGCCCTGCCATCAGTCCCACAGCGAGCCTGTCCCAGCTCTGCCACCAGGCCCCAGCAAGCCTGTCACAGTGCTGGAAGAATCCCATAAGGGAAACAATGCCTACTTATGGACCTGGGGTTTTGTGTGGACATTTTGCCCAGAGGGGAAGGACCACTGGGGGAATGTTTGACAGTGCTTCGGTAGAAGTGCCCTTGGGGGGATCTCTCAAGGAACCGTCAGTATGCAGCATGCGCTTCCGTGTTATGTCTTTGTGTACTTTGCCATTTGTGTTTTGTTTTGGTTTATATCCTGTCTCCAACCATGTCCTGTGGGTGTCTCCCTCATGTGTGCTAACTGCTCACACCTGTTTCTGTTTACCATTTAATTAGTTTGTGTATGTAAACCCCACATGTTTCTTTGTTCTTAGCAAAGTAATGTTCAGAGTTTTGCTGCCTGTACTTTACCAAGCCGTTTTTGTTCTGTGTCATGTTACTCTGGTTCTTGATCTTGTTTTTGTTTCCTGGTTCATGTGTTTAGATTATCCTTGATATTTTATATATGTTTGTACACTGCCTGAACTTTGCCTGTTTAACATTCTCGATTTGGATTCATGATTTGGATTTATCTTCCTAATTTAAATAAAATGCTTATAACTGCAATTGCATCTGTCTTCACTCGCATTACATACAGTCATTCAAACCAGTGTATGCAGCTAATATTATGGACACATTACAGTGACCTCATTGTTCTCCACAGTGCTTTTATTTTTTATTGTGTTATTGGCAGTTAAAATAAGCATATATGTTTAAGCATATAAGCATATATTTAAGCAAGAGTGCAATATTCCATAAACCTTCGAATTCAGCACACTTTCCATGCTAATAGAACAGTAAAATAAAACATTTGTGATCATGTATTAAATATAATCTGGTGTTATTTTTATTTATTCCCTTTTCCATAAAAACTGTTTATCTGACCAAATATACTATGATTTACCCTAAAATCAGTAGGCATCATTGACAGAACCCCTACATGGTATCTGGGTGGGGACGTGTTAAAGATGCTAATGCCAACTTTTTGCCGTCCTGATTAAGCATTTACCTCATCATACAAGCCAAATAGAACAGTTTTACATAGAGAACACAACAGAGTATTATATTAAGTATCAAATAAAAATGTATGCAATTTCACTTAATGTCCCAGCTGCACAAATAAATTGGTGTTTGAATATAATGAGCTAATTTCTAAAGTAAAACACAGTACTGAATTTAATATAGGACTGTTCTGTCTCTCTGTCTTTTCCTCCACAGCCCAACGCATCTATTTCCACTTTTTCCGCTCTGCCATCAGCAGAACATCACCTTTCACCATGTCTCATGGAAAGCCTCATCCAGCAGGTAAGATCAAATCACTTCTGCTATATGTGCCACTTCTCTCTCTCTACAGATATATTTAAAAATGTGGTTATTGATGCTTCAGCTGTGGTCAAATCAGCAATGATGAGGGTGGAGTCACTCATGTGAGTCTGTTTTATGTATTTTGATGTGCACAGTTTGCACCATCTCACCACACAGAGAAAAATCGCTTTGCACTTGAGTAAATTCAACTAGTTCCACACAATATTACTAAAATAGGTTCATTTGGGTCTGAAGGCAAAGGCAAAGAGAAGGGGTACCTCTAGATTTGCTTTATGCCTCTAGATTTGGCTTTATGAACTTTGACATCATTGCTAGTGACTTTATCTTTGAGTGCACAGTATTTTATTTTGACATTGTCTAAGTTATAGGGTTTGTTTTCAGACTAGGGGTATCCAGGGGTGTCCAATCCAGTGTGGGTGCAGGTTTTCATTCCAACCAAGCAGAAGCCACACCTAGCCTATTGAAAGTCAGCGTCAATTGATTAAACAGATAGAGTCAGGTGTGGCTCCTGCACCCACTCCAGCCTTTTGCTGATAAGATTTGACACCCATGGTCTAGTCCATTTGTTGATCACCTTAACCCTTGCATGTTTTGACTTTGTGTCTGACCTTTGGATTTTTCTGCTTTGCCAGTAAACCTGTATTTGAATCCAATCCTCTGTCCATTTATGATGTGAGTTAATGCTCACATCAAACACCAGAATGCGGAAAAAGTGTGATCTCTGAGATTTTAACCGTGGCATGGTTGTTGGTGCCAGGTTTGAGTATTACAGAAACTGCTGATCTCCTGGAAATTTCACAGACAACAGTCTCTAGAATTTAACTGAAGCTTAGTGATTAACTGACACTAATGACCCGTATCTGCATGATTTTAAGCATTGTGCTGCTGCCACATGATTGGCTGAACGGATAACTGGATAAATGAGGTGTACAGGTGTTCCTATTAAAGTGGATTGTAAGTGTATAGCATTTAAGTAAAATCTTCAAATAGTGACCAACAGTTTCATATAGTTTAGTACATGCTCTCAATGCTGGTGTTTATAATAACTTTATTTGTAGATCATGGTCATTTCATGATTCTTAAGTTTCAGGGTTACATCCAGATAGGGAATATCCAAAAAAAAAAATGTTTTGCAGCCATTGTTTGCATAGAATAACAAGAATTTTAATATTCCAACAAAGTACATAGTACTGCAGTGATTGTGGTGAGATGAAAGTTTTAAGTCTTTTGTCTTCCAAAATGGTTGTTGCTCAGGCAGGTTTGCTAAGAGGAATAGGAGAAGATTGTTTCAAAGTATGGGAAAATATGGGGAAAGTATGGGAAAATTTGCAAAATATGGGATTCACACATGTTCATGTACAGAAACACATCATTCTTTGCCTTAGTGGGGAAAAACATTCCAAAAGTATACTTAATCTTGATATTAAGCCTTTGCTGTATGAATAAGAAAATGATGTACCTTAAAGCTATTATTGTGCTTTAGAATGGTATTCTGTTATAAAACAGGATATAGTACATACAGTATTTTATGTATGTGCTGTATATAGATTAAAATACTAACCCCATTTCTATAAAAGTTGGGATTTTTTTCTAAAATGCAATAAAAACAAAAATCTGTGATTTTTCAAGTCTCTTGAAACTTTAATTAACTGACAAAAGTACAAAGAAAAGATATTCAATGTTTTCACTGGCCAAGTTAATTGTATTTTGTAAATATAAACAAATTTAGAATTTGATGCCTTCAACACATTCAAAAAAAGTTGGGACAGAGGCAAAATAAGACTGAAAAGTTTATAGAATATTCAAGTAACATCATTTTGGAGGATCAGTTTAATTGGTATCAGGGGAGGGTATCAGGATCGGGCATAAAAGGAGCATCCACCAAAAGCTCAGTCTTTGCAAGCAAGAATGGGTCATGGCTCACCACTTTGTGCCAAACTTCGTGAGAGAATTTTCAGTCAGTTCAAAAAGAACTTTGCTCAAATCAAGATTGCAAAGAATTTCGGTCTTTCATCATCTACAGTGCATAATATTGAGAAAACGTTCAGGGAATCCGGAGAAATCTCACTGCGTAAAGGGCAAGGCCGAAAATCACTGTTGAATGTGCATGACCTTCGAGCCCTCAGGAATCGTCACGCTACTGTGATAAATATAACCACATGGGCTCAGGAGTACTTCGGAAAACCATTGTCACTTAACACAGTCCACTGCTGCATCCAGAAATGTAACCTGAAAGTACATTACACAAGAGGAAGCCACACAACAACTCTATGCAGAACGCCGCTGTGTTCTCTGGGCCCGAGCTCCTCTCAGATAGACTGAAAGACAGTAGAATCTTGTGCTGTGGTCAGATGAGTCCACGTTTCAGCTTGTTTTCAGGAAAAACGAATGTCGAGTTTTCCAAGCCAAAGATGAAAAAGACCAACCAGACTGTTATAAGCGAAAGGTGCAAAAGCCAGCATCTGTGATGGTATGGGGGTGCATCAGTGCCCACGCATGGGTGACTTGCATATGTGTGAAGGTACCACTGACACAGAGGCATATATTGGGATTTTAGAGAGACATATGCTGCTATCAAAGCAATGTCTTTTCCCAGGAAGTCCATGGTTATTTCAGCAGGACAATGCCAGGCCTCATTCTGCACATGCTACAACAGTGTGGCTTTGTAGACACAGAGTGCGTGTGCTTGACTGGCCTGCCAGCAGTCCAGATCTGTCTCCTATGGTGCATCATGAAGAGGAGAATCAGACAATGGGGACCAATGACTGTTGACCAACTGTTGACTGTTTTTTGAGTGTGATGAAGGCATCAAATTCTAAATTTGTTTACATTTACAAAATACAATTAAGTTGGTCAGTGAAGACATTGAATATCTTTTCTTTGTACTTTTATCAATTAATTAAAGTTTGAAGAGACAAATAAAAGATTTTTGTTTTTATTGCATTTTAGAAAAAATCCCAACTTTTCTGGAAATGGGGTTAGTATAATTCATAACAGATAAAGGTATTTTGCTGACAGCTTATGATGTTGGTATTTGTCTTTTCTTCAGTTTTTAACAATAAGCCAAAAAGTACCTTCAAGGAGCGGCATGGGCTTCAAGATATTACCCCATTGGTGCAGAGTGTGGAGGAAACTCCAGAACCTATCCCTACCACCATCAAAGGCACAATCCCTACATGGATCCGTGGAAATCTTCTTCGCAATGGCCCTGGAAAGTTTGAGTTTGGAAATCAACAGTGAGTAAAGATACACAAAAGCAATTGTTTGTTTGCTTTTGTCATATCAAGTTCAAGTTCAAGTTTATTTCTAAAGCACATTTAAAAACAGCTAAAAGCCGACCAAAGTGCTGTACACTGTCAATAGCACAAATACAATAAGTAAAATATTAATAGCGTAATGTCAAAATACACATAACAAAACTATAACGAAATCAATTTTTAAACGCCAAAGAAAAAAGATGAGTTTTTAGACTAGATTTAAACACAGGTAGAGTGGAGGCCGTTCTAATATGAGGTGGTAAATTGTTCCAGAGAGTAGGACCAGCCACTTCGAACGCTCTATTTCCTCTTGTTTTTAGACGAGATCGAGGGATCTGGAGGAGAAGTTTTTCCTCGGATCGTAATCGTCTTGTAGGGATGTAAGGATGAAGTAGGTTTGTAAGATAAGACAGAGCTAAATTGTTCAATGATTTAAAGACAAATAGAAGAATTTTAAACTCAATTCTGTACTGAACAGGCAGCCAATGCAGGGATCTCAGAATGGGTGTAACATGATCAAATTTTTTACACCCCTTCAGAAATCGAGCTGCTGCATTTTGTACTACCTGTAAACGAGAGATTTGGGTTTTCGAAATGCCATAGTACAGCGAGTTACAGTAATCCAGCCTTGACGTGATGAAGGCATGGATGGCAATCTCTAGGGAAGCTACAGAAAGAAATGGTTTAATTTTAGTTAAGTTTCGCACTGAAGGGGAAACAAATGAATTAAGGTGCTTAAAATCAATGTGATTTGGTTGCTTTTGTCATATACAGTCATATACAGTACAATGAAACCATAACAACATCAGTATTGCACTATTATTATTCTTTTCAGCTTTGGGGAATATTACTAAATAGTACATAAATATATTGTTGACTAGTCAACTTTTCCATAGCAAATGATATTGGGATATCACTATTTTAGGAAATGTTATAAGTGCATTTAAATGCTGCTAAAAAACAGCCTCCACTTGAATTATAATGCGCTTCTTCAGTTGTTACACGTACTTCCTTTTCTGTAGAGAATATAAAGCACATGCACATTAGTCCAGGTATGAAGTCTTGCCAATTATCTAGTGATTTGGATCTGGAAGTTACATGCAATTTTGTGTATGACCGTGGACTGTTTATTGTTTATGTTCTTTGGTTGTGATGGGATGCTGGAGGTTTAAAAGCTGTCTCAAACATTCAAAGCACTGGCGTTTCAAAACATTGTTTCAAGGTGTGGTTCAAACTTTCATGTCACATGACTTATTAAAAACTTTGGTAAAACCACTTATGCTCTTATGCTATGTGGTGGCCAAATGAAATGGAAGAGGCTCCATTTTCTACAATTTTATACTGCATTCTAACTTAGTAGCAATGAGTGTTCATTATCATTTATATTTTTTCTACATACAAACTGTACACTAAAAGTTTACAATGAACTTAAATATACATTTGATTCTAAACAATTGACATTAATAATAGTGCTAAATTTATTTTTATTTATTTATTTATAAATTTATATAAAATAATTTATTATCTCTTTCTTTAATAAAAATGATTTAAAACTTAAGTCTTCTTTCTGTATTGGTAACAGGTTCTGGTAACAGGTTCTGTATTGGTAACCAGTTGCATAATCACATTAATGGTCGCTGAATTATTTAGGCCATGCTTTCCACAGACCATGCTGCACAAAAACAAAATTTTACAATACATTTAAAATAAGCTAAAATTCATACTTTATTTACTACCCCTTATTCAACTACCTAAATCTTTGAAGCCTTGTTCAACATAATAGTTATTGTCATTATGAACGCCATCAGATGACATGATTTTAACATATTTTTTTATTATTTACCTTGGGCCTCATTTTTTACTTTGGGAAGTTTTCCACTAGATTTTGGAGCATGGCTATGGGGATTTGTGCTCATTCAACCACAAGAGCATTAGTAAGGATTTGTGCCTATTCAGCCACAAGAGCATTAGTGAGGTCAGGCACTGATGTTGGGTGAGGAGGCCTGGGGCACAATCGACGTTCCAATTCATTCCAATGGTGTTCAGTTGGGTTCAGGTCAGGTCACTTGAAATTTTTCACTCCATCCTTGGCAAACTATTTCTTCATGGATCTTGCTTTTTACACAGGGGCATCGTCATGCTGGAACATGATTAGGTCCCTTAGCAGTACTGGTCATGATAGAATTCACCATGCCACAGTGGAAAGGTTTTATTTAAATGATTTTTTTTTTCTACCTGAAAAGTAACTGCAGAAGGAATTTGTTTGGAAGCAGGTGGGTGTGAAAAAAAACAGTTGTGTACACCTATACACTTCATACAAAGTGAGATCAAAGTGAGATCAAAGTGAAAGGTTTCATTAAAACAAATGCCTTTACACAATGTGCATTGACTGTAGAATTGTAATTGGCATTGCAAAACCACCAGGTTCTTAAAAATATGTATATTATTTATTTTATATATTATTCATATATTATTTTATATATTTATTTATATATAAATATAATAATATTTATATATTATTTATTTATTTATCATGGCACAATCATGGTTAAACCAAGTAAAAAATAAAAAGCTAAAAAAAATGCCAATACATAAAGGTAATCACTCAAAAAAATTATGAAAATTAAAAATTGACAACCTGCATTGGACCACTTGAGATGGAATGACCCATGTATTAGTCTAACAGTTGACTGGTCTCTGAAACCTACACAAACCTAGTAGTAGCTAATTTATGACTGTCTTTATTTTCTCTCTATTCTCAGCTTTAATCATTGGTTTGATGGAATGGCCTTGATGCACCGCTTTCAGATTGCTGATGGTCAGGTGACGTACAGGAGTTGCTTCCTGCGCAGTGACTCCTACAAGCAGAACAGTGAGGTGAATCGAATTGTGATATCTGAGTTTGGCACTCTTGCTTTCCCTGACCCATGCAAGAATATCTTCCAGCGCTTCATGTCCTTCTTTGAGAGAATGAGTGAGTATAGTCTCCTGATTACAAATGCAAAAATGTGCAGATATTGTACTTTAATGCTACATAGTCCCAGGGCAGATCTAGGTTTTGTTACATTTTTGTGTTTTCCCTAACATTTATTTGCCTTACTTCATTACACTTCTACGCAAATCTTTAATACATTACTGTGCAGGGTAAGGACAGAAATTATACAAAATATGAAGTACATGGGGAACACCAGGGCAGGAACTAAGACTACAACTTTAACTGAGGGTGACATGGTGCTATTAAAAAATGTAAGCATAAGTATAAAATTTAGAATTAGAATTAGCTGTCAGCAAATAGAATTTGCTGTCCACATATACAGTGGTGCTTGAAAGTTTGTGAATACTTTAGAATTTTCTATATTCCTGTCATGTAACCAGGGTAGAAAGGGATGCAAGTGCAGTTAAATCCTTTATTTGGTAGGCAGACAAATCCAAACAACCACGGCAAAGACGTGGTCAAAAACAGGCGTGGACCAGGCGATCGACAAACAACACAAACAAGGCAAGTCTAAGTTCAAAAATGAGTAACTATGGACAGGACCAGAAAACCGAGAAACTAGGACAAAGAAAGGCTTGGTATGGCTCTGGCGACAAAACACAGAAATACTTTGCATGGAACAAAGACACTCATGGTTTTAAATATACAAACTAATCAAAGGGCATAACACAGAACATCTGAGACAAATTAGGAAACAACCAATAACATTACAGAGACGGAGACAGGACAGAAACCAAAACAAACAAAGTCTGACAACCCTGAAGCGCATGCTGTCACACTTCCTGCATAAATATGACCTAAAACATTATCAGATTTTTATGCAAGTACTAAAAGTAGATAAAGAGAACAAAGTTAAACAAATGAGACAAAATATTATACTTGGTCATTTACTTATTGAGGAAAATGATCCAATATTACATATCTATGAGTGGCAAAAGTACCTTTGCTTTCAGTATCTGGTGTGACCCCCTTGTGCAGCAATAACTGCAACTGTTTCCAGTAACTGTTGATCGGTCCTGCACATCAGCTTGGAGGAATTTTAGCCCATTCCTCAGTACAGAACAGCTTCAACTCTGGGATGATGGTGGGTTTCCTCACATGAACTGCTTGCTTTGGGTCCTTACACAACATTTCTATTGGATTAAGGTCAGGACATTGACTTGGTCATTCCAACATTAACTTTATTCTCTTGAGATTCAGTCCTGATATTTTCCTTTAGAATTTGCTGGTATAATTCAGAATTCATTGTTCCATCAGTGATGGCAAGTTGTCCTGGCCCAGATGCAGCAAAACAGGCCCAAACCATAATACTACCACCACCATGTTTCACATATGGGATAAGGTTCTTATGCTGGAATGTAGTGTTTTCCTTTCTCAAAACATAATGCTTCTTGTTTAAACCAAAAATTCTATTTTGGTCTCATCTATCCACAAAACATTTTTCCAATGTGTTCCAATGTGTCCACATGATTGTCCACATGATATAGACAATTCTAAAGGGTTCACAAACTTTCAAGCACCACTGTAGTAAGAGTTAAGCCTTCTTTTCCTGTTAATTACTGAGAATCATAATGTTCCACAAAACAAAACAGTATTATATAGATAGATGATTAGGAATTCAAACAAAATCATCAGTTAAATAACTTTTTTTCCCAATTATTCAGTACCTCTGTGGATCATATTTTATTTTATTAAAAAAAAAAAAAAAAAAAACAAGAAAAAAACAACTGTAGGACCTGTAGCACTTTCAAGTACTGCAACAAAAATATTTGTGATTATGTTGTGAAAATGTCTCCATTCACTTGGAAACTGGCTTACAGTGTAACGAACCTATAGTCTAGGGTCTAACTCACGCACAAACACACACACACACACACAACTTACAAGCAAGCAAAACTACTACTTTTATCTCTGGGCAACTTAGCCTAAAGTTATTTCAAACCAGGGATCTTCAATCTTATCCAGAAAACTTTCACTTGTTTAATCAGTACATCTTAGTCTCCAATCAACTATCAAGTGTGCCTCCAGTTTGGCTGTAATGAGAACATGCAGCCACACTGGCACTTTGCAGATAAGATTGATGACCCCTGCTTTAAACCATGTACTTATGCACGAACACTTCCACATTCCATTCTCCGTGCCACCGTTGAAGACTATCATTTTGTTTACCTCCGCCATGTGCTCTTTTGTTTTTGTTTGACGTCATGTGTCTGCCCCCGTTTGTTTATTGGTTCTCTGTTTCTGGTTCGTGCCATGTTTCCGGCCCTGTGTGTTCATTGGTTTATCATTTATTGTTTCATTATTAGTTACAGGTGGTTTAAGTTACAGTTTATTGAAGTTTATTATTTAAGCCCTGCCTTTTGTCTGCTTCGGTGCGGAGTTTTACGGAACTAACTAAATAAGTAAGTCAATGTGGTGCTGTTGTCATTACCTCGTGGTTCATGGACTGTGGATTATTCACTCGTTACTTTTTGGATCTATGCCTTGCCCTTGTGGATTCATGTTTTGCTTTTTGGATTATCGCCTCATTGTTTTGTGAACTTCTGCCTTGCATTTTTGTGAATTATTGTTTGTTTGTTTTTTGACCCTGCCGTTGTGTTCCATTTCTTTTGGTCATTCCTATTAAAGTTACTTTCCCCTGTGCTTGCATCCTGCCCTCCCTTTGTATTACATAACATTTATGTTTATTCCTACATGTTACTGTATTAGTGATACAGGAGTTTAAACATCATGATTTTTACATTACCATTCTATATGCAATAAGATTTAAGATTATTTCTTGTTATTTTATGTCATGAACTTCCAGCTCCAAAGAACAGATAAGCTACTTCATTTTATTGTGCAATTTTCCCTTCATAGAGCCCACAGACAACGCTAACGTGAGTGTCGTCAAATACAAAGGTGACTACTATGTCAGCACAGAGACGAACTTTATATACAAAATTGATCCATGCACTCTAGAAACAAAAGAGAAGGTACGTAATGTGAAACGCGTACCATCTGTCATTTTTCACTCTCATTAAAATGACTTCCCTCTGTCAAGTTTCTTTTTAAATTTCTTTTTGACTTAATGTCTACATTCAATTCTGTTTAATAAAAAATAACTTGTATCAAACTTTTCACAAATACACAAAGCACAAAATACACAATTATACAGCACATACAGTCTCAAATAGTCAGAACACATTCCACAAATACATGCACAAATATAGATACTTTCTTGAATAGTCACACAAAAACCTGTAAAACAATTTGTATCTGCATAACATTTGAAAAATAACATTTTAATTGCATTGTATGGTATGTACTTGTACATTTGCATTATATTTGTAAAATTAGCTGCAAAATTCTCTTTTATTCTATGCAGGTTTGCATTTATTTGTGGAATGTGTTATGATTATATGAACCTATATTTATACATGCACATTTTGCTTTGCATTTATTTGAGATGTTTTGTGACTTGAGCATGTTATGTATATTCACAGTTGAGTTACATAGTGAATGTGTATGTATCTGTGCACATTTGTATTCAGTTTTTGTTTGCCTAAAACGCAGATGTGTCTCAACTACATGTGATTCCAATATTAAATAAAAAAATATAACATACTTGATAGTATCGGCCCTTAAAAATCCACAAAAAAGTTTTTTTGTTTGTTTGTTTCATGCTTTTTTTTGCATGGAGGACAGTGGAGGAGACAGCATCTTAATCAGATACATTGCTTATCTCAAGAACAGTTTTTTTTAAAAATTATTATTATATGCATAAATAGAGTAAAAGGGGACAAAGCTCTGTGCAGACAATAACCTGGGATCACTGGAGCTAGGAGGGGGCCATGCTACTCACTTTGCCACCATGCCACCCATAAGTAATCACATTAGTCTTTTTTTGCTTTCATTTTTAAATTGTCATCAGTCCATATTCTTTAGCCCTGATTTTTGGTGACTTAAAGGCAAGTGCTGGTGTTTAAAGTGGACATCTAGACGCTATTGAAAAACCCATCTCACATACCTCTACTCAAGAAAAAATTGGCAACCTCAGAGACATGAATTACACACACATAACTTTAATAATAAATTTAATAATTTGAATGTGCCATCCAGAGAGAAACTTAAGTACCCATGTATACTGACTATGATCACAAGGAACGTTCCAAGTATGTTTTGAACCCTGAATACAGCCCTTTATGTTCATGTTTGTAAATGGATTGGATACTGTTTTCTTTTCACTGTTCATGGTATTTCCACAATAATGTCAAGGTGGACTGGAGCAAGTTCATTGCTGTTAATGGTGCAACCGCCCACCCCCATGTTGACCCAGATGGTACAGTCTACAACATGGGCAACTCCTATAGCAGGAAAGGTGAGATCATGACACACATACACACCTGAAGAACAGAAGACACTTATTTGTCTTGGGTGGCCATGGTATGGGTGTTGTCCTGGGAGATCTCATTTGCTGGCTCTGTACAATCAGGCTGCCATCTCACCATGCATGCCATGCAGTGGTCCCAGGCTAATGATAAGCAAATGATTCACATATTGTAGGAGATTGCATGGAGCAATCTTGGCATGGGTATTTGCCAGTTTTGCTTCAAGTTTCTCATGGAAAATAATCAGTGATTTGTTAAACCCCTGAGTGGCACAGCTTTAGGTCCAATGAGGCTTTTTGTGGCCCATGTTGAAAGCGAAGGAGACATTGCCTTAAGACTCTGAGTGAAATGTTATTGATTAGAAGTCATTTGCCAGATCAAGAGCTGTGAAACAGGAGTACTCTGCCAACAGATCATCTAACACTGTGCTTGGGTTAGTGGTTGGCACAGCTTAGGGGTTACTGAGTTGAGCATGATGTAATCAGTGATAAGGTGGTAACTTCTGTCTCCGTGTTTGTGGGTGGATCAGCATGGTCATAGCATTTCCTGCTTCTTTCCACAACAACCTCCTGGATTGCCTCCATTGCTTCCATCCTGATGAAGTACTGCCTATCTGCCTCTTCTTCTTAGTCATAGCACAATGACTCCACATTTGCTAGTTTGGAGTCATTCTAGTGTCCTACTCAGATGGAAATGTGTTTGTCCATGAGACACTTGGGAATGATTCCCTAGCGAATGATTCCCTATGCCCCTCTCCATGGTGGTATTTCTGAAGTTGTGGTCAATTTGACTTCAGGGGTTGAGATGCTAGGGATAGCGATCATACACAGTTAATTAAAGGAGAGAGAGTTTTGTCAGCAGCTTTAGAATAAGGTCCTATCCACATGCAGACTCAGAATACAGCCGTGGCCAAAAGTTTTGAGAATGACACAAATATTAATTTTTACAAAGTCTGCTGCCTCAGTTTTTATGATGGCAATTTGCATATACTCCAGAATGTTATGAAGAGTGATCAGATGAATTGCAATTAATTTCAAAGTCCCTCTTTGCCATGAAAATGAAATTAATCCCAAAAAAACATGTCCACTGCATTTCAGCCCTTCCACAAAAGGACCAGCTGACATCATGTCAGTGATTCTCTTGTTAACACAGGTGAGAGTGTTAATGAGGACAAGGCTGGAGATCACTCTGTCATGCTGATTGAGTTAGAATAACAGACTGGAAGCTTTAAAAGGAGGGTGGTGCTTGAAATTATTGTTCTTCCTCTGTTAACTATGGTTACCTGCAAGGAAACACGTGCAGCCATCATTGCTTTGCACAAAAAGGGATTCACAGGCAAGGATATTGCTGCTAGTAAGATTGCACTTAAATCAACCATTTATCGGATCATCAAAACCTTCAAGGAGAGAGGTTCAACTGTTGTGAAGAAGGCTTCAGGGTGCCCAAGAAAGTCCAGCAAGCGCCAGGACCGTCTCCTAAAGTTGATTCAGCTGCAGGATTGGGGCACCACCAGTGCAGAGCTAGCTCAGGAATGGCAGCAGGCAGGTGTGAGTGCGTCTGCACGCACAGTAAGGCGAAGACTTTTGGAGGATGGCCTGGTGTCAAGAAGAGCAGCAAAGAAGCCACTTCTCTCCAGGAAAAACATCAGGGACAGACTTCTATTCTGCAAAAAGTACAGGGATTGGACTGCTGAGGACTGGGGTAATGTCATTTTCTCTGATGAATCCCCTTTCCGATTGTTTGGGGCATGTGGAAAAAAGCTTCTCCGGAGAAGAAAAGGTGAGCGCTACCATCAGTGCTGCGTCATGCCAACAGTAAAGCATCCTGAGACCACTCATGTGTGGGGTTGCTTCTCAGCCAAGGGAGTGGGCTCACTCACAATTTTGCCTAAGAACACAGCCATGGATAAAGAATGGTACAAAAACATCCTCAGAGAGCAACTTCTCCCAACCATCCAAGAACAGTTTGGTGATGAATAATGCCTTTTCCAGAATGATGGGGCACCTTGCCACAAGGCAAAAGTGATAACGAAGCGGCTCGGGGAACAAAACATTCAAATTTTGGGTCCATGGCCAGGAAACTCCCCAGACTTTAATCCCATTGAGAATTTGTGGTCAATCCTCAAGAGGCGGGTGGACAAACAAAAACCCACAAACTCTGACAAACTCCAAGCATTGATTATGCAAGAATGGGCTGCCATCAGTCAGGATGGGGCCCAGAAGTTGATTGACAGCATGCCAGGGCGAATTGCAGAGGTCTTGAAAAAGAAGGGTCAACATTGCAAATATTGACTCTTTGCATAAACTTCATGTAATTGTCAATAAAAGCCATTGACACTTATGAAATGCTTGTGATTATACTTCAGTAACAGTTAGTAACATCTGACAAAAAGATCTAAAAACACTGAAGCAGTCGACTTTGTGAAAATTAATATTTGTGTCATTCTCAAAACTTTTGGCCACGGGTGTACATATTGATTTATTTTAAGGGAGCATATTTCACTTTTGTACTGGGTGTGGTCCAAGCTCACTGATTGTCTAGGAAATTACTACTTTTATTGCTTCTGTGAAATGATTGGTGACTCCTCTCCCTCTGTTAAAAAGTGTAATTTGCATTGCAAGCAGTCATGCCATTGGCTTGTCTATATTTTTGTAGGGTTAGGTCTTCTGGTGGAGGTTGGATTCTGGGGTTTCTCTAGCCTTCTGTTTTACTTCCCAAAACTGCTCTAATGAAAAGGGTCTAGATCTTAATTGGTATGCACTGCATGCTGATGTCTCTTGAACTGTCAGTTGAAACCATCTCTTTCATCTTGCATAGATGGGAGGGTGCCTGGGGTAAAATTGAGAATGGGGATCATCTGGGTTGTCAAAGGGTATGGTTGGGATGACAACCTCAACAAATGTAAAGCAGTCTTCAGTAGTGAGATTGTATTGTCAGGTATTTTATGGTGTTAAGTGACATTGGATCCCATCCCACCTCTGTTCATACATCTGTTGTCTATGGTTCTGACAGGGGATGCATTCACTTTAGGAGTCATTTGGAAAGGTGCAATTGTCGGATGCATAGTGATGTTGTTCAGGATAGAGGGTTTGAAATTCACTGGGAGTACTGCCTTTACCTTCCTCTCCTTTCTTGGGGGCTAGTTGCTTAGGGGAGAAGCTTTCTTCCTTCTTTGCAACTCATATTTAATTTCTCTTCACTGATTAAGGTAAGGTCTTTGTCCAAGATCCATTCCATTTAATCTGTGATTGATGTGATACACTTTTTCTCCAGCAAGGTCTGGGCCCTGCAGGTCCATGATTCTTTTTAACACTTCAACAGTATGAGGTCTGCTTCCCCCATCTTGGACTGGACACTGGTGGTGGATCAGAGGGCTTGTAAGCTTGTAGCCTGGGGGCTTGGTGGAGAGGGTGGATAAAATTATATGGCGGCGATGTGGAGGTAAATTCTCAGAACATGCAATCATCATTCTCCATGCTGCCAGGGTAGAAGGTTTGGTATAGTGGTGGCCATTGAATTCTTGTCATGGTTCAGTGTTTTTATTTGTTGGCAGGTAGCTGAACAGATTGAAATGTTGTCTTCTCCTGGACTGTTTGTTTTGCCGGAATAATCTTTTGTTCAGTCTTGAACCTGAAGAGGAGCTTGGGACTTGATTCTTTCCCCTTGTACAACTGTGATGATATTTATCAGCATATACAGTATATGACCGGTAGGCCAGGCACCAGGGCTAAAGTGATCACTAATGGAACACTGAGGTTCGGACTTCTGTGTGACCAAGACCACCACAATATTATGGGTGCATGAATAGGGTTGGTCCTCTCTGAGAGAAGGCTCCTATTATCAGTTAAGGTATCTGTGATACTTTAACAGGTGAATCACTTCTCTCTCATTTAGAGCTGCAACAACTAATGGATAAAATTCGATAATAATCGATTATGAAAATCGTTGTCAACGAATCTCATTATCGATTAGTTGGTCTGTGCACAGCATGGGTTACGTTTACTCACTGTGTTACTTCTGTTCGAAAACACGCATCGGAGTGTACATATCAAAGTTGGGTCACAAATTACGTACTATACAATTACACTATGCACTATGTACTCTACCATCTAGTGTATGAATTTTAGAAGGGTAGTATTGTCTCAAATGGAACATTAGCATTTTATATATATATATATATATATATATATATATATATATATATATATATATATATATATATATATATATATATATATATATATATATATATATATATATTCACAGTATCTCACAAAAGTGAGTACACCCCTCACATTTTTGTAGCAAAAGCATGGATAATGCCCATTTCATTAAGAAGTTCCAATAATTAAGAAGTTCCACTCAACTGGAAGAGGACGTGTGTCTATATTGTCTCAATGCACTGTGAAGAGGATGGTTTTGAGTGGCTAAAAAATCTCTAAGGATCACAGCTGGAGAACTGCAGAAGTTAGTTGCATCTTGGGATCAGAAAGTCTCCAAAACTACAATCCGAAGTCACCTACATCACCACAAGTTGTGTGGAAGAGTTTCAAGAAAAAAGCCTCTACTCGCATGCAAAAACAATCTTAAGCATCTTCAGGTTGCCAGACACTACTGGAACTTCAAATGGGATCGGGTTCTATGGTCAGATGAAACCAAAATAGAACTTTTTGGCAATAAACACCAGAGGTGGTTTTGGTGCACACAGAGAGGTAGCCATATGGAAAAGTACCTCATGCCCATGATTAAATATGAACAGGGTTTGCAGTAATCAGGCCTGGTTGCGTCTAGTCCAGCTGAACCCCATTATGAATGCAATTTCATAAATGTGGGGAATTAGTAACTACGGGGGCAAATACATTTTCACACAGGCCCAGTTGGTACTGGTACTTGTTTGCTTCCATAAATGACATTATCATTTAAAAACCTTTTGTGTTTACTCAGGTTGCCTTTGTTTTATCTTAGATTTTGTTTTCATTTCTGAAACAATTTAGTATGAGATGTACACAAAAGCAGAAGAAATCAGGCAACTGAAAAAGCAAATACTTTTTCACAGCACTGTAGGCATTAGATTTGAGCAACAATAAATCATAATCACATGTTGCATGTGTTTGGTAGGTGCTTTCTACAACATTATCAGAGTGCCCCCAAGGAATGAAGACCATGATGATACACTGCAGGGGGCAACGGTGCTGTGTTCCATTTCACCTGCTGATAAAAACAAGCCTTCCTATTACCACAGCTTTGGTAATTGCACACACCAGACACACAGCAGCTACTCATGGTTGCATTCATAATTTAATCTGAACACTAGACATTAAATCAGGACACCTGTGCTGATAAATTTCCTGCAGAAAGCCAGTGTGCATCACAAAAACTCTGAAAGGGGTTATACATGTATATAGGTTCCATGAAAAGCTAGAATTTCAATGGGACCAGATTTTCATTAAAACAATACAATTTCAAGAAAAACATTTATGCTAATTGAGAAACATTTGTGTGTTCAAGCTATTAGATTGTAAGAAGAAGCTCAAGCTTGAATTTACATAACGCCTATTGTAACTTATCCCATTGCCATTTGATGGTACTTGGTATGATGCTATAACTATAACTATAATATAAACTATAATATAAGTCAAGGTGATGGATTATTGGCTAGACCATGCAAATTATTGATTCCTGGAGTGCTCCCAAAGATGGATATAGAGACAATAACAAACTTGATTTCTGGCTGAAATGGCTAAAATTATTTTTATTTTTTTTAAAGTTCTGACATGGCACAGCACTGTCTACTATTAAAAATGGTGAAACATGACTCTTCTTCTTTACAGCTTTCATTTAAGCTTAGTACTGTACTGTATTTGAGAAAGTAACTGAATGATGAAACATTCAGTATAGACGTAACATCCTGTATGTAACATGTAAAATGTAAAATCCTATTGTTTTTTTTCTTCCCAGCCATGTCTGAGAACTATGTGGTGTTCATCGAACAGCCCATAAAGATGGACCTGCTTAAGATAGTGACATCTATGATGAGGGGGAAAGGCATAAGTGATTGTATCTACTGGGACCCAAAACAAGAGACTGTCTTCCATGTTGTAAACAAACATACTGGAAAGGTATCACCAAAGAGCCTCCTTAACATCCAAGCTAAAACTTGTTTTGAGATTTTCATTCTTACATGTATTTCTATCTTTATGTTGTTCAATGTAATATAATCAGTGTAGCATTAACTCTTATAGATAGTAGCCAATGATACTTTGCATTTGACACTGTTTACATTTACAGAATGTTGCATAAGTGATCATTATAGACATTTTGATTTGTGAATTTAAAAAAATAAATAAACAAAGTCTGTTAATAAGTAACAGAATTTTGTGGCTGGTTATGTAATAGGTGCATCCAGTGAAGTACCACACCAAGGCTCTATCCACCTTCCACCAAATCAATGCATTTGAGGAGGATGGCTTCCTCATAGTGGATATGTGCTGCTCAGATGATGGCCAGGCCCTTAAAATCTACTATCTTCAGAACTTGCGCAAGTCTGGAGAAGCACTGGATCAGGTTAGTAACACTGTCTTTCCAGTTTTTCTCATTGCTGTGTATTTCTCATCTTCACATGCATTTGAGAGGTCACTATTGTAATGTGTAAGTGATGTTTACTCTATTGTTTGGTTTCCTTCTCAGGTATACAACAGCATTGACAAGTTTTTTCCTCGTCGCTTTGTTCTGCCTTTGTGCATTACCAATGATACTCCATTGAACCAGAACCTAAACACATGGCCCAACAGCTCTGCTTCTGCAGTCTGCCTCAGCAAAGACAAGGTGAGCTGATGATGGAGTGGACTGTGTTTGTAGTAATATGTATGATACCAGAGCACAGTTCAATTCTCAATTCTGATTGGTTAACTCATTGGTGCCATTGGTTAACTGATTAACTCACACAGGGGCATTCCACATAAACGAAATTTAAAAACCTGTGTAATGTGATGACATTTTCTAAGAGGAAACATTTATTTAGCATTTTTGGAAAGAATCTCCAGTATTAGCACTTTGTAACAGTCAGAATTAAGGTCGTTCCTTTAAGTTTTCCAACACTGGAAAGTCTTAAGGATGGAGGGCTTTATGGTTTCTCCATATTCGTATTAACATTAACATTAAAGATAAATCGGTTAAAAAAGAAAGGTTGATGAGGGAACAACTGAGGGAACAAGAAATGTTTGAAACATTTATTTGAAAAAAGATACTTGAAACCAGTGTACTCCAAGTCAATTCTCCTGAGATCTGATCTAAAACCCTTCAGTGCTTTGGCTCAGAAAAACACTGAATGCCCAGTGCAAGATCTAATTTGTATGCCTAGTCTCTGAATTTGATAAACACAATAAGTACTTTACATCAATTACTGCTGAGCAATAATAAAAATAAAAATTAAGTTATAGGTAGATCAACTGTTCATCTTGGTCTTATCACATTAGTAAATTTGGGCTGAACTCCTTGACTGTGCACCAGCATATTGTTGTGACATCAGTTTTGTTTATGTCAGAGAACTCAGGCAAGGTGAATGTTCCCAAGTTGAACTACCATTATCTCTTTCCCTTGTCTGAGGTCAGGTTTTTCAGAGCTCTAAGTATAATGGATTGCAGTACTATTTACAAACCTTTTGATTTTCAATGTTGTCACTTTTTTTATTATTCTAAATTATCTTCCAGGTTTTCTGCATGTCTGAGGATCTCCATGACAATGAACTTCTGAATTATGGTGGTTTGGACTTCCCACACATTCACTATGACCAATGCAACACCAAACCATACCGTTATGTCTATGGCTGTGGCTTTGGTCACCTGATAGCAGACTCCTTGATCAAAATAGACCTGGAGAGTAAAAAACTCAAGGTAAGTTTATGCCAGTGATATACACTGTGTAGCCAAAAGTATGTGGACACCTGACTATCACACCCCTATATGCTTCCAACTTTGTGGCAACAGTTTGGGGAAGGCCAACATATAGGTATGATGGTCAGATGTCCACATACATTTGGCCATATAGTGTAATTCAGAACTCTTCAAAGGTCCTTTTTGTTTTAGGAAAGAAATAATGTCAAAATGATATTTGTTGTAATTGCACTATTGCGGCAGTATTATGTTATTTAATGCTATCCTTGTGAAGCAGATAGCATATAAAAACCACATTGAATTATACAGTTATAATGCTATGCTTGTATGGTTATGATTTTTCAAAATGCCCATCCCAGTTGTAACTGTATATCTGTTTCTGTGTTCAATTATTAGGCATGGTGTCAGCCAGGCCTCTATCCATCTGAGCCTGTGTTTGTCCCCTCACCTAATGCAGAGGAAGAGGATGATGGAGTCATCCTCTCTGTTGTCCTCACTCCCACTGAGGTATGACACTGCTGAAATACTCATTTAAAAAAACCCTCAAACATAGATACAATCAACCAAATATTTTCTATTGAAGTGTCTGCAGTTCAGTTTTTTCTGAAAGTGTCTATTTTCTGTGTTGGTTTTAGGATAAAGGTGCCTTCCTGCTGGTTCTGGATGCTAAGACATTTGAGGAACTGGGAAGGGCTAAAGTGCCTGTTAACATTCCCTCAGGCTTCCACGGAACCTTTAACTCTTTTTAATAGAACACATCTCATCTAGTGAAATAAGAGGCTTCAACTCCTGCCATGTTTATAAATTACTTTACTAACAGATTTTTCCCATTGGCAAACATAAATCAGCTTCTGCCATTGTTTCATAATATGTTCCCCAGGTATCAGTACTTGCCCCTTTCTTTTTCATTATTCATCTGCTTCCAATTAGTTTTCACCACTTTGCTGATCATCCTTAATGTACATACACTCAACTTTCCTCTTCACACAACACTAGGTAGGGTTTTATGTGTTTTATTGTTGTACTTTGTAATTGTTTCTTTTTAATACTGTACTGTAGCGAATTTAGCTCAAATGGGTGAAATATATCTATATATCTAATCAAAGCGTGTTCTGATTAGTTATGGATATAAATCGACCATGAAAGGGAATGTTATGTTACTTACTGACTTACTGTAGTCTAGCTTTTTAAATGTGAAGTGACTTGATTTGTTTGTCCACCAAACTTACCAGGGCAATCTTCGTATTACTCTAAGAGAGAAAATTATTCTTCTGGCCAAGAAGGATACTTCTCCAATGTTGTTATTAAAAGAAATACAGCGCGTAGCGAAGAGCAATGTTAAAAGTGAACCTTGTCATGAGTAAAAACAGAGGCGATCCAGCATGATAATGATAGATTTTAATAACTAAGTGAAACTACTGATATACACAACTAGATCTAAACAAATAATACATATATACAGGAAAAGTGAAAGAAACAAAAGAAAAGTGATGAACATAACAGAATGGCAGAACACACAACAGTTTAACCTCGAGAATCAGCAATGAATTAATTCACCTTAAACAGGGGCACGAGCTTAAGAAGGACACATCTATAGATCGATTAGAATTTATACTTGCATAGACTTATGTCATTTCACGAGGGTCCATGGTCCGAAGATTTCGTGGGGAGTTTGCTGAATCCTCTGTGTTGGTAGAATCTGGGTAAAATGGAGTTGGGTCTCGCCAAAGAAGAAAGAAGAAAGAAACGGTAATTGCCACGTAGTTACCGAGACAAAAGAAGAGTCCGGAGGAGCACCGGAAGAAAGGGCGGAAGAGAGAGTCCGCAGAAAGTGAAGAAATGAGGAACGAGGAGAGAGTGAGAAATGCATGTCGCTGTCTTTTATGGATAATGCCAATGTACACGCCTCTCTGAGCTGCTGGCGAATCCAGAGAGAGAAGAAAGTTCTGGGGGAAAAACTTTCTTTGTCTGTTCCGGAGCGGGTTCGCATGTCAAGGCAGGGTTTGTATTAGCTTTGGATTAGAATGAAATTTAGAAAAGTATAGAATGATACATCCCATCGTCATATAGTATGCGTCATTAATCGGTGTATTAAGAGGCGAATATTTTGATACCAAATTCACTGAGATTAGGAGATATTAAACAGTGAAAGATCTTTAGACATGGTTACAGGTAAATTAACACTATATCCTAACTCAAACTATCTAAAATCCTTATAGCTAGGTTACATAAGCACACAATACATGCATACATGAATACATTAGAACTATCTTAGACATATGATTACACGTTACATTCCAGAAACATTTTCCATTGTGTGTGCGTGAGTGTGTGTGTGTGTGAGTCATGTGTGTGCGTATGTCCAGAAGAGAGGGCTGGTGTTCTTCTACCGTCCCACTGGTATTTGGTCAACTGATGGTGCCAGGGGGAGTTAGGGGGAAGATGAGTCCCCCCCCCCCCCCCACCCTTCCAGCCTCTTCGGCGCCGAGGGTCATAAACAGGTAGTAAAACAGAGATTAGATCAGAGAGCTACAAGCTTTCTATTGAGTTTAGTTGACCCTTGCTGATTCACCCAATCTTGAAATTTCCCAGACGTTCACACACGTTACGTTCAAGAAAGATTTCTCCATTGTGGGTGTAAGTTCTGTGTGTGTGGGTGTGTGTGTCTGTGTGTCTGAAAAGGGGGGTCGTGTCCCCCCCCCCCGTAGCATTCCAACAGCCTCTGATGTGAGGAGAGGGGGTTACTTCCGGTCAAACTGGGGCCAGAGTGGTCATTAAACAGATAGGGATTTACAGCTCAAAGAAAAATAAATTTCTTTGCTAAGTCCAGGTTGATTCAGAAATCAGTTTGATACCGTCAGACGTTACAGTACAAATTATGTCATTTGTATGCAACGTGGGTTAGGTGTCATAAATAAATTTGTGAAGTAGTATTACCAACACAGTAGAACATACTGCCTTGATTGTGGCTTTGGAAGACATTAAAGGCACAGTTAAAGATATCAATCACCTACTTTGTATCCAGTATTGTAACCATTTTACCTAATGTTGCGCTTTAGAAACCTGTGTTCAACAGTGTCAATTCAAATTTGTATTTTCTTAATACGATATAACAATAAAAATAGCATGAGTTTAAAATATATTGCTCATCTGAACTTTGTCCAAAACGTCCAGTTTCTCTTGAACTTTGTCTATTACACTTAACTCCAACTATTTTTACTACTATAGAGGGTGTAGTAAAAGTAAGCATAATACAAAGTTTCCAGAGAAACTGGACATTTCAGACAAAAGTCCGTCAGCAGCTGTGCAAGAAATGTGGAGAAGAATTTTGTTAATAAAGGAAAAAAAGAAAAACATACGGCCCAGGATGGAGCCAGGTATACTACTGGTAATTGCTGCTGAGGAAAATTAGAAATTACCAATCCTCACAGAAAATGTCCTGTCTTTGAGGTAGGAGGCAAACCACTTCAGAACAGTTGCCTGGATGCCAACACCACATTTTAGACAGAAGAATAGCATGATCCACTGTATCAAACGCTGCACTGAGGTCCAGTAAAATTAAAACAGCACACTTCCTAGAGTCTACAGTTAAAAGTAAATCAACTTTGAGAAGTATCCTTTTTGAGACTCTGTACTATGGTGTACTCTAAAACCAGATTGGAATTTCTCCAAAATATCATTTTCAGCTAGAAATGTAGAAAGCTGATTAAAAAAAACAACTGTCTAGGTAAATGGTAACTTAGAGATTGGTCTAAAATGAATAAGAACAGATGGGTCTAGACCCATCTGTTGGCAGAAAGTTTGCAGTATGTATTTAAGACAAGACAGAATGGAAACTCTAGGCTGCTGCTTATTATGGATAGGATAGTGGGAGCAACAACATGCAGCAAATCTTTAAGAAGAAGTGTTGGGACTACATCTGGGGGACAAGCAGTAGGCCTCAGTGACACCAGCTCAAACTTGCTTAGGAAAGCGGAACAAACTGGTAGATCTTAGGGATCATAAACTGAATGTGAAATCAGTGACCTTATATTGCCAATTTTGGCAATAAAGAATTTCAAGAACTCTTTACAGGTTTCTGCAGTAGTCATTGGAATGGCTGTGACAGTGGGATTCAGTGCTGCATTTATTGTATTTAATAAGACTTTGGGACTATGGGAGTTTTTGGAAATAATGTTGGAAAAGTGTTTTGCCATTGCTGGTTTTACAAAACTCTGATAGTTAACCAAACATTGTTTCACACAGTGAATTGATCAAGGTTAAACTTAGCAGCCATATCTCATAACCTAAACATGCAGACTACTCCTCCACAAAGATATAAAACTCCAGACAAATGCACTGAGAGAGAAATAGGATGAATCGACAGAATGCATAGGATGAGTCCCCAATTTTGTTACGACCCGGTCTATGTCGGGCCACAACATACAAAGAAATAAATCATTTGCTTTGTATATATTGCTTTATATAACTATACACAAAGCGAACTAACTAGCCTAACCAAACAAAAAGAAACAAAAATACACTTCCTTCCCTCACTCCCTAGCTAACCCAAAACTAAGATAAAATGGATTAAAAATAAATGACTTTGATTTACAATGTACTCTTTACAATTGGTGGATATTGGTGTGAGTTATTTGCAAGATATATACAAATGAAACAATCAAAGCCAAAGGGGCAAAGCACAATCAAGGTCAACAACAGGCAGAGAGTCATACACAGAAGAAATCAGCACACAGCAAAATTTACAAGCAAAGGCAATGATCTGCATGGAGATGTAGACTGACAAGGTTTAAATACACATCTGGAAATGTACAACCAACCAATCCCAAAGCATGAGGTGGGAGCAAGGTGTGTAAAAGTTGTGATGTTCCAATGGCAAGCTGGAACGTGACGCATTGCAGTGGCCTGGACCTGAAAGAGGAGGAGACAAAAGACACCCATCCCACCACCAACAGAGACACACAAATGGCACACAGTACAGACAGAAATACAATTGAGGATGTAACAATGCCCCTCTGCACAAAACAAGGTCCATGAAGACATGGTTTGCCAAGACTGGAGTGAAAGAACTTGAGTGGCCTGCATAGAGCCATGACCACAACCCCACCGAACACTGAACCCCAAGCCTCCTCGCCAAACATCAGTAACTAACCTCACTAATGCTCTTGTGGCTGAATGAGCACAAATCTACACAGCCATGCTCCAAAATCTAGTGGAAAGCCTTCCCAGAATAGTGTAGAATATTATAACGGCAAAGGGGAACTAAATCTGGAATTTGAAGGTTTAAAAGCACATATGGGTGTTATGGTCAGGTGTCCACAAACCTTTGGCCATATAGTGTATATTATTGTTTGGATTAAACTTTCTGCCATATGAATACTTTAGATTTAAACTGTGTCTTCATGAGCTGAAGATATAATAAATGTATTGTGATTAATTAAGCTCAAGATTTATGCTGACATTTATCTGGAGTGTAATGTTGCTCACACACACACACATTTCAGACATGGCTTCAGTAGTTGGGATAATTTGTTCTAAGATTTTGATACAATTGGATGCTGTGTGATTTAACATACATACCTTTGTGAAAATGTTAAACCCCCTCTGATTATGCAGATAACAACAAAGCAATGGAGGGGTTAGTTTTACTACCAGGGCATGGCCTAGTTCGAAGCATATTTACATAAGTTGGCCAAAGATTGCACTCCTGCTGCAGTACCAAGCAAAAGGATCTGACCTATGTTTGCTGTTTTCTGTTTGTGCACTGCACATTTAGTATCCATGGTTAAAATAATTAAAAAGAACCATGATGGGTAAAGTTAATCTTGTGATTTGTTTTCATTCATTTCATTTAGTCTTCAAGCTTGAGATATCAACTGTGTTTGTAACTTTAGGCTTATCTAATGGAACACAAAAGTAATTTTAATATAAAATATCTGTTACTAGTGCCTGTATAAAATAAATATAAAATAAAATCGAATGCTATGCCTATTTATTTGTATTAGAAAAAGTGCAAATTCTGCCATCTAGAGGTAACAGACAACACTTGGTGCCTGTCACAAACAGTTAAATAATGGGGAAGGTGGGGTCAGTGTTTTATTCATTAATTTATTTATTTACTCATTTATTTATTTATTTATTACGGATCAGAAAAAGGTCAATATAATAGAGCCAGAGCGGGGTCACATGTGCATATATTGGTCCGTTCTGTGTCAAGATTCAAGATTCAAGAAGCTTTATTAGCGTGGTAAAAGACTTTACATACGCATTTACACACAATTAAAAAAAAAAAAAAAATCGATAAAATAATAGCGATCAGAAGGAAGGGGAAAAAAATCACAATGATTTGTTTTATTTCCCAAACGTTTCTGAGCATTTTATGCATCTCTCTCTCTCTCTCTCTCTCTCTCTCCTTCCCTCACACTGTCTTTCCCTCCACAGCCCTACGCACCCACTTTCGCTCTGTCCTCTCTGCCATCAGCAGCGCATCATCTTTCACCATGTCACATGTGAAGCCTCATCCCGCAGGTAAGATGATATCACTTCTGTCGTGCACGCCACTTTTCTATGAAAATACGACTAGTGACGCTTCAGCCCTGGTCACATCAGCAGTGTTGTGTGTGTGTGTGTGTATGTGTGTGTGTGTGTGTGTGAGAGAGAGAGAGATATCACTCGAGCCTTTTTCTTTCACATGATACGCACGGTTTGGACGCTTCGCTGTGAAGTCGGAATAAAAACAACATAAGTCGTAACTGCCCTAATGACAATGATGACATCACTGCTTGGATTACCACCGTGCAAAAAAAAAAAAAAAAAAAAAAAAAAAAAACCATCACAGAAATTCTACTGGCTTTCACTACAAATACCATTACAAACCATCAGATAACTACTAAAACCATTACCATTATTGGTCCTTAATGATGTCCACTAGACATAACGTGCCACCAATAGAAGGCAACAAATTACCAGTAGAGACCCACAGGGACCATTACAGCTTCCAACACAATTCCTTATTCCTTATTATAACCGTTAAAACCATTACAAATTAGTCAAAGTCAAACTTAATTCATGTAACACCATATGAGGGGATGTATTAAGCATCAAACAGGAAGTTGACCCCAAAAATCTTAAAGTAATAAAAATGACATATGCTTTGGATAATTTTTCATAAAGTTTTTAAAAATGTCATGACTAATATACTACACATAAACTTTTATATAAACATAAGATGTACTAATGTAACAAAATAAGCATAAAGTTTGTTCAAATCATGTACTGTGCAAAAGTTTTAGGCAGGTGTGAAAAAATGCTGTAAAGTAAGAATGCTTTCAAAAATAGACATGTTAATAGTTTATATTTATCAATTAACAAAATGCAAAGTGAGTGAATAGAACAAAAATCTATATCAAATCAATATTTGGTGTGCCCACCCTTCAAAACAGCATCAATTCTTCCAGGTACACTTGAACAAATTCAGGGATTTTGTAGGCATATAGTCAGGCATATGATTAAACAATTATACCAAACAGGTGCTAATGATCATCAGTTCAATATGTAGATTGAAACACAATCATTAACTGAAACAGAAACAGCTGTGTAGCAGGAATAAAACTGAGTGAGGAACAGCCAAACTCAGCTAACAAGGTGAGGTTGCTGAAGACAGTTTACTGTCAAAAGTCATGGCAAAACTGAGAACAAGACAGAAGATAGTTATAGTGCATCAGCAAGGTCTCTCCCAGGCAGAAATTTCAAGGTAGACAGGGGTTTCCAGATGTGCTGTCCAAGCTCTTTTGAAGAAGCACAAAGAAACAGGCAACGTTGAGGACCGTAGACACAGTGGTCGGCCAAGGAAACTTACTGCAGCAGATGAAAGACACATCAGGCTTACTTCCCTTCGCAATCGGAAGATGTCCAACAGTGCCATCAGCTCAGACCTGGCAGAAACCAGTGGGACCCTGGTACACCCATCTACTGTCCGGAGAAGTCTGGTCAGAAGTGGCCTTCATGGAAGGCTTGCAGACAAAAAGCCATACCGCCGAGGTTGAAACAGGGCCAAGAGACTCAACTATGCATGAAAACACAGGAACTGGGGTGCAGAAAAATGGCAGCAGGTGCTCTGGACTGATGAGCAAAATTTGACATATTTGGCTGTAGCAGAAGGCAGTTTGTTTGCCCAATGGCTGGAGAGCGGTACACAAATGAGTGTCTGCAGGCAACAGTGAAGCATAGTAGAGGTTCCTTGCAAGTTTGGGGCTGCATTTCTGCAAATGGAGTTGGGGATTTGGTCAGAATTAATGGTCTCCTCAATGCTGAGAAGTACAGGCAGATACAGTTGCAATCAAAATTATTCAACCCCCACTGCAAATCAGGTTTATTGTCAAAATTTACAGACTTTCAGCTGTTTGCAATGAACAAAACAAACAAAACCAATTGAAATAGTTCAACACAAGAATGCTTCAAGTGGTTTCCCCAAATTCAACTGAAAATGCAACTTATAATGACTTCTCCAGTTTTCAAATTCATCATCAACATATTCTAATATTGTATCAGTCCATACAGGATTTCATTGAGTTTTTTGTGATTGTTATGGCCAAAAATGCTTGATTTTGCTGACATTTTTCAAAATTTATTTTTATTCAAAAATTCAAAAATGAGTTTTTGTGCTTTTTTTATGGAAAACCACTTGAATTGGCGAAATTGCAATTGCATTAAATTGTTTTGCATGGTCTTTCACAGTGATGTTTGATGTTAAATGAGACCTGTACTCATGTTTGACGCACGTGAATCGAAGAGGGCTTTCGCTGAATGCGTGTTGTGATAACGTCACATGATGCAACTTGGCCCAAATCTGCTGAAAATATGCAGTAATTTTGAAAAATCGCAAGCTCCTGTGAATATTGCGAGTTTCCTTGAGTTTGTGTTCATTTCTGCGATTGCAAAATCCTGGAGGGACTGATTGTATGAACACAGTAAACTAAGTAAAGTTTTTGTAGGACTACATAAGTATGAATTTATTATATTATATTAGTCCGATGCTCTCTTATGACCAAGGACGAAAATAGGCACAGTTGAAGATTAAATGCATGTTTTAACTTTAATTATGAAATATTTTACTCCAATTCAAATATTACTTTAATTCAATATCTGACTCCAATTTATAATAATTGTTAACTTAATTATCTGACTAATTTACTAAGTTAACTTAACATAACTAATTCCAGACAATAACCTTATAGTTAGTGCTGGAAGTGTAATTTCAGCATTCATTTACACATTTAATTTGAACAGCTTTATATTAAGTTTTCACTATAATGTCACCATTATAATTACCATGTCAGAGACATATACATTTATTAAGTAATAGTACTGTTAGCTCAGAGGTTTGACTTGCAAGAACAGGCCTTTGCTATTTACTTGTCAGAGGTCATAATGCAGATATACATACAGAATAAATTAGTCATGACAATTTTATAACCTAACAAAATGATTTTTAGGTTCAGCTTCCTTTTTGATGATGATGACACCCCCTTATATGATGTCACAGCACAAATCTTTTATTATTAATTTTAATAATTAATAATAGCAGCCCTGAAGGAGTAACAGCTGTAGACTCTTAGATTTTGAGTAGCGGGTTTGCAGAAGAAGTAATTGTGCAAGTTGACCCTGTTTCTTCTACTATAGACAACAAAAAAGAAAAAAGAAAAGAAAAGAAAAAGGAGTAATTTTTCCATTTTTGTAAGTTTTAATTTAACCCAAGAAACAAATGCTTAAAATGTACATGAACTGAAATGATCAAGTTCATTCTTCACTACCTCCTTCAGACAAAACTCTAGGATAGCCTTTTTCAATCCAATGACTATAGCTTGCTTCAAAATACCTTGTTAGACAGGCGAACAGACTTTAGAACACTGTAACACAACAAGCTTTTTCAAAGCAAGATCTAGTGACTATTGAAAAAGGTTTTCTCTGAATAAACTTGATGCTCTTGTTACAATACCAGATGGAGGGAGGCAGGATGCATGCGCAGGGGAAATAGTCAGTTTAATAGGAACAGTTCATTCAAAAATAATGGAACATAACACAAACCATAATCCATCAAAGGGTAACGTAATAATCCAAAAAGAGATACTCCATCCGGCAGTAGTTTCCAAAAGGGATAATCCGCACGGCATATATTCCAAAAAAGAGTGAACATAAGAACAAAGCAAAACAAAACAGAAGTGAACGCACGAAGCTAGGCTATGGTATCGTACTCACGAACTAGGAGGTAAGAACTGATGAGCTATGGACTGGGAACTATGAACAGGAAGCTATGAGTTATGGTCTAGGAATCCTGAACTAGGGGCGAGAGAAAGCAAGAAGATAGCAGGCGTACAGCACATACTATGAAGAACTCTACTTTATTCTAAATCTATCTATCTAATACTCCGCAAGGAAGCGGAAACGGAAAGAGGTTTAAATAAAGAGGGTAATCAAAAACAAACGAGATAAAACACAAAACACCTGAAACTCATAATCAAACAATAAACGGAAAACCAATGAATGAATATGGGCGGATACATGACACGAACCAAAACAAACAGACCAATGAGGAAACGGGGGCAGAGACATGACGTAAACCAAAAACAAACGAGCACATGTTGAAGTAAACAAAACTAGAGTCTATGAATGCACAGTCCAGTGGTTTTTTGTGAATGAAGTGTGGAATGAAGCGGGGCAGTGGTAGCTCAGTGGCTAAGAAGTTGGGCTACTGATCAGAAAGTCATGAGTTCAAATCCCAGCACCGCCAAGCTGCCACTGTTGGGCACTTGAGCAAGGCCCTTAACCCTTAACTGCTCCCTGGGTGTTGCAGAAAAATGGCTGCCCACTGCTCCGGGTGTGTTCATGGTTTGTAGTGTGTGTGTGTGTGTGTGTGTGTGTGTGTTCACTACTCACAACTTGTAATGTGTGTGCACTAACTTGGATGGGTTAAATGCAGAGGACACATTCCAAGTATGGGTTACCATACATTGGCCTTCACATGTCACTTCACTTCAAATGTGGAAGTGCGCTACTCACTAGCCTCTGCTAGCAGTGTAGTGAGAGGGAGACTCTAACAGCTCTCACGTGTTTGCTTATCCAATAAACAATTCTTCCCTTTGTAATTGTTACAGCACTAAAAATCCAGAAACCAAATGCAAAATCTAATATGCATTTGCAATATCTTTTTTTTTTCTAAACATAATTATTGCCATCAACTGCACTCATGTAATGGCAGTGTGAGGGAATTTCAGGGTGCACCGCTGGCAATGACCAACCTGGTTTTAAGATGGTCTCAGTCTACATTCCCACATTTTACCCAGTATGAATGTATTAGATTATTCTGCAATGTTGTTCCTTATCAATTTATGCATTGTTTCTACACGTTGTTTCTACACATGGATTTACTGAGCATTGTGGCCTTATTTATATGAATAAAATCTAGGCATGTTAATAAATAAGTTTTTGGGTCAGGGTAGTAGAGCTCTCCTCATTTATGTTCACTCATTTGCACCATCTCTTCAAGGGTTTTTTTAATTTTTTTTTTTTATTTTATTTTATTTTTTTAAAATTTATTTAAGGGGCTACAAGAACATCAGTAGAGTTTATTACAGCAGAGACATTGCTGGGCCCTCTAGCAGATAACATTCACGAGTCATGTGGCAAAATATAGGGCTGTTGTGAAGAATTTGAGGCAGCCTGGTCCAGGTGTATTATTCTCTTTTCACTGTGAATATGAACTATAGCTCAGTCACTAAGATGCTATAGACAGACTAGATGCTATGTTCAGTGCTAAACAAATAGGATGCCTGGTTTGTCTGGATGTTGATTCATCACCCTCTACTTCACTTTAGCCATGATGTATCAATGGCCTTTTCCATAGATTAGAGCGAAATATTTGAAGAACTGCATGTTTTGATTAGGCTTTCTCTTTCCTCCATTCATGTCAGTATATGAAGAAATCCTTCTACTCATGCTTTGTTGATGGGGTGCAAGGTTTGTCCCAAAAAACCTTATTATTAAGGTTCCCCCAGTCCACCACTGGTCCACCATTCTCTTTTGTTACTTGGATTGCAGTTTACTTTGCAAGTTCATTGTGCTCACCAGTGTCTAGTCACTTTCCTTTTGTCCATTCACAATAGCACACACAGTTTGTTGATGGATGAGCACTGGCAATGGCCTGAGGGAAGAGATATTCCCACAGCTAAATCCATAATCCACTCACTGTATCTCTGGGCTCAGCTTTGCGAACTTTTCTGTCAGATCATCTTGAGATCTTTTCTGCTTCAATTTTTTTCTTTTTTTTTTCTTTCATTTTGTTTTCTGCATAAGTAGCAAATATTGTCACTTTTTTCTCCTCCCTGTGAGAACTTACAGAATTTTTTCACTTTTTTCATTTTATACTTTTTTTCATTCACTCATTCTCAATTGTTGCAGTAATGTTTTAAGAAATTGTTACAATAATGTTTGTAGTGTTTCCACCATTCAACCGATTTGGATGTAATTTTCAGAAGTCTGCACTTCGAGCTCATATACATCATTTAATTTCAAATCCAATGTACTGTGGTAGACTGCTAAAATAACAATACATTCATCAATGTCCAAATACTTATGAACCTGATCTTACACACACTGTTAAATTTGAATATTCTTATAAATAAAATATGTACAATAATATTACAATCAAATACTATACTGACCGCTCTTTCTATCAAGCTTTTCTTTGTGGTACCATTTGATCAGTTTTAGCATTTAAGAAAGCATAATCTAAATATAGAGATCAATACTTTCATATATTTCAGGATGCACCCCTCTTTGTTGAGGCATAAAAACTGGAATTTGCATGTTACAGCATATTACATGTGCTGAGATGTGGGTGGGGGGTTGGGGTTGCCTTGTAGTCTCCATCAAAAACATACCTCATGCTAGTGAGGAGGTCAGAGAGGAGGTAATAAAACAAGACGGCAACAGAAAACAGTTTTTTTTTTGTTTTTGTTTTTTTTAATTTAGCACTCATTTAAATGCATAGTGTCTTCAGTCTGTCTTGATAACATGGATTAAGTCATGTTTTGTAGTGTCCTGTGATGTATTTTAAGGATATTGTAAAGGTGACTGAGTTGTAGTTAAGTCCTTGTAACAGTTTAAAGATGCGTCTCTCTCTCCCTCTCTCCGGCGCTTCCAGCCGCTCCTTTATCTCTCTCTCCCACTGATTTGTCTAATCAGTTCCAGGTGTGTGTCCTCACAGCCTGGCCACTCCCTCCTCCTCGCCACACTCCTCCGCCGCCAGATTCAGGCCTCCGGCCTGATGTACACCCCCTCCCACCCTTTCGGGAGGGCGGTGCTGCCACTCTACCTGTGAGCGAGAGGAGAGACGAGGAGGAGGAAGAGGGGAGATAGAAGAAGCAAGCTGGAGAGCGAGCCAGAGAGAAAGAGAGGAGAGAGAGAAAAAAAACCACTCCGGTCCCCACTGTCATCCGGTTCTCAGCCAGCTGGGAAGCGATCCCCCACGACGCTGGGCGATGGCATTGGACTTCCGAGTGGGCGGCTGCGGCTCCTCCCCTACGGATGGCTGCAGCTCCTCCCCTTTTCCAGCAGACAGCAGCCACATCTCCGCTTCCCCAGCGGACAGCAGCGGGTCCTCCATCTCCTTGCAGACGGCAACTGCTCCTCCCCTTTCAAGTGGACGGCAGCGGTTCCTCCGCATCCCGGCAGACAGCAGCGACTCCTCCATCCTCCTCGGCAATCGCTCCAGCACCACCGCCTCCTCGGTGTCGCGGTCCTCCCACAGCGGTGAGAGCTCTCTGACAGCGCGTCCCTCCTCCTTCCCGGGTTTCGGCACCAGTGTAACAATTTAAAGTCGGGCAAGGAGGAGGCGGGAACCGGATAAACATAAACGTAAAGTTTAATCATAAACGAAACTGAAACAGAACATAAAACACACAAACTGAACACAAAATGCATGTGCGTCTCTCTCTCTCTCTCTCTGGTGCTCCCAGCCGCTCCTTTATCTCTCTCTCCCACTGATTAGTCAGATCAGTGCCAGGTGTGCATCCTCACAGCCTGGCCACACCCTCAGTCCTACTGTAGTCTGTTTTGCTGACCTGAGTGCATTGTTGCTTGTGTTTTTTAATCTGCCAGAGATATTTGGTAAACCATGACTTGAGGTTTGCTAAAAGGAACTAAGTGCATATTGTATCAGAGTATGAAGGACATGTGGGATTCACAGACATGTCTATAATCAGGTCCAGGTACACAACAGCTTTCAGAATAGCTCACTTATACAAATTCAGTTATAAGATTCAGTTATTCTTATATTGTTGTGGTCAGCTGTTCTCTCATGTGCTAAAAGATTATATGCTTTTGTAGTGAACCATGGTCCACTAATACAGAGACATTCTCTGTATTAGTGGGAAAAATTCCACCTACAAAATCCCTTTTTATATGAATAGAAAAACACTGTTTTGTGTTTTTGAATGGTATTCTGTTTTAAAACAGATTGTAGTACATGCAATATATTTTATTGTATAAAAGATTTTAAAGATTTACTGTATGTGCTGTACTATATGTAGATTAAAACAATATTTGTTATTCAGAACAGATCCAGGTCTTTTGATTTTTAATAACAATTTGTAATGGCAGTCTTCAATATACCAAAAAATACCTTCAAGAAACGCCATGGGCTTCAGGACATTTCCCAACTTGTGCAGAGTGTGGAGGAGACTCCAGAGCCCATCCCTACCACCATCAAAGGCACAATACCTATATGGATCCATGGAAATCTTCTTCGCAATGGCCCTGGAAAGTTTGAGTTCGGAAATCAACAGTAAGTGAAGATACACGAGCAATTTCTGGTTTATCAGTTATGTACAAACAAACCAAAACAACAACATAGTATTACACTAGTATTATGTACTACTTTTCTAGCCTTAAGAAAGTACATTAAGTACACACACACACACACACACACACACACACACACACACACACACACACACACACACACTGTGTGTGAGAGTTTATTGCTGACCAGTTTACTACTCCACCCAATCCTCAGTACAGCCAGTTTATGACTGATAAATTTCTCTCTATTCTCAGCTTCAACCACTGGTTTGATGGAATGGCCATGATGCACTGCTTTCATATTTCTGATGGTCAGGTAACCTACAGGAGTCACTTCCTGCACAGTGACACCTACAAGCAGAACAGTGAGATGAATCGAATCGTGATGTCTGAGTTTGGCACTCTTGCTCTCCCTGACCCATGCAAGAATATCTTCCAGTGCTTCCTATCCCATTTTGAGAGGATGAGTGAGTATAGTCTGCTTACAAATGCAAAGATTTGCAGATTCTGTAATTCAGTGCTACTCAATCGCAGGCCAGGGATTGTTCTCCCTAGATCAACAGGCTGTCTGTGTACAGCTGTTTAGGGTGACTTCTAGCAGCCTAGATTGAACAGAATGAAAAGCATATTGCTATGCCTCTTGCTCCTTGGGAATAAAAATGAAATGCTTGAATGACTTGGGTCTGAAATGTGCTCTCATCAGATTCCAGAGCAGATTGGGGACAGTTCATTCATTCCATATATGGTACCCCATTTGGTCCCTGGAGTGAGGCAAACCTTGCTCTTCCCACCAGAGTGTCCTGGGGAGCTAAGTGAGATGTTCTTAGGGTTCATTGGGTGGCTTAGCTGGTTCCTGGCATAGTGCTCAAGTTGTTCCATCTCAGAATTTCCAACCCAGAATTTCTTTAGCCAGAGTCTGTGCAGTAGATTGTGATGGACTTGTTTTTTTTTTTTTTTTTTTTTTGGAAATAGATCCCAAAGGAGCCCCACTCACTTTATAGAATGTAGGCTAGCTAGCTAGCTAGCTCACATTGATTTGTACATTCCCGTTAAAGGTCCCTTCTTCCTTTTCATCTTCTGCTCATCTGAGGAGCTTTTTTATTTTAAGTCAAAAGTTACAGTATATTCCTGAAAAGTGTCATTTGCCATGTCTGCTGATGATGTTGCTAACCCTGCTGCAGTAGCAGTTTTGAACTAGGAAGTGGAATTTTATGGGGCAGACACAGACAAGCGGAGTGATACACACAGTGAAATATAAAGACTCTTGGAACGCTGCTCAATCAATAAATTAGTGGACCAGAACTAACTGTTGTATAAACAGTAAAAAAATTGCATTGAAATTTAGTTAGTTAGCTGCCTTTGTTTATGCCCTGACTTCGCTCATTTACATTGGTTTGCTAGTTATATTATCAGTACAATGAGCTAGCTTAGAAATCGAAATGAGCATCATACTGGAAAAACTGCAAAGAATTCCCAAATGAGGGTCTGTTTACAGTCTACAGCAGAATAAGGCATGGCTTTACAACAGAAATGACAGGAGCTTCAAGTGTGTGTTGGAAGGTGCATGTGCATATATGAGGCTTGCCTGTCATGTCCAAAACTGTCAACCACCTCATCAACCACACTCTTTTCTTAAACATCAAATAATTCATATAAAATGCATTTATCATACAGAAAGATATTTTGGGAGATATCAAGGTCAACTGAACTGAACTCGACAGAACACTATTCCCAAAAATACTTTGTGGAGCTGTAACTTAAAATGTAATTCTGAATGTCTCCCCCAATTATTATTTATCTTATCTGCTGTATTGCAACATCAAATTTAAATATATTAGAATTGGATATTTTTCTGCTTATTTTTGAAGTGAATCTCTACAGAAATTAAAAGAAATTAAATATTTAGATGTCCTCAGAATTAGACATGGTTTACCAAGGTTGTTGTGGAAGAACCCGAGTGGCCTGCATAGACATCTGACTTCAACCCCATGGAACACCTTTGGGATGAATTGGAACACCAAATTCCAATTCATCAGTCCTTCTTGCCGGACATCAATGCACAACTGCTTGTGCTCTTGTGGTTGAATGGGCACAGCCACTGTCCAAAATCTAGTGGAAAGCCTTCATAGAAGAGGAGGCTGTTATGGACCAACTCCATATTAATTCCCATGGTTTTTGAACGGGATGTTCAATGGTCAAGTGTCCACATATTTTTGTCCATATAGTGTACTTCTGTTCTCGAGTAACGGAGCAGAGAACTTTTTTTGAGGCACACTAAGACAGTTTTGACATAAGGCCATAGTTCTTATTTAACCAACAAATGGAGAAATGAGGGATGAGCTGAGGTATTTCCGCAGTTATTCCACAAACTAAAGACATATGTTTGTGCCTTGTTTATAATACGTGCAGCTCTGCACACGTTTTAAGATTTTAAATCACTGTCCTACAAGTTACTGTTTGTATTAGTGATACTTTAGTTTAAACATCATGATTTTTCCATTACTATTTTTACGTGCAATAATAGTATTATCTGATTTCTTGTTATTCAGTATCATGCAGCTGTATGTACTCAAAGAACAGATTGGCTAATTCAGCTAATTGTTACATTTTCATCCCTTTACAGAGCTCTCGGACAACGCTAATGTGAGCTTTGTGAAATACAAAGGTGACTACTATGTCAGCACAGAGACAAACTTTATGCACAAAATTGATCCGGACACTCTAGAAACAAAAGAGAAGGTACGCAACATGGAACATGTGCAATGTGTCATTTGTTTAATATAAAAAATAATTTGTATCAAACTTTTCGCATATACAGTATAAAATACACAATTTTACATACAGTCTCAAAAGTCTGAATGTCACAACACATTCAACAGATATGTGCATATTTCCAAAAATAGATACAGTCTTGAATAGTTCCACAAAAAATTGTTTAATAATATTAAATGAAATATAATATTAAATTAATAATAATAAATAATAATAAATGTAAAACAATTTCTAGCATATTTTTTAAAAATATTATGTTTAAATTATTATTATAAATACATTATTATTATATTTAATATTTTAATAATAATAATAATAATAATAATAATAATAATAATAATAATACGTTTAAAAAGCAAACCTTTATTATTGTTTATGCTTATATACATACCTTTTTTTAAATCCACCATATTATGTTTGTAAATAGGTTTTGATACTGTTTTCTTTTCAATGTTTAATACTATGGTATTTCCACAATAATGTCAAAGGTGGACTGGAGCAAGTTCATTGCTGTTAATGGTGCAACTGCCCACCCCCATGTTGACTCAGATGGTACGGTCTACAACATGGGCAACTCCTACGGCATGAAAGGTAAGATCTTGGCACGCATCATTTATACATACTGTATGCATTAGATTTGATCTCATAACTCAAAGTCATAACTCAGAAGTCATTACACATTACCTGTGTTTGGTAGGAGCTTTATACAACATTATCAGAGTTCCTCCAAAGAATGAAGATCCCAATGAAACACTCCATGGAGCAAAGGTGCTGTGTTCCATTTCTCCTGCTGAAAAAAACAAGCCTTCCTATTACCATAGCTTTGGTAAATACACACACCTAACACACCACAGCTACTCACAGTTTCATTAATGGTTTAACCTGAACACTAAACATCTAAACAAGTCATTAGCATCAGTTAGACTAACATCCAATATCCAGGAGTGGACAAATCATCTGGAAAAAAGCAGATTATGTTTCTGGTCTATTGCAGTGAGTTCAGTTATGTCTAACGCAAATAAAGAGATAAATGTTTATTACCTAGCTAATGTTGTTAGCTCTATAATATAATGTTAAACTTTTTTTGATAGATGAGTGAGTTTTCCTAGCTTGTTTCCTAGCTTTGTTTCCAGAACTCAGAACTCAGCAATAATACTGAAGCATTTTTGTATGGTGGGCTAACAGTCCACCACTGCTCTCATACATTTATTGTCCAACCAACTTGGAAAATATCATTAAGCTAATAACAGTCCAAAGCATGGGTTAGACTAATGTATTTTACTAACTAATCACACCTGCTAATCATCACAAAGCAACTCAGCCTTTTCAATCACTAACAAAGTCTTCAATCACTAACAAAGTCAGATTTTTCCGATCCACGTTTCTCTGAAGCTCCAAAGGGAAACAGCCAAATAGACATTTTTTTTTTAATAATAGATAAATAAAAACACATTTTGAGATATAATTTTAGAGATTTTGAAAATTTCTACATAATTTGGTACATTGTATTACTTCCTATATCCATACTTCTATAACAATGCTTTGGATTGGGGTTTGCATTATACTTGAGTCTCTTCTCCTGTGAGTCGACAGTTGACTTGTACTGTTAAAGGAGCTGTACAAAACAAAGCCAGTCTACATATATCGCATGCCAACAAAAACTCTGAAAGAATATCTGAATAAATGTCATCAAAAGCCTAAATGTCGACAAAACAATTAAATCTGCACTAAAAAAGCCACATACAGATTGAGAAACATTTTCATGTTCAAGCCAAAAGATTTCAAGAAGGATTTCAAGCTTGGATTTACAGGCACCAAATCCAGTTTGGAAATCAAAGAGGACACAGTCCCCTTGATGTTTCTGTGGACCATTGCCGGTCAGACATTATTAAAAAACAAACAAACAAACAAACAAAAAAACTCTCCACTACTATTGTAGGTAAAACCTATAGTAACTCATCCCATTGCCTCATAATACAAATGTTTCCCAGCTATGCAAATGTAACTAAATGGTTAGTGTATAGTCCATGTGCATTTTTGATTCTTAGAATCCAGATATATAGAGAAACAATAATGTCATTGGTTATTATAAGGAATGGCCTTGATGGGAAAGTCTTTGGCATGGCATAGCACTTTCCATGATTAAAAATGGTGAAAGATGACTGTTAGTCTTTAAAGTTTTTCAGCTTTGTATTGTATTTGAGCAGGCTACTGAATGAAACATTCAATATAGATGCAAGATGTGTAACATTCTGTTTTTCTTCCCAGCCATGTCGGAGAACTATGTGGTGTTCATTGAACAGCCCATAAAGATGGACCTGCTTAAGATAGTGACATCTAGGATGAGGGGGAAAGGCATAAATGACTGTATCTACTGGGACCCAAAACAAGAAACTGTCTTCCATGTTGTAAACAAACATACTGGAAAGGTGACACCAAATAGCTAAAACCCATATTAAAGTTAAAAAGAAACAAAAATTCACATCATTTTGAGCTATGTCCTACTTTTAATTCTTATGTTTATCTCTTGGTTTTATTTTATACAAAGTATTATACCCACTGTAGCATTAACTCATACAGTTAGTAACCAATGTGCGTTTGATACTGGTTATGATTGCAGAATATGCAGAAATACAGTATACATGATCACACTAGACACGTTAATTTGTAAGTCATTTACAGAAATTTCCCTGGTTTTTAACAGGTGAGTGCAGTGAAGTATCACACCAAGGCTCTGTCTACCTTCCACCAAATCAATGCATTTGAGGAGGATGGCTTCCTCATAGTGGATATGTGCTGCTCAGATGATGGCCAGGCCCTTAAAATCTACTTTCTTCAGAACTTACGCAAGTCAGGAGAAGCACTGGATGAGGTTAGTAATGCTGTCTTTTAAGTTTTTCCCATTATCGTTCAACTTTATGTGCATTGGAGAAGCCACTTTAGTAAAATAGTATGAGTGATGTCTGTTTTTTTGTTTTTTTCTCAGGTGTATAACAACTTATCCATGTCATTTCCTCGCCGCTTTGTTCTGCCTCTATGCATTACCAATGATACCCCACTGAACCAGAACCTCAACACACGGCTGAACAGCTCTGCTTCTGCAGTCTGCCTCAGTAAAGATAAGGTGGGCTGCTGATGGAGCAGACTGTGTCTGCAGTAATATAAGTAATCAACAGCAAATTTTTTATATCAATCATTTGTAGAAATTATCATTTTGTTTACTTCATAATAATGATATATACAGAGAGTGATGCTATCTTGTTAATTTTTTCTCATGCGTACTTTTCAGCACTATTATTAGCAAACTAAATCACTACTGACAAAAAAAAGACACATTTCCATTGAGATCTGTTCATGGTCAGGGTCACTGACACAGTTGTGGCTTAAAGGACAAAGCAACACAAACAGCCTATAAATACACTTCAATATTAACCACACACATGTGTAACCACTCACTGATTACCTGGTCTTTCTCTGTGACTCCTTCTCCCATTTCACAGCTGACACATCACCAGGCCCTCGCTGCCACATATGTCCAGTAATAGACTCAGGCCAGGGAGCTGACTCCCCCTCTCTGACATGATTGGAAACACTGGAATGGGTCATGTTCTGATCAGACATTTAATATGCTCTGGTGCTTTCACCTTACAATAATTCAAAAAGGGAGAACCCTGTGGAGGGTTACAGGACCACTCGTAATGGAAATAACAGGAGTTTGAGCCACTTATCTCAATTCTAAGAATCCTAGTGCCCTTATAAATCATATTTTAAGCATTTGATTAAATAATTTGACCAACCCAATTGTCTGGGGATGGTAACGCTAATGCCAAACTATTTAATAACTAATAATTCATAGATTTGTGAAATAAAGGAAGTGCCCTGCTCAGTCAGAATCTCTTTCAGGAGACTTGAAGACTTGGAGGAGTGCTTCTTCAGCACTGCATGCTGAGATTTGGTGAAGAGGCATTTCTTTTGGGTATTGCGGTATTGTTATTCACCAGAACTAACAAACAAGCAATACTCTACATCTACTGTAATGGCCCGACAAGGTCCATGCCATGATTCCATTGATTAATGGAAAGAGGTGCAATTGTGCTTTTGGTGTGGCCAGAGGGTTCACCATCTGAAATTCATGATGCACACCACCTGTGTACATGCTGTGGATGCCCAGCCAACAGAAATAGGCCAATGGATGGACCTAAATGCCCCACAGTGAGATAATGATTAGATAGATAGATAGATAGATAGATGATAGATAGATAGATAGATAGATAGATAGATAGATAGATAGATAGATAGATAGATAGATAGATAGATAGATAGATAGATAGATAGATAGAGTGGTGCTTGAAAGTTTGTGAAATCTTTAGAATTTTATATATTTCTGCATAAATATGACCTAAAACATCATCAGATTTTCACACAAGTCCTAAAAATAGACAAGGAGAACCAAAGGAAACAAATGAGACAAAATGGTCATTTATTTATTGAGAAAAGTGATCCAATATTACATATCTCACAAATTTTCAAGCACCACTGTTTACAAACTTTCAAGCACAAACATTGTACAAAGAGTGCAAACATTGTCAACAGTGTAAACATTGTGAACAGTGATAAATGAATAGGGATTTACAGTATTGTATAGAGTGAATATGAAAAAAGAAAGAAAAAAGAAAAATGAATAGAAGTAAAGTGGCAGTGCATATGGATATGAATAGTGGATAGTGGCAAAGTTCAACTATCATCTTATGAGTTTATGTAAGGACTATTTCAGTGCAAAATAGTGCCCCAGCACACTGATGAGCTGTTGTACAGTATGATCACTGTTGGTACAAACAACCTGAGCTGAGTGAGTCATCTACTAAAGGAGCTTCGCGGTGTAACGATGCTGTTTATTGTCCTGAATGGCTGTGAGTTTATTGAGTGTCCTTTTTCCACCACCAAGTCAAAACCATCCAGAGAGCAGCCCAAGACCGTGCCAGCCTTCTTGATCAGTTTGTTGAGGGTTTTTTTTGTATCTCCAGCTCTGATGCTGCCTCCCCAGCATACTTCTGCAAAGAAAACCACACTGGCTACCACAGACTGGTAGCAGATCTCTAACATCTTGCTGCAAACATTAAAGGAGCTTCCCCAGAAAATAGAGTCTGCTCATCCCTTTCCTGTACACAGCCAATTGGGGTCTGTCCGACAAGTAGTCTGTGACCCAGGAGATAATGGACATGTCCACCTGAGAAAGTGATTCTCACTGTGGCGTTGTTGTAGTCCAGATAGCAGTAGGCCCTTTGCAGTAGATATATGACTGCATTGTCCACACCTACTTGTGGCTGGTAGGCAAACTGCAGAGGGTCCAGAAAAGAGCTGACCTGAGGTCTGAGATTTACCTGTGGTTTTATGGTACAAACAGCTGGGTGGGGTCCTGTTATATATTCACGAGGAGGACACACGCTCATGCCTCCTTACTCATTAGTTAATTAAACTTAGAGGGAACTGCCACACATGGAAGGACTGCATATGCGCAAATCACATCATGCTCATGAACCTTAGATCACCCAGAAGTGTTAAGTTTGTAAATCAATACATCACATCACCTCCCCTTTAAGATTAAGGACAATGATTTTTGGCCACCACACATATTTATGTGCTAGTGCTTTCATTTTAACAATGCCCAGATGCCCTGTGTGAATTTCTTTCAGGACAGCTCTTCTAAGTTTGAATGGAATTATCACTCTGGTGCCCCATAACACACACCCCTATTCCACCGACAACTCGTCGCTCTTTGCACAGTAAACTCTCAATTTCACTGCAACCTCAATAGGCCAACCCTCAACAATGTATCAGAAAACTATTGCGAGCTCTCTATCAGTTCTAGTCACTCTGGCCACTTGCGTAGCATTGAGAGGAGGTCCCTGTAGGTGGTCATTCAGGAGAGCATGAATGTGTGCTAACATTGCTTCTGTTCCAACATTGCTGGTCTCGGGCAGTGGGACACGTGACAATCCAAGTTCAAGTGGTTTTTTATCCATCCGCATTACTGTGATCCTCTGACTTGTGATAAACTATGCGATAGTCGTATGCTGATAGTATAATGGCCCACCGCTGGATGCCTGAGGCAGCCATAGTTGGAAGGCCCTTGTGCTCCCCAAACAGTGTCACTGGGGGTCTGTGATCTGTTATTAAATTGAACTGTCTTCCCCAGAGATACTGATGGAACTTCTTGACCACAAATATCAGACTCAAAGCTTCCTTTTCAATTTGTGAGTACTTTTTCTCTGCAGGAGACAGAGTATGGGAAGCATAAGCAATTGGGTGTTCCTCCCCATTTGACATGGTGTGCTAAATGACAGCTCCAATTCCACAGGCAGATGCATCGCAAGCTAGTGTTAAAGGCAAGCATGGATCAGAATGAACTAATACCTTATCACTGGTCAGTAGTTCTTTACATCTGTTGAATGCCTCCTGCTCTGCCTTGTTCCAGCGTCAAACAGCCTGATCTTTCTGCAATCTGTAGAGTGGTACTAACACAGTACTCCAATGTGGCGCAAAACGTCTGTAATAATTAACTAAACCTAGGAAAGCCCTAAGCTCTTTCACATTTGTGGGCACTGGTGCTTCTTGTATGGCCCTGACTGTAGTGAAGGGCTACCTTAAGAGACTGTAAGGACTAGTTTCAGGTATGTATAGCAGTGAACCAGGTGTGTCAGTCAGAACACTACAGAGAGAGAAGGGATCACTTGAACTGATTTATTATGACAGGTATATGAATGTGACCATTAGAGGGGGGAGCCAGTTTTAACATGCACATTGATCAATGTGCATGTGTGTATAGCCTCGACCTCCAGTAAGACGGTATGCAGTACCTCCTCGAAGACAGGTTGAACTCCTATGACTGTGTACAATGCAGACTTGACAGACTTGATCTCCCTCTCCCACGTTCCCCCAAAGTGTGGAGCCGCCGGGGGATTGAAGTGAAAGTCAGTCTTCTGCTTGGCTAGGAGTTGATGGAGGTCAGAGGACATGGTGTTGAAGGACTCACGGAGCTCCTTTTCTCCTGCTTTAAAGTTCGTACCCTGATCTGAGTAGAGCTCAGCTGGAGACCCTCGGCGGGCAATGAACCGCCTGAGACTCATCAGGAAGGAGTCCGACTCCATACCATGCAGAAGGTCCAGATGCACTGCTCGGGTGGTAAGGCATTTATAGATGATGCCCCATCTCTTCTCTGATCGCCGTCCCAGCTTGACTTGGAAGGGCCCAAAGCAGTTGACACCTGTGGAGTAGAATACTGGTTTGCATAGGCGAAGACGGGCCTCCCCCCAACACATATGATTCCCTCGTCAGGGTCCAGCTCCAGGGATAGGGTAAGTATGCGACTACTTCGAAGTAGTGCCTTCCCTGCTTTAAGGTGATGCAGTTCCTCTGGGAAGCACTCAGACTGGACCTTCTGGAAGATCGTTATCTCTGCCTGCCGGTAGTCTGTCGCAGCCAGGGGTCCATTCCGGTCTACCGCCCCTTGCAACTCCCATGCTGTGGCCTCAACCATGTTCTTCCAGGACGGGTAGTGCTGGCCCTCTAGAGTCTCTTGTCTGTCTGCTCTAGCTATCACTCCACACAAGGTTAGCTTTCGGTACTCCATGGTATCCTGGTCAGGTGTCTTCCTTGGTGAGGATGGCCATTCAGCTGGCCCTTTGAGGAGAAAGGATGGTCCTTGGCTCCAGCGGTTAGGCACTGCCAACTCTGCCAAGGTCTTCCCTCGTGTGACATCATCTGCTGGATTCTGCGTGGAGTCCACATAGCGCCAGGTACTCTTGCCTGTGAAACGGCATGAACGGCTTTGAAACGGCATGACTCTGACTGTAACCGGGTTAGCACCGTTGTAGAGTCACTCCAGAGGATCATCTGATTGTCTTTGCCAGTTGGGCAGCTGTCAGGGCACCGCAAAGTGTCGTTTATCAGCTCTTTGACCTGGCAGCTCTTGGACTTGGGTGTCTGAAGGGTCATCGCAACCCTGACACCAGGACTCATATTGGAGCCATTCCGCCAGGTCGAGCAGGGTATGGGTACGTCCAGGACAGTGGAACATCTGACACCAGAAGTTTGCCCTCATTTCGAGTGGAAGCTTGGTGAGGAGGTAGGCTACATGTGAGCCACATCTCAGTTTGACTTCGCCATCTGGGCTGAGTGTTCGTAGCATGCCCACAAGTGACTGGACATGCAGAGAGAATCTTTCAAAGGCTGCTAGGTCTCCCCTTCTGACCTCGGGTGAGTCCATAACTGCAGCAATCCTCTTTAGGGCTACATGGTGCGGTTGGCCGAACTTCCCAGTCAGGGCTGCCATCTTGTCTGAGTAAGGCCTTGGGGAGTTTATATATGAGTCGGCTATGAGACAGGCCTCCTCGAGTCTCAGATGATCCACCAGAATTTGATACTTAAAGAGCTCAGTGGCATCCGTGGGTAGCAGGTTTGCTAGGGCTAATTTCAGCCGAGAGAACTCCATGGGGTCTTTATGAGTAAAGAGAGGGATTTTGGGGGTTGGCCCCCTGTACTCTCCCGTTCCTAAAGTCGTCGATACTGGCAAAAACTGTCTGCCTCGGGATGGGGCCGGCCGATATATATCGGGCCTGGCTGGGTACTGAGCGGAGGGTCCCACTTCAGTGGGATTCATACTGGGCTGGGAACGAGAACGGGATGAGTAGGATTCTGGCCACTGCGTGTGGGGCTGGACTTGGTACTGTTCATAACCTCATCTCAGCTGAAGGGGGTTCGAGCCTCGAGGTGTAGAATGCCGGCGAGCATGGGCAGTGGTGCTGGACGCTGCATTGTCCCTCATGAGCTGTAGCTCGCTCATCATTCTGTCTATGATGCTGACCACTCGCTGCTCCTCACCTCTCGTAGGTGTTGGGCCCTTCGGAGGAAGGCCATGGCGGAGGTGATCTGTCATCATACTCCTCTTCCCTTGGTAATACGAAGTCATCAGGTAACGGAGGGGGTGGCATCGGCCACAGTTCTGTGGATGGTTCCTGCCGCGCTGCTCCATGCACTTTGGCTGAAGCTGCTGATGGACGTACTTCCATCCTATGGTCATGCAGTGAGGCGGAGCTGTACTGAATGCTCTCCTCAGTCCTCCGTGTAGGCACACTCTCTTGGTAGAGCCCGCTTAGGTCGATTTCATCCTCGGTGTAAGGCATAGGGGTATGTGGTCGTCCTAGGCTTGTACCATCAAGGCTCTCCTCAAAGCTTGGAGAGTAATCATCCCACACGCTGGGGGCGCTATTCCACGTAACGTACGGCTGTGAATTCTGCTCTTCACCTCTGGGTGTCAAGCCGGCACGTGGTTGACCACGTATCTTTGGTCGCACTGCACTGACCTCATAATCCTTATAATCCTAATCCTTAACTGGCGTTTGGGCCGGGTATGGAGTGCCCATGATGCTTCACCACTCTGTTGCATATTCCTAGCACAGCTGCTCTCCGGCTCGAAGGACCACAGAATGTAGCGAAGGGCTACCTTAAGAGACTGTAAGGGCTAGTTTCAGGTATGCATAGCAGTGAACCAGGTGTGTCGGTCAGAACACTACAGAGGGAGAAGGGATCACTTGAACTGATTTATTATGACAGGTAATGTCATAATGTGACCATTAGAGGGGGGGAGCCAGTTTTAACATGCACATTGATCAATGTCTGCCTTAACGTACAGTGACTTTCCTTGGTAGTGAAGACGGTTTGAGGATTGCAGTGGACTTTATGGATGTCATGAGTGTCAGCAACTCAATTGGGCCTCCTGTGGTGGAATCCAAGGGGATTTAATGGGTTCCCTGTGAATAGGCATCAGTATGAACACATAGGGTGTTGCGAGTGAGCACACAATGACTGCTGAGAGATAAGGAGATATGAGAGCAGGAGAGGCACATGTAGATAAACTACTCTTGCTTAGATGAACTTATGTTGAGTCTTGCTCAGATGTGGTGTGTAACACAAGAAGGACTGGAATATGTCCATGTTGGGGTGGGTGTGTCTGTGAGGCATGGAATGTGATGTATACAATGTGGTTTTCCTGTAACAGACAAAGAGCAGCGCTCTAATAACAGCAATCACTATTATGCATTAACACTCTTACATATGACACATTATCATAACGTTAACATACAAACTATAGACTCCTCCCCTCATACGTTAACATAATAATGCATGGACACATGATACAACATCCTTCATTACATTTACCAGCATTATGTTAACCACATGACTCACTAAAACATTATAGATCAGCTAATACATCCGTCAGGCTAGCACAGATGAACTAGCATGGTCACATAACATTACGTAGCGGATAGCTCTGTAATACTGGTAATAGCGAACTTAACTCGGCAAACATAGTAGGTTTAACAGTACTCACTCTTATAAGACGCACATGAGCATAACATACACCTAGTCTGAGGTTGATATCACCATCGCTACTCATCTCCAGCACCCGTGCATGCACAGAACGCTCTCGGTAGTGGCAGATGCACTTTTTTCTCTTCCTGGAGAACTGCGCCGCTTCTGTGCTCGTGCATGCTACGCGCTTTCATAACAAAGGTCTCTGAGTGACGGTCAGCGCAACAGCGCTCTTTGGTCCTATTCATTCCTCACAAATGCGCCTTTTGCACACTGACCTTATCCATTGCGGGGTAAACACCCTTCCCATCCAGCACGTGGCCCAAATACTCAATCTGTGTTTGTCCCCACTCATACTTTGACTTTTTCACTCTCAGCCCATTGTCTTGCAGACACTGTAACACTTTGGAAAGGTTAGTCAGATGATCCTGTTCCTCTTTGCCCATGATGAACAGATCATATAAATATACAATCACATTGAGATCTTTCATCAGGTTTTCCATAATCCGCTGGAAAATGGAGGGCGCAGAACTTATTCCAAAAGCTAAGCAGTTATATACATATAGGCATTTGTGCGTGTTAATAGTTGTAATTTTTTAAAATCTATATCCAGTAGGACCTGTTCATAGGCAGTAGCTAGATCAATTTTTGAAAACAGCTTCCTTCCACTGAGCACAGTCAGCACCTCCTCAATCCGTGGCAAGGGGTAGATCTCAGTGTTAGCTGCTTCATTGACAGTTACTTTATAGTCCCCACATAAACAGATAGTTCAGTCTTTTTAAATAACTGGAACAATAGGCACAGCCCACTCACTGTATTTTACTGTTGAGATAATGTTCGCATTCTCAAGACACTATAGCGCTTTTTCAACTCATTCTTTCATTGCAAAAGGTAGGGGGTGGCTCTTGTGAAACTTGGTCACCACATCTGGCTTAACTGAAATTGTGGCTTTAATGTCTTTGAGAGTGCCCAACTCATCTTTGAACACATACTGTACTTTTCAAGTACTTCTTGAATAGACCTGGGCTTGTCAGTCTGCTAACTTACATGTTGAGTCAGCTTCCAGTTCAGCTTTATTTTCCGTAGCCAGTTCCTACCACAAAGGGCTGGTCACGACAATCAGTGGCAGTTCTTTGGTTTGATCCTTGTAAGCCATGGTAGCTAAGAACTGCCCTAACACTGGAATGCTTTCACCAGTGTACGTCTTTAACTTGACTCATGCACCCTCTAGAGGCAGATGTAAAAATGACTTTTTGTACAAGCCCTGTCTATTTCCATTATCATGCCTTGACTATTCACTCTAAAATCTACTCTGAATGCATGTTTTTCTGTATCAGTTACACTAAACATAGAGAACATCTCTAACTCTGGTTCTTCCACTTGCACATAGCTCGTCATGACCAAGCCCACACTGCCACAAATTTATTTACAGATGTTTATGACTTTATAATGTTGTTGCATCTCTTATATAATTCTGCATTACCTACCAGGTATTCTGCATGTCTGAAGATCTGCATGGCAGTGAACTATTGGATTATGGGGGATTGGAATTCCCTCACATTCATTACGACAGGTGCAACACCAAACCATACCGTTATTTCTATGGCTGCGGCTTTGGCCACCTGGTGGGAGACTCGCTGATCAAGATGGACCTTGAGACAAAAAAGCTCAAGGTATGCTCATACCAGTAATGTAATTCAGAACTTTTCAGAGGTTAATTTCAATGTTACAGGAAGGAAATAATGTCAAAATTGAATCTGTTCTAATTAGGGCTATGACTGTATGGTCATAGTCTAAAATGTTTTATAGTTAGTATACAATATTTTTGAGACTATAGAGGTATAGAAAATGTCACAAAAACCTTTTATAATTTACATCCAGTGGATTTCTTAATACATTGCAAGGTTTCTAAAACAGCATACATTTTACACTACAAACATGTTATTGTTTGTATTTAATTGAATTGGAAATGAATTATGTAACTTACATTTGTATATTACAAAATTCATTACCAATTGTATAGTTATGACACTTTCTTATGCAGTTTTATGACATTTTTTAATGCAGTTTCATCCCACTTGTAACTGTGCATCTGTCTGTTTTTGTGTTCAATGCTTAGGCATGGCATCAGCCAGGCCTCTATCCGTCTGAGCCTGTGTTTGTCCCCTCACCTAATGCAGAGGAAGAAGATGATGGAGCCATCTTATCTGTTGTCCTCACACCCACTGAGGTATGTGGAAGTGCTCATTAGTTTTTAAATTGTCAAATTATAGACACATTCAACTAAACAGCTAACAGTTTACATTTCTTTATCATTAGTGAGTGTACTTTCTGAAAGTATCTATTTTTTCTTTGTTGGGTTTAGGATAAAGGTACATTCCTGCTGGTTCTGGATGCTAAGACGTTTGAGGAACTGGGAAGAGCTGAAGTGCCTGTTAACATTCCATATGGCTTCCACGGAACCTTCAGCTCCTCAGTATAGAACAAATCTCATCTAACGCAGTGACACCACAAGAAATCTCAACTCTAGCCAAGTTTATAAGTCTCTTTTTTTTGCTATTGGCTAGCATGGTTTGGATCCACTTGACCCTTTGAGCAGGTGTGTCAAACTCAAAATAAATATTATTATTATCTATTCTATGAACTAATATCTAATATCTATAACCTAGGCTCTGAAACTACAGTTAAATAGGATGTTTATTGGAAAAAAAGGTCTAACAGAAATTATTCAACTATATGTATAACATTGTTTTGCACAGTAGCTGCACTGTGATGACGTTCATAAAAGGTCTACGAATTTATCATTATGATTCCAAATTTAACCACCTAAACAGCAAACAAATATCATGTTCTCATATTACTAACATGTTATTTCATTTTAATCATTTTAGTAAAACTGTCATAAATATAAATTTACCCTATTAAAAGAATGAGATTGGTTGACTGTGCTTTGAATGATTCATGCCATCACCATTTGCTGTGTGGCATCCACTTAAAATTGAGCTTGTCAGACTTTGCAGACCACACTGTGATTTTTTTTTTAGTATACACTATTATGGACAAAAGTATGTGCACAACTGACCATCAAATCCCCTATGTGCTTGAGGAACATCCCATTCCAGCCTCCATTGTCCTTGGTAGGCTTCCACTACATTTCAGAACGTGGCTATGGGGTTTTGTGCTTATTCAGCATCAATAGTATTAATGAAGTTGGCCAGTGATGTCGTGTGAGGAGGCCTGGGGTGCAATCACTGTTCCAGTTCATCCAAAAGGTGTTCAGTGGGGTTGAGGTCAGGCTTCTGTGCAACCTTGGCAAACCATAATTTTTTGGGGGAATGCTTTGTGCACGGAGGCATTGTCAAGCTGGAACAGGTTTGGGCCTTTTCATTCCAGTATACTACATATCTGCTGTGAATGCTAGATAGTGTGATAATGCTGAGCAGTATTGTACAAGGGACCATTTCACTACCATTTTTTGAGGTAGGGGCAGGGGGCCTTTAGTTGCCTTAGAGGGTAGGGGCACTGCGACCCAATACAAAGTTACAAAATCAAAGTTATTCTCACTGACAAACTTTATCCTATGATCTTCCAGGATGATTCCACTACAAGCCACATGGTACGGGAACTCACTAAATCCTTTGATTATGAATATATGATGTAAATTATATGCTATGGCCATTGCTGTCACCAGATTCTAACCCAAATGACCACCTATAGGAGATTTGGGACTGAAATATAAGACATCAAGAAACACTGAAATATTCAAGTCTCCTTCCATAAACATTAAATAAACATTTTGCTTTCAGAAATTCCTACAACAAGGTATTTTGTGTATTTTATTGCATGCACTCACATAGGGGGAAAAAAGATGCAATAGAATATGGCTAGCAATATTATATGAATAAAAACCCACATGTTAATTTTAATCAGCATACTGTTTGATAAATTAATGAACTGGTGCCCAGTGCCATCTGCTGGCAATTCTGCACCTGTAACTTCTCAAGTATTCTGAACATCGTCTATAATGTGTTCTATAATTTTTCTATTTTTGCTTGTTGGGCCAATTTTTCTTTTAACCCCAGAGTGATCACTTTATTTATTTATTTATTTATTTATTTATTTATTTAGCAGTGAATAACAAGTTAACAAGTAAACACTGAATGAAAATGCAAAAGTTATTGTGGTTTAGATTTAGAGTTTTAAAAAATAGTTTTACATTTCTTAGATTTTCAAAGTCTTTGGGGGTAAACTGCAGACAGACTTTTACACATAGAAGTGTCAGTGTTGTTTCACTCGGTTTTAATGGCCATAGTTTATGGACAGGCTGTAAGAAACTGTGTTAGGTCTATTACCATGACGTGAGTCCTTACTTTGATTTATCTGCAACAATTTTATGGCAAAAAGACAAAAAGAAACATTTTGTCCTGAGTGTATGATACACATTATAACATTATACAGACAGTTTGAGATCTTGTCCACTAGGCGTCAGTACGCCTTCACAGCAGCTAGATGTGGATAATTGTAATGAGATTCACCACACTGGTTAGAATGCAACCACTTTGGACTTCTAGTTTGGACCTGTAGTTAATTAGTGTATTCACTGATTTCTTTGTATAAATCTAGGCATTATCTGCTCTGCTTTAGCAATGAGAGCTTAAATTTCCCATAATCCCTGCACATCAGATAGTGTACAGCACTATGAGAGGCAGGCTTTTTTTTTTTTTTTTCTAAAACACATTTTAATGTGCTACATGCTGTTTTCAATACAGTGTGTGTCTACATAAACGTATTCCTATTCTTTATTTACTCTAATAAAAATGAGTCTGCTTATTTCTATTTGAATAAACATGACATTAAATTAGATTGAAGCCTACTGTAAGGGTGTATAACATTATTACCACATAGGCTATTATTACATATTTACCAGCATGTATTTGAGATAATTATTTAACAAAACTTCCTTGGTATGTCCTCCTAATTATAAAACAGCACAATCATATATTTTATATTTTACATATTATTTAGTACAAAATACTGTATATTATAGAGAAGGGAGGAAGGACAGGCATTTGGGACACTTTTGCTAGACATGCTATGTGCATTAGGGATTAGTAATAAAGACCTATATCATTTTTATATAATCTATATCATTAGTATGCTGATGGTGAACCGGCATGATTTGAACCAAGGCAGACGACAATTGACTTGCTCAGGCCCACATGAAATCAAATACACCTAATAATTGTGTTACATGTAAACTAGGTGGAGGAATCAATATGTAAATTAGGTTTTCCCGAGGTATGTTCTAATTGTTCCCAGTAGTCACAGTGAGTTCAGATATCAAAGAGACTCCCGGAAGAGTAAACTGAATCTGAAGCCCAAGTATAATGCAGTCAATTCACACCAGTCTCTTTTTAGAGGTGTCTAAATGCATGCTCATTTATGCTTTATACATCGTGTGGCATCTGAATAAGGACAGAAGGGGTGTGCAATCCCCAAAATCAAAATGCATTTTATACTCACTTCACTCAACTGTATTCTCAGACAGTCACTATGTATAAGCACAGGGTCAAAGTTGCAGTTTATAATATAAAGTTCTCAGGGCTCGGTCTCATCTGAGCTGGACAGTAGCACAGTGAAATCGTGTTTTGTGGTCCGACCAGTCAAGATTTCAAGTAGTTTTTGGACAAAACAGCCGTTGTGTTCTCGTTCTCTGGGTCAATGAAGAAAAGGACCATCCAAGCTGTTATCAGCATCAGGTCCAAATGCCAGTGTCTGTCATGGTATGGGGGTGTGTCAGTGCCCATGGCATGGGTAACTTGCACATCTGTGAGGGCACCATTAATGCAGAAAGATATGTACACATTTTGGAGCAACATATGCTGCCATCCAGAGCAGGACAACGCCAAACCACATTCTGCCCGGATGGTTGCGTAAGCAGAGAGTGTGGGTGCTAGCATGGCCTGCCTGCAGTCCTGACCTGTCTCCGATTGAGAATGTGTGGTGCATTATGAAGCGCAAAATAAGGCCCCGTACAGTTGCACAGCTGAAGAAATGCATAATGGATGAATGTGGGGAAATTCCACTTGCTAAACTTAACCAACTTATTAACTTTTTTTTATTAAAAGAAAAGGTGATGTTACACAGTGGTAAACAGTCAACTGTCCCGACTTTTGGGGAGTGTGTTGCAGTGATCAGATTTGAAATGTGTATATTTTCAAAAATAAATTTAATTCACATAGCAAAATATCAAATAATGTGTTAATGTGTTTTCAATATAATACAGGGTGAATTGAATTTTCAGATGACTCTTTTTGTTTCCATACTGTCCCAACTTTTTCGGAATTGGGGTTGTACCTCCTTCACATTTCCTCTCTCCTCCCTCCTATATTCTTTGTCCCCTTCCTTTCTCCTCTTCATACCCCAACTAATCTATCTATCTTACAGTTTTTTGTTTTTTTTTTCTCAATTGCTTGGACCCTATTCTGGAAAGTGTCTCAAATGCTCTAATACATTTCTCAACACCATATACTTGTTTTGCAAATCAATCACTAAGTATTTGGTTTTGCAACACAATATACTTGTTTTGTAGTTCTTTAGTGGTGCATTTCTTTTCTTTGTACTTTTAGTGTTTGTGCCATTGCAACTGTAAAATACAAACCAACATTTGGTTTATGAATTAATAATTGAAATAAAATTAAATGAAAGATTTTTAATTAGAGGGACAATAAGCTGGTATGTTGTAAAACAAACAAACAAACAAACAAACAAACAACACACATGAAACAACATGTACCAACACTGCCATACAAAGGCAAAATGCAGCAACTACAATATAGTTATTGCAGTTTGCCATTGTAGGGCAGTATACACTTGGAAGACAGACTTTGTTCCTATTCATAAATACTGGACTTCAAGTGAAACCATAACCCATACATATACACCATTTGTAAACCCTATACACAGAAAGAAACAAATGGAAGCGGAATTTGTTCCAATTCATTAATTATTTGGTACAAACCAGAGTATGTTGCTAACAAAAAACAGCTGTCAAGTTACTTCTTGTGTGTGAGTGTGTGTTCATGCCCTGCTGCCCTGGAAATCCACCTGAGACACCTGCACGCTGCGCTTCCCACTGCCTCTTCAAACGGCTGCCGAGGAGAGGAAACAAAAATCTCCTGAGAGCAGAACAAAAAAGCTTACTGACAGAAAGGGACAATGTGTATCAAGAAACTTCTTTCCTTCCTTCTGCAAAGCTTTTAACAACATAATATTGATTACACATTCTATATTTTATCACAAACAGCATTTTCAACACTGTGAGAGGTAATAAATTATTTCTTACTTAATAAATGTATGTCCATCATTAACAGGTACTTTGCTGTACACTTTAGCAACATGCTAATAAACAGTGGACCATCAGGTTTCATCCAAAATGGTAACACTTTATTTGAAGGGTACATAGAGAATTTATAGCCCATTCATAAGAATTGCATCAATCATATCGATGATGGAGATTTTTGGAATGCCTAGTGCCAAACCTCATGAGGTGAAATCAGAAGTTTTATTTTTTAGAACACTCAATTCTCACTGGGAGACTGATCAGGATCGTTACTGTAATTAGTTTTTATCTTTATCTTGCAAGGTTTTAGGTTGTTTTTAAAAAGATCACTTTCAAGAACATTGCGCAACGTTTACATGTTAATAAAATGTTGATTACCTTTCTAATTAGAGGGCATTAAAATAATTCATTTTGCTGAGAAAAGAGAATTCATTCATTCATTCATCTTTTTCATCATCATGGTATCTTAGGAACACTGGGTGCGAGGTGGGAATACACCCTGGCTGGGATGCCAGCCCAACATAGGGCTGTATTAGAATTGTTCTTCAAAATTGTTTTGAAATGGCAAAGGACCAAACAACACTACAGTTGAAAAGCATTCAATTCCATGCTCCTCTAAGAAGTAAAAGATGGACAGATTGTAGAAGATATCTCAGTCATTGAATTGCTTGACTTAAACTGTCAGTGAACCTCGCTTTTTTAAGCATTTGTCAACAACTGGTGCACCAGTGGGTCTTGCATTACAAGTATTTGTAAACCTTCTGAAACAGAAGTTATAAAAAGCAGCCTATCACCACTAATATAGTGGTATATGCTTGGTGGACAGCAGATCTGTGATAACATCAACAGCAAGATGGTAACCTGGGGCATTGTGGAACTGGTAAGGACAGGAGGGGCTGAAGTGAATGCTTGTTTTAGGGTGTTTAATACTTGATCCATTTGGTTGTTCCAGAGTAGTTGTGACATGAGAGGGGTTGCATGATGAAAATAATCACATTTTGTTGCTTTTCAGCCTGAAATGAAGATGGACACAGTTTTTGTTTTATCCAGCTGTATTTACTCAGTGCAACTTATAACATCCAAGTGAAACATATAACACCAACATTAACAGAATTATTATTAATTTTGTTTTATTATTAAAAAACAGAATCACTGAGTTGGAAAAAGGTTCACCCTTTTATTGCCTTAATTTTTTAATTAAGCCTTTTTAATTTTAAAAATTTTAAATTTAATTTTAAATACAGCCTTTAGTCTGTTGGGATTTGTCTCTACTAACTTTTCACATCTAGACTTTGCAATATTTGCCCACTCTTCTTTGCAGAACTGCTTGGTGACTGTTTGCAGACTACAGTCTTCAAGTCATTCCACAGATTTTCAATGGGATTTAAGTCTGGGCTCTGACTAGGCCATACAAGGACATTTACCTTTTTTCTCCTTCAACCACTGTATGGTCAGTTTTGCTGTGTACTTTGGGTCATTGTCATGTTGGAAGGTAAACCTTCTTCCCATTGACAACTTTCTGGCAGAGGGCAGCAGATTTTCCTCAAGAATTTGATGGTATTTTGCCCCATCCATTTTCGTTCTATCTTGACAAGCACTCCAGTCCCTGCTGCAGAGAAACACCCCTATAACAGGATATTATCACCTCCATGCTTTACTGTAGGAATGGTGTTATTTGGATGGTGAGCTGTATTGGATTTCGGCCAGACATATCATCTCATCTGACCATAACACATTTTTCCATGTGGCCTCAGAATCTTCAAGGTGCGTTTTGGCAAAGCTCAGTTGTGGGTGGCTTTTTTCTTGCAACACTCCCATAGAAACCACATTTGTGGAGAATTTGTGATATTGTTGTCACATGCACACAATGACCACTCTTTTCATAAATTCCTGCAACTGCTTCAGAGTTGCTGTAGGCCTCTTGGTAGCCTCTCTGACCAGTTTCCTCCTGGTTCTTTCATCCAGTTTGGAGAGACGTCCTGATCCAGGGAGGGTCTGTGTTGTATGAAATACCTTCCACTGCTTAATAATAGACTTCACTGTGCTTCTAGGCATTGATAAAGCCTTTGAATTTTTTTGTATCCATCTCCTGACTTGTACCTGTCCACAGCTTTATCCCAGAGATCTTTTGACAGTGACTTGCCACCCATAGTTGATTGTTTGCTTCAGTTGCACAACAAAATGTTCCAGGAAAGCTCTTTTCATGCTGAGCTAATCAAAATGACCACAGCTGATCACAGTTGAAAGTCAAATGGCTTTTTGTGCCATTGAGAAGGTGATTAGCTACACCTTATTGAGTTTACAAGTAATTTTTAGGAGGGGGGTGATCCTTTTTCCAACTCAGTAATTCTGTTTTTTTTATTTTTTTCTGACATGTTGGTGTTATATCTTTCACTTGGATGTTATAAGTTGCATTGAGTAAATTTAGCTGGATAAAACAAAAACTGTGTCCATCTTTATTTCAGGCTGAAAAGCAACAAAATGTGATTATTTGATTCTTTTCTATACCCACTGTATTTTGAATGAATCTTCAGTATTTGATGCTTTGAGGAATGGGCCACTCTATGACAGCACCCGCTTTTCTTGCCCAGAAAGGTGACTTAAGACTTAGAGAACTTGCACCTCTCTACAGTCAGTGTGATTTTCAGACTCCAGGTGTGCTGGTTTAGACAGTAGACAAAAATGTCATCTGTGTGGGCAATCAAATTTTCAGAGCTTGTCTCTGAGTACATTGTTAATAAATGCTTGGAAGACAGAGACGCATTGACCAGTCCATATGGCATCACCAGGTATTCATAGTGACCTGAGGTCATACTGAAGGCCGTCTTCCATTTGTCAACCTTTCTGATTCAAACTAGATTGTAAGAAGATTTTCAGTTTAAAGATTGAACTTGGTGAAGATTTTCATTATTCTGAGCTGTTCCAGAGCTGAGGGCACAGAATGCAATGGGTATTTTTTTGGGTAACTGTGTGGTTCAGGCCATGTTAAGTTATTCTACCTTTATCCTATGATGAAACACTTCTATCCTGATGGGAGTGGTCTCTTCCAGGATGACAGTGTTCTCATCCACAGGGCACAAAGACTCACTGAGAGGTTTTAGGAGTATGAAAATGATGTAAATTATATGCTAAAAATAATATGGTGAAATCATCCAAGCAGGGTGTGGTCTCAACTTAATATGTGTGTTGGTACCCTAACATTGTGCAAAATTAAATACAGTATATAAATGAAATACCTTATCATGTGAACCAAATATTATTTATATCAGTAAGTATAGATAAAAAAAAAATGTAACTTCATTTGAAATATATTTATTATTTAATACAGTACTGTTGCTGGAAACAAAGTAAAATATTTTATCTCATGCTGGAAGGGATTGTATGTTATTATACCTTTATTACATTACAACACAACAGTGTTATTACATGATTATAGTTCAACAAATGTGACAGTTATATACAGCAGCTACTGGAGAAAGGTAGGAATTAAAATATTATTAAATAGTAATTATATTAGATGTTTTAATAAGTTAATTTGGTTTCTTAATGGCGTACAGGTGTTTTCACCAGCATCTTATGGAGCACTGATACATTAAATGAGTATGGCAAGGTCATAGTAGTCTCTCTCTCTCTCTCTCTCTCTCTCTCCCTCTCTCTCTCTCTCTCTCTCTCTCTCTCTCTCTCTCACACACACACACACACATACACACATACACACACACACACACACACACACACACACACACACACACCTCCTGCTGTATTTTCAATGTATCTACAAGCAGACTTACTCTAACCTATAAAACATGTCTGACATATTAATTAAGTCTGCTGGTCTCTCTCTCTCTCTCTCTCTCTCTCTCTCTCTCTCTCACCCACTCTTACACGCTCTCCTGCTGATTCCAGAGTTTTGATTGGATAATGAAAAGTATCTTCACAGCCAATTAGAAAGGGCTGCTTCTGTGCTTTCCTAGCAACACAGCCGCTTCCTTTCAGCACCACAGAGCAAACCAATATTACAACATGAATAATGGCGAGTTAAGGGTTTTGGAGTGGGGGGCAGGGATATGGTAAGTTTCTTTCCCTTTATCCCTCTATCTTCCTCTCTGCTCTCATGCCTGCTCTGCCGCTTAAGCTTCCATGCTGGCCCCCCTTTTCCCCTCTCTTTTTTCGCCCTCCCTTTCCTCACTCTTCCTCTATTTTCTCTTTCCTTTCTCTCTTTCAATCCTTCTCTCTGTCTATTTTTTCTATATCACCTCCCTCTCATTATCTCCCCTCCTCCCTGATCTCTCTCTCTCTCTCTCTCTCTCTCTCTCTCTCTCTCTCTCTCTCTCTCTCTCTCGCTCTGTCTTGGCTGCCTATGTGTCTCTGTTAGGGGCATACAGGAGGCTCCTGTTTCATACTCGTAAAGGACCAGTACGGTGCGGCATATTTGACTGGGCCAGAGGGATTCTGGGTAACAGGACGCACTCACTGACCCTGGGAGAGCGGGAGGCACTACATAGGGAGTCGCTGTGGAGTAACAATCTCTCCGACCTTGTTTAGCCCTCAAACACACACACACACACACACACACACACACACACACACACACACACACACACATACACACACACACACACATACACAAACTCATCAAAGAACTTACACATCACAGCTGTTTAAAAAATAAACAAAGATTTAATCTAAGGTCAAGTTATCTGTTTAAATATATTAAGCCCAACAAGGTCATTTAAAAAAAAAAAAAAAAAAAAAAAAACAATTAAATAAACCCTTTTCAGAGAATGAAATGAATGATTCATGGAATTCCTTTTGTAAGTTACAAAATTCATTTTGTGAAACATGAAATTCATGCTGTGAATCACAAAATTCTAATTTAGTTTCTGAATAGCTGACCCATTATGTTTATAAAATGAGCATTTCATAGAACCAAATAACTACAGAGAGGTACATAATAGTTTTGTGTTGCATAATGTGTAATTATGTACCTAAGGACATTTCATTCACAAAATTATTTTCCTTCAAAAAGCCTTTTGTTCGTTTGATTGTCTATCCAGTGCACAACCTGTAGAATTCCATTTGATAATTGTGCACAAAAATCTTCACATCTTTATTAACCATATTTAAAGGCTTTGTTTTAGTGTACTTCTTCATTGTGTGAACAAAGTGAAGCAAGGTGCTATTTGATTTCTAAATGACTTTTTTGACATGCATTTTGTTGCATATAATTCATTCTGTGCACAAAAATGGTCATGAAAATGCATGTCAAGAGTTTACAGGCATCAAAGAGGCACAACGGATTTAAGCTTGCAAAATGATTCTCTGTTTTATGTATGTGTCTTTTTTCCCCATCATTATTTCAATTACAGCTGGCCACAGAACCATACAGTGTGCTCCATTCACTACTAAAGCTCCCCCACTAGCCTGGTGCTAATCTAAAAATTATATCCACTAAAATAACCCAGCTCAGGTCTAGATTCAATAACCGAGGACATGCATTAAATATAGACCTGCAGAGAACAAAAGCTCTGATGAAGGCAGCCTTGATCTGATATACTTGACCATACCCAAGGCTAAGTGCTTTATATTACACTATAAGTGGATCTGTATACCCCCTATCTTCAGCTGACACAAATTATATTCTTAAATTGAACACTGGCAAAGTTTTGCATTTTGAATGGAAAGTGCCCTAACAATCCTTCATAAAATTTTCAAAAAGTCGTTGATTTCATAAAATACAGTTGTGTTAACTGGTGTGTGTGTGTGTGTGTGTGTGTGTGTTAGTTTCAAGGATCTCATCTTCACCTAACAATTAATTTCAGTCAGAAGTACTTATGCCAAGCCTGTCCCTGTAATTTCATGCTGTAAGTGCCATGTGCCACAGGTAAGTTAATCATTTGGTTTAACTAAGTTAACTTGCAAAGTTTGTTTGACTTTCTAATAACAGCTTTGGGTGACCTACAAAATATTTCTTCATATCGCTGGTATATTTCTACAAACGTTCTACACAAAATCACAAATTAAATAAAAAATAATAATACTTGCGCCAGAATCTAATGAATGCCATAACTTTTATAAACTAGTGGTTTTATTGGTTTGTTTGTTTGTTTTTTAATTGAAGAGCTGTTTTTACCTCCAAAATCAGCTGTATCATGCAGCAGTCCTAATTTTGTATGTCAAGAATATTGCTACATATTACTCATGGTACTCCTGCACATGGCCTAACTGTTTACTTTTTAATATAAGTATATATTAATGTCAGGTGGGAAGACAGGGAAAGTTGCAAGTTAAGAGCTTTCATTTTAAAGCAGGCGAATAAATCCAAAACGTTATAGACTCAAGGTCAAAATACAGGCAGAGGTCAGGCGATGTGCAAACAGAGTAAAAGGGGAAAAATACAAATCCAGAAACCAAAGAACCAGAACTGTAATTATAATCAGAAACACAATAGCAAAACAATAAGTTTTGGTATCACAGGTACAAGACCCAGAGTGTATACTTGTAGTGGTGGAATGAGTGTCCTTATATATTGTGGAGTGTGAATAAGTAATTGAGTCCAGGTGTGCAATCAGAATGGAGGTGAACATGAACGTGATAGAGCTCATGATAGCTGTTGGGCGTTGTAGTCATTAGTGGCCATGTTTGTAGGCCTGGGAGTTGTAGTCAGCTGCCATACTTGTAGACTGCTCTGTGTTACCTGGAGTGGGGAGCAACGCTGATTCTAGCATTAAAGAAAATGTTGAAGAAAATAATGTTTTAAAATAATTTATGTGTGAAAAGGTTAAATATGTAACTTAAAGTCCCCATGAAATTGAAGTTTTGTGGCTTTTAGTATGAATATGTTAGCCTTAAGGTTATCTATAAGCTAGTGTGCTCCAAAACAATGACAAAATTCTCATTTAGAAGTTATATGCATTCAAAATGTACAGTCTCTCTCTACCACCAATATGGATTAACAATTTTGAATTCATTCTGCACTTCATCTTCTCATCAGATTTTCAGTCCAATCAAATGCTCTCTAGAATCTGAAATGTCCCACCCCCAACATTATAAAAATCCATGGTTCTAAATGTCAAGTACGGCTTAGCCCCGACTGTGAGGTAAGCTAAATGCTATTGCCTATTTAAAAAGGGGGAGGAGCTACTCGATTAGTCCTGCCATGACTTCCTGTTTCAGTGGAAATTACTTCAACAGATCGAATAACACTGTGCATTTCAAGGCATTTCACTTGGACTTTGAGTAAATAATGCCTATGGTGAAATTGTGTATTGTTGTTGTTGGTTTTTTTTTTAAAAATAGGTTTCAATAGATTATAAAAATATTTTCTTGTTAAGCCACATCTGTTGTTTTTCCCAAAGATAATTTAACATTAGTATAAGATGGTATAGTTGTGCTCATAAATGTACATACCCCTTGCAGAATCTGCAAAATATTAATCACTTTTAAAAAAATCATCATAAGAGGGATCATAAAAATTGCATTTTGTTTTTTTTATTTAGTTCTTCCCTGAATAAGCTATTTCACACAACAGATGTTTACATGTAGTCCACAAGACACAATAATAACCGAATTTACACAAATGAACCTGTTAGGTCGCGCCGTTATTGGATCTCAGATTATTGCCTTGCCCTTGTGGATATTGTTTGCCTGTGTTACCTAGTTTTTGCCATTGCTACGAACTTTGCCTGAGTTTCCTTGTTTTTGCCATTGTTACGAACTTTGCCTGAGTTTCCTTGTTTTTGCCATTGTTATGAACTTTGCCTGAGTTTCCTTGTTTTTGCCATTGTTACGAACTTTGCCTGTGTTACTTTGTTTTTTGCTTCAGGTGTTTTGAACTGTTCTGTTATTTTTGAATATACCTATTAAAGTGACTGTTTTCCCGCACTTGCATCCAGCTCGCATTCTGTGTCGTAACAGGACCAGTTCAAAAGTTTACATACGCTTGATTCTTAACACTGTGTGTTGTTACCTGGATGATCAGCCACTGTTTTTATGTTTTGTGATAGCTGTTCATGAGTCCCTTGTCCTGAGCAGTTAAACTGCCCACTGTTCTTAGAAAATATAAAAATAGTGGTTGATCATCCAGGTAACAACACACAGTATTAAGAATCAAGCATATGTAGGCTTTTAAACTGGTTCATTTGTGTAAATTCAGTTATTATTGTTTCTTGTGGACTGTATGTAAATGTCTCTTATGTGAAATAGCTTATTCAGGGCAGTACTAAATAAAAAACAAAATGCAAATGTAGTCGTGTCACTTAAAATGAATAGGCTCAAGTATAGAATATATCAATATAATCAATATTGCTACAATAAAGATAAAAAAAACTTTTTGAAAAAATGGAATTGTTCCTATTTCTGTTACTTCTTGGTATAGTTTCTTGCTGCAAATGTACAATAGTGCTTTATTGCTAACTGTGCAGATGGCAATATTTTTACTGTAAAATTCACAGTCAGTGTTTTACATTTGAAATCCTGTTGAAGTTGAAACTCAAAGAGTTGGCTCATACAAATACTTACAGTTTTGTAATTGTGAGATCATGTTAGAAGTTTATTCAGGAGTACGTGGGAATAACCTTGTTTGATGACAAGACGTGGAGAATAACTAATACAGCCTCAAGGCTAAACCCAAAAATCAAATGAGTGACTCTGATACTGGAACAATAAGCTGCATGAGTACCGTCAGCTTGTTTAAATTCTCAAAATAACTTCCAGTGGAGACCTAAAACCAGTGAAATGACAATGGATACACTGGATGTTGTATGACTCAAAATGGAAGAGACGCTATTACTGCTACCCCATCTGAACATGATCCACACCAGCTTTACGTTCATTAGTCCTGTTATAACTATTTGCATCTGCTTTACCTGTGTCTCCTTAGCTCATTAACTACATGACACATATATATATATATATATATATATATATATATATATATATATATATATATATATATATATATATATATATATATATATATATATATATATATAGTGTTGTGCAAAAGTTTTAGGCACCCTAGATTTTTTATTTTATGACTTCTACATTATCAAGTCATTTTAGATTCCCAAACATTAGTTTCCTAGCACAAAATTAAATGTTACAGAAAAAATGTTTGTATGTCATTAAAGAAAGCAGCATATTACATAAGAGACCACTTTTCAGACAAAAAACACAATGAAGGCTGCTGGGTTTTGCTGCAAAATTAAGAATGCAGGATGCTCAATAAAACTTACCAGCTAATTTCCTTATAAAACTGCACAAATTGTACCGGAGACTACTATTTTTTTTTTTTTTTTTTTTTTTTTGTCACACCAAATATTGACTTTGTTTCATTTACTGCTGTTTACTGCCATTTGTGGTACTTTTTTTTAAATGTAGAAACATTTAATTTCATTATTTTGAAGGCATCTTTGCTCGACAGCATTTCTTTGCAGGTGCCTAAAACTTTTGCATATATATGTATATACTGTACATGACTTTTTTCTTTGCTCAAATTTCTTCAATTTGAAATCCCTTGTGCAGTGATACTCCCTTGTGATACTCCATTGCTTTAATTTGTACAAGCCATTACAGTTTCAGGATCATTAATTCATTATATTCTGAAATTGATAATTTTTTTTATTCTATCTGAGATCAGGTTGCTATAATCTACCCTAACTTTACCCATTCATAACTTTTCATATGGGTAGACATGTGCATATTAGTAAATGAATCCACAAATTAACATATGGCAGTTACAGTTGTGGTGCAGTTTCATGTAACACTATGCCTCTCACTTTCTGAAGCTTTAGCTATGATATTGGAGCAAGCTGATAGCATTTCTCTCATTCTTGCTTCTTTCTCTTTTCTTTTCTCTTGTACTCCTCACCTCTACTCCAGAGGAATTCTGCCTCTGGGCTTTTTAATATTCCCTGGGCTCCAGAGCGGCCCAGCTAACCCGAGCTGACACCGCAGATTAAGCACAGACAGCAGGAATGTCGCAGCACTTTAATGCCACGTGGAGAGCTGCCAACTCAACATCTTCAGTGAACAACCGAGGGAACAGGGAGTGTGTTACAGAGGCCCCATTGCAGGTTTGAAAGCAGTGCTAGGAGAAGACCTCATTTGCCATGAGCAACCTGAGAAGGTAAAAAATTTTGCCAACGGCTAGTCATGACCTGAAGCAAGCTGCAAGTGTGGGATGGGAATTTGCTAATAAGATGAAGGAATGAATGGTGGTCAATTTGAATGATTAAGCATTCAATCACGCTAAAACTAAGCCTTGCTCATGTTTATCAAACATGCCTACTAACCAAAAAGCATGTAACATCCCCTCCACATCCACCCCACCCCAAAAAAAGGGTTTACAGTTGGGAGTTAAATGACTAACTCAGGTTAATAGACTATTCGGTGTTACTAAATATACATGCCTAACTAACTGTATTTATATAGCCATTAGTGTGGCACAGTGGCCACCTTCGGGATCCAATCCTGAGCTAAAGGATCTAAATTCACCCTGGTGTGAATGAGTGTATGTGTGTGATGACCTGTGTGTCCCAATATTTTTATTAAAATTAAAAATAAATAAATAAATAAAATAATTTAAATATCAGCTTTGTGATATCTGCAGTGTCATTACATAATTATCCTCTGCTTATCTATCTTTCTATCTATCTACCCATCGATTTGTCCATCTCTCTGTCTAATCTCTCCCTCTATCGTCCACAAGCGTTTATGATCAAATGATTATTTCATTAAACAAATTACACAGGGCATAAGAACAGTCCAAATGAATGCACACTGTCACTGATTAAAACTTATACACATCATTTAGTGTGAACAACCTTGTTGTTGATAATAATGGGAACTATTAAAATAAAATTTAGCTAACATAACACAAGGCGGTTTTTAGCTAACTTGTTATATTGATAATTATGGCTATATTGCAATGAATTAACTAGCTAGCTACAATATATGTGGAGTGTCTTTAGATTACACCATATTATCCTACCTCCTTCAGAGTACATGTTTTATATTTTTTACTGTCCCTCTCTGACAATCAATGCAAAATAGTCTGCAGCGCTTCCCTTCCTCTTAAAAGCCACCAGTGCTTTCCCAGTCAAACGGCAGAAATCAAGCATTGTGTTGCGAGGCAGTAGCTGGGTGATACCAACTTGCGCAACGAGGGCTTTTAGTATTTTTATCTGATTTATTATGACAAACTCACAATCGATTCCGAATGGTAATAATGTTACAAAGTGGGGTGGGGTGGGGGGTGGTTAGTAATTGCTAGTTCTGATTATTGGTTGAGTTATTGCCCCACCCCTGAAACTATGCCCCTGCCTGTGGTGGACTGGTGGACATATGAGGTGTATTAATTATCAAATCTAGTGAATGACTAAGCAATTCTCTGAGCATGAGAGATTGTGTTGGATTTTACAAAGGTGAAGTCATAAGTAAAGCTGGAAATGCTGAGCACACCCCTCACCATTTGCTGAAAATAATATCTTAAATTTCATACGTGTTGGCTCATGTTCAGCTGCAGGACAACAGAGCTACCTTTGTAGGACATCCAGATAACAAATGGCTCAGTTCTGGCCCATATCTAACATTCATTTGACAGCAGCTGCAGCACATTTGTTTAACCTGATGTAAAGGTGTTGCATCATGAATTAAATGTAATTACAGTATTCTGCTCATGAAGGAAATGATACACTATAAACAAGCTGTGTGCAGTTTCGTAGTGAACTCTAGGATATTTGGTACAAATCCTATAATTAATTATAATGTATTTATGAGGAAAGTTTGACCCCTGGTCACCTGATCAATATAAATCATGCTGTGATGATTTATATGGATAATTGTGTTTACCCTGTGCCTGTTTTATATTCTGGTTATGAAAAAGCTTGTTATAACAGCATTTGAAGCATTTGAGGTTCTCACCATCAAACAGGTGTGTTTTTTGGAAGTCATTTGGGTCTCAGCCCAGAGAAGTCTTACTCCTTGTAGGATACCCTACAAAAAATTCTTTTTTTCTTTACAGATTCTTTTCTATAATGCTTTTACCTGCATTCTCTGCTTTTAAGTTCCACTTCAACTTCACTAACACCGTGCATTTAGCTAGATTTTTCCCACTCACAAAGCATTTCTTAATACAGTGAACATTGGAGTGAAGGAAATACACATTTAAATTTATATAGCCCATATTATAGACATATTTAGAATTATATTTTTACATTTGGGGGGCACCTCGGCTTAGTGACAAGCACATTTGCCTCACACCTCCAATGTTGGGGGTTTGATTCCCACCCTGCGTGTGTGGAGATTGCATGTTCTTCCCATGCTTCAGGGTTTTCCTCCTGGTTCTCTGGTTTCCTCCCCGAGTCCATAGACATGTGCTGTAGACTGATTGGCATTTCCAAATTGTCCGTAGTGTGTGAATGTGTGTGTGATTGTGCTCTGCAATGGTTTGGCACCCCGTCCAGGGTGTCCCCCGCCTTGTGTCCCGAGTCACCTGGGATAGGATCCAGGCTCCCCGTGACCCTACGTAGGATAAGTGGTACAGAAAATGGATGGATGGATGGCTATTTTTACATTTTTAAAAATCATTTTTCAGGTTGTATGTCCATCTATCAGTTTATCCGAGATATATTTAAAGTATTTCAAGAATAAATGGTGGAATGTTTAGAGGATTTATATGGAATTATCATTAGAACCAGCAGATGAACTATTTAGATTTTGGGATTGGTCCAGATGGGGTCAAGGTCACAGCAAAGTTAAATGTCTGAAATAGTTTTTCCTTCCTGTTTGGAGTATATTTTAAGGCATACAAATTAGTAACATGAAGGACTAGACTTCTTGGTGGCAGAGACATCCCCATCGATGCCAGTGGCATTGAGTTTGACTTGTTTATAGTTATAGAAAGACAATTTTACTAATTTATCCCCTGTGATGAATGAAATGCAGGATACTATTTTGTTTGTGCAGGTTGGGGGAATGATTATATATTTTTAATATTATAATATTATATATATGACTAAAGATTATGAATTTACTATAACTGCAACTGTGACAATAAATAGCTTTTTAGGTACATTTTACCTACATTACAAAAGCAGACTGATTGAGGTACTCTGATTAAAGACTATCGATGCATTTGTCTAGATGATCCAGTGTCCTTCTAATTACAGCTTTGCGAAAATTCAAAAAGTACATCCTGCTCTTTCTTTTAACTGCACCAGCTTATCAGATGTCTGCGCATGATGAGAAGAGAGGAGTGGAGAGCCCCTTCAGTAAGAGATGGGAGACCCTGCAGTGCCAGCGGTGCAGTCGCACACACTTGGCATTCTGCTGGCGGTCCGAGTTGCTATGGTAACACCAGTGAGACTGTGTTGATTTCACATTTTATATGCAAGATTTGACTCTATACTAAGTGATTTAATGTTATGTTTTTAACTGTAATACACAACAATGTATGCAACAAGCTTAAATATGGAACACATTGATCTAGTTCTAATTGTGTGTGTGATCTCCCATTTCTGAGAGTGTTATATAAAGTTAGGGATCCTGTATCGTATTGAAAATGAATGTGTATTACTTGTTATATAAGAAATTTAACATCAAATAATCTGGTCTAATTATGGTCTGTTATCTTACAGTCCAAAAAATGGAACATGTTTAATTTTAAAATGGATTAGTCAGAAAAGGAGGTATAGGGAAAAAGAGTCATTTTAAAATCGTATTAGAACAAGAGAGAGTGATAATCGAAGGAGTAATAGAGAAGTATTAGCCAGGCCAACAGGAAAAGGAGTTGCAGATTAGTGAGATGGCGGGAGGTTCAAAGAAAGATTAAAGATTAAAAAGTGTGTGCGGGCGAGTGAGAGGTAGAAAGTGAGAAGGGTGAGACAGGGGGCAATTTTCGCACTACAAAGATCTGAGAAAGTAGTTGAACCAAAAAGAGGTGAAAAAGAGGGAAATTCACAAGTTAAAAGAAGGCAAGATGAGGGGAAAAAAGAGAACAAAACAGAATTAAAGGCTCACCAAGCAAAGAGGCCAGGGAAAGGGAGGACTCACATACAACACACAAAGCCAGAGAGAGAGAGAGAGAGAGAGAGAGAGAGAGAGAGAGAGAGAGAGAGAGAGGGTGAGAAAGTAAAAGGGAGAGAGAAGAATAGAAAACTCCAGTGGAGGAAATGAACCGATGTAAAATGAAAATCTTGAAAACCCCAGGTTCGTCAAACAAACATGCAATCCCCCAGAAAGGCATCGGCCTTGTGATGCGGGGGGTATAAAGAACTGCTGCACATGAAGAGAATGTGTTTCAAGTGTTTGGGGAAGATTATTTTTTTGGATAGACAATAGAAGTGGAATAGGGGAGTTGTATTTGACTTTAGCTTAACTTTTAACAGGCTACAGCATGCCCAGATGTTACAGTACCAGACACACTGTAAAACAGTTTATTGGCTATGCTACTGCAGTGGAATGTGAGGGTTAATGTGTGTGTGTGTGTGTGTGTGTGTGTGTGTGTGTGTGTGTGTGTGTGTGTGTGGTAAAGGGTATCTATAGCATAAGAAACATGTAGTTACAGTTTTATTGTTTGCCAACGCAATGCTTTTATATGTTACTACCAGCTGACTGACAGATACAGTAGAACACAATATCACTGAGGTTGCTGGTTACTGGATCCCTAATTACAAAGAAAGTGAGTGTTCAGAATATGATTAGTTATTGCAATCCAGCTAAACTAAAGGAAGAAGAAGAAATGTAGGATATACAGTACTGTGCAAAAGTTTTAGGCACGTGCAAAAAAATGCTGTAGAGCAAATATCCCTTCAAAGTAATTAAATTAAATGTTTCTACATTAAAAAAAAGTAAAGAGCAGTAAACAGTAGTAAATGAAACAAAGTCAGTATTTGGTGTGACAAAAAATAAATAAATAAAAATAAAAATAGTAGTCTCCGGTACAATTTGCTGTTTACAATTTGCTGTTTACAATTTGCTGTTTAAATTTACAAATTGCGGAAATTAGCTGGTAAGTTTTATTGAGCATCTTGCAGAAGCAGCCACAGTTCTTCTGGAGACTTTGACTTTCTCACTTGCTTCTTATTTTTGCAGCAAAACCCAGCAGCCTTCATTGTGTTTTTTGTCTGAAAAGTGGTCTCTTATGTAATATGCTACTTTCTTTAATGACATACAAACATTTTTCTGTAACATTTAATTTTGTGCTAGAAAACTAATGTTTGGGAATCAAAAATGTTTTTTTTTACTGACTTGATAATGTAGAAGTCATAAAATAAAAAATCTATAACAAAGTTTGTACCAAAAAAAAAATGGTGCCTAAAACTTTTGCAGGAATAGAAATTATTGCTGTAAATATTAGTTTCATATATAACTCTGGTTCTATAAACTCCAGATAACCACCAGGGGCAGTATATAAAACCTGGATTCCACACTGTGATGATGATGTATAATGTAGTATTTGCTATAAATACCTCTGCCATACCACAGTCATTCACTAGAACCTTCTCACCAAGCCAGTGTAGGTATTGGTGTCCCAAAAGTGTCCATACATAGGACACTATATATGCCAGCACCACGTCAATTGTGCCTTCGTCAATGGATGTTCATGGACATCCACTTTTCGGCTGGTTTGTTGGTTGGTTATATATAATTTAAACTAAGTATGAATCATTTTGGAAGACATAAGTGTTAATTTCCCCAATGTATGGAGACTTTTGGGACATTGTATTTCACGCCTCCTACAGTATCTCCTAACATGCAACTGCCCAAGTATAAGTAATTTTCAAATACACCCACTTCAAATTCCATCAAATTCACACATAGACTTATAAGAAGGGTTGACTCAAGGCTTGTAGGACCCAAGCACATGGGTTGTGGCACCTTTTGAAAAGTAGGAATAAGCCTATGGGACTTTGGAAAGATGCCAATCACTGGCTGCAAATAAACATGTACAGTGGCTTTTGCATTCAGAAGAGTTTCCTGGACTAGGAGGAAGCTGTCACGGTGAAACAAAAGCAAGTGAAAATTGCAGTCATGCTGGCTACCTTGGGGATATACAGAGATGCTGATACTGCAAGTAGCTGCCTGGCTGAATATGACTGGCGAACGCAAGAATGGTGAGCTGGCTAGAATTCTTACTGAATATAGTTTAATGCCTTTGAACTGTGTGACCTGCTTTGGTGTCCAAAATATGGCCTTATCCTGATGCCATCAGAGGAAACAAGGCCACCTGTAGACATCTTTAAAAAATCTATGAGGAGGGTGAATTTGGAATGCTTGTCCTTGCAAACCTAAAAAAATTAATTAAAAAAAAACATCTGTGTACCAGGGCAAAGTGAACATGATATCAAGCATTGCACAAATATGACTCAGTCCTGTGGCTGCCTGGCATAAACCACACCTTTGTCTAGAAAGTACCTCAGAACCTTTTCTGTGCTTCTTGCTGTCCTTACCTGTTCTTCCTTGGGCCAAATCTGAGTCAGTATTCAAAACTGCCATCCAAGCGTGCTGTGTTGACACTGGTGATCAGTGGCTCCCCACTCAGTAAAGTGTGAACTATGGGGGCAATCCAACCCAAGTGTAGTGGAAAAATGAACACTGGCATGCAGGGAATACCAACTCCTACAAAAAGAGCTGAAAATCAATGGGAATCAATGCTAAATTAGCAGATTCAGCAACTAACAGTGTATAGTATATGCAAGGAGTGCAACTCTAATAGGTGAATGTTTGTATACAAGGACGGTGAGTGACTAGCTGCTAAGCTGATCACTCCATAGTATGTTCATGTAATCCAAAATATGCACCGACATGAACCAGGAGGTGAACGATTGCTAACAATGGCAGTATTTATAGAAAATACATCAAGTTACCTTGCTGAATGCTCTTGGCATGTGTATGCATGTGCACAAGTTGTATCCAGGTGTTATACACTGCCCCTGGTGGTTAGGAGGAGTAAAATAGAACAATACCTTTGTGTAGGAAAATCCATATGAATCTCGCACTTGCAAATTCATAACAAGTGACATGGGTCCATTGGTATTAAAAGTTACAAAGGTTAAGGTCAGGGTTGGGGTGGTATTCAATGTTCATACTTTTCTTATGAATTATATCATCTGAAATGAGTGTGTTCTTTAATGTTCTTTGGTATTAGTCTTATTAGTCTTACTCAGCTGATTTTTAGACACTTTTTTTTATCAGCCATATATTTGCCTGATAAGTCCTGACCTTATATATTTGTCCATTGTTAATCATGTCAACCTCTACCATGACCACCTCCCAGCTACCGTTACTGTCTATTATTTCTGGAAAACCCCAAATAAAAGTATGTTATTATATCCAACTTGCTCTGTCATTATGAACATTGATGATGCATGCAGTGTGATCAGACAATCTTGGCTAGTATTGCAACAGCACGTCATCCTGTGTATTATCATTTGCATAATAGATCTTTCACAGGAAAAAAAAAAAAAAACTTTCCACTTAACCAAAGTCCATAGAAAAAATGCCTGGAAGTGATTTTTGCCTTGTTGTTTTTTCTTTTCACTTTTACTGGTCACATGACACTATCTAATAAAAATGGAGTCGACATGGAGACCTAACATTTAAAGGTGTTCATTGAACTATTAAACAGCACTATAAATCATCATCTCCTGCATGTTTGCTTTCCACTTGTGAACACAAACAGTGCTGTGTTTATGTAGTTCTGTCCCATTAGCAATGAATGCAGTGTGCTATGAATGAGAGAGGGATTTCTATTTAAAAAACACATACATGCACATACATACACTGCATAACCTTTCTTTTTTTCTTTGTGTCTCTCCTTTGCTTGACCTACATTGTATACTAATTGGAATTCCACACAACCTAACTAGTAAAAAAAAACAAACAAACAAAAAAAAAAAGGTTCAGGTTATTTTAAAGATCATTTGGTGTTATAGTGCATTCAAATGGAACTTGTGAATGGTTGTTAAAGTAAAAGTCCTCCTTACTTTGTTACTGGGCAATATGTACACCTAAGCTAGATAAAGACTAAGTTCATCCAAAACAGTTCAAAACCTAGCACATAGTTGTTTATTTAATGGCATAGTGACTGTGGAAGGAAAACAAAGACAAAACTACCAAAAATAGATACAAGTATTTTATTGTCACAAAAAATTAACTATTAGTAATGTAGTGAATACCAGAATACCAGAAAAGTAGGTTGTGTGTGTGTGTGTGTGTGTGTGTGTGTGTGTGTGTGTGTGTGTAATTCCATCTGACCAATATATATATATATATATATATATATATATATATATATATATATATATATATATATATATATATATATATATATATATATATATATATATATATATATATATATATATATATATAATCCATTTAAACCATAATTAGTTAAAGTCATTGCTATTCAGATAACTTCCCAGAGAGCAGAGAACTTTCAGTTCAGATCCATTTTGCCTCCCGCAAAACAGTCAGTCATTTCATGCCTTTGGTCTGACTTCAGAAAGGAATCTGAAATTGGATGTAAACATACCTGCAGCCAAGTTTAATTTTACTTATACAGCCTAGTTTCATATGGGCCACAGAGAATGATATACCCAAATTCAAATCTTCATGAGTGCATGTGACCAGCTGAAATTTACTCAATGGGTAAGACTTAAAATTTACAAGGTAAGTTATATTTCATTCCATCTGGGGTGATGAATATCACTTGCATGCATGCTGAGATCTTCAACAAAATCACAAAGTGACTGTATGGCATGGTAATTGGTATAAATACAGCAGACACACAATCATTGTTTCCTCTCTTTTTTCTTGTCATGTGCACATTGTGGCTATCTGTGTAAGAGTCGGAGCGATAGCACAGCATCATCTGGATCTGGTGTACTGCCTTTCAGGGATTTATAGAGGCAGCGGAGGCAAGTGCAGATTTTTATTGTATAAAGTGCAAAAGTAAACAATGGATACAAAGCAAAAACATGCAGAATACGAGCAAGGCTGTAGCACACACGACAACACATACACATGACAACAACAAAAGCTTGACAATGAGACGCTGAAACACAGGAACTTATATATTGGTGCTAATCAGGGTGAAACGAGACACAGGTGCGAGTGATTGAAAACATGTGACATGCTGGGGCTGATGGGGAGTGTAGTTCAGTGCCCCTTTGGCGCTATCATGACACTGCCTAGTCCCTAGAGTAATAGCCTTCCTGCATGGACTGCTAGACAGCAAGAACCTGTCTATACTAAAGATGTATGTGGTGACGATTGCAGTGTGTCACAGCACAATGCAGGGCATCCGGGGTCCATTAACTTGGTACGGCCCAGTATGGGATCTCATCTTACTGTTGTACTAAAGTTGTACGAAAGCCCATGCAGGATGCAAAACTGAAATGTGTCTCTCCAAAGAGAAAAGCTTATTATGTATGTAACTGTCATTTTATAATAACTGGATGACCTGTTATTTGGAATCATTTACCAAGGAAATGATGGTTGTATGACAGTGGCACTTATATCAAATTTGAACACTTTATGACTTTGTTGAAGGTTTCAGCATGCATGTGCACAAGAATGTATCCAGGTGAAGACAATAAACTAGGACTGCACACACTCATTCACACATATGGGCAATTTAGCATTGCCAGTCCATCTACTGGCATATTTTTGGGAGGTGGGAGAAACCAAAGAACCCAGAGAAAACCCACACAGACACAGGGAGCAACTCTGCACAGGCAATAACCTGATCAAACTGGATTCCCTAGAGCTATGTGACAGCAATGCTACCCTTAGCACCACCGTGACACCCTGCTGCTGGGTTTTAGTATCTAATAATGCAATGAGACTGTAGGCTAGTTAATTAAATGTAATATAATGGGCACCATGAAACTCTGACCTGAATATGGAGTCATGGATAGATTAACCACACACCCAGGTGTGTGACAAGTCATCACACATTTTTTGATGTTATTACTTAATTATGTGATTGTATTCATTTGGGTATTCTGCTTTTTTGGTGTTTGATTCATTTCCATCAGTGTTTCATTTATATATAATAAATATGGCTCCCCTACATTTATATATAAATCTTTCATTAAATCTGACTTCAGATAAATCTGATCTATTCAAGTACTAATGTTATAGCCATAAATAGAGTTTACATAACTCCTGCAGGTGAGGTTCGAAATTAGTTCAGTTTTCTACATGATTATGACATAGTACACTTCCATAATACAGACACAATCACATCTTACATCAGCTTCTGTCAGGAAAACTGTATCCCCACTAAAACCATCACCTGCTTCTCCAACAACAAACCTTGGTTCAATGCAGAGCTCAAAAAAAAAGAAGAGGCTTTCAGTACAGGAGACAAAGAGGAAATCAAGAAGGCAAAGCACAAGTTTGAGAAAGCTATCAAACTAGCCAAAGAGCAATACTCTGGTAATCTGAATCAACAACTTTCTTCTACTGATTCCTCCTCAGTCTGGATGGACTGCACTGATGACCCCCATCTTCCAAACCAGCTAAACAACTTCTACTGCAGATTTGAGTGACAGATGGCCCATCAGGTGATCTATCACCTACTCAGCTTGTCCTCTGTCCCAGTCCTGTCAAACCCTCCTATACCCCTGACCCCTCCATCATCACAGAAGAAGCGGTGAGAAGGCAATTTAAAAAAAGTAAATGTAAGGAATGCTGCCGGCCTTGACTCTGAAACACTGAGCTGATCAGCTGTAGTCCGTCTTTACAAACAAATTCAACTGGCCACTGGAGCTGAATACTGTTCACGCATGCTTCAAGACATTGGTCATTGTCCCAGTTAAAAAAAACAACAACAAAAAAACCCAGAAAAAAAAAAACAATGATAACTGGCCTTAATGATTACAGACCAATAGCCCTCACTTCTGTTATCATGAAGGCCTTTGAAAGACGTCAATGATGAGGTGATGGGATTTCTCAAATCCAGGATACTCAGGATATTCTGGATCTACTGCAATTTGCCTACAGAAGCAACATCTCTGTAAATGATGCAGTTAATATCGGGCTTCACTTCATATTAAAGCACCTCGGATCTCCCAACACATATACCAGGATTCTCTTTGTTTCTCCTACAAGAGAAACTCATCACTTTGCAAGTACCTGGCTCCAGGTCTACATGGATCACAATCTTCTGGTCAGAACATTTCTGAACCACGGTCACTCAGCACTGGAGCACCACTAGGTTGTGTCCTCTCACAAATTTGCAGATGACATCACTGTGATTGGTCTCATCACCAACGGTGATGTGTCAAAGTACTACCAGCAGGGTCAACACCTAGCCTTCTGGTTTAGCTGGAACAACCTTGAGACCAACGCTCTTAAAACCACAGAGATGCCCATCGACATCAGGAAACTCAGGAAATCTTCCCCTGCCCACTCATTCTTAATAAATCATCAGTGAGCACTCTCACTTAATTCAAGTTTCTGGGAATTACGATCACATGGGATCTCAAATGGGAGATGCATACATCATCCATCAACAAGAAACCTCAGCAAAGGAAGTATTTCTTATGGCAGTTGGCAAAGTTCCATCTACCCCTGGCTATACTGGTGCAATTCTTTTTAGTAAAAAATTTTTTTTTAGTACAAACTTTGTTATAGATTTTGTATTTTATGACTTCTACATTATCAAGTCAGTACAAAAAACATTTTAGATTCCCAAACATTAGTTTTCTAGCACAAAATTAAATGTTACAGAAAAATGTTTGCATGTCATTAAAGAAAGCAGCATATTACGTAAGAGACACATTTCAGACAAAAAACACAATGAAGGCTGTTGGGTTTTGCTGCAAAAATAAGAAGCAAGTGCGAAAGTCAAAGTCTCCAGAAGAACTGTGTCTGGTTCTGCAAGATGCTCAATAAAACTTACCAGCTAATTTCCTTATAAAACTGCACAAATTGTACTGGAGACTACTATTTTTATTTTATTTATTTATTTATTTATTTATTTTGTCACACCAAATATTCACTTTGTTTCATTTACTACTGTTTACTGCTCTTTACGGCATTTTAAAAAGATATAGAAACATTTAATTCCATTATTTTGAAGGCATCTTCGCTCTACAGCATTGCTTTGCATGTGCCTAAAACTTTTGCACAGCACTGTATATAAAATTATTCTGATACTGATAACGTTATTTGCAGCAACCTCAGACAAAAGCACCTCTTTTCCATTCACTTCTTTCCTTGGCTCTTGATAGCCTGCTGAATGCTTTCCTTTTATTGGCTCACTATTGCATCATCTGCATACATTAGGATGTGTTTAATGTACTGTATATTTGATGTATATGAGGGTAAATTGGGTTGTGCCATATAAATATGACTTGCAAATAGGGGACTAGTGGACAGATTCATCATTTATCGTGTGACAGTTTCATGAATCAGACGCAGAGTCGTTCATACTTCATTCCATGCGCTTAAACCTGCACTTGTTTCTGTGCAACTTTGATAAATGAGGGCCAATGCGTGCAATTTACATCTCATGCAACTTTTTTTGCTAATTAGAAAGATGATGGCACTTTGTTCATTTTTCATCATCTGTGCCAAATTAATACATGTACTTAGTCCTTTCTGGTTATTTTGGATTATTTTCAACAGGAAATTCTATATTCTCACCATCATAAGCAGTTCTCTCAGGTTCCCTTCTGCAACTGTCCTCAATCAATATGGTATTTAGGGGTAATCTGGTATTTAAAGTAATGCACAACTGACTGCTAAATAAATATTCCGATGTACCATAGAAAATATATGGAATATTAAAAACGTGCACTTCAAAAACATTCATTATAGCAGCTCCTTCCCAAATAGCAAACACATAGCCAGATAGCAACATTGCATGTTTAATGTGTTTTGTCTTGTAAACAGGTTATTTATATCTAGCATCATGTCAAATATTGCTTAAGTCCCGTGACTGTGCTCATCAGCAGTATTTATACTGAAAATAGTTAAGAAATTAAGTATGTTGGTTTTTCTGGTGTTTGTTTTTTTTTGTTTTTGTTTTTTTTTTTACCCTCAAAGGCTTTTTTGTATTTCTTATCCTTTGTGTGATCTGGAGCAGGTTACTGAAAGTTAGAAAAACCCAAATGAAAACAGAGATAACATCAGCACTCTTTGCCCACTCCCTTTACTTGACAAAGAGGAAAAATAATAAAATGCTGGTTTGTGCAGATTTTTAATATCTTCGATTTGGCGCTGCATTCCGTTCTGTTATTCTTGGTGTTATATCCAATAGCTAAAGGCCTGAAAAACCTATTTTTGGACAAATAGCTCTGTCTGTCTTACTTTAGTACCGGCAACATGAAGAGCAGCACGGCTTTATGGTCTCTGATGAACTCAAACAAACCGAAATACCTCCAAATCCACAGCTAAAGATATACTTGCAGCTCTCTGCGTTGTATCTGACCTGAGTACATGGGTGGGTTGTGGATTTTGTCATGAGAATGTTCAGAGAAGCCATGTGTGTCTCTTTCAGCTACAGACAAAACGACAGGATCTATAGCAAATCCATTCCAGTGCAGGCCTGATTCGTTTTACATAACTTATAGCGTAAACATGAACCTCAGTGACTTCTCATAACAGCACATTAAGTCCTTCCGTTATGGTTACAAGGCCAGTCGACACAAAATGCTCGAATGAGATTGCAGGTAATGCATGTTTAGCAGTGACATTTCCTTTTATTACTCAATAATATACATTTGATTGTAAGGGTACTCTGGTGCCTCCACTTCTCGTGTAACATAAACATGGGGTTTATTGTGTGTGTGTGTGTGTGTGTGTGTGTGTGTGTGTGTGTGTGTGTGTGTGTGTGAGAGAGAGAGAGAGAGAGAGAGAGAGAGAGAGAGAGAGAGAGAGATGGAAGTGTTGTATGCCTTTTATTTGCTAACTAGATAAATCTTTCATAATCTAACCACTGCAGACATTTTACAGTAAATAAAAGGATGACAGAGTCTCTTTACCAACAAAGAGTATGCATTACACTTTCTATACACTCTATGTCATAGCTATTATGCTACACATTATACACGTCTGTGCCTCTGGGCTGTCATTTAGATTTGGAAAGGTGTGGTAGCTGTTATACCCTTACAGCCGGATTATGGATAAGTACTATATCATAAGGCTACATGTTTCTCAGACCGCTAGTGAAATGATATCAATGCATGGTGTTAGCATTAATGAATTGCATATTTGAACAGAATAATAAATGCACTTGCCTGTAAAGATGCAATGTTTCAAGGTGTCCTGTTTATAACTTAAAATAGGTTTTGGTTGAATATTATATTAAAATAAAATATGTATTAAAAGTTGTAAGCAATTTTTTTTTTTTATTATTGGTTAAATGTATCAAAATATAAAGGTTTATATATGTGTGATTGTCTGGGGGGGGGGGGGGGGGGAACAGACGGACATTGCTCTGGCTGAATTCTGGCAAACAGCCAAAATAGACGATAAATCTGTTTTTGGCCATTTGTTTCTGCTTATAACACACTTTGTCACAACTTAAATACAATATAAATACATTTCAGCAAAATGATTTTAGAGAAATGTTATTATTTTATTACTTAATCTTACCCTCGCTTTCTGCAGATATCATCAGGAGCCAGTTTAACAAATGAATGGGGGTACATTCAGTCAGTCTGTGTAAAGATGTCTAAAATGTCATTTCCTCACACGGTGAATGCCATGAAAATGGATATAAGCCTAATCAATTTAGTTTGTAATCAGAAACCAGCTGTCAAAATGTATGTTATGTTCCAGCACCACAGACGAAATGGAATCTTAAAATGCTGTTTTCATCATTTTTTTTACATTTAGGGGTAACTAAACTTTAAAATGCTGTAACTAACTGTTTTCAAATGTATAAAGTCAATGTGTTGCAATTTCACCTTGTACGCTAGAATGTGAAATAAATGATGATGATACTGTATTCAGTTGCCACAGAGATGAAACAACACTAGTGATTTTTATATGTACTGAGCCATGCACAGTATTTAGCTTTGTCTACATTATAAAGGACAGATGTGGAAAAAGCACAGAAAATTGTACACAAGTCATAACATCTGTATTGTGCAAAATCTTAATTAAAATTGGGAGCAGTGAAATCGATACTCCAAATACTTGAGAGGAATTCAATTCAGTGTTTTTAAATGTAAAACGAAATCGGTTTTAATTGAAATCAGAAGTCAGGACAACATTTTTCAACTCAAACCTTCATTACAATTCACACAATTAATTTTGATAGAATTAAGTATGAAAAGTTATGAAGGTTAAGCTTAGGAGTGCGATTAGCATATTGTTCATAACAGTTTAATTTGTACAAAAATAAAGAAATTCAAATTCATTGCCCTCACTTTTAATATTCAAATTTGTGCAAATTCTTCATGATATCAGGTCCAGTATCACTGGACTGAGATAGGTCAACTGCCTATTAGTTTGGAGGAAATAGATTAATTCAGTAGTGTTTTACATTGTTGAATTCACACATATAGGTTGTTCAAAGGAAGTGTAGTGGGTTTTGTGAGATAAGCTTTTTTTTAATTAAAGTAAATTTATTTTTAAAAATATGTAAGAATAGACTATTAAGGCAATATTTGTGCAAAGATGGTTGTTTGTTTGATTCATCTAAAATTGGTACCGGTTTATTTAGATACTTTAAAAATAGTTCATATATTTAAAAAAAAAAAAAGTTAATATGTGCAGAAATGTAACTGGACTAGTAGCAACGCAAAAGGAAAAACATTTAAGTTGTGATCTTTACAATAGAAAATGAGTACTTAGAAATCTAAACAAAAATGTATAAAGTAAAAAGTTTTTTTTGTTGTTGTTTTGTTTGTTTGTTGTTTTTTTCCAAGTAGGCTATTAATTTTTAATTATACTCAGATAAAGTACAAATCCCCTAAAATATCTGTAGTGACAAGTTGAGTAATTTCCACCTGTGATAAAGACAGTATGGAGAAATACAAGCAGACAAGCATATGAAAGTCTCATATACAGTATAATTAACTCGACTTTAAAGTTACAAAAGGCCTCTAACCTCCAAAAGCCATAAAACAAATGTGTCACATAATGAACCTGATGTTTGTGCAGTGAGCATGGGCAATGTGTAAGGAAGTCACGCCGTGCCTCACAAATTGGGCTATTCTTCATCCCATTGGTCTGGAAACAGATAACCTGTAGCTGATACATATAATTTAGTTGCATGTAATGTGGTCACAGACGACACAGTGGTGCAGCAGGTAGTGTTCCCGTCTCACAGGTCCAGGGTCACTAGTTTGATCCTGACATGTTCTCCTCGTGTCCATATGGATTTCTTCCGGTTTCAGAGGAGTTTCCTCCCACCTCCCAAAAACAGCCTGAGATGGTTTGTAGTCAGTAGTCAATGAACATGACAGAACTGGAAACAATCGATACACTTGGCAACCTTGGTGATGTGGTTGGATTTAGCTCAAATGTATACAAATCCAGTGACAAGAAATGATACAAACTCTAGACCCATCCTTAACTCCAAACTGAACCTGAATAAAATTTCATACAATTGAGTTCCAAGTTTTTGCAAATTGTTATGATTTTCTATTTATTTATTTATTTATTCATTCAAAAGCGAAGCTGTGCTCAGTGCAAATGACAAGACTGTTCAGAGCTGGACAAAAATCGTGGAGTTGTTGTTAGACAAGCTGAAATGCTTCCCTCTCCCTTTTCTCCTTTTTTTTTTTTTTTTTTTTTAATATGTGGACGGTTTTCATGGCATCTGTCTGTATATAGTTCATGGGAGCTTTGATATATGTTCCTGTTATGGAAAGTAAAATAATAAAAAATATTGATCACAAAAAAAAGTGAAGCTATGCTGCATACAATCTACAGCACACTGTTGGTTTCCATTTTAAGATCCAACTTATTCTCTCAACTGAGAGTGCATAGGTGTACACGCCACGAAAAAACTTACAATAATAGTCCAGGGATACATATCTAATCGTACTAAATTGTGTATCAAATCCATGCAACCTGCTTAGACCTCTTACGATCAGTGAACCGATTTTTATATCATAGTTAGTTTGCAGCTGATTTTAAACACAAATGAGAGCCAATGTAACTGCAGATAAATAATAATAGGAATTTGGATGAGTAAAAGCATTTTACATATAAGCGCCTTTCAGGGTACCCAAGGACACTTGCAGAACATAAAACCACATAATAATAATAATAATAATAATAATAAAGATGAATAAAACAATAATAATAAAATCAAAATAAATAAGAAAGAAAAGAAAACTAATAGCAGGCTAAAATGTAGAAGGCACACTAAGACAGATGCACATGGAGTCATTAGGTGGGAAAGCAACACAGAAAAGGTGTTAGTTGAGATTAAAATTGGGGAAGGGAGATGCATGCATAGAGATGGAGAGTACGGACCATTTTTGTTGGACTTCATAAAAATAAAGTTGCAAGTAAAGTTATGACTTTTAACCCACTGTTAGCTCTAGAACTAGTTATAGATTAGTGTAGCATCATTCCTGCTAGAATAAATAAATTTGAATCTAATAGAATGGATTTGTAACAGCATTTCAAAAAAGGCAAATGCTATTTTTCTAACTGGAAATAAACATTTGCATATACAGGTGTTCAAACAGCAAAAAAACGTTAAAAATTTTGTATCAGCTGGGTCAAAATAAGGTTTTGATTGAACAAACACAGCCCACATGGAAGTAAAGAAAAACAATGGAGGAACAGGCTGTACTTCAGTAGATCTTTCTCAGTAAAGATTAGTTGAAATCCCAAAATTCACGGAAATGGAGAGGTTTGGAGATTAAGGGGTGACTACACCACAGGTGTGTGTAGAAATGTTCTCCCCTCAAAGTAATAAAAAAAAAAGAAAAACACTGACTGGACTGAGATGGCACACCTAAGAGCTGTGAGAGGTTTTCTGAAGTGATGGTGATGATAGGACAAGATAAAGTTCAAGATAAAACTGCATGAGGAAGACGAGGGCACGAGTGGCAGGTGATAGTCAGTTAGAAATACGCTTGTCTCTGGTGAGATTGTGAAAAGAACAAGGCTATAAAGTGCAAAAAGTGTGTTTCATAACACTTCATGTTCATCTCTCTCTCTCTCACACACACATACACACACACATACACACACACTGATTATTTATCTCTCTTTCCCCCATTATTCTGCAGCATCTAAAAGTGAGGTGAAATGTTAACAAATTATCTATTGTATGTTTCATCTCCGGCTAACTCTAACCTCTAAACTCTTCCTGTGCAGGTTCCTTTTCATGAGAGCTAATAAGCTTAGATCTGTCAGGTGCTCAGGTTTGGATCTCCGGCTCGGCCCACGGTAATCCTGGCTTTGATGATACACAGTGTGCTGAAAGGAAATGAAGGGTCTTGTGAAGGACCTACCACCCGCCCTACACAGGAACAGTGAGACCAGCGCTGGGCCATTTTTATAGGGTTTAGTATTAGCTGGTCCACTTAAGAGTAATTACAGTAGTTAATATAGGCACATGATATATGCATGGCAGGCTCATAGATGTGCTGTACCAGTTGTACCAGTGTCTCAGGTGCATTCACACACACACACACACACACACACACACACACACACACACACACACACACACACACACACACACACACACACACATAGACATTTGGGTAGAGTGGTGCTAGAACAGACTCAATCAATACTGTCTCCACAGAGAGCAGCTGTTGGCCAGGATGTTGAGCAGCACTCTGCTGTCGCTATGGCGACAGCGCTGGCTTCGACAGCTGGACGAGGATGGTGTATGTGCGCACACATGTGTGTGTGTGTGTGTGTGTGTGTGTGTGTGTGTGTGTGTGTGTGTGTGTGTGTGTGTGTGTGTGTGTGTGTGTGTGCGTGCATGTGCGTGTATGTGTTGATGATTAATCTGTGTGCACCACTTACCACTGCAGTGTATGTCCTCATCCCCATGTGCCATATTGCTTCAGCTAGAACAGAAAGAGAAGCCAGAGCCTGTATAGACTCTAAATGAATTTAGGGATCACATCGATCTAATCAGTTGCAACCTTGCATGCAGAAACTGCTGAAACAGCACCATGGTGAGCTCTGTGTTCACGAAGCCAGCCTACAGTAACTGATCCTGCATGTGGCTTTGTTATCATTCAGAAGCCATGTTGTAGTAAAACGAACAGTTTCTGTAATTTCTGCTCATTTGATGGTTGTTAGTTTTATTTAATTATCAACATCCGTGTTTTGAGATTTTCAAAATCTCGTAAATGTTCAAAAATGCACATGCAGCAGCTAACAGGAAACAGCCTGTCATCTTAATAAGCACTCATCTAGGATGTTTGCTTAACAAACATACATTTTATTATATATCCTGCTGTAGTGTATGTTCTGCAGTGTCGTGAAATTTAGCAGAACTGCTGCCATCCAGATTCAATTTCTAAAATTCTTACAAAATTATTAACAGATTTAAGAAAAAATAAGATTAAAAGGCCAGAGTGGCATAAATAGGTAGGTAGGTTTTTTTCGAATGGAGAAAGGTAAACATGTAAATTCAATATAGTGTTATATTAAATATGTTTTACTTGTTTTTACTTTGTCTTTTATCTGCATTATATTTTATAGATAATACTGAACCTCCTATTGCTGAGGTATCTAAATCCAAGCAGCAAACAGGAGGTCTTTAATAAAAGATATCAGATTCAGAGAATATGTTTCTTGCATTCTACATATTGTCATTATTGGTTATTATGTGAAATATTTCTCATTAAAAAAATAAATAAATAAAATGAAATAAAATTTTTAAAAAAACATTGAGTAAATTCAATCTGCAATACATTGGTAACATAATGACAGAAACAAAACATGTTTCAGAGACTCTTATTATATATAATATATCATATTATTATATATAATATATAAGAGTTATATATTTCTGTAAAGCTGCTTTGGGACAATGTCCATTGTTAAAAGTGCTATACAAATAAAACTGAATTGAATTGAATTATTACTTTCTCATGAATTTCTATGTGAACACCAAAAAATAAGCACTAGATTTTTGTGTTAAAATAAAAATGTAGTTTAGTTCCGTTTGTTTGTTTGTTTGTTTGTTTTTAATGAGAAATATGGTCCTGCACTGCAAAAAAAAAAATGTCATCTTAGCAAGTGAAAATAGTCAAATTTACCTTTAACCAAATATAAGATCATTAAACCTATTTCTAGACATTATTACTCATTTCAAGCTTGAAGTTTTCTTATTCTTTTGGCAGGTAATTTAGCTTCTTTCAAGACATAAATGCTTAAAGTGAGTAAAATGATCTGCCAATAGAACAAGACTATTTCAATCTTGAAATGAGTACAAATGGCTTGAAATAGGTTTAATAATCTCATATTTAGTTTATTGTGAACCTATAATAGGAAATACTGGATAAATGTGACTATATTCAAGGTGTTTCCAGTTGCAAAGATGTCGTTTTTTCCAGCGTGGGGGAAGACTTCAGACAAAGAAATGAGTTTTGGGATAAGCTGTGTGTGTTATGTGCACTTTTAGGTAAGATGTTCATAAGCCTTTATACTTTTATACTTTAAGTAATTATTCAATACTACTAGCATTACAATTCATAGAGTAATCTTAAATTACTATGAAAATACATGACTACATAGTGTGGGTGAGTCAAATAGAAACCTTTTTTTTTTTTAATTAAAATTTCTTTTTATTCACTTCTAATTTATGTCACACTATTAAGGTTTTTATTTGACTTGCCCTCATAGAAAACTCTATCGCCGTGCCCAAATATTAACTATGAGTACCTTTTTTTAAAATGAAAAGTACAATTTATGAATTACAACAAGCATGAGTGATTTTGTTAGCCTTAATGAAATGAAATTAAATAATTCAAGGGCCTTTTCTTTTTATGTAATCATTCATAAGTAAGTAGTAGTAGTCTTTTTTTTTCTTCTTTAGTACACTTCTTTAGTATGCAGTCCAGTAATTCACTCTCAAGAGTTCCTGTGAATTTTGTGTGAATCAGGTTGTTTAATACCAATTCCTCTGAGCCTTTTGTAATGGAATTTTAGGTACATTACAATTACACTTAAAGCTAAACTGTAAACAATTCATAACTTTTCATAAAAGTTGCTTTGTGGGAATTCTTATTAATCTGCAGTCATGAGAATGTGTTCAGGCACAGGAACAGTTGCTGACTGTTATTTAGCTGGAGAACTTGACCCACCACTAATCACTGGTAACACTTAACAGTGAGGTCCATAAATCACCATATTCTCATACTGTATTAATACATGCACTAATCCTTTGCTTATCATAGAATAATGAAGTGTCGTTTAGTTTAACATCTAACTGAGCCATGTATGAGGACAGTCCAAGTATTGGCGTCATGATAAACCTGCAGTTTCTGCATGAAACTGTCAACCAAACCGTAACAAAATACATTCTAAACACAATTACGTATAATATTGGTAATATTATCAGCTGCGTTATGAACCATAATTTTTTTTTATTTACTGTTCTAAAATAACATTTTCCCCTTGGTATTTAGGAAAGAATAGCAGATTATTTGGGTCAGTATTTGGTAGTCAGTAATAATGAATCAGATAATTATGCTCCCCAAGTCTAAACAACTATTCTACTCTACTGTAGGCTGAGGTCAGGTAATTTGGGACAGTTTAAGTTTAATTGTGATTATTCCTGAAGTGTAATTCACAGCGAGTACTAACAAGTTGCTTTGAGACAACATGATCAAAAAACTTTACTGATGTAGTGTTTTAAAAAAGGGCTATCTCTCAGGATGTTGATCCATTCAAGCACACAGTATGAATTATGGCATATGTTTACAAAAGTAGTTATGGCCTAATCAAGAATACAAAAAGACCTCAAATTTGCTGAACTTACATTATAATGTGTCCTAACCTAGATTGTTTCCAAACACACTTTTCATAATGTAAATGATCTTTAATAATACGGCAAGTCACGTTATTAATTAATATACAGAGTTAACGGTTGGATGTTAATGTATATGATTCATTTTTCAGTAAGGATTAGTCCATGCATTAATTAATCATTAATTAATAAATGAATTGTTCACTTTCTCATAATGATGGACCTTATTGTAAAGTGTTAGCTAATCATTTAAAGATTGTACTTGTAATTGTATAGATTGTAATTCCATGGAAAGAAAAACACAGACACATTTTTTTTTTCCTTGAACTTAAAGAGATTGTTTACATTCCATTAGTGAGTTCAGTTCATACTTTATTTTATGACAACTTCAGAAGATCCAAAACATTCAAACAGGTAACTCTACAAAAAAAAGTGAATGAGTAAAAATTCTGAGAGGCTGAAGGGGGAAAGGGAAGAAAGGGAAGAAAGGGAATGGGAATACAGTGCAATGAGTGCACGGAGTAAGAAGGAGGGAGAAAAGGAGAGAGGGAGGTGTTTCGCCTCACATTCCACTATCATTTGCCCCCTTGAAAAAAAAGAGGGAAGAAAAAAAGGGGGGGTATATGCCATACACACAGGGCTACTGTCTGGTTTCTATGGAAACCGCAAGGCTATTATCGTACCTTGCCATTCATTATGAAAGGACTTTCGTTGACGGAGAGGGTCAGATGGAGGGGGGTAAAGGAGAGAGAGAGAGAGAGAGAGAGAGAGAGAGAGAGAGAGAGAGAGAGAGAGAATGAATGAATGAGAGATGAAACCTTTTCTGAGCTCACAGCTGGGAAACGGTGGGAAAGAAGATGGTTGGAACAGTTAAAGAGATTAGAGAAGGGAATGGTTTTAGCAAAGATTAAGTCATGCAAACATTTTTAAAATGGTTAGACCATAGATTTTCTTTCCCTAATTCACAGATGTTTCAAAAAGAGCTGGAGTTATTCCACTGCCATGAAAAGGAAAAAGGGCTCCTTTAATAAGACTCTGGAGATTTAACATACTATAGACTTGTCATTCTTTGTTCCTTCTTTGTAAACGCTGAACAGGTGGGCTTTGACCAGTTGTTCTCTTTTCTGGACGATGGAGGCCACGCTGCCTCCTGGGACGCTCAGTCCAACACACAAAAAGCCAGAGGGGTGAGAAAGAGAGTTATAAAGAAAGAAAGTGACAGATAACATAAGAGAGAAAAAGAGAGAGAGAGACAGAGAGAGAGAGAGAAGCTGCAAAAGAAAAGAAAAAAGTTAGCAGAGAAAAGCACCTCCATAACACACACACCTATGCTTCAGCTCAGCAGACTGCACCATTGTATCCAATATTTGTACCAATGCACAAGTTTGATTGTTTGATTTCATAAGAATTATATTATGAAAAAGTTATGACCCCTTACCCTGGTGCAAAACTTCACCATTTGTACATTTGCATACAATGCGCTTTATGAATTTGCTGATTAGGAATTGTAAACCGTATGTGTATGTATGTGTTTGCAGTGCTGCAATTTTACTGTTATTAGAATATTAGCAATAATGTTTCAAGTAATGATTATATTAATAAAACAAGATTTGTGAATATACCTCAATAGATAAAAAGCACTAGACACAGAAAATGCATACAGGTGATATACTGCTATACCTTGAGAAGGCAGTCTGAAACCTGATCCTATTAATGCCACTCTCCACTGGTATAAACAGTGACAGCACAAACATGATTATTCCCATGTGTGAAGCCTTAAAATTAACATTTTTAAGCATAAGTACACAGCAGGGAAACATCAGAGACATTTCCCTAATTGCTCCGTCTCCGCAGTCTTACATGCCACTTAATATGCCATCTTCTCTGAAAAGCCAAAGCTAATAGTACGATATATTTAAAATCCATAAAATCGAGTTAAAGTGCTGTGAATTTTTTTCCTACCCTTCCACACCGAAAATTGTTCACAGAAACGGAATTAACATAAAGACTACGGCTGACATATTGATTTCTCTAGCGCGGGCCCGTGGGATGTTCTGCATCGTTCACTGCTTTCACTCCCGAGACCATTCTGTTGAAAATATTCCAGGTGTCTATTAAGATAACCTGCCGTATTTATTCTACCCAGTTATTTTATTGTTTGCACGCCCACGCGCACACAGCAGGGCTCGTAGGGTGTTTGTCTGGCAGTTATGCCTGTAGAGGCTGGCTCGTCTCAGCTCTGCTCTGTAAAGTAGGGCAAAAGCCATTTGAGGACAGAGAGAGAGAAAGAGAATGAGGGAATGAGCACGAGAGAGGGAGGGAGCGAGCGAGCGAGAAATGAAAAGAATGCGAACGAATGTGAGGATTAAATAGTTCAAACTGCAAC